>OX387226.1:1468200-2718200 GCA_947561695.1 Tyria jacobaeae | reverse complement strand
GACGGGTCACCTGATGGTAAGTGACTACCGCCGCCCATGGACACCCGCAACTTAAGAGTCACAAATGTGTTGCCGGCCTTTTAGGTAGGAGTACGCTCTTTTCTTAAAGGTTTGAAGGTCGTATCGGTCCGGAAATACGGCAGGCGACAATTTGTTCCATAGGCTGGTTGTGCGAGGCAAAAAGCTTCTGGAGAAGCGCATAGTGGTGGAGTGCCAATCGTCCAGGTGATGGGGATGGATATTTTGTCGCGTAGGACGATGGTGGAAACCTGCAGCCGGCATAAGTCCGAACAATTCCTTTGAACACTCCCCATGATACAAGCGATAGAGGATGCAGAGTGAAGCTACATCTCTACGCAACGCTAAGGTGTAAAGCCGATCAGAAATATCTTGGCAGTCGATGATGCGAGTAGCTCTCCGTTGAGTGCGGTCAAGAGGGAGAAGCTGGTACTGGGGTGCACCTATTTAGAGATGAGAACAGTATTCCATGTGCGGCCGAACCTACGCCTTATAAAGTTGCAGGCAGTGGGCCGGAGTTAAATACTGTCTCGATCTGTTTAGCACACCAAGCTTCTTCGAAGCTAATATGGCCTAACCCTCTAAGTGACCGCGAAACTGGACTTCGCTTGATATATCGACGCCAAGGATTCCGATACTGGCCGATGCAGTTAGGGAAATGCTCTCAAAACAAGGTGATACGCAAACCTGTGTCTTCGTGGAGTTCAACTGGACTAGGTTAAGTCGACCCCAATCTGAAACTTTTAATAAAGAAGTTTCGATTTCAGATACAAGTTTGGATCGGCTTTCGATGACGTTTACCCGAGAAATGTTAGCGCGGCCGGTGTAAAGGGCATCACTCGTGCTATCGTAAATATGTATAACAATAACATGCCGTTCGTTAGTCTCACAACTCAATAATGGCATGACCGATTCGAATAATTCTTCTTTTGTGGTATTTATTTTGTGGTGTACTTTAATACAGGGCTAGTTATTAAAAGGAAAAAATAAAAAAAGGAAAAAAATACTACTTTCTCCCGAGTGAAGCTGCGGGTGAAGGTAAAAAAAATTATTAAAGTTGTTTATGGACAATTCTACATATTATTTAAATATGCTGATATGACAGTGCAATTCATGTTCGACACAGATAGATATTGTGAAACCAACGTGTCAACGATAACAATCTCGATAATCAAAAATACGAATACGGGTCAGTAGACTGCGCAAACGCAATCGCGTAGTAGCGCGTACATCGATCACGCCACTCCGCGCCACGTTTATTTCCGGAAATTAATAAAAACTTTCAATTTAAACTTTAATTCAATAGCCACAAAGTCTATTAATTTATATCTATGTACTTTATTACAAAGAAAAGTGTTCGTTCTTTGTTATTACAATTATAAAGTTAAATAACATCTGATTGAGAATCGAAGGTTTTGTGTTAGAGGTGTAGAGTGCAAAATGATTTGCGGATACATTTTGGATTCAAAAAACTTGTCGGCCCAGCTGAAGTTCTTTTGTCACTGTCACTATTCTCTCTGATAAATAATACAATTTTTAAACATCATTCTATGAAAATGTTTTAATACGAAAAAAAGTATATTTTGTACACTTAAGTTTTTTTTATTGTTGTACGCATTGAATTGAATCAGTACTCCGAGGGCTATCGCAACGTTCGCACGTTCGGGACAAAAAAAGTTCTTCATTTGACATAAATAGAATTCTAATTCTTCGAATAGAATTCGTATTTAAATTAACAGAGCACTTATTAAAAAAAGGTATCACATTGAACGAGTTTAAAAAAAGAGTTGCTTTATTTATTTTTTGCCATGAGTGTCTCGTGAACGTTACTCTCAAACGATAGTGAAATAAGAGAGAGTGGTGCCCGTTGAAAGTGAAATTTGTTTGGGTTGTGGCGTGAGGTCAGACATTTCACTCACGACTTCATAATAAACAAGTTATCGGTGCTGGTAGGAACAAGTTATACAACAGTTAAATAATATTCATTTTTATTTGAATTTTATGGTGTTATTGGAGTTCCAGTATAATCAGCGTACTTTTATTCGGTATGTACCTATGTTGTTAACATGATCTTTTTATCTTTTGCTGTTCATTAAAAAATATCAGTATTTTGAATGACGTTTGAATTATGTTGGTACGTCACAATGTGTGGCAAAATTGAAAATTTGCAGCATTTGTTGTTGGATTGTGTCCAGAACAGAAATGAGTGGGAATTATTAATTGGACGATTTTTTTTCTTATTAAATATTTTGGTGTTGGACTTGTTCAAAGTATTTTGGTGAATCCAAAGTCGGAAATTGCTTTGGTTGAAGTCTGCCACAACAATCATCAATAATTCCCCTTTTTCTACATGTTATGTTGTGTATGATATTGAGGTATATGTGTATGAGTTGGCGTAACCTTGTGGATAGAAACCCAAAAATAAAAAAAAATGTTACGTAAACGGTGATGAACAAAATACTTACTTTTAAATTTTAAGTAATTAAAATATATTTATACATATATTCTTTGTACATAGTATAAATAAATGTTTTCTGTTTGTACTTAAACATTGATTGAAAAAAAAATATAGCGAGAGAAAAACTTCTTATAATTAATATTAAGTAGACTATAATGTTTATACGCGTGAAGTGTTCATTTATTATATTTTGTTTTTATATATGTACTATTATACATACTCTTTTATATTCATAACTATTCAGCATTATAGATGTAAATGAAATATAATGTAAGATTGCGAATACATGTTTAATAATTGACTTTTAAAATACTTACAATCTTTTAAATTACAATACTTGAAATCGTAAAATCATGCGAATTAAAAACTTATTTCATAGTCTCTGGTATTTGGTTACAATGAGACCACCGCAAGAGTATACTCTTTCGAATAAAATAAACCATCAGCATTTGGCGGAGAAATATAACTTTATAAAATAAAAATTCCTAACCTCCTTCTTTTTCTTTCTTTCTTTCAAAAATGAAGAGATGAAGAAAATTGTAAAAAACCTTTCTTTTTGCCAACTTTATCTCCAAATGTTATAATACCCTGTCACTATTAAAACGACTTAAATAATACCTTATATGTCTAAATCCATCTCATTGTTCCAGAAATGTCATACATAAATATACTCTAATAACACAGCCCTCTTTCTTGCGTGTATCCTGTATCACGTACCCTTCTTCAAGGGACTGCAGACAGAGTTGTATAGTTATTGAAACAATACAAATGAAAGAGTCACAAACAGTATTTCCATAACTGCAGCAGTTATGGAAATACTGTTATGATTCGATTGTATTGTTTCAATAACTATACGACTCTGGAATTCCCTCGTAAAAGTCAAAGGTGATGATACATACCATAATCTGTTGTAAACATCACTGCGTAGTGTTTATTTATTTCTAAAAATGAATGATGTAGATGCATTTAAAAATAAAATATTTTACAAATCAGGCTTAAAGTCATATAGAAAAGAAAGTGGTGGCATACATACACTCACGAATGTTTCCCTGAATGGGTAGGCAAAACCATATTACCCATTAAAGATGAGAAAATATGGAAGTATATTGAATGGTTAACGGTCGAGTAGAATAGGGCCACCCCATGTCTTCCCGGCGGTGTCGTAAAAAGTGACTAAGGGATCGGACTGTTATCTGTCAGACAGTATGTATACAGTCATACGGTACCCGGTTTACGGCAATAGGCTTGCCGCTATTACGTTAGTGGGGCTCCAGCACGTCATTACCGCATACCTATAACTCAGAGCCGTATAATAAAAGGTGACATTTGACATTTAATAATACAGAAGATCTTCATATAAAGTTTTCTTAGCATTACATCAGACAAAAAACTAATTACGGTGTTATTAAATGCAACAATAAATACTTTTTGTTAGATTACGATTCAAGTAGATAGGTATAGACTAGACCAGTATATATTTTTTTTTTATATCTGCACGTTCCAATTTTAAATTACAACCTATTCCTTTAACTTACTTATTAATCACCAAATTTCTTTTGTTTTTTAATTTTATGTATCACTCTGCAGCTCGCCCGTCTCGGGTACTACAAACTGGCGGCCGCAGTGCCGGCGGACACCGAACAACGCCCGCGAAACGGATTGCACCATCCACACCCCAAAGAGATCTGGTAATAAATATTCTTATAATTAGCAGACAGATTGAGTACCTATATACATTTGTCTAGCTTAACTTAACGAAGTTAGATGTGTTGATACAAAGAACACTCAGACTCAGAACAACAATTTTTGGATTACACAAAGTGTTGTCTCGTGCGCGGACCGAACCCACAACACTCGCTCGGCAGCGTATTTGCGAGGTGACCACTTAAACCTCTACGCTATCCGTGCAAACAATTGTTACTATAGTAGTGACCGGCCTGTGGGTCTAGTACTTAGTGATCCTGACTGCTAAGCCGAAGGATGTGGGTTCAATTCTCAGCCATGTAAAATAAATATGTGATGAGAGCACGATTATTTGTTGTCTGGGTAAAATTTATCTATATGTATGTATTTAGAAATTGTTTATCAACAGTCAGCCAAGACACAGCCACACAGGTGTCTCGGATGTCTGAATTAAAAATATATTTTTTAATCCAAGTGAGCTCATAATGCAGTTGGAGCTTGTTTTTGTAGTCATAATATTCATCGTTCTGTAAGAGTTTAAAAAATTGTTATTCATTACGAGTAAGTACAGATACCATATCTAATCGCGCTAGTTACTAATTACAATGCTACGTATACTCGATGTTACGTTTGTTTTAGAAAGTGCTGCTTTTCAGATTAGGCAGCGATGTAACTTTCTAAAAAATATGTTTGTTTTTAAATTCTTGTTGGTGGTGACATCAACGCAGACTGCTACTTTAGACTTTGTTATCCGATCGCGCAAGAAAGTCGGGGTTATGTTTTCGAGTCTTTGTGTATGTATGTATGTTTCTTGGTCACTCGATACAACGTCCGCAAAAAAAGATAGGAATATAATAAGGCACTAGGGTTTTAAATCTTTTAATATATTAAATTGTTTATCTGTAAGTGCATTGTCATTGTGGCACACGTCACAATGACAATGCACTTACAGATAAACAATTTTTTTTTTGTGTGCCGCCATATGTTTGTGTCAGCCATTGTACAAACATATGGCTGACACAGTCGCCCTGACTTTATAACAGTGTATGCTGTATTTTATTTCTTCTTCCATAATGTGACGCGAATGTTAAGTTACTTGTTCACGTTTATTTCAACGTCAGTTTCACAAGAAGGGTGGATTCAATTTTCAAATTAGTCATTGGGTCATAGTAGTCATATTAATTGCTGGACTAAAAAAATCGTCCTCCTGTATTCACTGAGAGGCAGGCAGAGGCGTACAGATTATAACTAATATTATAATTGTAAAAGTAACTAAAGATAAAGATACGTTAATTTTTCGAAAAATGTGTGAATATAATTGATGTTGTTGATGCATATTATTGATATTAAATATTCATTAGAATCAACAAGTTCTACCAAAACTGATGTACAAATTGTGATGTGTCATGCAATATATTAAATGATTATAATTCATTATAAATTATTACAGATGAACAGAAATAAATAAATTAAATTAATACAAATTAGAATGACACAGCAAAATAGGTTTTTTATTCTATACGGGGACAGACGAACATGGGTCACCCGATGGTAAGTGACAGCCGCGGTCCATGGACACCTGCAACTCAAGAGTCGTAAGTGCGCTGCCCGCCTTTGAGGATAATGAGGGATCGGGGGATGTGGGTAGGGAAAACAGAGACGGGGGATTAGGAAAGAGGAGAAGAGGATGAGGAGAGAGGAGAGAGGGAGTTGGGCCTCCGGAAACCTTACACATTTCGGGGAAATGCAACGCAAGCGTTACTTCACAACCGGCTTTCTGTGAGACCGTGGTATCTCACCGGTCGAGCCGGCCCCTTCGTGCCTAAGCATGGCTCTACCACTGTCAAAATCAGGATTAAATAAATAAATTGAAAAAAAATTATCTTATATCTTTAAATGAGCAATTCTTGTATGTATATATATATATATATATAATTGGAATCTCGGAATCGGCTCCAACGATTTTCATGAAATTTAGTATATAGGGGGTTTCGGGGGCGATAAATCGATCTAGCTAGGTTTTAGTTTTAGTAAACGTCGTGTTATCCGTGTTTTCAGGCAATGAAAAACTGCTACAATATCATTAGTATACGAAGGTAAATTTCGCCACCATCTACAAGGTTGTAATAGATCAGGTGGGAAATAAGGCGGTCCCGTAACCAGATTACACCGTTCAAGTCCTGATGATTATTTTATTTAACTTTTTTTTTTCGTTGTTTTACACGATTTACCAAAAAATACCGAGCAAAGCTCGGTTATCCAGGTACTGTTGTTAATATAATATAACACTTTTAAATATGAACTAGTCTACTTTCTCTTTGTCGATTATTTCTTTCGTTACATTTATTTCACGGTTAGCTGATAAACGTGACATAAACGTTCGTTGTTATAATGTACAGTGATGGAGGAGTGAGAATATTGTGCTAAATGAACATTGGCCTCTAATTTGGATGCCGAATATAGCAAATTTGCATTTTTAGAGTTTACCGAGAAAATTATTCCGATTTTACGCATTCATAATATGCCTATAGTTGGTTCAAGTTTATATAATGTTTATATAGTCAATATTTTTTCCAATTAAATTTGTTATCTATAATGAATCCGAGAAAACGAACAGTGTAACCTCTTTTATCGTGTAACTATCGTAAACTAAATTTATATGTTTTAGTTACATTTACCTACTCTGTATGTATTTTAACGGCTGAACCGATTTTGATAAAGTCTTCTTTAGTGATACTTCAGAACCTGAGGAGGTAAACTTTACTTTTTATTGAATTACCACAAGAGCGGAAGCTATTATAATATTTTTTATTTCTAATCTTTTAAAGAATATAAATCGTTATAAAACAAATAATGCCACATCTACGAAGCTGTCTCTACAAATGAAATGATTGGTAACCCTACATGTTTATGGTTTTTATTTCGAATCGTTTTAATTTTAAAGTTAAATGCAGCTTAAGGTATTATAGTACATCACTACATAGTATAAAACAGACTCACTTACACAACGGATTTAAATGCGGTTTTCATTAATAGACCAAGTGATTCAAGAGGACGGTGTATATACCTAATACATGTATATTTTCCTGTGCCGATCGGTGAAAGCCTGGAATTCCCTACCAGCGCACGTGTTTCCTTCCCACTTTGATCCCGGGTCTTTTAAGCGGGGCGTGAAAAAGCATCTCACCAGACCGCCACAGTGTGGGTCACCATGCTGGATTGACTAGACATGCAATGAGGATGGTGACCACCACTCTTTTACTGCACTTATTGCTTTCCATCAGGCAAAGTGGAGTCACTATAATAGGCTAATATATATAAAAAATAAAATTAGTAGCGAACAGCCCTGCATTTCAAATGTTGAAAAATTATATTTTTGGTTCGCTTACATTGCAACCGCTGCTGGCTACGCCTTACAAGATAGATCAAAATAATGTACTACGGAATTGTATATACATATTATAAAATATATTATTAATCGCTCCACACTGACACCGCATTAGTATCTACAGGTCACCCATGCAAAGACGGGGCGTATCCACTAGCGTCATCCAATAATTGTTAGAAAAGTCTTACGAACTGATTCCATGTATTTTTACTGCAGCTACATACTAAGTCATCATCATTTCAGTCATTCAAGCATAAATAATTGTTAGGAAAGTTGACGAATAGCTTATACTACAATTGCAACCTCCTGTATTGAAAAAATATTTATGAATTCTTTAAAGTGTTTCTTTTAGACTCTCTTGCCGGTATGGTGATAATCTCCCTCTCTGAAAAAACCTTCTCTACTTTATAGAAGAAGACCCCGGCTATAAAATATCTGTTAACTAAAAAGCATCTTCATGTGCTGGTCTCAGTTACGCCTGGATTGAACTGCTTATTAGCGCGTTAATACACATTTTGACTGAGAATGACGCCTCGCGCTGTTCAACTATGACAAGTATTGGTCGTTAGCGCCCGCGCGGTCTTTGACCCGAGCGTCAGCTGTTCTTCTTTATTTGATTTTATGTTCCATTGCAGATTTTAATTTAGTAAATTGATTTTTTTTTTAATTATCGTTTCACTAGCTGTACTAACATTATGGAGGGTGAATAATGCTAATAAAACGTAAAAATAATCTTTTATTTTTCATCCGGATCGTTTTTTTTTTTTCTGACCCATTAGCAAAGGTATCATTAAAAGCACATTAGTGATATCGTCTGTCTTTGTTTTTCAGAGTGTTTCCCTAATACCGTAGTAAGTATCAGCTGAATTGTAAAGCCTCGACGGCAGTTAACAAAGAGCGCAGAGATTCCGATCAGATTATTGAACAATACAGGCAGATAAAGAATTGTCTTGAAAATCTGGTTCTCCTGGTCTTATAGATTGTTAGCGATCACTGCTTGGCTGCATATAGTTTCTACGAACAACATATATTATACATACCACAATAAATACCCAGTTTATGTTTACTGTCTATGATAATTAATATAAGTTTTTTTTTATGTTTTTCAGTAGGAACAAAGTTATACCAATGGACACCGAAAACTTGGTGCTATGGAAGCGGCCCCTCACTACACTAGAATACTTTTTCAGGGAACTCTTTATATTGATCTCCACGGGATTACAGAGGTAAATATATATTTATTAAAATGTAATCCACCTCTTCAAGTCTTAGTATTTTAACGTGGGATATATTTTGCTTAGGCACGTATGGGCCGTCTCGACTGGAATAATATAACACCACGTTGTGTTTTGTCGAGCGAGTGAGGTTACTTTATTTTTAACTGAGCTACGAAGGAGAGCAAACTTTACAATAAACAGGGGGGGACAGACGAACAGACGGGTCACCTGAGAGTCGTTAGGCGCTGCCCGCCTTTTAGTGTGATGACGGAAACCTCACTCATTTCGGGGAAATGCAACGCAAGTGTTGCTTCACAACCGGTTTTCTGTGAGGCCGTGGTATCGCATCGGTCGAGCCGGCCCATTCGCGGCTAAACATGGCTTTACCACGTTGGAAAAAAGGTAAAAAATACAAAAACACAACAAAAGAAAATACGAAGAAGGTTTTAATCAGTGAATACGTTTAACGAGTAAATACCTAACCATTATTTGTGAAGGTATCAATGTTGCATTAGACTTAATTTAATAGTTAAAGTTTGAGAACGTAATTAACGGTGTTCTCATGGAAGTGATGTAGCATGTTACTGTGAGAATAAATATCTTTAAACCGTAATCGTAAACCGGTGTCAACGTCGCCTATTGGACGGTAGCCTACTACTACTGGCCTCAGCTGTGCGTTTATTAATGTTAGGAGATGAAATAGCAAAATTCACAAAAAACCTAAAAGCTTGTGATGTAACCTAAATATATCTTCTTCTTCTCATCTTCGTTCTCATTTTATTGTATACTTGTTAAATTTTATTTGTATCATATCATGTAATTAATATTATATTATTATTATTCTAATATCTAATATTATATTAATATTATATATATGTATGTGCGTATGTATTATTGTATATACTATATCCAATATGTATATTTATTTAGTTATATAAAATATACAATATTGTACACCTCAGCTACCCACTCTCTCTTGACACTAAATTCATCCTAAGGTTGTCCGGTAGAGATCGCTTTTAGCGATAAGTCCGCCCATTGTACGTTAAGGTTTAATTAAGATGTATTGTGATTCCTATAGTGTACAATAAACAATATTCTAATCTAATCTAATATATTATGCTTTTGTTTCAGGTTATTAGCATATAAGCTGTTAGCGCTAACTATAGCTGTAGCAATATTGAGCACATTGGTATCTTACTACGTCAGTGGCCCGCATCAGCCATATGTACAGGTATGTATCTATAGAAAAAGTATTTTCCGAAAAAAAAAATATTTTTAACATTTTTTAAAAGCGTTTTATCAAACTTAATCAATTATTTATCGGTATTTAAACAAAGCTTTTTTTAAAATTGGACCACACCGTTCTGAAACACCCTGTATAAGTAAGAGTATTTAAGTGTTCAGTGTTTGTAACAAAATCATATTGTATACAAAACTCCCACTATATTATTTTCTTTTTACTTTGAATTTTGGGTACAAAATGTTCGAAGCTTGAATGATGTCCTTTTGATATTATCAATTTATTGATTAGATTTAAAAAGTAGCTTTATGTTTGAAAGCCTATATTATTCCTAAATAAAAGTACTCCACACAGCTAATACAAAAAAGTTAATTAAATTTATCCGATTGATAATTCCACAGATAATAAATAAATAAATCAAAAAACCTCTTCAGCTTTATTATATAAGTACTAGCTGTACCCCCAATTTAGTTTGTGTTATGTCGGAAAATAATATGTCGTTCATAATAGGCAAAGTACAAGCTGAGTAGGGGAAACCTCCAAGCATCAGGGTTTTATAGTGTATTAGCAATGAAGCTTGAGCTTACACAAAAGACTATCTATGTGCTATAACTAAGTGTTAAGCTAAGTGCTAACTATCATAATGATCAATCCGACAGTGCAATTATCTTCTTATTGAATAAGTTTGAAACAAAAACTTTAATATAATATCGTTTCATTTCGATGCGTTTGTTCGTTATTACTTATGTCAAAGTACTTTTAGTACAGATTCCAAATCAAAATTTCCGAACGTGTAAAGGACAGGTACGGAAGATACGCATTTAAAAATAGCAGACTTTTTTATATTTTTATATTCAAAACTACAGTTTAATAAAATAAAAATATTAAATACATATGTTTTCGGCAAATATAAAAGAACTTAATCGGTCCAATATAGTTCAGTAGTATTATTAGCTATTTATGTATGCTCTGTGCACTAATGTACAGGCGAACTAAACGCCTGGGGCATTCTCTGCCAGTCAACCTTCAGGTGGTTCAGAGAAAGCAAGAAGTATGTGCATTTAAACATTAAAACATAAAAACTAATATTATGATAAGTACCTGTAGTTTTAAACATTTTAAATTTTCAACAGTGGTAGAGCCATGCCTAGGCACGAATGGGCCGGCTCGACCGGTGCGATACCACGGCCTCACAGAAAGCCGGTTGTGAAGTAACGCTTGCGTTGCATTTCCCCGAAATGAGTGAGGTTTCCGGAGGCCCAACTCCCCCTCTCCCCTCTCCTCTCCCCTCATCTCCTTTCTCCTCATGGACGGAGGTTGTCACTTACCATCAGGTGACCCGTCTATTAGTCTGTCCCCCTATAGTATAAAAAAAAATGTATACAGTTCTTCATATATATACACATAATAATGTAATTTATGCAACCTGTTCTTAGTAAGCCTTGATTAAGTTGGTTATGTATTATACTCTATGTAGGTACCTTTTCTGTCTCACTCACTCATATATATATACCAATAGCTGGCTCTCTGTCCGTTGTATTCATTAGGTGTTAGCATAATACCAACGCTGCTTCTTACGAGATAGCACAAAGCTCAGCTAACGGCCATTTTTGTCTCATACAGTGGTACTTCTTAGCACTAACGTTTGATGAATTTGTTATCCTTGCCTTGTATGAGTACAACATAAATATATTTTCTTTCTTCTTTTCTTCTTCTTCTATAGTTATTCTATACATAGCTATTGGTCCAACAGAAGATAGCGTTATGTGTTGCACAGATGGCAAGTCATGATAAAAAAAAATGTTTTTCTTAGGCTGGAGTGCATAAATCGTGACAAATCACTTAATATTTCTATTTATTTAAATAAACGGTTTTACTCGCGTTTGTATCTCGAACGGTACGGTCCCGGACGTCATACTGGACGTCGCAGCTGGACGATTTACTCCTTGAGAAAGGCCCCCCGTCGGGACCGAGTGAGTAAAACCGAGTGAGTAATTCACGAAAGTTTTTATTCTAAGACAATATTTCTGCATCAAACATACCTACGATTCATTTCAACAGTTTTGGGTAATTATGCGTTTATGAAAATAAGAATCACAAGTTTTAGTATATATATATAGACAAATATATGTATATGTTCGGCAGTTAGCGGTATCATCGGTGTCGTGGTGGGGCTGGTGGGTGGTGCTGGGCGTGTGCAGCTCCGTGGGTCTGGGCACTGGTCTGCACACGTTCCTGCTGTACCTCGGGCCGCACATCGCGCGCGTCACGCTCGCCGCCTACGAGTGCGGTGCGCTCAACTTCCCGCAGCCGCCCTACCCCAACGAGTGAGTACATATTATCACTTATTGGATATGTGGCGACCTCTACATACACCATAAAGATACATCAACGTCATCTAGCGAATACAAGCTGAACTACGTGCCATCTACTCTAACTACATACTTAGATCCTCAATCGCGATATGAAAGTTCTCGCACCGATCAGTTCTTTTTTTTAATGCGATAGTAGGCAAAAGAGCAGGTGGATCACCTGATGGTAAGTGACTACCGCCGTCCGTTGACACCCGCAACTCAAGAGTCACAAATGCGTTGCCGGCCTTTTAGTTAGAAGTACTCTCTTTATATAATTACATATGTCTTTCCCACATCAACTGTTAGGCTTTGTTACAGGTTTAATTATTAATTAAACTACTTATTCACTTATAAATATCATATAAATCAAGAAGAAATTAAATTTTAATTTTCATTCCTTTAGATTTTCTGTATCTTGTGAAATATTGTTCCAGCAATAGGATACAATAAATATTTATGTTAATGATACTCATATTGCTAGCGGATAGATAGACGTAGATCATGCTAACGTAATAAAATAAGCCTGAGACTATCGCAACGCTATCTGCCTGGTCTAAATGTGAATCTAAGCTAACTCAGGCTCGTGGCTCGTGGAACTCAGGCATATGAAGTCAAAGTGGTCCAGTGGTGTTGGAAAAGGTCGGTGACATACACACTTAACAACAACAAGTATATCCTATCCATGTTATAGAATCCATAGTACATGCTATGTTGTGTTCGGGTCTAATATTACTATGTAGAAACATTCCAAAATATATTTTTTAAGTGATATATTACATATATTATGTTCACGCAAACTTAGCGTAGCTGGTTGGATGGATTCTAGAACACATACAATACAGGCGCGCTATAAAGGTAATAAGCACCTTTAATTGTCATAATAATGTATGCCTTCTTTGTTTTGCAGCATAATATGTCCAGCAGAAATCGACCCGAACAACGTAGTTTCAATATGGAATATAATGTCGAAAGTGCGTGTGGAGTCCATGATGTGGGGGGTGGGCACGGCTCTGGGGGAGCTCCCCCCCTACTTCATGGCGCGAGCCGCCAGACTCTCGGGAGGAGGGGTGGCAGAACTAGCTGCTAAAGATGACTCTAGGACTGGAAGGTACTACACACCAAAATTGACTGGAGCGTGTTCCACATCATCGCAATAAGTCATTAACCTAGTATAATATTGACCCGTTTAGTGTCGCCAAAGCTTGAATACCAGATTAACTCACATGTTTTTTTAATGGTTACGTTGCTAAGCGGTTGGGCTATTCCTTCCTGTACCTGTTAAAGCCTGCAACTTACTACCAGAGCACGCGTTTCCTTCCCACTTTGATCCCGGGTATTTTAAGCGGGGCGTGATAAAGCATCTCACCAGGCCGCCATAGTGTGGGTCACCATGCTGCATTGACTAGACATGCAATGAGGATGGGGACCAACACTCTTTGACTCCACTTATTGCTTTCTATCAGGCTAGGTGGAGTCACTATGGTAGGCTTATGTATATAAAAAATGGTGTTTCGTAATTACCATTGGGTCAAGTGCAGTCAAGAACAAAGTTTTATAATAAATTACTTTTCCTTTTTTTAAAACGTATCTACTGAATAATTGTAGAACACCTGGTCTAGCTAGATGAATTTTTAAAAAATATATATAAAACCCGACTGGTTTAATAACTCCCCCCCCTCCCTGTCCCTATTTTGCTAACGTTATCTTGAAAGAGTTATACCCTATGTCACTCTCACTACTAGACGATTTAAATGACTCTGTCCAGCCTCCATGGTGTGACAAAGAAACATAATATATATGTACATAGACTTAAAAAACATAGCTTTCTCTGATATGCCGCTGTTGCGAATGAATGAATGTAATAAAAAAGTATATATTTAACAACATCATAGAATTATAGACAATATTCATTTTTATTCTAGTGTCCTAAAAAGTTTTTATTGCGTATTATAATGGTCATAAAGCTGATTGCACGATAAACTAGGAAAAATAAAAACTTGTGGCATATTGGTTCCAGAGCAAAACAGATGGTCCAGAAGCTAGTCCAGAGGGTGGGCTTCGCCGGCATCCTGGCGTGCGCGTCCGTACCCAACCCGCTGTTTGACCTCGCTGGCCTCACGTGCGGACACTTCCTCGTGCCCTTCTGGACCTTCTTCGGAGCCACGCTCCTGGGAAAGGCCGTCATAAAGATGCACATACAGAAGATGTTCGTTATCATCGCCTTCAATGAGACTCTTGTTGGGTAAGAGATATCTTCGTTACCTTCATTTTTTTGATAAAAATGCTCCCGCATTAGGAATGGCTGAACATCGATTCAAAAATACAACAACGGACACAAAGTACAGACTTGAGAAAAATGTTTGTGGATCACACGTAACTTTTGTCCCATTTGGGAGTCGAACCTACGATCTCCGCAGTTATTACTAACTACTGGACCAGGCCAGCCATTAACTACCACTGACGTGTGAGAGCAATAGCTTTTAGGAGAACTTAGTCACGTGAGGGCCCGCTAGACCGGAGAAATATCACCAGAGGGTAAAGTCACCACAGCATAAACACCAAGCTCCCTTCTCCCTGTGTAAGGCACCCTCAAAGGCCGGCAACGCACTTGTGTCTACTGAGTTACAGATGACCATGTAGTCGCTGGTAGTCACTTACCATCAGGTACCCGTCTCCTCCTTTGCCCCATTTGCCATAAAATAAAATTGTCTTAAAAAGGGTAGTACTAAATTCAGTTATTTTGTCTGCAATTTTTTTATAATAATGTAAATTTATACTTTCTTTAACTCCCCCTTAAGGGTAGTCCGAGATATATTAAACACCCACTTTATGCCAATTGCAATTTGTGTCACTAACATAAATAGGGAATAAGCTTTATACCGTTTTTTTATGCTATTACGGTACGGTTCAGACGAACAGACGGGTCACCTAATAGTAAGTGACAACCTTCGTCTATGGAGACCTGCAAAAAGTCTTAAGTGCGATGACCACCTTTCAGGGCGATGAGGGTTTGCGAGGAGAGGGATGAGGAGAGGGGGAGTTGGGTCTCCGAAAACCTCATTAATTTCGGGGAAATATAACGCAAGCGTTGTTTCACAACCGGTTTTCTTTGAGGCCATGGTATCGAACCGGTCGAGCCGGCCCATTCGTGCCTAGGCATAGCTCCTACGATATAAAAAACGTTAACCGAGTTGTAGGTTGTATATTTACTGTCAGATAGATAACAGTTCGATCATAACTCGTGAAAGGGTGGCCTTTTTGTGTTCCATCGCGAACCACACTCTTAACTTATTAATTTAAACTGTCAATCAACAAAGTTTTTTGAAATTAAGTAAATGTTTAACCTAAATGGTTTAGAAGTAATTTTTGCGGCCTATATGGTAATGGAATGTTTCCAGAAGCAATCCATTAAAAAGAAAAAAAATATTGTAATGTTTCTTTACCAATTTCCAGGCAAGTTCTTACCTGGGTAGAGAAGATCCCATACATTGGACCGAAACTCGAAGCGCCTCTGCTAGAGTTCCTTCGAAACCAAAAGAGTCGTTTGCACAAACACGAGTCTGGAAGTGTTCCGGAGAACCAAGGCTCAGTGCTGTCCAGTCTCCTGGAGAAGTTTGTCCTCGCCATGGTGGTGTACTTCGTGGTGTCGATAGTGAACGCTCTCGCGCAGAACTACAGCAAGCGCGTCGGGAAAAAGAAGGGCAAGAAACGGGAATAGGGCTTGCGTCCGCACGCCGATGGTGGTGTCGCTCAAGGTATGCACTATTGTATGCTGTTTTTTTTATTGATATCAACCAATTATCCCTAGGGTTCAGTATTTATTTCGGGATGAAAGGTATCCTATATTCATTTCTGTACCCTTGATAAGTTGTTACCAAAATTTCATGATGTTTTTTATCATGAAATTTTGGTTAGATGTATATATATGGGTATATTATTATATATGTATATTATTTATATATCTTTGTAATATTCGTATTTCAACAAAAACATGGATTACACTAACAAACATCATGAAATTTTGGTTACAACTTATCAAAGGTACAGAAATTAATATATATGTATATATTTATACACTCACGCATATATTTCCCTAACTGTTAAGTGTTAAGCATTAGCTCAATTAGGATAGGGTTGCATCTAATATAATTCAAATTGACTTATGCCGGGACGTTAGAGCCCTCTAACTTATGTTCCTGTACTTTGTGACAAATTCAACACACATATGTACATATAATGTGTTACCCAGAAAATGGTACATTTTTATAACTGCTAACAACACTCATCTCCGACAAGCACTTAAAAAAAATTGTGAAAAATAACTAACTTTCTAAAATTTAAAAGTTAGTTTTCTCATTAGCGAATTGATTAATTAAAACCAAAAACATACGTTACATTTAGAATGTTTAAGTTTAAATATTGTATTTATGAGAAACAGAGGTGATATTTAAACAGCCGTAATTTTTACTGAGGTTGTTTTTGTTTTTGCAATTGTGTTTTGCAACTGTATGCTAGGGAAAATGCTAAAACAAGTGTTCCATTTTCTGAGTCTCGCGGTATAGCTGATGAACGCAAGAAGTATTCTAATCAAATCAAAATCCTTTATTTATAGTATACATATTTATGAATTTTCAAAAATTTTATTAAACTCAGACGAAAGGAATAATCGACATGTTTTATTCCTCAGGTCGTCGGCGTGTCTCCTCCTATCCACTCGCCTCGCGGTAGCGCGTGTCGGGGGGTGGGCGGGGGTGGGGGTTCAGTAAAGGAGGGCCGCTTGCCCTTCACCACCCATCCAACTGACCCCTTCGCCTCACCGCCCCCACATGGACTAACAACTTCCCCTGTAATGTCTCACAGTGCGTCTTAATACCTTCTCTACTTGTCAATATATATAAGTAGGTGAAATAATCTCAGCTTCTCTGTAATAAGTGTGCTGGGCTGTATATACATATGTGTTTTAAATGTTTTGAATCATATATTAATAAATCCAAAGGTAGATTTTTTTTAAATCAGAGCATACAAGAAACTAAATAATACTGCAAACTTTAGTTGAACTCCTTCCTATCGTCTTACATAGACATGGAATTACATGGAACGTACATAGAATAACCTAACCAGTTTAAACTAAAAGTTTACTAAATTGAATTATATTTTTTTCAAGTTTAGTTAACTATTGTGTCCCATACATAACGCTCCTGAATGTTACCACATCTTTCTTTAACAGCTTGGATAGTAAAATACTATCACTTGTTTGAAAAATGATTTAAAATTAAAAAGTATATTAAGCCATGTTTAGCTCATACACACATGCTCTGATTTTACATTAACAAGAGCTTACCAAAGATGTGTAACCAGTAGAGCTGAAAATTAATAAACAATGTAATATACTTAAATATTAATAAACTATACTGATAAACTTATATATTAACAATGTACTTGCATGTATTGCTTACTTGTTCAGAAGGTTTTAATTTTATAAAAATATAAACCTATTTACCTTCAGTAGTCACCTACAAATGTTTGAGAAAGGAACCACCTTTCTGATACAAAACATGGTTTACACTTTAAGTTGAATAAATTTTATGAATACACATTGATGTAACGTAAATTATTTCTCACAATTATGAACATGATCTGACATTAACAGATTTTAGATAAGGTTACATATTATTTTGTGAATGTTAAAGCAAAAATCTTGTGACAAATCTTGATACATTAGTCGCTATGACTAAACATAATCATTAATCATAATTAAGAGGCAGTTACGATTTACGATAATACTATGAAACGTTAAAATGGTCAGGCAGTTATGTTAAAAAATATAACTTTCGTCATAAACGGCACACATGATACTATTTTGTTATCTTTGAAAGTTTAAAAAAGTATAATCTTTATGAATCAGCTATCGCCCGACCAATGTATCTTGCCTTTATTAAAATAATATATGTAAATAATGACTTAACATGGCACCGAAATTGCTTAATTCGACTTTAGTCGAATATCGGTAGTAAGTCGACTTAAATGTGAAGTGGACTTTAGTATAATAATGAGTGAGTTGATTGTAGTTAGGTGCTCAATGTTTTGCAATATAGTTACATTGTTCATTTCATTATATTAAAGAAATATTCTATTGGCAATAAACTAATATTGCTTAACATTTTCACTTAGAAATCCGAGGAGTAAAAATATATAAAAAAATTAAAAAATATTTTAAAATATTTAGTCTTCTGAAAATAAATTTAAAAGTTGCAATAGGAGTTAATTATAACGTTCAAACTACAAAATTATGATAAGATAAAACAATAAAAATAATACCAAATTAATGTTATGTGATTGTATGAATTCCAAATATATCGTTTGGTGCTGTTCCTAATGTTATTTTCAATGTCTTCTGTTATACCTAGTCCGAGGTAAATAATGTTATATTATTATTTATTTTATTTTAAATACAATATAGTTTATTACTTTGTATTTAGCTGTTAACTGAACCATTGACACGAAATATATAAAAATGTCTTTTTTTAGAGAAGTTAAAATGATTAACCATTAAATGCCCAAGGATGAAATGTGATTTTTTATTAAATCTGGGCATTTTATGTTGAATGTTTGACTGGGCGAAATTGCCATATTCATTTGGTTTTAGTATTAAGAATTTACGGATGAAAGACATCTTTTGTATAGTAATAGTAAAGATGAATTAATAATAAGTAGATAAATAAAGTCCAATATTAAACACTAAGGATTTTTTTATTAAAATAGAAATGATTGTCAAGTTTTCAGTGTTTGTGCATTCCTTGATTGTGTAGAAAAGTTTTTAATATAAAATGTTACAGGTGTTTAATACATATTATAATTATAATTACTAAAAACAAATGTAAAATCTAGTGATATTTTTAGGAAGACATTCTGCATTTCACAAAATTCAACAAAAAAAATGTGAGTTTATTATTAAAATAACATGTAACAGTTTAGTAAATTGAACTTAAATTATTAAAGATTTAGTGATTAGAAATTTTGTACCAAATTCTGCTATACTTTGTTCTTTGCACATAAAGTTTATACCAGTTGAATTGCGAGTTGAGTGCCAAAGCGACATATTATCTGATAGATTTCAATGTTACGAAATGTAGCAAAATTTGGTTATAAAATAGACTATAGCGACATTTATTTAAATAAATATAAATTTATATGTTTTCCTATTTACTTTTAAAGTGTTTCTACATTCCACGCTTTGTGTTATTATGTAGACTACATTAAAGGTTTATTGTCAAGTGTAATATATTAGACAAGTGATAAGTTTTTTTAACTGGGTAAGTCGTTCAAATCCCGTCTTTATAATCTTGAAACACCTCTTCAAAACATTGTGTTTAGCATATAGTCCGATTAACATATGTATCATGTGAATAACAGACATAAGAACCTTATGATAATAGAAGAGGGTGCAATATATTAATTTTCTTATTTTAAAAATATACGGAATGTATAACAATTATTTCTTATAGTTTTTCATCCAAAATTGTATATAAGGCACATGTTATTCGTGTTTACATTGTAGTATGTACAGTCGTGTGGAGTGGTACATTAGTACAAAATATTGCTTAGAATGTTTTTGTAAGTTTGGGGGTTCACTCACAAAGCAATAAATGAATGTTCACGGAACTTTGTATTTTATTTATTTTATAAGCTACTGTACATGAATTTTAGATTTTTTCTACTATCCAACAGTATTTAAAAATTATGAATGTCACCATTCATCATTTTAAAAAAATGGACTGGTAGATGGACCAACTGTGAGCTCGTTAAAAGCAGAAGTTCAAAAGGTTAGTAAGTCACGCAAGTTCAGAGACCTGATACTGTTTTCTATTAATAAAGTGTTTCTTCTTTGTATCTTCTCGCTGAAGGTGTAATTGTATATTACATGACTGCATACGACATACGATAGTGTCCAGTATATTCTCAAATGATTACAATACAGGCAAGGTGGCAAATATCACTATCGCTAGCCTTAAAAATGTGTTGCATATTATAAGCCTAATTTTTCGGTAAGTGATTTTTTGAATTTGTGTGTAAGTAATATTAAAAACAAAATGCTAATACAATATACTTATTGCCTCGGATCAGTCGGATTACTAAGATCACTTTTTCATTTGGCATGGTGTGGCAGTACTGTTTGACAAGTTAGCTGTCAATTTTGTTTGAAATTGACATTTTAAGGTTATGCTTCTAAAATTTATTCGCTTACAAAAACTCTTTTAGTTTCCTTTATCTGGTTATCTGTTAACTATAAATTTGTAAATAAAGTAATCGCAATATGTTGCGTCGAGTGGCATGTACATTGGTACAGAGTCGTGGTATAAAACATACAGTAAATATAAAGTGGGTGAGGCCAGAGTATGTGCCCGCATACAAACCAGCAAAGTCTGGTGACTTAGAAGGTCTTCCTCCAATACCTGAGAGTGCTTTGGGCTTAGATTATGCCTTAACCGAAGAAATCAAAGAGTGAGTACTATAACTTAACGTGTATGTAACGGATTGCTATTTACTTGATTTTGTTATTTTTTTTTTATAATTTGAATTAATGGAGAACAGCCATAGTCCAAAGATAAAAGCTAAGGATATACCTTTGTTACATGTTTAATGTCACCATAGTTAGACACACGAAATCAGTCAATGATTGAACAATTAATGATGATAATACAACTTAGCATTGTATCTACTATCATAAAATATTTAAACTTAACTCCACTTTGGGATATTTGCTCTTTAGAATTATGTATTAATTTATTGTAATAGTTATGTACTGCCTTTTCAGTGCACCAGAATCTGTGAAGAGGATATTCTCAGTGGCTCACCTTGGACGCAGAGAATATAACAACTTGGTGAAACAGGAGCTTAAAGATAGAGTCAGGAGGCATCAGTATGATCATAATACTGCTGAAACTAAAAGTATGTGTATTATTTAAATTTTGTAAATATAAAAAATTGTATTGTGTCACAATATATGTATGTACCTAAGTAAATAATAGTCTACTGCTAAGATATTTCTGATCGACTTGACACCTTGGTATTGCGTTAAGATGTAGCTTCACTCTGCATCCTTGTATAATGGGGTTCCCCATTATACAAGCGATAGAGGATGCAGAGTGACCAGCTGGTAAAATCTTGCTCACATTATTTTTTTCTTATGCCATAGGAGGCTAACAAGCATACGGGTCACTTGATGGTAAGTGACTACCGCCGCCTATGGACACCCGCAACTCAAGAGTCACAAGTGTGTTATATTAAAGTTATATTGAATAACATATTAGGTTAAATTAAAATATGTATGTTTAGATTATGGTATTTGTCTATGGGCCTGCAATAAATGATATTATTATTATTATAATATACTCTGATGTGGATGTTATAATGGCTATGACACAGTTTATACTACTGTAGCCATTATCTCTTAATTACTGTGAAAATGTAAAAAGGTTTTAAATATTACAATGTTTTAAAAATAAGCAATGAAGAATATCCTGGTACAAGCAATAGATAATTTCTTACCCAATGTTATGAAGGAGAAAGTAATTAAAAATAATGTTATATATGTGTTACTGAAAAATTGTATTCATATTTTCAGTTGCATGGCTTACTGCACAGATTCGTTATCTACAAGACACTATGGAGAAGTTTCCAAGAAACTCCAAGATGAAGGTAATTTAATATATATATATATATATATATTTATCTTAAAATATATGTATCTTAAATGATTTTCAGTTAACTTTTCTAGAACAGCAGATTATGTTTTTTTTTTTTTTTTGAGATGGTATAAAGGTACTAACCTTTTGCTTACCGAAGCTATTACACTCACAGTTCAGTGTGCATTTCTCATAAGAAAAATAATAAAAGCAGATTAGAAAAATTGCCATCCTATGCACATAGATCATATACCTAGAAAACCTTATGGACTCTTGCAATGGTTTTGACCACTAATGGACAGGAATATTTAAAACCATTTAGGAGGTTATTTGATTACAAAAAATAAGAATTATTAAATTCTTAAAATGTGTTGACATTTTAAAAAATAATTTAAATTTTGGATCAATATACAGTGTCAAATTAATATTACAAAAACATTGCATAGTTAAGTAGGTACTTACGTAGGGCAGGTGCCTGTGTTGAGATATAATCCTATTTTCCAAGTGCTTGAACCATATATGAAGAAATTGGGCAACATTGTAAATTGCAACCATATGAGAACTGAAATACTTTTATTTACTCAAGTCTAGTATAGACCTACTTCTTCCTCTCTTCTTAAATATGAACATTTCAAAAACTAAGGCAACAGCTAATGGACATAAAGAAACAGAAATGACAGTAAACAATATCTCAATTAGCTGTGTGTAATTGAGACATGAATAGGTCATGCATGCATGGAAGAAGCCTGGGCCTATATAGAAATAAGGAAAGACAATACATCCTCTGGTTAAAGGAAAGCTATTTAACATCTACAAACTCTCTCCTGCATCCTAACATATGGGCCACAGACTTGGGAAAATCATAAAATCTCTACAAACCAAACTTCAAACAAAAATAGACAAAATCAACCACAATTAATAAAGAAGAGAGATTAATAAAGCCCTAAGATTGTTAAAAAAATAAGTGAAAGTGAATATCAGCAAGCCACGTAATTAGGATTTTAACATAAATGAAAGTTAACAATATGCAAGCATTCAGAAGATGGAAATATGGCCAAGATAGTTGGGAAAATATGGAGAAGACTGGTGCAGAAAAGAAATGACTGGAAATGTTGGAGAAGGCCTTAGCCAAGTTTAAAATTTAAATCTGCATACAATGGCAGATGCAGATTTAAACTTATGTAATAGTAGTTAGAAACAGGAAATGTATGGCTTCTGTTAAAATGAAAAAAGAGAATGTTTTAATTTTTAGAACTAAGGATGAAAGCACAAATAAGGGTACTATTTTAGTATTTTATTTTTTTTACAGCAACTAGTGCAAGAGCGCATTGACAGAAGGAAGAAGCTGCTAAAATATTTACGGCAATATGACTACAAAAAATTCGAGTGGCTGCTCGAAAAACTGAACATTGAATATAAGGCACATCCTGAGTAAGTTCATCTGTTAACTAAAACTTCCCGTCCCAAAAATTATAATCAAATACACAAAGTAGAGTATATAATAATCAATCGGTAACATTTCCAGATCCTTCCACAAACTGTCCCGCAAGGAGTCACTGCGCAAACTAACCGAAATGCATTGTGAAGATATTCGCCAAAAGAAGTTAGATAATTATCGCAACTTACTAGAGAGTCAGCAAGGACCATATTTAAAGCAAAAATTAGAAGCACTGACCTTTATAAGAAGTGAACAGATCGACTTACAAATCCCCATAACAGTGACTGAGCAAGATATCAAAAAGGTAGAAAAGATGCTGGAGGAATGGACCATCAAGGATCAGATCAAACAACAATCTAACAAGAGAAAAAAGAATATTGTCATAGATTTGAATTGAAGATTTTATTGCAAGATGTAGTTAAATATATAATTTGATTTGCAGACGAGTAATCATTTGTGAATGTATTGCACCTTATTGTTTACATATATTAATTATTTGGCGATACTCAAAATTTTTAAGACATGTTTACGGTGAAAATGATGGTTGAGAATTATTTAAAGGTAGTTAATTTGAATTTATGAGAAGCCCAAGTAAAGGGAAGAAAACAAATAGGCCATGTACAGTTTTAAACCATTTTATTAATAAGTACAAAATTACATTAAAATCTTAGTATTAATAAAAAAAATAAAGCGTATTGTCAAAGTCAGTCGAATTTGGACGGAGTATATTTTACATAGAACATTGATCTTTAAATACATAGTAAAAACATTAAAAAATAGCATATATCATTATAATTGAAAGAAATACTTAAAGTTAAGGAAGACGGCCTTAATATCTATAATTTACATAAATATGGCTATAGACCAGGCAGTATAAAATTATAATAATTCCATCAAATTCCAATCTTTTTATCTTACTATAACACAGATTCGATCAAAAGGGGGTCATGTCTAATGCTTCTCTGTTAGTGAGGTATTTTTGTGTTAGTGTGTTTAGTGCGCTTACCACCAGTCAGGGTTGTGATTCTGCAAACTTCAATTAAATAATGTGTGTATGAGGTATGAGGACTTATCACAAATAAAATAATCATTTGTTTGTACGTCATTTTTTTAGAATGTTTTTTATTTAATTTGAGGTCGAAGTTATCGCATAGTCACTACTATAGTAGACATGTTGTTATTCTTAATCTATATGTTTCTTCGTTTAACTGTGTCGTCAAAAAATTGCAAAATATGATAGTTGTATTTTACCCTACTAAATCTACAAAATAGAATGTTTGTTGCCAAAAATTAATTAATATTAATAGTTTACACAATATTACATTTCAACAGAAGTGCTTTTTTTTTTCCAAAAAATCACTGGAGACTTCGTTAAAAAGCAATGCGTTATATTGATTTATTAATTACAACATAAAGGTTATGCAATAGTGTTGTTTTTGCCAATGTGTTTTAGTGCATTAACAAAACAGTATATATATTGGGTAATCGAAATCGGAAAAATATAATTTTCTTTTGAACTTTTGACCTTATAAAGGTGTGTATGTGGTGTGGTTGTCTAGAGGCTACTAGTGTGGTTCACAGGGTGTGGGGGGTCTAGAGGCTCGAAGAGCGTGGTGTAGAGACTGGTATTGTGTGGTCTAGAGGCTGGTGTTGTGTGGTCTACAGGCTTGTGGTATGTGGTGCCCGCGCGTAAGCGGTGGGTATAAAGCCTGAGCGGCGCGACTTGGGTGCGTGCGCCCACAGCCAGCCCTCGACGGTCTGCTGCGTGAGGTCGGCGTACACCCACTCGCCGCGCTTCACCGACAGGTCGTCAGGAGCCTGCGCCTGAAAAATAACACTAGTTAAAATATTCCCATTATTTAAATAAAATGAACGAATCACATCGCATACAGCCGTCATGTTGTGTTTTTTATAGCTAGTGTAAGGTGTAACTCGGGGTGATGTAAAGATTCCAAAGGACCAAATCTGTTTAAGCAATAGATTGAACTTATCTCTACAGATATTTTTAGTCTGGCCATAACTACTGTTACGATTGAAAAAAAAAAACAACATGAACTAATAAATTAAAAACCAATTTCAAACCTGCCATTATATGAATATTCTCTGTGTTTGTTTACTTTCGCGCGTAACGATGTTAAATAATTGTGGGATGTGGTGGGATGATAAAAAGAATCGCAATGCTCTGTTAGCATTACACAAAGTAGATATGGGGCCGAATGCAATATTAGAAACAGTTAAATGTTGGTGTACCGGGCTTGTAATAGTTACTATGAAACCTCTCTCTGTTTGTGACAGAAAAAGCCTAAAAGACTTACAATCGTACGCAGCACGATACCCCTCAATGACGAGGAGTGCATATCCTGAGCTTGAGAGCGTAACAGTTGAGATTGCAATTGCAATTCTCAGCTCGCTACAAAACATACATACATAGACTGCTAAAATCATAATTAACCCTTCCTGTTGGATTTTCCATAGACGGGTTAAGTAAGAATCAATCGCAGATATAAAAGTTAAAAAAAAACGTGTGGTACCGGGTTGCCACACGAAAAAAAATAAACACTAAATGTAACTGTAGGGGGGCAATTATTTTGTATCCAATCCTCATCTTCAACAACACTCCAACTGCGTTGGAAGACAAACGTCTATAAAAACAAACTACAAAATAATTGAAATATTCCCTTTTCTTCAAATGCATTTTTCTACACATTTTGATTTGGTCTGTTGGTCTCCTGGTTAGTGACCCTGACTGCTAGGCGGAGGTCGCGGATTCGATTCCCACACGGGTCGAAAATTTTTATGATCAACAATTAGTTGTCCTTCGCCGTGTGTTATTTGTATCCGTTGTAGAATATTTGTAAAGTTTCCCGTTACACATGAATTATTCCTAATGCAGTTCTCTTCAAAAAAAAAAAAAAAAGACATTGCTGATAAGTTGTTTTTGTATTTATGGCAGCGTTTTTGTTTTTTGCAATTATTAGATATTACAATATGTAGTGGCGTGTGGTACGTCTACTGGTGTAGTATATTATACTATTTTTTTACATAGCATGAGTTGTGTGATATTTCTAGAAATATTGTGTTGTTCAAATCAATTGAACTACTTACACGATGTGTACAAAAACGAATATAATATCCAAGGGGTGAGATAGGGTGGCCCTAGTCTATTCCGCCCGAGAACCACACGGCTAATGAAACATTATATTATACATATATTAAAAGATATTCTGCGCCAACTGTATGACATCAAATATCACAGAACTCATCCTATGTGAAAAATACTATAGAGCTATAGGATGTTGTTGTTGAGATGATCTGCGTGTGTTCGTAAGTGAATGACCGGTCATTATTGTATAAAATTCAACAAACCTTATAATCGTAAAGCATGACTAGTTCAGTGCCGTGGTACCGCCCGTCGCTGTCGAGTTGTTGCGTATTGTTCATATTATTGTTCATCATGTTGTTGGCAGGTGTTGGAGGTGACAATAAAGGCTGTGTGTTGTCTTGTTGTGTGGCTGGAATAAATAATTATGGGTTATTTAAATTATAAATTTCTACTTTTATTATTTTTATTTTTCTTGCACTGCCTATCAAACGATTCAATGTGTATTTATTTAAATCGTAATAAAAAATAAATAGTAAAGTTCTACTCGGATAGGCAAACAATTTTTGTTTATTGTATTTATAAAAATAGTCATAGCATCAAACCTTGTACGACAGCGGGATAAACGAACCCGGATGGTATAAAACCTTCTTGTCCATCGCTGCGAACTATCCAGTACCAATCTGGGTCTTCTCTATTTAACACTGTAACAAGTATTAATTGTAAAATATAATAATAATACTGGCAATACATGTTATTAGTAGTTTAGATATAGAGCTATATTAAGGCTACTCTGGCTTTTAGGCAGAAATTCAAAACTTTCTATAGACAATAAGCTGCTGATATAGAAGTCTGTCATAAAACTAACCTGGACCAATGGCAGTAAACTGTGGGGAAACCCTTGTGACTCCAATATCAATAAGGTACAAAGAGCTCAGAACTATATTCTTAAACAGATCAGGAACGAACAACGCTCCCTGGTTCATAAAAAACTCGGAAGTACATGAGGTCATGAGTACCTAGATAAAGAGAGGTTGTGACTTTCTATTCACCGTGTGGTGAAGGAGAAAAAGCCTTAAAAAATACAGAACTAGACAGGGCAAATCATCCAAACCAGCTAGCTAGCTAAAAGGCTAAACAGTGTGTGTTTTTAGCGTGTAAACATAAAGGATCTAAAATAAAAACTTTTATGAATTAGATTCATATTTATTTAAATATACGGTTTTACTCACGTGTGTATTTCGGAGATGCCCGACAATTTCGGTCTCGACAGGAGGCCTTTTTCAAGGAGTAAGTCCGGTAGCGTCACGGCTGGACAACTTAATCCTTGAAAAGGGCCTCCTGTCGAGACCGAAACTATTCGGGCATCCCCGAAATACACACGTGAGTAAAACCGTATATTAAAATAAATATATAGGATCTATGTTGTAAAACAACTTTTAAAAACGCAATTTCAATAATTCACTTACATTAAAATATAAAATCTCACCTGTCACAAACTCCCCACGTTCAACATCGACATCATTCTCATCCCTCGCAGTGAAGGTGTACAGCACCACATATCTGCCGGAAGGATCCTTGCTGAAGGGACAGGCCTCCCCCTCGCTGCCCAACTCCGAGTGACCATCGTTTGTGACACCATCTGATACTGATAACCTATAATGGGAGAGAGATACATTTAAAATATCCTGAATCAAAATACAAATTATAAAAAAACTCAAACTACAAATCTACTAGACCCGCGGTAATCCAGCCCCTGGCTAATCCGGTTAGTAATCCAACTGTGACAGAGTTGATTGGCCTGTTAGTGACTGGCTGCAACACAGATATCATTCCTAATGCGGGATGTCTTATTGAAAAAAAAAAAGGTCAGACTACTTCAATGGATTTTCACCTGACTGCTCAAGGAGGGTCATGTTGTTCGAGTGTTTGTCTATACATGATGTTTAGACAGCTTAATAATTCGAGATAATATTGTATATATATATATATATATATATATTAGTTATACTTGTCGAGTAGGTACGTTATGACATGTTCGGGTGCCACAAACCTACACTCTCGTCTCACTGACTACATTATGAATAATTTATATAATTAATCTTGAAATTTTATTCAGAACATATTTAATTAGTCGAATTAGAAAGTAGAATAGAGTTTATTGTAAGTAAATCAATTACAATTATGTTATACAAATATCACAGAACAATATGTACAATGGGCGGCCATATCGCTAAAGGCAATTTCTTACAGCCAAAGTACCTACACTTTGGCTTTAAAAAATATTTAAATTTACATTTTTTTTAAAGTATCTGACTATGAGGTAATGGCAAATCTCATAATCCAACCGACAAGGTGTCACATGTCTGTTGTAGTAGAAAAGAGTTAATTCTGGATTTTCTTGTATTATAACTAAGAACATTCGATCGCTATACGTTCCGGAGCTATGATGGCACAAACAGACGCATAGATACACCTTTTAAACCTATAACACTCCTATTTACTTACATCTATATATATACTACTCCTATATAATTTGTCCCCGAAGACAGACGCGTCTCAAATGCCAAAACTAATCAAGCCCTCACTACTCTACTACTCACGTGATAGGCGGCAAGCGTATTGTGTTATAACACTTCTCCTTCCGCTCTCAATTTCATGAGAATTGGGTATTGGACGATTTGATTAACATACGGTACGCTTGTATTGAAATTTAAATCAGTCTTTTATTTCGTTAAAGACTTGCTACTTACAACTAAGGCATGCTATCGGGATTGCCGGATATCCGCAGTATCCGGATAATTGCCTTATTTACTATCCGCATATGTAGTGTGCTTTTATTCGGATAATATGGATAAAACGGATAGTCACTAGTTTTATAGTTTTATATTTTTAATATCTAAGTCAATAATAATTATATTATTTTACATCGTATTTAGAAAAAAATGGTCAAAGGAACTAAAAATAAATAAGTATGATTTGAATTATTGAATTATTTATCATGTATTTATGTGTCGCAGATTAAGTAGGAATATTGAGATTTATACACTTACTCCGATATACTAATTACATAAAAACATGTTATGGAATCAATTTCGTTACTCGCCGCAAATATTTATGGTATAAAATTAATACTTTTCTAAAAGGAAACAATGGCCAGAGCTATATTAATTTTAGAGGAGCAATTGGCTCATTCTATCCAGTCTTCAGCGACTTTTACTAAAGATTTTGCAGAAAATTCAGACCTTAGGCAAGCAGAAATGTGTTGTTTCAAATTCTGAATTTAGTATTTCACCATTCATCACCATCTTCTCCTTTACTTTAGTGATGTACAGACTGTACTATTACTACTCATAAGCACGTGTTTTTCACCGATGCACTGCAAACAATATTTTGTAAAGTATATACTCCCATTTCCAATTCTAGCCCTTCATTAATTAACAAAACAAAATTAACGTAATACCATTTTTACAAGAAACAACATTTATTCACAATGTATTAGTAAGGCTTGTTAAGCTTTTTTAAATTGATATCCAAATTATCCATAATCCGTATCTGGATATATATAGTATTATAAAAGTATCCGAAATATCCGAATAGTAAATCGAGCCGGATAATTTGCATGCCCTACTTACAAATGAAAGTGCATATAAAACTTGACCACACTCTTAACTTTCCTTTATTTTTTGATGACGTTATCTCAGAGTATAAACTCTGTCCCTCCCACTATTAAGATGATTTAAATGATTTAACAAAGAAACACCATACATACGTACACTCGAAAAACATAACGCTGCTCGTGTAAACTGGGTGTTGGTTTCTAAGTGAGCTGTGCTTGATTTAACTGAACTAACTACAATTATTAGCAAATGTATAAACACTGTATACAATGAATGTATCAAGATGAAGTGTCTGATATACCACTGGTAAACTTTTATGGAGTACGCCTACTCTTACAACATACAGGTCCGCACTCGACACTGACTACATTCAACTGATGATGATAGAACGAACGAGGATACGATGGTTCTCCACGAAAAAAATACCTGCTTTACTTTTACAACTTCATTCTGTAAAATAGAATTAATGCAAAGTCTTTTGTTGTATTAAATAAGCTCGGTTGTAATTTGTTTTCAGTTGTTCTTACTACATACTAGCTACGGTTCAAAGGCTACCCCTCATGGCCGGCTAGTAAATAGTACCTCTCCCTGTTCCTACGAGTTAGTTAGTAGTCCTACTCTAGCTACGGTTCGACGGCTTACGGCCTGGCCTGTCTAGATTAGGTATCTTAATACCATCGTCGGTCAGCTAGCACAATAGTAGGGCCAGTATTCACACACTAAACATTGTGTCAGCAACACAAACAGCAGTAACGAATCATTGGATGGTTTGTGTGTTATATATATCTGGTAATCACTTGTCAATGTATATGTTGTGTGTTATGTATTAATAATAAAAAAAACTGTCATGCTACTACCATAGACAACAAGTTCAAAGTCATATTAACAGGAAATACCTTTGATTTGCTGATGTTTCCACTGTATTACACCGGCCGTGGTCACGGGTAGACTCGGCCCGCCGTCTTTAATAATAATATTATAATGTGTATAAAATAGATATAGATGTTGCTTCTCTGAGAAATGAATATGTTATATGTATGTACTATGTACCAAAACAAAACTGTAGTAAGTATATATACATATACTAGACAAGTATAGCTTCTTGTAGCCATTTACGCATCATAATTAAACCTATATACTATAATACACATTGACTAAAAATGTAATTTTCACTTGATATATATATACTTGATATGATACTCACTGTGAAACATCTCTATGTGCTAAATCAGTGGGAGACCTGCTCCTAGGCAGTTTTTTCTTTAGATCATGTTCGCAGGGTGCACAGTAGGAATGTGGTATGAAACCCTCGCGGCGAGATTCAGCTACTATCACATATACCCAGTCATTTTCTCTGTATAACACATTTACTATTTGCCCTCGCTTTACCTGAAAGTAAGAGATATATTTTAATCCTGTTTGTTCAGGTAACATGACAATGATTCTCATAGTCTATAGATTATTTCTATAAGCTTATTTGTACTTTGCCTTTATACTGTGTATATGGCTCAGCAATGCTTTTGACTGCAATACCAGAGATTGCAGACTTATTTCTCTTTCATGCAAATATAGGTGCAGAAATATATCTATTTGCATTCCTCTGGTTGTTTAAGGTCTTGTTTATACATAAACCAAAAACCACAGTAAAAGTTAATACTAGAGCGGGCTCTAGCTTTTAGGTGGGTAGGTAGATAGATTGCCCAGTAATATGTCCCATATGATAAATAAAAATAAGAAACAGATATTACCTCAAGCTCATCATCCACACATGGTGCAAAGTCATGAAGAACCACCATTTTGGAATCTGGACTAAGTCCATGCTCTTTTTCTATTCCCACCCTTACCAGAGTCTCTATGCTGGCAGAGCCTGTGATTCGGCCCATACCAGGACTTAGTCCAGAGCCAGGACGGGAAAGGTCTTTGTCTGAATCACCACTGCTAGCTGTGAAAATAAATTAAAAGATGGTTTACAAAAATTATAATGTCTTAACTAATACAGAGAACTAACTCACCTTAAAGTAGTATTTTATGATAAATTAAAAACTGTTGCATAGAATGGATCTTTAGTGACATAACATATATAACACAGGATGACAATATGACATGGGATGAATTACTATGTACCAATGTTTTTATTTACATGGATATTTGCTTAATCATTAACATTATCCCTAAAACTGTACAAGTTTCAACCCTCAGAAACAATTATCTATTGCTAAAATACATACATTAATTATAAGAAATAACAAGTACTTCTATCAGATAAAACAGAAAAAGTCCTAGAACCATGTGGCTTTATACTTAACCAGTACAAAATAATCTTTGATAAAACTTGTATCTTAATATGATGTGCATCAACTACTTAAATCTCTTAAAATTTCATAGAATGTAAAGATTATTAATTTCCTCGTAAAGTGTAGACTTGTTTATGCATGTTTTATAAATTACGGTACTAACATATGTAAAATTATACCAATTTCAAACTTGTTCCAAAGTTTGCACCAATGACAACTTTTGCTATTATACTTTTAAATAACGATCAGATTGGAGTATATAATTTGGTATTGGTGTGAAGGACATTCGGCAGATGAAACAGGATGAAATTACTAGTTTTGTATATTTATAATTATATAGAAAGTCTGAGGTCATTGACATTTTAAGTTCACTATGAAAGCTTAACTTACATTTCTTCTTCTTTCCCCTTCTAATCCTTACTGGACACAGAAACGCCATTTTATAATCTTTTTTAACACATCGCTAATTAATTAAAGTTAATTTCTTACTTATTGTCACTGCTTCGGTTGTAAGATACGATTTTCTCACGATTTCCTACATGTCAAAAAAGTTCACAAAACAACTTTTTATACGTTTCGTTGTTGCCTTCTGCGAAATCAACGTTTCGTTACTACCTATTCAGCTACTTTATATCACCACACTATCTCAACAATAGTGAAAAGATTTATTTATACATCTGTCCTTATTATTCTTTCTTTGTTTATGTTTTTATACGATGACTGGAATAAGTTTATAAAATTTATAATACAAAACAATTCATGTAGAAAAAATATAACATTTACTAGCACATTTATCTGTGATATATTTGTTTTGCATTAGATGTGTAAATTAGGACAGTACTATTTACAAATATCATACCTTTTTCTTTACCCAACGTTATGAACGAATGTGTATCAAATGTTATGGAACAGCGTTTTCTTCACCGATTTTCTAAAAAAAATATAGTTGTGTAAATTAGGACAGTACTATTTACAGATATCATACCTTTTTGTTTACCCAACGTTATGAACGAATGTGTATCAAATGTTATGGAACAGCGTTTTCTTCACCAATTTTCTAAAAAAATTATAGGGTAGGTGACCCTGTAGTTGCAAAGCCATTCCACTGCAAATAGATCACCACTTTAGGTAGAGATGATAACCCATCCCCTAAATATTTCCTTAATCTAGCCCAGGGGTGCTCAAACTTGAACTGCTGGCGATCTACCTCAATATTTTTAGACTACTTACGATCGACTTGAGAGGCTGCAAGTATGTGTGATGCAGGGTTGTCGTACATACACGATACACCCTACCTACCTAGGTAGGGTGTACCGCAGCATATATAGATATTAGCTTTCCGCACAATTTACATTATCTTAGTCAAGGTTTGGGTTAGGTTTACTTAAGTTCTTCTCTACAATATCAATGAAAAAACTCCTAGTTATTCAAAATTGCGAGTTTATTCGTTGTTACAAAACAAAAGAGTTACATATGGTGTTAAACTCAACTAAGGAGTGACTTTGAATCTTGAAGCGTGGCACTGCATGTCCTCAGCATACTTTTCCTAAGATGGTGCGTAACCACTGAGTGCCAATCGCAAGCATGATGACATATGATCGTCAGTTAGTCGATTGCGATATTTTGACTTAATTATCTTCATTTCAGAAAATGCAGACTCGCACAAGTAAGTTGACCCAAACATTGCCGTCAGTTGAAGGGCGATTTGCCTTAGATTCGGATATTTATCTTCAGATATAAAACACCAGAAATTTGTATCAGATGCTGTAGCTTTGAGATGTATATCTGATATAATCTGCACCAACTCATTTTCAACAGAACATGAGTTCATATTAAACTGACTTGCTACTTCAGTGGTTAATTCCTCAATGTTTTTACATGAAAAAGGATAACTCATAAATGATGCTATATTTGCCAATTTACTGCAATCATAAAAACGCATTTCGAATTGTCCCAAAATATTTGATAATTCAGCCTCATACGTATCATAATTCAACTGAGGAATCCTTGCTTTCAAAGACGGAAAATGTTTCAGATCCTTTTTTTTTTTCAGTTGATCTATCATAAGTTGCAATTTACTTTTGAATGCGTTTACTGCGCTAATCATCTCAATAATAGTTTTTCCTTTACCTTGAAGTTCCAAGTTAATGGTGTTTAAGTGCATTGTGATGTCAGTCAAAAATGCCAAATCAGTCAGCCATTTTTCGTTTTTCAACATCTCAGTGTCATCACCTCTTTCGTCTAGAAAAGCTGTTATTTCGGGCAATAATTCTTGAAACCTTTCTAGGAATTTTCCGCGACTCAACCACCTGACGTCCGTTTGAAGAACTAAATCAGTGTGTTCAGCTGACTCCCTATCTTCCAACTGCAACTTAAAGAGCCGCCGTTGCAAGCTACGTGCACGGATGGAATTCACAATTTTTGTTGCAATGCCCATAATTTCCTCCGTGTTTAAAACTTTTGAACACAAAACTTGTTGATGTATAATGCAATGGAATGAAAAAAATGAAGGGAATTCTTCATTAGCTCGACACAATGCCACAAAACCGTTCTTGTTTCCAGTCATTGCTAGTGCTCCATTGGTTGTAATGCACACTAATTTATATATTGGTAGCTTGTAGTTTTTTACAAAATTGATGAAAACGTCATATATATCTTCGCCACGGGTCTTCCCCTTCAGAGGAATGATTGTCAAAAATTCTTCCTTAGCCAACATGTCATTGAATACCATCCGAATAAAAATACACAGCTGGGCAGTGTCTGTCATATCGGTGGATTCGTCGAACTGTAAAGAAAAGTATGTACATTCCATGATATCATGTTTTAGTTTATCTGCGATGTCCTGACTCATGACTTCAATACGCCTTGTGACAGTCGGACGAGATAACTGAAGTTCTCTAATAGCAGACATGATTTCTGTTTTATTTTTAAAATCTCCAAATAAAGTCTCAGCCGCTTCAATAAATGCTTCCTTCACAACCGATCCATCTTCGAATGGTTTCTTGTGTTTCGCCAATATATGAGATATTTTAAATGACGCGATCGTAGCAGCTTTTGATTGTTTGGCTGGTCTTGTGAACATGGTTTGTTCTTTTTTCAAACAAGATATCAAATTACTTACTTTTCGTTTTCTTAATTCACTCTGTGGCGGAAAATCCTTTTCATAGTTTTTATGAACCGTTTTATGATGCCTCTCTAAGTTACCACGCTTAGGTATTGCAACTGACGCACGACAAATAACACAAATGCACTTATCCAAAAGAAAAATTCTTCCTCCCAATCGTTAATAAAATAATACGTTTTAGATTAAGAAATCTAAAACAGTGAAGACGCTGCACTCATTTCGCACTATTTAATAATAAACTTTGTATCGACGTAGTATCGCCTTCAAGTTACAATTCAGAATGACTCCAATTCCTGCAGGCGCAACATTTATATCGGCGTGTACGAAAGTCTCGAATGTTCCCGTCAAAAGCGCCGCCCGAAATGGTCTAGTACAGTCTAGTCTAGAAACAACGCGGCTTTTCTTTGACAAGTACCGCGCGTTCCTTTGATAAAGCCGCCTTTTGCCGCAAGCAGTGTTATTACGTAATAAATTTTTGTAGTTTAGTTACCTACTTATTAAAAATTTTTTTCTTCTCAAGATCTACTCAAAAAGCACTCGCGATCGACTGGTCGATCGCGATCGACCGTTTGAGCACCCCTGATCTAGCCAAATGTCAAACTGTTGAATATGTGGGCAATGCCTATGGAAATCAATGGTTTGCCCATTTAAGTTTATTTAGAGAATGGCCAACGCTTACTACTCCTGCCCCCACTTCATCGAGTGCTGCCCATGTAAGCGTCAAGAGATGGTCAGTAGTATATAATCCTAAGTATATTTATTCTATTACTTTGGGAACAAACTGTCTACAATAATATCGATAACAGGGTTATGATCGATCACATTGCTTAATATAATGATTGTTTGCAAAGGCGAAAAAAAACCCCATATAGAAATATGTTTATTCACAGTATTAGATAAGTACACAATATAAAGGCAGTCGTCAACTTACTCACTAGATATATTTGGCACAAAATGATATAGGTAGATAAGAGTAATTGGAACAGTAAAATACAAAAATACACGCAGATATATATATATAATAGATAATATAACTTCAGTATGCTAATACTTTATTCAACCTTTTTCTTTATTCAATAGAAATTTAGATAAACCGTAAGTTAAACGGCTACTTGTCATCATTAACAGACAAAACGATGTCTTAATATTTTTTTTATTTTTATATTTTTAATCTACCTCTCTACTGTTCTGTAATTATTATTCTATGATCTGTATCAATTTTGCTCCGATGGAGTATGAAAGTGAAGTTACTTACAAAATAAAATAGGTTGGGTATATTTTTCTCCTTTATTCGAATCACAAGATTCGTAAAACTAACAATATTTTTCTAGTAAAAAATAACATTCGCATTTAAATACTTAAGCACCGTTCTGCTTTGAAGCTCTCTTAATTTATGCTATAACATAATGAACATTTCACATATAGATTAATTCGGTTGCTTAAATTTAAATCCATTACAGGTGTTGGGTATCTGTTAAAGAGTGCCACGATTCGTGGCGATGATCAGGGAATTTAATACAGTCCATCCAATGCTTTAGCCTCCTTCCCTTGCTACTGGCACCTAGGACAAGGCTCCCTAGAAAATCGTTTGGTTTGCCATAATCCTTATCCCAAACCGTCAATGTCAAATTTTGGCGCGAAAGTTCGGTGGGTCGTGTTTCGAACAGAAACTCTTCATTCCAAACTGGATTCAAGTTTCGCCATTTTATTGACGATTTGTGTTTTTTGTGAAATGGATCCGGGTCTAAGTGGCTGTAAAGAATAAAACAAGTAAGTTGTTAGTATATTAACACTGCACATAACATTTTCTCTCTTTTGTTGTTATTAGTTAGCAAAACGTAGAACAAAATTTTACTATATTTATTAATTTACAAAATGTTATTATATATAAAACTATAAAAACAAACATGTCATTAGATAGTAAATTTTTAGGTTTTAACAATCTATCTCTAGGTAAGCATAATCTGTTTTGTAACTGCATTTCCCACTTCTATGTTTAATGCATGCCGTGGCAGCCTTTAATTAAGGCTACACTATATAATATAAAAATATTGTCACGTTAACATGTATTTTGGTGTATGCTTTGTTGGTTATCCTTAAACAAATAAATAAAAAAAAATAGTACACTTCATCTTAGACTGGGAATGTTTCTACAAAACTTGTTAAAAAAATGAGTGAGACCCGGAGGGCTCTGTCGCAAATTCCTAAGGTAAAGAATAAGTCTGGAAACCGTTTGGTTGTAGTTGTATATATAAGTTTATTTATATATAAGTTTTTTTTAATGTAACTGACATAATTCGTTTCTCTGGTGGGTATTTCTATTTACACTTTTTTTAAAAGAACGAACGAATTTGTTTTCTAGTCCCTAAAATCTAGAACCGACTTCCGTTAAATCGGTTAGAGGTCGTTTAGATTTCCGAGACTAGAAAACAAGTATCGGTTGCACGTCGTATCACCAGATTAAATATGAATCTAATATCTAATATAAAATCTAAAATAGGTAATCAGAAATTAGTTACAGTTTAACAAACGGGTCTGAATAGCCATTGCTGTCTCGAGGTGGGAGTTCAGCTCCTCTGCAGATTGTTACAACAAGAGCTCTTTTCTTTGTGCTGTAGCATAGCGCGAGCAGTATCCTAGGACCCTTGGGATCCGTGCCATTAGACCCTGATAGAGCCAGCCGGAGTTGGGCTGGGGACTTTGCACACTCTCGTAACGCCACTGTCGCTGAACCCATTTCATCGCAGCCGTACCTATTAAGAAATTAAATGTTTTTTAGGCGGCTCCAGTATATATGTATGTAACGTTTGAACATACGAATTCAGGAAATGGTCTTACGCTCACAGTTACGATTACATAACAATGATAAGTGTTTAAAGACTTTTACGTTTAGTTTAGGCACCAGTATCGTTTGTCAACACCTACAGATCAGAAATACCTATTGGTTAAACGATATCTACCCGACAAAGCAAGAAGGCGGGTTATATTTTTTTTGAGAGTACTTTTATATATGTGTTTGTAGTAATACTATTTATGTTTGTATGACGTTTTGTTTACACGCCATCCAGGTTCGTCAAATTAACTAACTACTTAAAAGGGGGTAAGCCTATTATAGTTATACAGACACTGTATGGTGTGTGTGACTGTATAGATACTCCTACTACACCTACTAGGTGATAGATAATGATCCCTCAGTCACCCTTTACGACACCTACAGATTTTTTTGGATGAAACTTAAGTTTTTTTTTGGTTTTATATTTTTTTTAATAAGTTTATTTATGGCTTAGTTGTATAAGTCTATATTCCTATAGTTTATTGAATATATCGTGTTGGTTACACAAGGAGTTGAAAGATTTTAAATTTACAAACTAATTTATCGAGAGACCCGACACGACATAAAAAAGTTTGTATATGCTGGTAGAGTTGATAAATGTCAACAGTGTTTAATTTAATTGAAGAGGGTTCGCGGTCGACGTTCAAAGAGTTACTTTTTGTAATTATACCTTTAATTGAGTATCCTTTTATCAACAGTAGATGAGTACCATGCGGTGTTGTTTTTGCGATCTGCAATTGACGCGTCTAGAGAAGTATATATAGTAACATAATAAAATAATATAACTTGACTCTCTGATCTGATCTTTCTGATCAAATGATGAGGCTCATGACACAAATATTTGTCCTGGAAAGGGAAAACGCAATCGAACCCACGACCTCTGGCTTACCAGTCAGGGTCACTAACCACTAGACCAACTGGCTAGTCAATACTTATACATATAAAGTGACCGACACCTGTTTGTTATCCAACTATACAAGCAAGAGGTTTATGATTTCGAGTGTCTATGTATGTATGTTTCTACGGCTTGATGGATTTAGACATGTGAGGTATCATTTGAAACGTCTTAATAGCACTCTTTTGTTGTTATTAGTTAGCAAAACGTAGAACAAAATTTTACTATATTTATTAATTCTTAATAGCAGGAGTCTTAATAGCAGGAGTGACAAGGTACGAATTTTCGTCGTAATTTACGCAAGAAGAGAGGGAAGTTTATAATGCAGTCGTGGTGGTATATATATATATATATATATATTTATATTTATATTTATAATCTACTCGGACAGACGAACAGACGGGTCATCAGATAGTAAGTGACATCCGCCGTCCATGAACATTGCAACTCAAGAATCGTAAGTGCACTGCCCGCCTTTGAGGGTGATGAAGGATGAGGGGTTGCGGGAGGAGGGAAGAAGAGAGAGGGGATGAGGAGAGGAAGGAGAAGAGGTGGAGTTGGGCCTCCAGAAACCTCACTCATTTCGGGGAAATGCAACGTAAGCGTTCCTTCACAAGCGATTTTCTGTGAGACCGATACAAATCGCACCGGGCGAGCCGACTCATTCGTGCCTAAGCATGGCTCTACTCTATGTTATAGATATTTTTTACACTTTATACATATGTATGTATATACACTCATCATCTAATCCAAAGGGGTAGGCGTAATTAACGCTTACATTTTGTAATTATAATTTAGTCCCATTTATTTAATAGGGAGCAATCCTATTGCCATAATCCGGGCATTTTTGTGAATTATATTGGGAAATGTAGAGTATATTGACTGGAAGGAGAGGGTAGAAAGATAATTAAAGGGAAATTGTTTATACAGATGGATAGGGGAGTAAAAACAACTGCTGAAGCCAGCTAGGGTCGCTTACCTGTAATACTAACTGGCCGTCTACTTTATTTCATTTGAATTTCAGTTTTGTATCTATCGACTGCGAAGAGAATTGAAGGACGAATGTCATTGGTTAGCAATTTTATACAGAAAATCACACTTAAATGAACTTGCACAGAGGCTTCACTTTTTTAATTTACTATACTAAACGCAAAATTGCCCTATAAGTTTTTTTTTATACTAGTATTTCTTTGAATTTACAAATACTAACACTTCTATTTATTAAATGCTAATACTTAAATAAAATTAAGCTATAATGTATTCGTTTAAGGGAGGAAAAAAGCTGTTCAAACTTTATATTGACATATTAAAAACAAGGATCCAACAAAGGCTGATAAATGATGACATAACATTATTAAATTCATCTAAAAACGGAATCTGAATTTTCAGACACTAAATAACATCAAGGCATCTCTGATAAAACTCCTCATTTGTCTAATATGAACCATAACTTGGCCAATTTTTATATTGAATTTCAGCTTTGATTTATTAAATTTCATTCATATCTGCCGTCACTTAGTCTGTCTCGTATTTTGTGTTATATATTAGATCAGACTAATAAAATGAGCAAAGGGAAACCATAATATGATATAGCTGAGTGTTATTTTACGTCAAATAAAATTAACCAAACGAATTTTTGGAACGAAGTTGCGAAGGGGTACCCTAGCCGGCAAAAAACGTCCGTAACGTTAAAAAAAAGCGTCAGATTTTTTGTATAGTTTTTTTTTTATATTAGCCTACCATAATGACTCCACTCTGCCTGATGTGTCAGTATCTAATATATAGTTTACCGGATGACTGTTATTATTATTGCAGTTTGCTATTACGATTCATGTAAAATGTTTCTTTGTATATTATTATTATATAATTTAATAAATCATTTATTTTTCTTCTAGAAACTTCGGCCCTATCTGGTGTCCCACGACACCACACATTTTTTTTAATTTGTCATAAACAGCCGCTACTGACCGTGCCAAATTTTTACTACTTTTGAAGAAACCGAGTGTAATCAATCTTTATACATACCTGTCGTCATCAAAGAGGACTATTTCCAAAGATTTAATCCCAAGATCTGATTCTGTAATGCCGAAGAAGTGAAGGGTCTCGTTAAATTCTGGATTCTTTGTCTTATGCACCGTTTTTGTTCTGAGTCGATTAGAATATGTACCTTCTGAAAGAAATAAATGTGTAAAATTTTCAGGTTATATATATTAGCACATTCAATTTCTGTTTCACTAAAGTCCCTTTGAAATCAGTATATACTTTAATGTTGGTCGTTCGTTACAGGCTTCACGACTTTGAACGTTGCACGTCAGTTCTACACAGAGAGTTAATTATAAAACTTAATTTGCAAACTATATTGTGGAAACTTTATGCAGTTGTTACATGTGTTTATTTATTAACAGAAATTCTCAGCATAGGAACTTTCCAGTTAGACCGATGCATTTATTCTAAACCACAATCAATTAATCTATTAGACCTACGAGTACTACAGACTACTGTCAACTGTCCACCGCCTTCTGCATGCAGTCTGTCCCAGCTACCTTCTTTAAGTCGGTTCACCTGGTCATTCTGAACCATGTCAAAATAGGATTTTTGGAGATCGAAATTAAAATCGAACTCAATTACCTATCTGAACAGTAATTTACGAAATAAAAAGTAACTTACCTCTCGGCAAAATTTCTAGCCTACAAAACGGATCTGACAATCCAGTCATGTCCATACCTATAAGCCCTCTCGCTCTCAAAACAGTAACGGCTACAGATGAAGTGGCATTATCATAAGCCAATTTTATCTCGAGCGTGCCAAAACCAGCATCTGGAATAGCAGGAGGTCTATCTTGCAAAGGTTTTTGGTCTTTCCTTATGCTCCTTAGGCTGTATGCACTGCCTTTGGAGCTAGTGCGTTTCAGTGCGCCCAGAGGCCGTTGGGTCAAGCTGTCAGTTCGATGAAGACTTAGGCCGCTGAAGCCATGGGATAAGATATCGGTTTCGCTCCATTCGTAGTGTGTGTCCTGCAACAAGAGAGTAATTTAAATGTATTAGAGGCTATCTGGTCTAGTGTTTTGTGAATATCGTAACTTCGATTCCCAACCTTGACAAATAAAGTGCGATGAGCACGAATGTTGGTTCAGTATCTTTATCGTTTAGAACTTCTATTATTAGCCGTCTGGTTTCCGTAGTTCAGGCTCTGACTAGTTAATGATCAAGACCAAGGCCATGTGTGAGGTGTCTCAAGTTATTTTTATTTAAAGCGAATTTGAAGAGTTTTTATATAATAATATTTGTTTATATCGATATCAACAAAACACGGAACGAATCGAAGAGCGAAGGGTTATAATTTCGAATGTAAATACAATCAAGAAAAAATAAATATTCATAGTGTTTTAAATATAATGAGACAAAAAATAATATCTACATTTTGAAATATTATTTAGTATTAGTGGTAAAAAATATTTTTATGTACATACTTATTAATTATAATTTGTCTGTCTGTATAAGTAATAGGTTGGAGAAAAACTCTTTTCGTATTATTAATGAGCAGGCTCGAACGGTGCGATACCACGGTCTCAGAGAACACCGGTTGTTAAGGCATTTCACCGAAATCAATGCGATTTCCGGGGGCCCAACTCCCTTCTCTTTCCTCTCTACTCATCGTCTCCTCTCCTTTTTCATTTCATTCTCTCTCATTCTCCCTCTCTTCTTCGGCCACCGGTAGCGGTTGTCACTTACCATCAAGTAGACCCATATCATACAAAAAATAAATAAAAATAAAACAATTTTGGTATCATAACATATCAATAACAATACTAGCAGAAGGTTCTTTGGGCCATTAATTTGTTAATTTAAAATAATCTCAAAAGCATTTGAAAAATATACAAAAGAATTTTAAATTAAGTTATTCGAATCAGCATCCTATGTCTCCACCTGTTCATAAAATTTTATGCATGAAGTAGAAGTACTTAGTACCATCGGTCCCAATCGGTCAGCTAACAGAAGAAGCTGCAGGAGCCCGTGATAATATATTTCCGATTAACTTATCAAAAAAAATTCAAGGGTCACATGTAATGGTCCGTATTAGTATATACATGTATTGCGGACAATTACATGTCTCTTGGTATTTTTTTATTTTTTTTATAGTGTAAGGCAGGGGTCGGCAACCGGCGGCCCGCGGGCCGCATGCGGCCCGTGGACTATCTCGGTGCGGCCCGCGAGACGTCCGCGCGGTCCGTAAGAAAAAAATACCAAAGCAAAAGGCCATATAAATTCACTAGAATTTATACGGCCATGCTGCTGGGCCATGAGAGTATTCTTGAAAGCTCGCTCCCACGCGGGGTGATAAAAATGTACCTATTTCATTTGTTAAGAACTGTTTATCAAGACTGTGATGTTATGTATTGTTTCTACCGAAATAAATATTTGCTGTACTTATTCAATTCTTGGCAATTTATTTTGCGTTTATCCGCCGCACGTGGCCGTCGGCAGCGGGCGGCTCCTTTGAGACAATAGGCGGCGGCAGTCTTTGATTAGACGCAGGTGTGCGGCGACGAAAAAATTCAAAGCGACCGGCTTTAGTTAAAATCACAGCCGCGCGCAGCTCTCGCCTCATTCGGTTGTGGAAATTCGCCGGAAACTCACGTCTCATCTGGTTGCTAGCTACGCGTTTTGTTTCACCTTTCTTCCCTTCGCTGATAGCTTCTCACGCACGACGTATGAGGTAAGTACGTTGTATGTACTCGCGAGCAATTTGTTTTATTTTATTTGTTTTTTTTTTCATTATTGTTACAGAATAATTATATAAACATGGCTTCAAGAAAAAGGAAGATAGAAGAAGAAAAAAGAGTTTTTAACGAATGATGGACAGAATAATACTTTTTTATCGAGTTTAAAGGAAAACCATTATGCTTGATTTGTCAAAAGAGTATTTTTGTAGTAAAGGAATATAACCTGAAGCGACATTACGACACTGAGCACAAAGCTAAATTTGACTGTCTTGAAGGAGAAATACGAAAAAGGAAAATTTCCACTTTGAAATCGTCATTACAAAATCAACAAAACACATTTAAGGTTGTGGCAGACAACAGCGAATCGAATGTTTGTGCCAGTTACTGGGTAGCAGAGATTCTAGCAAAAAATGGACGTCCCTTTACCGATAGTTAATTAGTAAAAGAGTGTGTCTTCGCTATCGCAGAAGAAATATGCCCAGAGCAGAAAAAAATGTTTGAAAGTCTTAGTCTCTCTGCGAGAACTTGCACCCGACGTACTGAAGACTTGGGTGCTAATTTGTGTGAACAACTCAGGGATAAGGCGTAGTCTTTTAACTGCTTCTCTTTAGCGATGGATGAAAGTACGGACGTGTCGGATACAGCACAGCTACTCATATTTGTACGCGGCATTGACAAAAACTTTACTGTTTACGAAGTGCTTGTGAAAATGTGCAGTTTGAAAGGTACAACTACGGGAGAAGATTTATTTCACTATGTGGAACAAGCTCTGGATTCATTGCAATTAAGCTGGGAAAAGTTAACAAGTGTCACTACCGATGGAGGTAAGAACATGAGCGGTCAAAACATAGGTGTTGTTGGGAGAATCATCAGCAAAGTGAAAGATTCTGGATCTACTGTGCCATTGATTTTTCACTGTATTGTCCATCAAGAGGCATTGTGCTGCAGGGTTATATCCTGGAAAGAAATAATGGATACTGTTACATCCACTGTTAATTTTATAAGAAGAAATGGGCTCACACACCGTCAGTTCCAAAAGTTTTTGGAAGATCTGGAAGCTGATCATGATGACGTGGTTTACTACTGTGAAGTGAGGTGGCTCAGTCGAGGTGCCATTTTGGAACGGTTTTTTGATTTGAGGAAAGAAATTGGCAACTTCATGGAGATGAAAGGAAACCCAGTGGAAGAGCTTACTAACAAACAGTGGATTTTCGATCTTGGTTTTTTGACTGATTTGACTAAGGAACTGAATCAGCTCAACAAACGCTTGCAGGGAAAAAATAAATTGATTTGCGATATGTATTCAGATGTAAAGTCATTTGAGATGAAACTGAAACTGTTTATCAAGCATATTGATGAAAAAAAGCTTGACCATTTTCCTAATTGCAAGAAAGCCGTGGAAGAAGCTGGAAATAATTTTGTGTGGCAAAATATTACAATGAGAAACGTGTTAACACAACTACAAACTGAGTTTGTAAATCGATTCACCGACTTTAAAAAGAGCTCCCTTAACATGGAAATATTCCAAAACCTTTTCGCAATTGATATTAGTGAGGTACCAAGCAATTTGCAAATGAACATAGTAGATTTGCAAAGTAATAGCACACTTAAAACGGCATTTAAGGAAAGCACTGACTTGATACAGTTCTACGGAGGTTTGAGTTCTGAAAACTTCAAAGAATTTAAAAAGTTTGCTCAGCAGATAATAACTATGTTTGGTAGTAAATATTTGTGTGAGCAGACTTTTTCAATTCTCAACTACCGCAGAAATAAGAATTGTTCGCGGTTAACGGATGAACATTTAGACGCGATACTGCGCGTGTCTACTACTAAAATGAAAGCAGACGTTAAAAAAACTTGCAAGTCAAATGCAGCGCAAAAATCTCACTAGTTCTTACTTTTATGTTAGTATTCAATTAAAATAGACATGATTTTATGAATATACAGTCGTGGTCAACTAATTAAGGACATTCAAGATAGTGGACAGCAATAACCGGCTATGTACATATAAATATAAAACCCTGTTGATTTCTCAGTAACTATTATTTGCATAATTTGATCCGATTATTATACTATAAATGGCTGTAAATAAAAGATTAAATAAATATAAAAAAGTGTTTAATATCAAAGGTTAACCATGTATTCAATTTAAGGTACAATTCTGTAGCTGGACATTTAATTAAGAACAGTAAAGTAAAATGAAAAATAGAGTTAAACAGAACTAATAATCTGCAGTATTTTAATTTCTTTAACAACTTCATTTTATTACGGGTAAAATCAGTACCCAGTAGCAAAACCTTTGTTAGTAATTACCGCTTGACACCGATGTGGCATAGACATTATCAGTTTCTGACATATTTCAACAGGAATGTTTGCCCATGCCTCACAAAAAGCTTCATTAAGTTCATCTAAAGTTGTGGTACGATAAATGGCAACTTTTTTCTTAATTTCGTGCCAAAGGTGCTCGATTGGGTTGAGGTCGGGGCTATTTGCTGGCCAATCTAGCACTGATACCGACTATCTGTTAAGAAACGACTTGACTGAACGGGCTGTATGTTTTGGGTCGTTATCATGCTGAAAAGTCCATATAATAGGAAGATGTTCCTCAGCATAGGGAAGCATAGTTTCTTCTAATATTGCCTTGTATTGATGTTGGTCTAAGTTACCCTGAACTTTCCTCACAGGTCCCACTCCACGTCCAGAAAATGATCCCCACATTTTAATGTTTCCTCCGCCATGTTTCACCTGCTTTTTTGTGAATCTTGGATTCATTTCCGCTTTTACAGGACGCCGTACGTATTGCCTTCCATCTGAAGAAATCAAATTAACCTTGGTCTCGTCAGAGAATAATACATGTTGCCATTGGTCGTAGGTCCAATGTCCATATTTACGTGCAAACGCCAAACGTGCATTTCTATGCTCTTTCTTTAACAACGGTACTTTGCGAGCCACTCTTCCGAACAACCCTGCTTCTACCAGACGTCGTCGAACTGTCCTCGCTGATACACTGACTCTTTCGTCTGCCCCAAACACTTCATGTTTAATTAAAATAGAGCCTAGAAACGGATCTTTCTTAGCTAACCTGGTTATCATTCTATCTTCTTGCGGAGTTGTTTTTCTCGATCTTTTTTTTCTGGGCACATTTAAAGTTGTGTTATTGCGCCTGAAATGTTGCACTGCATTGCATACCATAGTTTTTGAACAATTTAAATATCCTGCTATCCTTCGGTATGACCAACCACGCTCGACAAACTTCATGATAATTTTTCGTAGTGTTGCATCGCAACTTTTATTTTTGCCCATTGTTCTTCAAAATAACTCTCAAAACTTGAAATTACAAATCTAGATTGCCGCCAAAACTACCACAAAGAATAGGAGAAGAAAGAAAATAATAATTGAGATTCAGATTTTGAAACTAGAACGCAACATCTCAGTGTCCCTAATTAAATGGCCAGCCAGCATTCTTTGAACAAATAGCACTGTGATCATCTATCAGCTATACTGTAAAGAGGTTTAATGTTTAAGAAGTTGTTATTGTTTGTATAATTAGGCACATAAATGACTAATTATACTTACATGTAAAAGATGTGGAATATTGTTTAGACTCGTTGGAAAATAAAAAATAAATTCACAATTTGGATTAACTAGAGAGTGTCCCTAATTAGTTGACCACGACTGTATATGCGTTTTATTTCAAATAAAAAATAAAAATACATGCACGAACATATAAATATAAAAATAAGTGCGGCCCGCACTGATACTCTGGCAACATATGTGGCCCTGCTATAGCAAAAGGTTGCCGACCCCTGGTGTAAGGGACAGATGAAAAGACAGGATTTTTTTTTGAGGACTTTCCCGTGAGGAGAGGGTCTGACTTACGGACACCGTTAAGTCAGACCCTATCCTCATGAGCTTAGGAATTATGTCAAATAATAGGTCGAGGTCCTTTATAAGAAAATTCTGAATTTATTATTACTGCAGAACCGTCAACTAGTTGTTCAATTGATATAAAATACCAAAAGTATAATTTACCATTTTCTGTTGTCTTTAATGTATATTATATTTATTTCTTATTAACTCATTAAAAACAATCTAGGATTAAAAATCGTATGAGCGTTGTCTGTACAATTAAGAATTAGTAAACTCAACCAAAGCGTGAAGTGCAGTGTCCTAGCGAGAACTAACTTAGTGATGGCACATAGACGTTGGCTTCTTGCCTATACGACACAGATACTTATCGAAACAGCCGAGGCCGGTGACTATCTGCTTCAACCGGTAGGAGAGGCTGCCAAGTCGCTTTTTGCTAGAGGTCTAACTTAAATACCAACTTCTCCCTCTTGACCGCGTTCAACGGAGAGCGACTCGTATCATCGACTGCCAAGATATTTCTGATCGACTTGACACCTTGGCGTTGCGTAGAGATATTCTCTATCGCTTGTATCATGGGGAGTGTTCACAGGAATTGTTCGGACTTATACCGCCTGCTGGTTTCCGCCATCGTCCTACGCGACAAAATATCCATCCCCATCACCTGGACGATTGGCACTCCACCACTGTGCGCTTCTGCAGAAGCTTTTTGCCTCGCACAACCAGCTTATGGAACAAATTGTCGCCTGCCGTATTTTCGAACCGATACGACCTTCAAACCTTCAAGAAAAGAGCGTACTCCTACCTAAAAGGGCGGCAACGCACTTGTGATTCTTGAGTTGCGGGTGTCCATGGGTGGCGGTAGTCATTTACCATCAGGTGACCCGTCTGGTCGTTTGCCCCCTAACGCATAAAAAAAAAAGAAAATAGCATTTTACTGCATCAGATATGTCGCGGGCAAATGCTAGTATTAAATTATTTGGTTATCTAATAAAGGTATTTGGTTATCTGATAAGACCGCTTATTGTAATCTAATTGGTAAGATTATATTCTTTTCAACTGTAATTTATTAGAATATAATAAGGAATATTCTATTTTCCGTCTCTCTGTCATTTGGCAAATATTTTACTGTTCAAGCTGTATGATGGATTACAATATTAATGTTATATTAGATTGTATAAATTAAAAAGAAAGATACTTTCTAGAGGTAAGCGTTATTTTACAACTCTGGTTAAAATTTTATAGGGGGACAGACTTTAGACAGTTTCACCCGATGGTCACGCGTCGTCCATAGACACCTGCAACTCGAGAGTTGTAAGTGCGCTGCCCGCCTTTGAGGGTGATGCGGGATGAGGGGAGGGAAAAGACGAGAGGGGGACGAGGAGATGGGGAAAGGGAGAGGGGGAGGAGGGTGAAGAAAAAGGAGAGGGGGAGCCTCATTTCGAGGAAACGCAACGCAAGTTGCTTCACAACCTGTTTTCTGTGAGGCCGTGGTATCGCACCGGTCGAGCCGAGTCGATTCGATTAATAATTTGAAAAAGTATTAGTGGATCATACGAAGCTATGTTCTTTTTTAACTTTTCGCGATTTAAGTACTGTTACATTAGTTTGGTTAATTAGTAACTCCCATTTCCTTGATTCCATGAATTTCAGTGACTTTATTTATTGAATTTTCCCAGAACGAATACACGTGAACTCATGTAAAATTAAAATCGAGTCATAATTTGATTTACACATAAAACATAGGCTTAATCGCGAGCCTGACATATTTGGCCTTTGCATATTTCATCAACCACTCGAATGGGACCGGAGTAGCTATATATTATTTATTGAATGTGAATGTGCGATATTTCAGATTTATGGACAATCGTTGTTAACAGTGGGTTCTTACTTCTCGGTATAAGCCAGTTCGAGATATAGGTATTACTTGCCTCAGCTATTGCTTATACTCCCCGATTCATAATTTTTTTATGTCTTAAAAAAGACAACCAGGAATAATTCCTGTGTTTTTACAAACATTCAAGCAACGGGCACAAATAATACAACTGGGGCAACTAATTGTGGATCACACAAACTTATGTCCCCTGCAGGAATCGAACCCACGACCTTCGGCTCAGCAGGCAGGATCACTAACCACCAGGCCAACAGGCCAGTCCAAAAGACACATACTATTTTATAGTATAATTACGTGGATTTTTTTTATAGTATAATTACCTGGGTTTCAATCCTCCCTTTCATTTCAATACACTCCCATTTTTCTAATCAAAAGTATATGTATGAGTATACTTAGTAGTTAATAAGCTAACTCGTTATGAATAAAAATTTACAAAAAGTTCATAAAAAATATAGTTGTCAAATGGCTGAGAAATTTGGGAATATCCCGGAATTGGCTTCTTGTCAATTATCCAGTAACATAAATATTTTGTCTGGGAATTTGTTCATAATCATTTTTTACGAAGTTATGAGAATCACAACTGTCCGTGTTCAATCACCGTTCAATGTAGCATGTACGTAACATTTTAAAATTTTAACATTACATTATCAAGCCCTAATTTAATAAACATTTATTTTTATATATGTTTATTACTTCAGTTAAACATGTGGTTTAACTGGAGTAATAAACATATACAGTCGTGGTCAACTAATTAAGGACATTCAAGATAGTGGACAGCAATAACCGGCTATGTACATATAAATATAAAACCCTGTTGATTTCTCAGTAACTATTATTTGCATAATTTGATCCGATTATTATACTATAAATGGCTGTAAATAAAAGATTAAATAAATATAAAAAAGTGTTTAATATCAAAGGTTAACCATGTATTCAATTTAAGGTACAATTCTGTAGCTGGACATTTAATTAAGAACAGTAAAGTAAAATGAAAAATAGAGTTAAACAGAACTAATAATCTGCAGTATTTTAATTTCTTTAACAACTTCATTTTATTACGGGTAAAATCAGTACCCAGTAGCAAAACCTTTGTTAGTAATTACCGCTTGACACCGATGTGGCATAGACATTATCAGTTTCTGACATATTTCAACAGGAATGTTTGCCCATGCCTCACAAAAAGCTTCATTAAGTTCATCTAAAGTTGTGGTACGATAAATGGCAACTTTTTTCTTAATTTCGTGCCAAAGGTGCTCGATTGGGTTGAGGTCGGGGCTATTTGCTGGCCAATCTAGCACTGATACCGACTGTCTGTTAAGAAACGACTTGACTGAACGGGCTGTATGTTTTGGGTCGTTATCATGCTGAAAAGTCCATATAATAGGAAGATGTTCCTCAGCATAGGGAAGCATAGTTTCTTCTAATATTGCCTTGTATTGATGTTGGTCTAAGTTACCCTGAACTTTCCTCACAGGTCCCACTCCACGTCCAGAAAATGATCCCCACATTTTAATGTTTCCTCCGCCATGCTTTTTTGCTTTTTTCCTTCACCTGCTTTTTTGTGAATCTTGGATTCATTTCCGCTTTTACAGGACGCCGTACGTATTGCCTTCCATCTGAAGAAATCAAATTAACCTTAGTCTCGTCAGAGAATAATACATGTTGCCATTGGTCGTAGGTCCAATGTCCATATTTACGTGCAAACGCCAAACGTGCATTTCTATGCTCTTTCTTTAACAACGGTACTTTGCGAGCCACTCTTTCGAACAACCCTGCTTCTACCAGACGTCGTCGAACTGTCCTCGCTGATACACTCACTCTTTCGTCTGCCCCAAACACTTCATGTTTAATTAAAATAGAGCCTAGAAACGGATATTTCTTAGCTAACCTGGTTATCATTCTATCTTCTTGCGGAGTTGTTTTTCTCGATCTTTTTTTTCTGGGCACATTTAAAGTTGTGTTATTGCGCCAGAAATGTTGTACTGCATTGCATACCATAGTTTTTGAACAATTTAAATATCCTGCTATCCTTCGGTATGACCAACCACGCTCGACAAACTTCATGATAATTTTTCGTAGTCGCAATTTTTATTTTTGCCCATTGTTCTTCAAAATAACTCTCAAAACTTGAAATTACAAATCTAGATTGCCGCCAAAACTACCACAAAGAATAGGAGAAGAAAGAAAATAATAATTGAGATTCAGATTTTGAAACTAGAACGCAATATCTCAGTGTCCCTAATTAAATGGCCAGCCAGCATTCTTTGAACAAATAGCACTGTCTGTAATCATCTATCAGCTATACTGTAAAGAGGTTTAATGTTTAAGAAGTTGTTATTGTTTGTATAATTAGGCACATAAATGACTAATTATACTTACATGTAAAAGATGTGGAATATTGTTTAGACTCGTTGGAAAATAAAAAATAAATTCACAATTTGGATTAACTAGAGAGTGTCCCTAATTAGTTGACCACGACTGTATATAGTTCCGTGTGGCTTCTTCTTAGGATATCCTGGGTCCCCAGCAATAGACCCACTTGTGACGGAACAGCGTGTTATTTGAGTCGACTCGGCTCCGATATGCCACTTCACCCTCGTCTCCAGTGAGGTGATGTCGTATTAGAAGTGCCCCTAAAACCTTAAGTTTAATATAATGATTCAAGTGGTTTTAAAACGAGAAACTGAGAATCCTGTCTTTATTTGCAGTCAGTTGAATAGCGTCCTGGAATATTGTCAGATTCCTATGTCACATTAGGGAAATACTAGTGCATCGTGAATCTACATAATTCAAAATAACCAATATTGATAGTAGTAGAAGTTGTTTACTTCTGAACAGTTAAAAGAGATATTTTTATTATGTTAGACATAAAATTGCAGAGTCACACCGATGTCCCCTAAGGGGTAGGGCTAGGTTGCAGAGCTGTCTTAATCTTTTTGCCAACCATAATTTAGACCCACTTTTGTAATAAGGGGCTGCCTTCTGCCGTCAACCGGGCACTGTAACTGTCTAACTATCTCCAATCCGTTAATTCCCTTTACGACACTCACGGAAAGTAAATGGGTAGTCCTATCCCACTTCACGGCTTATACGAATGATAATAAATTATCTATGTATGTATTAATAGCTTAATTAGATATTCAAATGAATAATATGTAAGATGCCCTTTAAATAAAAACACGATTATTTTTAATTTCAGTTTAAATGTCCTTCATGTTTTTATTTATTGTGTAAAGAATATTTTATTTATTTCATTTATTACACTTCCTGCAATTTCAATATTGCTCAAGGCGGACTTAATGCCGTAGGCATTTTCTACCAGCCAACCTTTGGGTGATGCAGAGATGTTTGTGGCAGGTGTTTTGAATGATTAAATAGAAAAAAAGAATGTTGCATAGGTAGTTCTACATACATATACTAGAAATACTTACATATACAATATATACTAACTTAAAACCAATTATTTACACATATAGATATATATACGTTTACATAAACACACACACATATACATACATATATACATACTGATACACTGATTAAATACATAGATAATCGAGACACTTGCACAGTATTATTGATTCCGTCAAAAAATCTCTATAGAGTTTACGTACTTTAACCTTAAATGTGAGACGGTTAGTGGACGTCCTAACTTCTTGAGGGAGCGCATTCCAGAGGTTTACGGCCTGGACAGCAAAGGAAGAGTGAACCTTGCTGGTGTTATGAGAAGGGCAGAGAAGGAGAAGATTATTAGAAGAGCGAAGATTTCTATCATGATTAGAGCAGAGATACTGGAAGTTAGATGCTAGGTAAGAAGGTGAGTTGGGTGAGTGGAGAAGGGAGTGCAACGTAGTCAACGCCCTCAAACTACGGCTTTGTCTTATTGGTAACCATGACAGCTAGGAGCGATAAGTGGACGTATGATCATACTTTCGCAAGTTAAATATGAATCGAATCGGTCCTCGTAAACGTCAACTGACTATGCTGTCAATATTACTTTATTATTGTTGTTCTTATAATGTGACACTTGTGTATTGATCATAAAATTATCAATAATAAAAGACGTGAAATATCCTAGGTAGAAGCAGAGTGAAAGTTTTGTTTTTTTAAACACTGATATTGTTGAACAGCAATCGGTTGAAATCAATTTCTGCGAGCAGTATTCTTAGTTGTATTGGCCGCAGATCCTGCACCCAATGCACTGCTGTTCTTCGATGTGTGGGCCTCTTCTTATGATTTTGGATATTTGCGTAATAAAGGCTCCAATTCACCCAAAGATGTGATCTTAGCCCGGGCACCATCCGGCGTTTTGACAACTATGACACCTTCTTGGGTCCAGCAACCTCTCACACCGAAATAAAGACGAGCCCTAGCAAATGTGTACTGCCTGGCCTTAGTTAGGTTTTCCTTGACGGTGACGGACGTGCCCTTGAGCTTAGATTTTACCTTCCACACAGGAGATTTATAGTCAAGATGAGAGAATCTAACCAGTATGGGCCGCTGGTTGTCTTTTTTTGGACTCTTGGGAGTCCAAAAAAAGATCCTATAGCAGGCTTTGATGGACGAGGCTGTAAATTTCAGGTCCAGCTTGCACCTAGAATTACCTCTGTGCAGTTTTCACTTACAGCTTCGGGAACTCCAATGATGATCAGCGATTTGAGTCTGTGCCTGGTTTCAATCATGTCCAGTGCTTTGGAACACTCATCAATTTGTTTGCGGATTAGCCCTAACATGCTAAACATAAGCTCCCGAAATGTTCTAAATTCCTCTGCAATCTTTGCAACGGTATCTTTGGCTGGTGCGCTAACCTCTATTTGTGCCTCGAGTTCACCCATTCTTTTTGTGAAGATATCCTCCAGACTCTTCTGGGCAGATTCAATAACTGCAAGTTGAGACATATCCCGCTGTTGTTCTTGTTAGACAACTTGTTATAATACTTGCAAATGATTTGATAGTGCCAGTGGTCAGCTGACAGGTGGATGTTATTTAAAGCTTATTTTTACATCAATAGCTTTACCAACGTAAGTAGAAGTAAAAAACTATTGTAAACACTGATTCTAGTTATAATACTTGCAAAAAAATATGTTAATTTAATTAATTTTAATTTTTAAAGTCAATGACACATATGTTCAGTTTTATCCACCTACCCGAAAAAAAAAAATAAAGAATACTAAATAGGGTTTTTTTTAAATCATTATTTTCTGTAGGAATGAACATGAAAAAAGTTTTAAGTGTGTTTCTATTTAGGAAAATAATAATAAATAAGAGTAGAGGTTTTAATAGAAAAAGAAATTTCTATGTATAAATCAATATTTACGCTCACGGCCGTATCCCTTAAGAGGAAGGCAGAGCTGTATTAAACACCTACATTTTGCCGACTTGAATTTTTTATTTTTTATTTTTCCTGCCTATAGACAAAAAGGCGTGAGAGGTCTATGTATCGTCGGAACAAAATCCAACTATAGCAACATATGTGGGGAAAAAGTCTTAATACACCTTTTTCGGTCTTGCTCCCAAAGCGCGTGATTAGGAACTTCGTTTCAATGATTTTGAACGTGAGCGAAGCTACGGGCGAAAGCTAGTTTATGAGACAAAATTATTAAAAATTCATATCCAAAATTGATTTGAAAAATGTGTTTTGCATTTGAAGTAGGTACTTTGGGTTTAAATAGTTTTTTAAGCAGCCACAAATGGCCCAAATACGCCTCCGCTACCCTTTTCGTAAAACGCGGTTTCTAATTAAATTAATTAATACTTAAATGAAATTAATTAAAATAATGCTATAAGAAAATTTACGCCAATGGCCAGGTAGGCGGCTACAATGGTTAAGACCTTTTTCTGCTCTTTGTAAAGAGTTTTAATGACTCACAAACATTGGCTGCCCTAAAGCGATTCGGAGAAGTAAATGAAATACATATTATTATATATTAGAGAGCAATAAATCCGGGTTAGATAAAGGTGCCCGGGTTTCTCCCAAGCATCCTAGATGGAGTTGATGTTCTAGGTGCGTGCTGGCTACTCCATACAGTTATCGTTCATGTCTTGAGTCTTGTCAAGTATCCAGTATGAGGCTGAGCATTGTCATGCATCAAGACAGCATCCTCACCCAAAGTTGGTTATAAATAAACCGTACCGCATTACTTCAGGATTTTTCCCACATATCTTTCACTAGTTAAGTCGCCATTTTTTAAGTGCGACTCTGAAGAAATTCCGATGTATATACAAGTACGGATCTACCGCCTTTTCCATTAATCGTTCTTCTGATTTTTTTTATGTGAGGTCATAACTGTCTATTAAACAACAACATAATTTTTATTTCACTAAGCTAGCGTTATTGTTCGTTTTAGCTATCTGTAAAATATTTTTGTGTGTAGTGGTAGTAATTAATTATTGCCTCGACCGTTTCTTTTTCTTAGAAGGATGATTAAGATTCTCAACAATCCAATATCTCTTACTTAACTCTCAGTGGATTATTCGCACACCAAAGTCAGTTATTCCGAGAATTTATAGCCCATTTCGCTAAACGATATTCAATGACAGTTAACGAGAAATCGTACCATTTTATTTGTGGATGCATTCCAGATAATATACAATACTTAGTGTTAATACTTTTAATAGTTTAAGGGCTGTACCGGGCTTCACCGAGTGAGTGAGGTTACCATAGGTTCAACTCCCCGTCTTCTCTTTCTCCTCATAACCCTTAAAGGCGGACAGCGCATTTACTACTCTTGAATAAGAATAAGTGATTAAACCAATTTATTGTACCTACTTAAGGTTGGTCCAATTTCACTTGGTAGAAATATTCTACCTCTAAGGTGGCATATGATTAAAGTAACCTGCGGTCTATAATTATATATTCTTTGCTTAAAAATTGATTATAACGCATATTAGATAAATAGAAGTGTGTTGGTTTACGGATCGCGAGTCAGACTCGCACTTGTCGGATTTATCTAAAGCTATTTCGGTTGCTATATCGTTAACTAGAAAGCCTTATTTGTATCCTATTGTAAACAATTTAATAGTACACTTAAATAGATAATATTACACGATCAACAAGAATTTTCTACTAAGTAACAGAAATATCAATTCATGCACAATATGTGTCTGCATCTTCATATAATGGTGACGCAACCCCAATTGACTAGATATGACGCACAAGTGACGTAGTGACGCGACTCTCGTCTCGTGAACATGACGGCCTCAGGACAAGCTGAATCGTAAACATTATTTAATATATCATTGTAATTAATCATGAAAGGTCAAGCGATGCGCTATTTATAGGAAGATGCCAGAATACGTTCAGTGGTTGAACGATTATACTGCCTTTAATGAAGAAGGCCTGGCACTAGTAGAACCTTTTTTAAGTCAACCGTGAGGTATCTCGACCGTCCAAGGGAGAACAGCATAAGTTTTATGTCAATTTTCAATCACTTCTTCAAAATTTCCATCCTAAAACAACAAGAGTGATAAATCACTATTTTGCAGTAGGTAGAACAAGTTGTTGCAAATTTAGGGCGTCATAAAACCAATTTCGCATGTTAACTAATGGATCGAATTTACGTAAAATAAACGAGTAACTTTATTAAAAGAATTTAGTTAAAATTTATTTTTAAGTTGTTACAGCGGTAAATAAAGTTAATTGAGCGTGTCCCTAAGTGGTGCGGCCAACAATTTGTCTAGCAGTTTTATTGTCTGTCGTAAACTTTGTGTTATGTTCTTCTCATTTACCATCTAAGAGAAAATCTATTTGTTTTATGTGTCTTGTGAAGTTGTGACAGCGCAGAAAGGTGTGAAAATATAGACGGCATATTCAGCACTATAACGTTGTATATAAGTTTCAAAATAAAGTTTTTTAATAAGAGAATTATAACGAGAATATTTTAAATATTCTATATAATTGCAGAGCAAATCTATAATTTACTATAATAAAGCTAAAGATTTTCTTTTGTTTGTTAACTTGTTCGTTAAAACAAGTGAACAAACACTGTCAATGTCAATTATGTTTTTTTTTTTTATACTATAGGGGGACAGACGAACAGACGGGTCACCTGATGGTAAGTGACAACCGCCGTCCATAGACACCTGCAACTCAATAAAATAGGCTACTATTAGAGTAGCCTATTTTAGTGAACATAATTAGTAATGGTTTTTAGTGCCTCGTGTTAGGAAAGACGCCTTACAATGATTAAAAAAAAAACAAATTTATAAATTTGATATAAATATTCATTTAAGTAATCAGTCTTTATTATTTACTGAAATTTTATATTAAGTACTAATCAACTTTATAAAATTTTATTAACTTTTATACTTTAGAACTGTAAAAATATAACACAAATAGTCTCCAAACTTTAAGTTCATACATACACAAGTTATTAATAAAATAATAAAAAAAAGCTTAGTGGTAGAACAATACTTAGGGCAATCTACTTTGGCATTAGCATTAATCATCATCAGCCAGGGTTTTCATCTTACCACATCTCAGGCAACCGTTTTTGCATTTGGTACAAATTTTAGGCAAACCACATTTGACACATTTCACATTGAATCCAATCTGATTTCGATTTAGTAAAATTTTTAATCTTGATTGGTTTGGTTGGTCTTTCGGTGGCATTGTTTTTTTGTTTTTGGACTTTTGGAAAATAAGTCAGAATTGTCAGAAATTTGTATTCTTCCCTTCCTTTGTTCAGTTTATTAAAATCTGTGTTATCGGATTCAGTTTCACTGCAGTTAATATCGCTATATCCTCTGATCTTTTTCCTTTTTTGCAGTTGTCTTCCTTTCATCACAATGCTTTTCTTCCTACCTGGTTGTTTTGGTTTTGGTTGGTTTTTTACTGTCTTAAAATCTTTATTTTACTACTGTATTTTTTTTGATTTTCCGTTATTTTATCTGTTTTCTTTATTTTCTCTTCATTATTCTTCTTCTGGACATTTTTATCATTGTTGACATGAGAATGAGGTCTAACTAACGCCATTAACGTCCATAACATTGTGTATTCTAAACGGGGGCAAGTATCCCTCTGAGGCAACTATCCGGCAGGTACCCTATGGGGAAATACATAAAAAAATACGAGTCTATTTGAGAACCTTCCTTTGATTCGTAGGTTACAAAAATTTAAATATATTGAAATTGAAAACTTTCTGGATTTAAAGTTAGTTTCAAGAAATTTAAACATGCGTCTGAATAAGTCTGTGATTGTGGATATAGAGACTATGCCCTCCTTTCTTTGAATCTCTTTCATTTTAAAAATATCTATTAATTACTGCAGTATGTAGTATCCCTATGTTAAAACAAGAAAAAAGCTGTTCAGATTTGAATATACGAAGTAAGTAATAGTAGCAAATTTAAACAATACAGGACCAAATTCGTGGGCCCAATCTTCTTCAAACAGAAACTTGCCCAAATCGGTCAATACATGACTCGATTAATAAATATAAAATACTATATAAAAAGAAGGACAAGAAAAACATTAATAAAAAGAAAAATAAACATACCATCGAATTTTTTTAATCTGTAAAAAGAGTTTATTTCAGTATTTTTTTTATAAGGTACGTAATCTATTCCTGTCTATTCGTATTCGATTTCGACAAATTCTCAATTAGCGCAAATAGTGTAAATTATACTCCGAACGACGTTGTGTGTTGTGTCGCCTCAACGTGTTGTTGAGATTTTTCTTATATACGTACATATATATCAATGTTAAATACGTTTTACATGTTCCGTGTTTCAATACAATTACTATAATTACTATATTAAGAATATAGCAACTAAGTAATAATTTCATTGCATTAGCTTTTATGTAAAAAACTCATTGTTTGAATCAAAATACCGAGCGCTGGAATGTAATTTAATTCTGAAATAAAATGAATGACGATTCCCATACTTTGTAGTACAGAACGGGCCTAACCCGTAGTAGGTTGGAATTTAGTGACAAATTATATTAGTAGTTACAAAATGTGTCATCAGTTATCGAATAAACCAGTTTGGATGGACGTTTTTTACTCTAATCACTCCAGAACACCTGTATGGATCTTGATGAAATTTATATTTATTTAAATATACGGTTTTACTTACGTGTGTATTTCGGGGATGCCCGACTAGTTTCGGTCTCGACAGGAGGCCTTTTTCAAGGAGTAAGTCGTCCAGCTACGACGGTACCGGACGATTTGTCGCGGAGATAAATTATAGTTTGTAAATTATAAATTATAGTGTGTTGTAGTGAAGTTTTTACTTTTATTCCGAAAAAATGTACGCGTTAAAATTTCCACACGAACTAAGAAGTGGGCAACAGTTGCTTAAATTATATTTCCCAGATTTCTTCTTGATTTAGCAGGGACAAGCCTAAGACTGTATATACATATGTATACTGTCTGAAAGATAGCAGTCCGATCCTTACTCGCGTCGTAACCACACCGTTACGTTACGTTATTACACCACATGTAATCCACATACATATGTACTCGTATGTGGTGTATACTCACGCGTGTAGCTCTGATAGGGAAGGCAGATCCGTAATTAAGGTGTATTAGAGGCGTTATTAAAATTAACTACATTTCTATGCTATTTCTTACATATATTTTAAAATACCTATATCCTTTTAAAGTGTAGAAACTCAAATACAGAAAGAGCTATCTCATTTATTTTATGAAACAAAGTGATGTTATCTCAACAACCTATGTTTATTCTGTATCTACTAATTATTCTTGTGAAAATGAACTCTGTGAATTGTAAATGATTTTTTATGGGTACAGTTAATAAAGCCTGGATAGTAATAATATAGCCTGTATATCTCTAAAAGGGTAAGCAGAGGAGTATTAAAAGACCAAAGAGGTATTGCTGAATTTTATTTTGTTCCACTTACGTGATGGGGGTGCAAACCTATTGACATCAGCCGGGTACTTCGGAAATTATAATCGGACTTTCAAAAAGTAGACAACCGACTTCAATGCGTCGTATCATAAAATTTAAGACTAATATGGTTTTCTCATGTATGCCATGTTTGGTAGAGGGCTTGACCTTTCTGTCAGGTTACAGGGGTGCGACCCTGACGTGCTCGAGCTATTGCTTATACCTTCCATTCCGTCCGTATAAGCAGTATCTATTTAATTTCTATCCCTTCAACTTCCCAAGTTTCCATCAAATTCCTGAGTAGGTGGAACGGTGAGAGGGGTGAATCACCATCTTTGGCCCCAAGCCAACCTCACCTGCACGTGTTGCGTCCCGCTAAACGACGAACGAGGCTCTGCGACCGACCGATGGCGGTATATCGATCCCAATAGGCGTAGCTAAATTCGACAGGCCGGTGACGGGCAGCAGCGTCACCGGTGCGAGAAGCTATGCCCTGCGATCGCCAACCCGCCTGCCCAGCGTGGCGATTATGGGCAAATCTCCTCCCAATGCAGACGCAACATAAGCCACGGTTACGGCGGGGCGGTGGGTGCTAAGAATCTCCGGGTTACGAGAGGCCACCAAAACCCACTGACCCTGGCTACGTATAACGGGCGCACGTTACGGCTAGACTCGCATCTGGCGCAACTTGAGGTTGAACTCGAGAAGATTAGGTGGCATATCCTAGGGCTATGTGAAGTCCGAAGAGAGAGGGAGGACACCATAACCCTCGAGTCAGGCCACCTGATGTACTTCCGCGAGGGGGACCAACAATCCCAAGGTGGCGTTGGGTTTCTGGTAAATAAGTCCCTTTCTGACAACGTTGTGGAAATATCCAGTGTGTCGAGCAGGATAGCGTACCTCATTGTCAAGCTTACCGAGAGGTATAGCCTCAAAGTTGTGCAAGTGTACGCACCGACCTCGGCACACTCGGATTACGAGGTGGAGAATATGTTTGTTTACATATCGAGGGCCCTCCACTGTACCCCTAAGACCCACTACAACGTTGTTATGGGTGACTTCAACGCTAAAGTGGGAGTACAGAATTGTAGCGAATCGGTAGTAGGATCCCATGGATTTGGAAGCAGGAATCATAGGGGGCAAATGCTCGTTAACTTCCTCGGACGGGAGGGGCTCTTCTTGATGAATTCATTTTTCAAGAAACAGCCCCAGAGAAAGTGGACGTGTCAAAGTCCCGACGCTATGACCAAAAATGAGATCGACTTCATCATGTTGGACAGGAAGCACATATTCAGAGATGTCTCAGTGATCAATAGGTTTAATACCGGTAGTGACCACCGACTTGTCCGAGGCTCTCTAAATATCGACTTCAAGGCTGAACGTGCTCGTTTGATGGAGTCCAGGCTCCGACTAACTCTGCTTCAAGCCATGATAGGATCTGAAACGTTCCAGGCAAAGCTGAAAAACCGATTCGCTTCCGTGGAAACCACAAAAGACGTAAACCAGAACCTCGAAAACGTGGTTCGGGTTCTCAGGGAAGAAGGTACGAGATTTTGTGAATTGCAGCGTAAGGGCAGGAAGTCGAAGCTTTCGGAAGTGACCCTAGGGTTAAGGAAGGAACGACGTTTAAACCCACCAGTCACTTCGTTGGCAAAGCGGACTCTAAACCGAGAGATTAGTAAGCTCGTACGACACGACCTCTGATGCTTTAACGCTCTCTCGATTGAAAGGGCGATCGAGCAGAATCGGGGGTCAAAAGTGTTCGTACAATCTCTTGGAAGAAGCCACCTGACGAAGTTGACTACAGCAACCGGAGAAGTCGTTGTTTCGAAGCCGGCAGTCCTTTCGGAAGTAGAAAGCTTCTATGGCCGGTTATACGCTACGCATGAATCTCGACCGGATCCCGTAAATGAGGACCCCAGAGCCGCATTAACACGCCACTTAACCGAAGACCTGCCAGAAGTCAGAATTGACGAAATTGAGATGGCTCTTAGACAGCTGAAAAATGGAAAAGCCCCTGGAGAGGATGGCGTTACAACAGAGCTGCTAAAGGCTGGAGGTAAACCTGTAATAAGGGAGCTCCAAAAGCTCTTCAACGCTGTCCTGTTTGAAGGGAGAACTCCGGAGGCGTGGAGTAGGAGTGTGGTCGTCTTGTTCTTCAAAAAGGGTGACAAGACAATGTTGAAAAACTATCGAACAATTTCCCTTCTAAACCACGTCTACAAGCTGTTTTCAAGAATCATCACGAACCGTCTTGCGCGAACATTCGACGAATTCCAACCACCGGAGCAGGCTGGATTTCGGAGAGAATATGGCACCATAGACCACATCCACACAGTGCGGCAGATTATACAGAAGACCGAAGAATATAATCAGCCCCTGTGTCTAGCATTCGTGGACTATGAGAAGGCCTTTGACTCGATCGAGATCTGGGCTGTTATGGAGTCCCTGCAGCGTTGCCAAGTAGATTGGCGATATATCCAAGTGATGAGATGTCTCTACGAAGCCGCCACCATGTCCGTCCAAGTATAGAGCCAGCAAACAAGGCCAATACCATTGCATCGAGGAGTGAGACAAGGGGATGTTATCTCCCCGAAATTGTTCACAAATGCAATGGAGGACATCTTCAAGACGCTGCACTGGAAAGGGCGTGGCATCAACATCAACGTCGAATACATTTCTCATTTGCGATTTGCAGACGATATCGTCATCATGGCAGAGACGCTGCAGGACCTACAGCAGATGCTGAATGACCTAGCTGACTCTTCTGTACGCATCGGCCTACGGATGAACTTGGATAAAACTAAGATCATGTTCAATAAGCATGTACTACCGGAACCGATTGCGGTACACGGGGCCGTTCTGGAAGTTGTTCAAAAATATGTATACCTCGGGCAGACATTGCAGTTAGGTAGAAACAACTTTGAGGACGAGGTGAACAGAAGAATTCAGCTTGGTTGGGCAGCCTTTGGGAAGCTACGCCGAGTCTTCTCATCGTCGATCCCACAGTGCCTTAAGACGAAAGTCTTCAATAAGTGTGTCCTACCCGTCTTGACATACGGAGCCGAAACGTGGACACTTACGGTACGGCTGGTCCACAAGCTTAAAGTTGCTCAGCGTGCTATGGAAAGGGCTATGCTCGGTGTTTCTTTAAGGGATCGCATCAGGAATGAGGTGATCCGGTAGAAAACCAGAGTAATCGACATAGCCCACCGGATCAGCAGGCTGAAGTGGCAATGGGCTGGCCATATTAGCCGCAGAACCGACGACCGTTGGGGAAAACGAGTTCTTGAGTGGAGATCGCGTCTCGGCAAACGTAGCGTAGGACGCCCACAGGCCAGGTGGAGTAACGATTTGCGCAAGATGGCTGGCAGGAGCTGGATGCGAGAAGCCGAAAATAGATCGAAGTGGCGTGCAATGGGAGAGGCCTATGTCCAGCAGTGGACTGCGATAGGCTGATGATGATGATGATGATGATGATGTATGCCATTGTCACAACTGGACCAAACTCTCACCTAACTACCCTTGAAGTACATCCTTTCCAATAAAAAAAGAATCATTGAAATCGGATGGCGCGATATTGAGTTATTCGTCCATTTGTCGCGCACATGCTTAATGCAAATTTAAGACTTATATGGTTTTCTCATAGATGCCATTGCCAGAACTGGAACAAATTAAATTGGGACCTCACGGGAAGCACCAGCTTTCAAATAAAAATCGACGAAATCAGTTCACGAGAGTCGAAAGTTCAGAGGAAACAGACGTAAAAAAAAATACAGTCGAATTGAAAACCTCCTTTTTGAAGTCGGTTGAAAATAGAAAATTGGGAGTATATCCAAAAGGGAAAGGTACAGATAGATTTTGAAGTGGTGTAACTCGAACAGGCTGATGCCGGGAATTCGAAGCCTTCTTAATCAACTGTTGTAAGGTTAGAAGAATAGAGTAGATAATTCAACACTTTATTATTGTCGTGTTTATTATTATTAAATGTAAATAATTTGTCGATAGCAATGAGACGCAGCTGCGATGTTTAAAAGATTATCTTTATATTATTTTTTTTCTATTTAATTATTTAAAACACTTGCCACAGACTTCTCTGCATCACCCAAAGGTTGGCTGGTAGAAAATGCCTACGGCATTAAGTCCGCCGCCTTTTTTTCTACATACCCTACATCTATGCTCTGAATCTGAATTTTTTTTTTTAAATAATGCTGTAAGGTGATGTAGCAAAATTAATAGTGTTTAAGGTAAGTAATATACAAGTAAACTTGTTAAAAATAGTATAAAATCTGACGGTATTCCTCAATTTATCTGTAAATGTTATATCCTGTCATTCCTACTATTAAAACGATTCAAATGGCACCTCACATTTGCATGCATGCATCATCCATCAAGCCGTACATCTAGGCCGTGACTGAACCACCATACATATATACAACAATCGAAAACCATAACCCTCCTTTCGCCTCGCACAACCGTATAAAGATGCTTTTATTAGTGGGTAGTCTTAATTTAGTACCGCCGTTCTTTCTTCATGCATAGGTATACATACATTCAGAAATAAGCAGAAGCGTATATATTTTATATTTAAGAAACAGAGTCAGGTCATGCTTTTATCATAAAGATACTCTGTCATGGAAACAAAAGGTTTTTTTTTTGCTCACAGTGGTTTAGTGCCAATCGTCCAGGTGATGGGGATGGATATTTTATCGCGTAGGACGATGGCGGAAACCAGCAGCCGGTATAAGTCCGAACAATTCCTCTGAACACTCCCCATGATACAAGCGATAGAGGATGCAGAGTGAAGCTACATCTCTACGCAACGCCAAGGTGTCAAGTCGATCAGAAATATCTTGGCAGTCGATGATGCGAGTCGCTCTCCGTTGAATGCGGTCAAGAGGCAGAAGTTGGTACTGGGGTGCACCTGCATAGAGATGAGAACAGTATTCCATGTGCGGCCGAACCTGCGCCTTATAAAGTTGCAGGCGGTGGGCCGGAGTAAAATACTGTCTCGATCTGTTTAGCACACCAAGCTTCTTCGAGGCTAATATGGCCTTACTCTCTAAGTGACCGCGAAACTGGACTTCGCTTGATATATCGACGCCAAGGATTCTACTATACTGGCTGATGCAGTTAGGGAAGTGCTCTCAAATTGAGGTGATACGACCAATGGCATCTTTTTAGCGGTGAACGCGCAAACCTGTGTCTTCGTGGGGTTAAATTGGACTAGGTTAAGTCGACCCCAATCTGAAACTTTTGATAAAGAAGTTTCGATTTCAGACACAAGTTTGGATCGGCTTTCGATGACGTTTACCCGAGAAATGTTAGCGCGGCCGGTGTAAAGGGCATCACTCGTGCTATCGTCTGCATAGCAATGGATGCTGCTAATCTGCAGCATGATTATCTGCATTCTGCACGTCTGCATTCTGCACGTCTGCATTGATATGCAGAAGAAACAGCGTGGGTGATAGCACACAGCCTTGTGGGACACCAGAATTAACAGACTTGGAGTCGGAGCATGCACCGTCAACAACGACCTTGATGCTTCTGTCTGTAAGAAAACTGGTGAGCCAATTGCACAGTTTTTCGGGAAGCCCATAGGAAGGAAGCTTCGCAAGGAGCGCTTTGTGCCAGACCCGATCGAAGGCCTTCGCCACGTCCAAACTAACGGCCAACGCTTCCCCCTTGGTCTCGATCGCCTGTGCCCACCGGCGAGTCAAGTATACGAGAAGATCACCAGCTGAACGACCCTGACGGAAGCCGTATTGTCGATCATTGAGGAGCTGGTGGTCTTCTAAGTACCGGAGGAGCTGGCAGTTAACAATGGATTCCATTATCTTGGAGAACAAGGAGGTGATGGCTATGGGTCTGTAGTTGGACGGATCCGAGCGATCTCCTTTTTTAGGGATTGGGTGCACTAGAGCTGTCTTCCATGAGTTCGGGACTACGCCAAGAGAGTAGGAAAGCCGATAAAGGCGCGTTAAAACCGGTGCTAACTCTGGAGCACACGTCTTCAGCACGATAGGAGAGATTCTATCGGGCCCACTCGACTTATGAACGTCGAGGGAAAGAAGCGCTTTACGCACTGCCCTTTGTGTAAACCGGACTTCCGGCATGCGGGTCTCGCACTGCGGTATGGTCGGCGGTGCGTTTCCCCCGTCGTCCAGGGTCGAGTTGGACGCAAAGAGTTTGCCCAGAAGATCGGCTTTTTCTTTAGCGTCGTGGGCCAACGAATTATCTCCTATGCGCAGAGGTGGAAGGGATGGCTTACAAAAGTTTCCCTGGACAGCTTTGGCAAGAGACCAGAATGCACGAGTTCCGGAGGGGAGACTCACTAGTCTCTCGCCAATTCTGCCGATGTGAGCCGACTTCGCCCCAGCAATTACTCTTTTGAGGGACCTGGAGGCAAAGTTAAATTGCTTCTTTAATGTGCTGGTCTTTACATCCCGTGCTGTCGCTGCATTAGCCCATGCTTGGTAACATTCCTGCTTTCGGCGGGACGCCGCTTTGCAGGTTCGACCAAACCAAGGCTGGGACTTGCCACCTGTGGGAATCAGGGAGAATGGAATGAAAAGTTCCATACCCTGAAGCACAACATCCGCGACAGAGTTAGCAACGACATTGGGATCATCCGGCGGGAAGCAAACCTGCCTCCATGGGTAGGATGCAAAGAATGTTCTCATTCCATCCCAGTCTGCTGACCTATAGTGCCATACGCGGCGACTGCCTGTAACTCGCGGCCGCAGCGAGTGAACGAGTGGCACCATACTCCTAATCAGGCAATGGTCCGAAGAGCCAAGAGGGGCCTCAACGGATACTTTGTAGCCGTCAGGATGTGAGGTCAGCAGAAGATCCAACAGTGAAGGCACGTGGCTTTCTGCATCTGGGATTCGCGTAGGCGTTACTACCAGTTGCGTCAAGCCATATGCCAAGGCGAAATCGTGAACAGATCTTCCCGCATGATCGGTTTTGCGCGAACCAAGCCATTCGGCGTGATGGGCGTTAAAGTCGCCAAGAATCACAATCTCTGCGGATGGGACCTGCTGGAGCACTGAGTCTGTAGCCATTTGGACGTGGTCGATGAGTCGGTCCGTTTCGGCATCACCGCTATGGGACCTGTAGAGGCATAGGTAGATGCGGGGATGGTCGTCGCAGTCTACACGTAGCCATAAGATGGAGAGGTCCCTACCTTCAAGATTGCCGAGGCGGCGAGAAGTGATATCATCTCTAACGTACACGCAAACACCAGCCTTAGGAACAAAGGAGTGTTCCAGTCCGTACCCAGGGTAGCAGAGGTAGGATGTGTCCGCTGGAGATGATATCTGCGTCTCGGTTAAAAATAGCAAGGCCGGCTTTGCTGTCTCAAGGTGGTGGTTTACAGTGTCGAGGTTCGAATGTAAGCCCCTGATGTTACAAAAATCCACGGTAAACGTGTCAGGGGGTGCCATGGTAAGCCTTCTCTTGCCCCGAGCAGATTTTGAGAGCGCGGTTGAGCCCCCCCCAGAGTACGAGGGGCAGCCTGGGCGTCCACGCTCAGGTATATTCCGTACTGAGGGTGGACGTCCAGGGGGGGATTCTCCAACGCTAGCGCTGGTACCCCCCTGGGTATCCTTTTTGTTAACAGCGCTATCATTAGGGGGGGTGGGGGATTTTGGGCCTCCGGAGACCTCACTCATTTCGGGGAAATGCAACGCAAGCGTTACTTCACAACCGGTTTTCTGTGAGGCCGTGGTATCGAACCGGTCGAGCCGGCCCATTCGTGCTTAAGCATGGCTCTACCACTATAACAGGTGTATGCAAAATTTCAGATAAATCAGATACCGGGAAGTGGGTCAAATTTAACTTGCAAGATTTAATTTAAAATAAAAAGCTTGTAATAGCCATTTATTTATCTTTATTATGTACTAGCTGTGATCCGCGGCTTCACCCGCGTAGTTCCTTGTAAGATCTTAATTGAAATTAACTGATTTGATGATTTTAAGGACAATTTTGTTCACAATGAAATACTCTTAATCAACAACACATTTATTTAGGTAAATATTAATATTATTATGTTGATAAAACTCTTTGGCAAATAACTCATTATTAGGTACCAATTCTTTGCGTTTTTATACTCGTGATAATTTCTCAACGAAATGTCCGATTGGAATAAAACAAAAAGTATTTTACTTCTACAAAAATACCCTTGATAACATAATGCTTAATTTGGATAAGGATTAATATTACGATACACATTTAACGTAGTTTCTTTCTTAAGACTTTTCTTAATATTTTTTATGAACATAAAACCGGTTATTGTGACTAAACTATGATTGTTAGATATGAGCTCTCTCGGACTTTTTTGTAGATCTTAATAAGACCTACAAACCCGTAGTACATAATTTTGTTCTATTGTCAAAATCATTGTTGTAAAATCGCAATTAGCTTACGGATCCCTAATTTTTTTTGAAAATAAAGTATAGCCTATAACTTTCCTCGATAAATGGACTATCCAACATTGAACGATTTTTTTAAATTGGACCAGTAGTTCCTGAGATTAGCGCGTTCAAACAAACAAACTCTGCAGCTTTATAATATTAGTATAGATTATGTTTTAAAATATTATATACACTAACAACTAACAACTAGCTGACACAACTAACATCCAGACTCGGGACGTGTAGGAATCAAAACAACGTTTTTTTTTTTATTATATAAGGACAGAACCGATCAGGTCACCTGATGGTAAGTGACAACGTACAACTGAAGAGCTGCAAGTGCCCTGACCGCCTTTGAGGGGGATCAGGGAAAGAGGAGAGGGACTGAGGAGTTAGAAAAGAGGAAAGAGAGGGCGTTTGGGCCTCCGGAAACCACACTAAGTTCGGGGAAATGCAACGCAAGCTCAGTTTGCTGCTTGCAGCTGGTTTTCTTGGCGCCGTGGTATCGCACCGGTGGAGCCGTTATCAGTTTGTGTGTAAGTCAAAGCTTAAATTATTAATGAGTTATCTTAACTTCCACTTTCATTGCGTGCTCTGCATAACAATTAACAGGCGTTTTTCCTTGAACCCACAGTTTCTATTTTCGGCGTTAATATATTCGGAATCAACGATCTAAAATAAGACCTTCATTGTGTTCTTCCTTGACATCGAATAATGAGGCCAGATCTCGTATACAGAGATACAAGAAAAAAAAAAGATATTTCAAGTAACTACTGCACTGTAATACTGACAATTGGACGAGTGAATTAGACTCAGAAATGTTGTTGTATACTAGTGCTAAGCTCGAGTCTTTACTCGTTTTGAAATTTGTTTTTCTGTTCCCGTTAGTCTACTGTTTACACGACTAATTAAGGAGTGTTATATTTTTTATGTAGATATTTATTTATTAAAAACTGTATGCATGTCATCTACAAAAGCGGACTTAATGCACAGGGCAGCCTCTACCAGTCAACCTCGGGTGGTGTAGAAAATTGTCATACATACATAAATGCACACACGCTAAAATCCCCGAAGGGATGGCAGACGCCCGCATTTTGCTAACGAACAGTCCAAATTACGTAATTACGCAAGCCTATATATATATATATATAGATAACTTTTATGATACCCACGGGAAGAGCCCTATTCTGCACTGAGAACCACACGGATAATGTAGATAAAAATAATTAAATATAAGGAGTATATATATTACATTTATAACTTACAGATTTATATATACTCCATGTATACTTTGTACAATATAAATGTATAAAAAATATACAATACGTAGATGGTAACACACAGTACAATTACTTGTTTGACACGATCTAATGATAATATTGTGATTTTCTGTATATGTTGTACCGACTTACTTCTGTGTTCATAATTTTGGTTTGTAATATCTATCAAAATTGTTTCGATTTGAAACACATACTTATTATTATTAACACATATTCGGGGTAGGCAGAACCAACGGCTCGCCATTTGCTTCTATCCTTACATACCTCACGAGATTCCTCTATTGGTATCAAACCTTTCATACAAGCATGTCGGTTTGGGGTACTTGTGACCTTTCCTTTCTTCATAACACTATCAATTTGATCGCATTACGTTTTTTTTTATATACGAAAGGGGGCAAACGAGCAGACGGGTCATCTGATGGTAAGCGACTACCGCCGCCCATGGACCCGCAACTCAAGGGTCACAAGTGCGTTGCCGGCCTTTTATTATTAAAACGTGAATAAACGTGGGAAATAGATGTTATTATTAATTCACTCACATATGTAGGTAGGTAGGTATACATACATACATACATATACCTATCTACTTGTATATAGCTCGGTATGGTAACACTTACAAAGTATTGACTGGTCTTTTGGTCTAGTGGTTAGTGACCCTGACTGCTAAGCCAGAGGTTGTGGGTGCGATTCCCACCCGGAACAAATTTTTGTGTGATGAGCATGATCATTTGTTCTGTGTCTGGGTGTAATTTATGTATAATATGTATGTAATATGTATTTAGAAGTATACAAGTATGTTTATCAGCTGTCTGGTAGTACAAGCTCTGCTTAGTTTGGGATCAGACGGCCGTGTGTGAGATGTGTCAAGTTATTATTATTAATCACATGATTGTGCCATGAAATTTGTGTGGCGGTTGTTGTAGAGCGGTTGACACATCCCGATTTCTAGTGGGAGCACAATTCAGAGATGAACTCAGATGTAATAAACATGTAATGTCTAAAAATTTGCATTCACGTGAGGAAAGCAGCCAAAAGCTAATAAACAATACTTCCTCAGTGATCTATGAAATGACAATAATAATTGACTATCAGTATCATCTGATATATCATCTGATAGCTAAGCGCTTAATGTATTAGCAAATCTAATATTGATGGTGACGTTAGTGACGTCATTATGCAGATTAAACCGTTCTTGGAAACTGGATATAACCGGTGTAGGTTTCACTATGAGTTAGTCAACAGCTTATGGCTCATTATCCCATGATTCGGATCACTTGAGTATACATATTGATTCTGGAGGATTTAACTTTTAAGGATAGCAACCCGACACTTAAGGACACTTTGCCCCACTATTCCATTGGGTTTAAGACTTTAATAGTTGTTAAGGACTCTTAAATTTATAAATATTGGACTTTGAACGCGACAACACAAAAGAACTTTTTAAACACCTACCACAATTCAATTCTTTAATTATCTCCCAAACCTAATTTGCAACGGTAGACATACGAGTTCTTGGTCTAGTGGCACCTGCGAACTAAGTGATGCAAATTCGATCCCGATGAAGCAGGCAGCATTTCTGTTTTTGTAACAATCTTTCGTTGAACTGAAACTTTTTAGTGTTGACCAAAACATTTTACTTTAGCATAATTTCAATAAATTCTAACAAATATTATTTAAAAATATAAAAGGAAGAATTAAACGAAATTTGGTAAAATACGTGGCATTCTGAAGAAAAATTGTATTTATTTTTGCACTTAATTTGTATAATGTCTTTAAAGAGAACTGCATCAAAAACACATGAGCATGAGCTCGGCAGTGATTAAGCATACTGATAACTAGCTATGTCACCAGCCGTCCCCGTGCACGAATACGACAGCATGTCGAGAAAAGCTCATCACTCATAAAGGACTTCGATCGTCAACATAGGTTGTAGTGAATATAATATATAGATATTAGATTCACTAATAATAGATCATGTACCTATGTTATGTTGATTGGATTGTAAAATAAAAAAAAAATATTGAATAAAGTTATCTTACAAGAATATCTTCCAGCAATAACGGAACCATTGTCAACTGCAGATTTTAGTCTTGTTTACACAGGTACAATCGCAACAAGGCGGCTACCATCTATTTATAAAAGTATAAATAATAATTCCAAACAAATGGTTATTCGCAATCGCTCTATTAAACAATGGGAAACGCCTTGGCCTTGTAAGACGACGTTTTAGAAATCTGGACCGCTTAAACGAAACAACAAAGAAATATATTACCAATGCAACATTGCAAGTCACCTACACCAGGTACAGAAATTATTGCAACAATCTTATGAAAAAGCTAAAGATCTCCTATAAAAAACAGTTTCCTTTTTTAAACTATTAATAAGATTATAAGTTTTAAGCTACCATCACCTTTTCCTAATGCATTACAAAGCTCAAAATAACATCCACGTGGGTGAACCCCGTTCATGTTTTTTGTATATATTCAGTGTAAACATGATAGCTACTGAAAACCGCCAACATATACGTGGGTCACACTAAACGTTTTTAGAATAGGGGTTAAAAAGCAGCCAATGAAAAATTTATTTTTATTTCGATTTAGGACTCTTTGGGAATCTGTAGATGTGTAATATATTCATGTCGTTTGTTTTTACTAATTGTCGGTAATTTAAAAAGTGTCTGTCGTGCATTGAAATGGATTTGACTACAGAACATTTTTGCTCAATGATTTATTATGACTTTCATTGTGGTCTTACTCAAAAACAATGTTACATAGACCTCGATTGTCCTTTCATTACGAAGCCCCATGTCATGCCACTGTTTACAAACGGTTTTATGGGTGTGTTATATGCGCCTTGGTGCGACGCATACATACAGCGGTGAGGTAAGCTGAGATAAGGGGAAGTGGTGGAAATGTACTCACGGGTTGGTGATGGTTAGGAGCTGGTGGAAGGCGCCAGGGGTTCTCGGCACTCGTGGCACTTCTTGTCTTATAACGACACGGGAAGCAATGAGCTGATTCGGGGTTTCTTGATCACACTCGCGTTTCTTGAGCAGAATATATTTAAACTTTATAGCGCGCGCGCCGGTACACGTTGTATCTTCTAGTCTCTTACGCAAAACGTCACTTGTTTAACACTTTTACGTTTACGTTTCGTTTTTGCAGACGTCTCGCTAGTGGCGAGAAAATCCTGGGGGGCCGGGACAGATCCATCATCTTGAGCTGAATCCAATGGGAGCATTGCGATCTTGAACACAGGTCTCCGCAGATGTCCAGTGGCCGTATCCAGGTCCACCACTCGAACCACTCCATCCTTCCCTGGTATAGTGCGGATAATTCTTCCAAGTCTCCACTGAAGGGGTGGTAGGTTGTCCTCCTTGATTAGGACCAATTCACCGACTCGAGGAGCAGAAGATGTGGAGAGCCATTTGGATCGGGTTTGGAGGGTATGAAGGTAGGAGTTAGTCCATAGAGTCGAAAAGCGCTGAGAGATAGCTTTTATGAGCTGAAAGCGTCTAAGGGGAGACAATGGTCTGTCCGTTAGGGGCTCTTCGGGGAGAGCAGTGAGAGGCCGACCTATGAGAAAGTGGCCGGCCGTCAAGGGTTCAAAATCTAAAGGGTCGGAGGACATTGGGCTGATGGGCCAAGAATTAAGTACAGCCTCAATTCTAGCCAAGAGGGTTGAGAACTCTTCAAAGGTGAAGCGCTGCTCACCAATTACGCGGTAGAGGAGCTGCTTTGTTGACTTTATATTAATTTCGTGTAATGCGCCGAACCAGGGTCCCTTGGGGACGTTAAGTAACCATGTTATGTGCTGACGAGCAAGTTTGTGGGTAATTGCATCATTATATCGTATATATATATACATATATATTAAAAAGTGCTGAACTTCAATTGTGAAGTATGTGCTGAATGTGTGTTGGGTGTGGAAGTGTGTGCTGAATGAGTAATGTTGGACCGATGAACGTTGGATAGTCATTGTGGATGACGACGACTTCCCTGAGATTCCCGGCCAGGCGACCGAGAACCGGGTGAAGAGCTGGTTCGTGGAGGGGAGTTCGCCTGTGCAGCGTGGGCGGAGATGTGCTGAGGTCTATTAGGGGGGCGCTGTCTGGGCTGTTCCCGAAGATGGGGTGGAAGGCGCCGAGCGGCTGAATGCATTGCAGGAGGAACCTCATCAGTGCGGTGCAGAGCTGTGTGGTGCTGGGGATTACCACAGTGCCGACATGCTCCGGTGCTTTTGCACTCGGTCTCATAGTGCGGACCCAGACAGCGACAGCAGCGGTCGCGGGCTTCGATGAAGTCCCAACGACCCTAAACCGGTTGGTTATTGAATTGGGGACACGCGATCAATCTGTGATCTCGGCTCCTGCAATATGGGCAGTACATAGTCGATGTTGGGGAGGAGCGCTGATGAGGGGCTACAGGCGTAACTGCTACGGGAGACCTGGACATTGGCGTGGAAGTGTATGTTGGGCGGAGAGCTTGAGGGTCTGACTGACGACCATGGCCGGAGCGCATGGGCTGAGATACTGGGCGGAATGTTTGGTAAGCGAGCTGACGCGGGCGAGTGGGCTGAGCGGGGGCAGCTTGTTGGGAATGAGAGGGCTGAGCAGGAGCTGGTGCTGACCTTTCGTTCTCCACACAGCGAGCGTGCTCCTCCAAAAACGAGACCAAATCATTAAGGGTAGGCAGCTCCTGACAGGAGCCGTATCTTCGTTCGAAGAGCGTACGGAGCTCGCCTTTCAACTTGCGAATGAGAATGGAAACGAATACGTAATTACTGTCGTTCATTGGTAGGTCCAGGTTTTTGAGGTTTGATAGGGCTGATACTAGAGGGGTGCGAAAGGATCGTCGGATCTCAGAGCGGGCATGTATGGTGGGCAAACCCAATATGATATCCACAAACCTATCGATGAGTACCCTCCGATTTTCAAAGCGCTTAGACAATATGTCTAAGGCTATGGGGTAATTCTTGTCCGTTATCTTTAGGTGTGAAATCATACTAAGCGCCTCACCTGAAAGGGAAGACAACAAGTAGTGTAGTTTGACCGCATCTGTGAGCGTCGCCATGTCGTCAGTCAGACTTTTGAAAATGGTAATGAAGGACGGCCAATCCTCCACTAGCGAGCTGAATTTGGGCAACTCAATCTTTGGTAAGAACGTTGCTGGTACACAAGACTTGGATGGGGGTTGGGCCGACGAACGAGCTGAGGATTGGGCTGATGTAGAAGGCATAGCCTGAAGCTTATAGTGGATGACCAAGATACGTGTATAGCCTTCGGTGGCCTTGGAGTGATTCTCCGTATAATATTCTTCCTGCTCGCTGGTGAGGTCAGCCGAATCGAGGATCTCATGGAAGACATCGTCTAGCTTATGCTTGTAATCATCCAGTTTGGCGAAACGACCATGAAACTCATCGGGTGTGAACTTGGGTTTTGGGCTGATCAGGTCTTCTGCGATCTGAAGTAAGGCGACTTAAAGGCCTCTCGGAAGATGGCAGCCTGTGATTTGGTAGGCATAATTAAGGGAAGTGCTGATTGAAGTTAAAGAGAGAAAAAAAAAAAAAACTTATTGTATGTGATTAAAAATAAATATCAACCTGTATGTCGACACACCCTCTATGAGTATTAAGAAATTAATTGAAAGAAGAAAAAAAAAATAACCATAAATTTATAATAAAATTTAAACCAAACAAGAAGTTGGTATGTGCGCCTTTATTCTTTACCACCGTTATTAGATGTTATGAAAATTATTTGTTAAATAAGGAGAAATTGATATTACAACTTATGACTGTTTATAAGATGTGAACATATGATGCAATTACCCAAGTGGTTTTAACTCCTTATAATTATGTGAACCCGTTGAGGGATTTTCTTTGAATTTTATTTAAAAATAAAATATATTGTTAAAGTCAACAAAACAATACCTGTATGCGTTTGATGAGCTGAGCTGAAAAAAAATAGGCTGAATTGAAGGGGAAAAAAAAAATACAAGGCAGCAGTGTTGAGCGGACGCGAATAAAGAGATTCTATAATTTTGTGTTTTATGAATCAAATTATATATAAAGAAATGGGAAGATTGCTGATATATTCAACAAACAAAGTTATTAGATATTGGGCTGAATTGGGCAAGTTTTTCAAAATTATTATAACTATTATTAGTTATGGGGTAGGTGGTACAATTTATTGTAAGTGATTAAAATTTAACTGTAAGGATATGAAATGAGCTGAGATTAATGCTTACTATTAGCAAATGAATTAATATTAAGCATAGTATTAATATTAACCAATGATATGGGTTTTTATTGTTACAATAGGGATTTATTAAAAGTTAAGAATGTATTAAATGTATGTAGGTAAGTATAAAATTATTATAAAAATATGAAATTTGTGCAGACATATGGACAATAGATACCTTTTGTGCTGAGGGATGGTATATCTGACAACACCAGGTGCATATTTAACAACACCAGAGAAAGATATATTGAGCGATATAATGATGAATGAATGATGATAAAGATATAATCAGATATATTGAGCGGAATGAGTAGTTTGTGGAATAGGGTAAATGAAAATAAATGGTTTATTATAATATGGGCAGATATTTGCAAGTATTATTTAAGGGCTGGGAGCTGAGAGCTGAACAGTGGACTGTAAAACGTATTATGACCGGACCAAAGGCCGGCTCAAGATGGACCAAAATGTAGTATGACCGGCTAGAATGGATCAAAATCCGGCTCGAAGGACCAAAATGTGTTATATGCGCCTTGGTGCGACGCATACATACAGCGGTGAGGTAAGCTGAGGTAAGGGGAAGTGGTGGAAATGTACTCACGGGTTGGTGATGGTTAGGAGCTGGTGGAAGGCGCCAGGGGTTCTCGGCACTCGTGGCACTTCTTGTCTTATCACGACACGGGAAGCAATGAGCTGATTCGGGGTTTCTTGATCACACTCGCGTTTCTTGAGCAGAATATATTTAAACTTTTTAGCGCGCGCGCCGCTACACGTTGTTTCTTCAATAAGGTGGCTCCTAGCGCCTACATAATTAGTACCACAATCTGAGCGGATAAGAGACGGAACGCCGCGACGTGAGGTAAATCGTTGTAGTGCAGCAAAAAAGGCTTCCGTGGTGAGTGCTGAGACTGGTTCTAAGTGAACCGCCTTTGTTGAGAGACATACGAATATACAAAAGTACGTTTTCAGTAGCTTCGCGTTTCGCAGTGTGCTGGATTTAACTAGGAACGGACCAGCAAAATCTGTGGTGACTTGACTGAACACGGGCTGAGGTGTTACCCTATCTGGCGGAAGATCAGCCATAATCGGGGCCTGAGGCTGAGCGCGACATCTAAAACATCGGATACACCTGAATACGCGGTGTCTAATAACCCTACGAGCCGATAATATCCAGAACTGTTGACGCAGGATAGAGTGTAATGTGTCGGCGCCAGGATGGCAGTGTATCCTGTGATAGTGGTCGATGATGAGGTCTACGAGGGGACTAGAGCTGGGCAGAATGAGCGGGTGTTGAGCATTGTACGTGATTGAAGCATTAGAGAGTCGACCACCAACTCTCAGCAGATTATCCTTTAGGAAGGGCGTGAGACGATTAATCCTAGTTGTACATAACTTATTGGTTTTAATACGATGGATGTCCTCAGAGAACTCGTTATGTTGAACTGAGCGGATCCAGAACAAAAGAGCGTCCTTTCGTTCATGGGCTGACAAGACACCGGAGCGGCGTGCATTTGGTTTGAGCCTACAATTGTAGATGAAACGTCTTATACAAGCAGTTACACCAACTAGCTTGTCGAGAGAGCTGAAACGAGTGAGCAGATCTATATCTATACCAGGTACCGTTATCAGGGATGGTACGTGCTTAGGTTTGAGACCTGGTAAAGCATGGTGGCCTAGAGCAGGAGGCATCTTGGGCCAGGACTCGGGAGCATCCTTGAGCCACGAAGGGGACCACCAGAGATGATGAGTCGAAAGGGCTGAAGCTGATATTCCTCTACTAGCACAATCGGCTGGGTTGAGGTTCGTGGGTACGTGTCTCCACGTAAGTTGAGGTGAACTGGAATTTATTTTGGCTACACGATTGGCTTCAAATACCTGTAGACTATGAGGGGGAGTATTGAGCCACGCTAGGACTATAGTGCTATCGGACCAACAGACATTATGGTGTATGGGGAAATGGGCGGATAACTGAGCTGATACACGAGACATTAACTGGGATAAGAGGGCTGCAGCTGAAAGTTCCAGCTTGGGAATTGAGAGACGATTCTTGATTGGGGCGACCTTTGATTTGGCAAGAATCAGGTGTATATTTACATGACCATCGACAGTGAGCTCACGAAGATAGACTGTCGCAGCAAAACCCACTTTCGGACGCATCAGAAAATCCGTGGAGGGAGCAATTAGATGATGATTTATTAGTGCAGATGTGTCGAGGGAGGCGGAGAGCTGATAACTGGGGAAGATCTAGGGAGATGGATTCCCATTCAGAGCTGATCTCAGGAGGAGTGGGCTCATCCCATCCTAGTTTGAGGAGCCACAGCTTCTGTAAAAGGAGCTTGGCGCGGAAGATAACGGGGGTGACCCACCCACTGGGGTCATAAAGTGACGCAACTGTGCTGAGAATTGACCGTTTTGTGACATTGGGTTTTAAGGGCAGAGAGATATGGTAAGTGAACATGTCACATTTAGGGATCCATCGCACACCTAACACTTTGATGGAACTAGGATCTGAGCTGATATCGAAATCCTTGGGCATGTCACATTGGTCATCGGAAAATCTTTCAAGGAGCTGAGGTGAATTCGACGTCCATTTGCTGAGCTGAAAGCCACCGAGGGCGAGTAGACTAATTAAGTCATTCTGGAGCTCTTGGGCCGATTCTATGGAGTCGTGACCCGTGAGGAGATCGTCAACGAACATGGACCTACGTAAAACCAGAGCGGCTGCGGGGTAGCGGTGACCATCGTCGTCAACCAGCTGGAGTATTGTGCGGATTGCATGGTAGGGACTTGACCTCAAAGCATAGGTCACAGTATTTAGGGAATATGTGAGTAGAGGCTCCTTAGGTGATGATGATGATGAGATGATCGCCACAGTATCAACTGGTACCGTCGCTGATCTGGATGTATAAGTATATTCCTAAACATCATTTTAATGTCTGTGCTGAACACTACAGGGTGAGTCCTAAAAGACATGAGGATGTCGACTATATCTAGTTGAAGAGCTGGGCCTGTGTGCAAACAGTCGTTCAGACTAACAGCATTTGAGCTCCTGCAGCTGCCGTCGAACACGACACGAAGTTTGTCAGAGCATGACTTGAATATGCCATGGTGAGGGATATAAAAATGGGGTCTATTAGTTAAAGTGTTTGGGTGACACGGTGACATGTGTCCTAATCTAAGGTATTCGTTCATAAAATCGATATACTTGGAGCGGAGTGTAGGGTTAGATTGTAGTTTCCTTTCTAAATTGAGGAACCTACGTAGAGCAATAGCATGAGTATTGCCTAGCGATGGAGCATTTGATAAAAAGGGTAGCGTCACCATGTACTGGCCTGATGGTTGACGCGTGGTAGTAGAGCTGAATATCTGCTCACACTGATCATTCAGTGTACTAGTGACTGCATGAGAGTGGGGTTCCTCTGACTCCCAAAACCTCTCAAGACTCTTTTGTATATCATGAGTCGATTCTACTGTATCGAGCTGGGGGCTGATAACCTGAAGTGAACTGACCTGGTTATCAGGTTGGGGATAAAAATCTTCAATGGGTCCTAACAGAGCGTAATCAAAAATCGTGCCGAAGGCTATGGACTTCCCGGGGCCCAAAGACACCCTAGTACCGTCCAATACTTGGCCGAGAACGTCGGACCCTAACAGTAGGTCAACCGGAGCTGGTGTGTGATAATTTTGATCTGCTAATGGGAACTGTAACTGCTCTGAGGTGTGAGCCGTATTCGGGAGCTTCTCTAGGGGTAAACAGCCTGTGACATGTTTCAAAACATGAGCTGTTGTTGTGATAGTTGGACTATCACTACGTGTGGGCTGACATATAATTATAACTGACGCCTTTGAGGCTTGAACGTGCTGTTTACCAACTCCTGCGATTTTCAGGGTTGATGGTTGGGTGGGCAGTTTCAATAATTTCGCCATGTGCTGAGTTATTAAGGTTATCATGCTTCCACAATCCAACAACGCTCTTGCCTTATGAAAGTGTCCATGCACGTCTGACACTCTTAACGAAACAGTGGGTAATAGAATAGGTATATCATTTAAAGGTGCGAAGTTATATCTACTATCCAGTCTTGGAGGTGCCGAGTTCAATTGTGAAGTATGTGCTGAATGTGTGTTGGGTGTGGAAGTGTGTGCTGAATTCAATTACCAACCGGTTCAGGGTCGTTGGGACTTCATCGAAGCCCGCGACCGCTGCTGTCGCTGTCTGGGTCCGCACTATGAGACCGAGTGCAAAAGCACCGGAGCATGTCGGCACTGTCCATATTTCGTTTTTGCAGACGTCTCGCTAGTGGCGAGAACAATGGGTTTAAGTGTCTCTCAAATTCTTAAAAAGAGTATTAAACCTAGACTTATAACGTTTCTAAAGAAAACTAAAAACTTTATTGCGTATAATTTCTCGATCTATCCAAGGCCACTGATACTGCGTCGGCACTCTTTGCCCAATTGGAGGCTATTGGCATACGTAGTCCACTAGACAATTTCCGATTGTATCTAACTAACAGGACTTAGTGAGATAAAATAGGTTCTATTATAAGCGAAAAAGCATACCTATCGTTTGGTTTGCCACAGAGCAGGGCAGGTATACAAGGGTAAATTAATAACTTATGTAAAACCATTAGCAAACTGCGCTATTGTGACATACGCCGATGATACAGCGTTAATTGTACACGGCTCAGACTGGGAGAAGAAAACAGCATTATGCAGAAAATGCAATGAGGGAGATTACGAAATGGCTTGCCAGAAATTTGCTCAAAAGTATCGCGTTCAATCGCGAGTTTTCCAGTCTGAGCAACATAGGCCGGACCTTGCTTGGCGCCAGTACTACGTGATAAGTCACCACCTATACAATGTAGCAAACAGGGTGAATTAAATTTACCCTCTATCTCTACCAAAATGTAAATAAAGAGTTTGCAACTGGGTGTTAAGATAACTTAAATTGAAACTGAAGAAATACTAGAGTTACGTGATAAGTACATGACACACTCACCTTTGCACATACATATCTACAGAAACACACACACAAATTCACTCAATTATTAACAGTGTAAGGCAAGTCAGTAATATAATCTTAAGCATTACAATATATACATATATGTACCTATCTCATTGTTAAAAAGGAATAAGCAAAGCCGAACAATACTGTGGGTGTGTACAGTTGATACTAGCACAATCTTCAACGATGATCTCTTACTGATATGTGGATGGTTATGGTTTTTTTATGCACTTTGTTTAAGAGTCATTTGTAAAACTTTGGTCAGCAATAAATTACATTAATATTATTTTTCAATATAAAATATATAAATAAACACACTTCTAAACACGCTTTCTGTGTGAGTTCAATAAAGAAGGAGATTTGAGGAGTTTTTCAGGTCTCAATTGCCTGGTCTGTTGGGTCTTGTGGTTAGTGGCCCTCACTACTGAGCCGAAAGTCGTGGGTTCACACGGAATACATATTTGTGATCCACAAATATTTGTCTCAAGTAAGAGTGTTTATTGTGTCCGTTATATATTTTCACTTCAATTTTTTTTAACTTTTTTTTTACTACAAATTGTAAGCTGATTGCAGGTTGTTTTAGACACACAGACACATGCACACACACACACAAACATACACACACACACACACACACACACAAACACACACACACATACTCACTCATTCATATAGGCTATTAATACGAATTGTTTTTGGGAAAGAACTGACTCCCAACATACAGCTCACGCTAGTTTGGGAATCAGGGCTGTACAGTTAATGATCACTTCTTGTTGCAATAAAGAATTATTATTATTTATTTATTTTTTATTAAAAAGAATTAGTTGTCACTGTCATAGGTGTAATATTTTTCAAGTTTTTCAATATATGACAGAAACACACATACATGCATCATTTAATGTCTAGACCGCGACAAAGAAATACATATACTTTCATACATACCCACATAACTCGAAACCTAACCTACTTTTTTGCGAAGTCCTTATAAAATAATGGATACCTCTAGTTAATTTAGGTAAAATTTATTGACAAAATCTACATGAAAGCGCTTATGCCATTTATTTTCTTAATTGTAAACTTTATTAGTTTAAGTAAAATTTCGTGTACGTATTATAGCCGAATATGTTGGGCTGCTTTTTAATTATTGATGTATTGTTGATGTATTCACCTAATGTACCATATTCTTGGCTAATAAAATCTTAACTTATCAAAAGCCGACGAAAAAACAAGTTCATGATAAGTATTATTTAGACCGATGCCTCCTGTAAAAGAGAGTAAACACAATGTATGTAATGAATATGCTGTGTACCTACTGTGTAGCCCACTAATGGAGCCTTTGAATCCTATGATTGCTAAGTGCCACTGAGTAAGCTACTCTGTTTCTTGTTACAACAGTCCTGTTTCTATTTTAATTGGAGTAAATTTTGGTATATTGAAACCTATAACGATGAAAAAAACGTGATAATGTCGAAAACAGTAATTAAACCGTTTGAGCGTAATGAATACTCTTTACCGTACACCAATAATTTTGACTAGCCTGTTAGCCTGTAGCCTAAACCGGTGGTCGTGGGTGGTGATTCCCACACGGGATGAAAATTTGTGTTATCCACAATTAATAGGCCCGAGTCTGGGTGTCTTTTTTTGTGTCCGTTGTAGGCATGTTTGTAAAATTCCCGTGACGCGTGACAATGTCTTCTAATAAAGTAGATTACCACCGGCGTCAATGCGCATTCTCAATTTCTTTGCTCAATACGCTAAATCGCAAAAAAATACAATTAAAAAACTTATTTGTAATTTCTCTGGTATCTCACTATCAACAATTGTTGACAAGAAGCTAAGAAATTCCTAAACTTATGTAGGTATATACTCGTAAAAGAACAAAAAAACATATTTTCTTAAGTCGGTTAAAAAGTAAGAATAAAACAAGTAGGCAATATGAAGAATATGCAGCTACACCGTATATTTATTTATCAATAGGGCGCTTAAAACATAGAATGTCTAAAATCCTATTCTTGTTACAGAAATACAAATATTATTTTTTTGACCTGCTAGAGATATTCAAAAAACAATTATACTATTGAAGGACAGACGAACAGACGGTTCACCTGATGGTAAGTGACAACCTCCGTCCATGGACACCTGCAACTCGAGAGTCGTAAGTTCGCTGCCCGCCTTTGATTGTGATGAGGGATGAGGGTATCCGGAAGGGGAAAGAGTAGGCGATGAGTATATGGGAAAAGGGGCGTGGTTTCAGGGGGGAGGAAAAGGGAGAGGGGGAGTTGGGCCTCCGGTAACCTCACTCATTTCGGGGAAATGCTTCACAACCGGTTTCTGTGAGGCCGTGGTATCGCACTAATTGAGCCGGCCATACATGACTGAGCAAGGCTCTACCACGTAAATAATTGAGCCTGTATGTAATTTCTAAGCTGAGCTGTTGAATATATTTTTGTTATATATAACTAAATTTATTGCTTGAAATCCCAGTTTTAAAGCCACTTATTCTATGTTGTTGAAATATTATGCTTAAGCCTTAAAAGATCTATACGAGTAAAACAGACAGAAATATGAATAACATTTGTGTTTCTATATTGGTCAGTACTTCTCACCCTATTAAAAACGATCAATATACTCACGAGTGAGTGAGGTAATTTAATGTGATTGTCACGACAATAGATTCGAAAGTAAATGTGGCTTTTGTTTGTATACGTAAAATTTCAAATTTTAGGACAGGATTTCACTAACTGGGGATGAAAAAATAGTATCATCATCATTTAGCCTATCGCAGTCCACTGCTAGATCCAGGCAGCCAGGAGGCAGGTCCCGCCTATACCAGCTCCCTTCCTCAGGTTGTCAGTCTATCTGGTTCTGTTGTCCACTAAACGTATATTTTTATATACGTTTATTATTTTTGTTAGGTAGATTAATGGCGTTAAAAAAATTGTAGGTTTATCATCAGTACGTGTAATACATACACATAGGTACATACACTCACGTCTGTTCACCCGAAGGGGTAGGCAGAGGCGTAATCAACGGCCACATTTTGCCAATAATAATTTAGCCGCCATCCGGGCACTTTTGGGAATTCGATAGGAAAGTTTGGAATATATTGACAGGAAAGGGGAAAATTGCTTCTAGAAATGGATTAGAAAGCTCAAGAAAGTCAGGGTCGTATACGTATAACTCTAACTGTGATACTGGGAAATCCGAGTCTCCTAACCATACAGTACGTGTAATATACGCATTTTCTTTTTATGGCATAGGGCGACAAATGAGCAGACAGGTCACCTGATAGTAAGTGACTTCCGCCGCCCATGACCACCTGCAACTCAAGAGTCACAGGAGCGCTTTTAGGGTAGGGTAAAGGGAGGAGGTTAAAAGTAGGAGGAGAAAAAGGGAGAAGGGAAAGGGGGTTGGGTCTTCAGTTGCCTCACTCACTCGGTCACACAATGCGAGCATTTTTTAACAGCCAGTTTTCTGTGAGACCGTGGTAATGGAGCCGGCCCATACATGCCGAAGCATGGCTCTGCAACGTTTAATTACTTAAACTAAAATTTAGGAAAAAAGCAGAAATTTTCAACTTTTTGAAGTGAAAACTTATTTTAGCGCGGTACGCATATTTTTAGATGAGATAAAATCTATGGACTCGCGACACCGTTACGAGACGCATCTATCCAATCAACGCAATATTAGCTCCACGAGATATAAAAGTACAATTGATGCGGTATTCACGAGATATTTAAATAACTTCGAATCAAAATTGTTTATTTCCTATTTTAGTTACTATGAACCTATAGTTTCTATTTTAGATTGATATAATTTTACTGATAATGATGATGATACAACGTTTCAGTGTTAGAGCCATGCTTAGGCACGAAAGGGCCGGCTCGATCGGTGCGATACCACGGCCTCACAGAACCGGTTGTGAAGTAACGCTTGCGTTGCATTTCCCCGAATTGAGTGAGGTTTTCGGAGGCCCACTTCCCCCTCCCCCCTTTTCTCTCCCCTCATCTCCTTTTTCCTCTTTCCCATCTCCTCCTCCCTCCTCTCTTCTTTTCGCTTCCTGCATCCCCCATCCCTCATCACCCTCAAAGGCGGGCAGCGTTGTGACTCTTGAGTTGCAAGTGTCCATGGACGGTGTCACTTACCATCAAGTGACCCGTCTGTTCGTCTGTCCCCCTATAGTATATAAAAAAAAATAACCCTAGTACCCATCTAAAAAATGTCTAACGCGCCAAAATAAGTTTTCACTTCTGTGGGCACTCCCGAAGTGATCTCGATTGTATCCCAATTCATTTTATAATAAATAGTATATACTAATAGCATATTTTTTCTTTAAAACGTTGTTTAATATTAGTAGTACATGTAGATTATGGCAACTGAGATCAGATGCTGAGAATTTCCCTATAATTGTTACACTTTTTCTAGTCTTTATTCTTTCTTTGATCGTAGACCTAAATTCTTAATTCCAAATTACAAATAAATCTACGTATTTAAAACTAAACTCACTCTAATTTTTAGATGAAACTACTCTCAGTGCAAGATTTGAAAGCATAAACTTACCAGTGGAGATGCAATAGATTTTCTGCTGTCTGTGTTGCTAGCCTGTCTTGAGAACGAAGGCGCTTGCACGTTCAGTGGTGACCCTGGTTCAGGATCTGTTTTGCCTTCGTTACTACTGTTGCCGGCCTCCTGTGAATATACGACATTTATTATGAAGAGTCGTGAAGAAAATAACAAAAGATATTATATTATTAAATAGTTTAACCTCCTAAACTGCTCAACCAATCATCATGAAGTTTTACGCACATGTTGTCAGGGGTGCAATTGCTTAGGTGCTGTTTACAACTTAGATCAGATCCAAGAACTCTTTATTAACGTGGGAGAGCCTTGTTTTGCCACGTTTGAGCTGGGTTGAAAGCCGGTTGTAAAGCAACCGTGTGCGATGTTCACCGGGTGAGTAAGAAGGGGGAGGGTCCGCAAACATTGGCTACTCTTAAACTGCTCGTGACCAATCTTCTAGTAATTCAAGTTGCATAATATGAAATTGCTACTGTAGCTTTGAACGCCAATCAAAATTAATAATTGAACCAATAGGGGCGCTTTCATATTCAGCTACAAACCAATTTCAGGATTATTAAATTGCATCAAAATTCAAAACCAATATTGTCTGACGTTTGAAATAATTAGGTAACCGGTGTAACGTGCATTATCGTGCCTCTCTCATTGATAGACAGACAGTATTTGAATTTCGAATTTCATTCCGTATTGGGGGAATTCTAAGAGAATTGAACAATATTATTAATGGAGAACACTGGTTATTGATTAAATGTTTAACACGTACATTTTTATGTCTATAATTAAATTGTTGTTAAATTTGCGTAATACAATTTGCGTAATAGGAGGCAAGCCTAAAGCCGTTAATTGGTCAATTTAGAAGTTAAGCAATAGTATAACTCCTAAAATGATTAATTAACGACTTTAGGCATTTTAGGAGTTAAGCATTAGCTTAAATTACCAATTAACGACTTTAGGCTTGCCTCTTATTAGGAGTATTAGGAGTAATTATATTGAAAGTTAGGTATGCAGACAAAGCAATGTAGGGAAGGAATATTGCTTACACGGATGGATTGTGGAGTATAAATAGAAGTTCGATCAGGTCACAAATAGGAATCACAAATAGTTGGTGTTCTTTGTATCCGTCGATAGAACGTTTGTAAAGCCCCCCGCGACACAGGAATAATACCAAATGTGGGAGTTGTCTTTTTAAAAAATAAACAAAAAGATACACTCCAAAGAGAACCACACGGCTATACTATCATACATCTCCAGTTAATCTTCAAGTCATTCAGTTCTTACCTGCGAAGACCTTGCAAGTTCGGTATCTTTGTACCGACCAGTAGTCCTTTTATCTGGAAGAATATATTTAGGTAGAGATTTAAAGAACCAGGCACCGGATTTCTTCCACATCTCCCTCGTCTCAGCGCAAAGGTTGCACATGTATGGTTCTCTGGAGTATAAAGGAGACCTGGAAAGAAGGTTAGAATCAATTCCTCAACTCTATAGGATACATTTAAATATATGTATCTAAAATTCGTGGAGTTGAATGAACGCGCATTTGCTTTTGTTTCGTATCGTTTTGCGGGAAAAACTAATGTTTAAGAGAATTGGGGAGTTTTATCTATATATGTATGTCACGTGAACGAAAAAGCTGAACACCATTTTCTTCTCGTGAATGTTCTTATAGAACAAGCACGTTTTTGTTTCAAAACAACAGCGATCAATTTAAATACCTTTACATTTGAATTAATAGTTTTAAATGGTAGTTATTCGTAATTTTTGTTTTAGAAAAATCATGAAAAGAAGTTTCTTTGTTTCTGCTACTATGACGTCACGCTACCGTTTAGGCGCAACTATTTATAGTTTAAATTTTAAATATTTTTTTGCATAAAGTGATATTATTTTGAGGAAATAAAAATCAATCATTTTTAAATATATTTTAAATAATTGTAAAACAGCCTACAATGCTTAAATTAAATTATTTCACTAAGTCGGCCAATAAGATTACTAAAAATATTTTACAATTGTCGTTCCGTTTTTATTTTATTTTGTATTAATCAAATTAACATTAAAATTGAATGATTTGACAGTACATACCCTTTTTTTTTTTTTTTTTTAATGTGTGGAAACCCCCACGGGTCATCACCCTACCGGGGCCGGTAAGGTGGTATGTCGGACCCGAACCGACTAAAACCACACAGTGTTCCATCATCGCGTCTTGTAGCCGGACCTCAGGTATACCCTAGAAAGGAAAAACCTGTGACCCCAGCAGACTTGGCCGCCTTTTAACGAGGCGACCCCGCTATGGTGTGATCCTACCTCTGATTTAGAGAGTGGCACGCTCGGAACACGTCGCGCCACCACCTCAGGCCTGCTTCTGCTAGGGCGATGGATATCCCCATCCATCGCCTTCAGGCAAGCGCTTATGGAGGCCGGAGATCGTTTTGCTCTCTCCGGCGCCTGGTGCGTCTTCTGCGGGACGGAAGAGTACTAGCTCTCTCCCGTTCCCTTTCCGCCGCTTCTTTGTCAACCATCACTGCCTCGCAATACGAGGCGACGGAATCCCACGCACCCTCGCTTTGGACCATAGATATAATCATGGTCTCCAGCGAGAGGCTACCCACACCGATAGCCGCCACGAGGTCGGCACGTTGCTGTGCCCACGCAGAGCATTCCACCAACGTGTGGAGTGCAGTATCCTCGCGGCAGCCCCCGCAGTGGTGGCATACAGGCGTTGGCTCCCGGCCTATACAACACAGGTACTTACCGAAGCAGCCATGTCCGGTAAGCACCTGGGTCATCCGGTAGGAGAGGAAGCCATGTCTCCTCTCCAGCCAATCCTCCATAACAGGTCTTATCGCCAGAATTGTGACGTGCCCTGCGCTCGGTCGCTCAAGTCGTTCCTTCCATTGCGCCATGAGCACCTGGTGAAGCCGGGACCGCTGAATCTCGATTTCACAAAGAGCAGGCCCCGGGCCCTCCTGTCGCGCCTCCCTACGCCACTGGTAGAGTATCGCGAGAGATTTCGCTTCCAGGTCCCATGGTGGAGTTCCGGCTAGGAGACTCGCCGCTTCAAAGGACATCGTGCGATCGTGCGATCATCGTGAGGGGTCACGACCCTGACAGCCATAACCCGTTGTGGGCGTCGTAAAATTGCGACATTACGGATTGTCAGGGTCTCCGCCCAAATTGGGGCCCCATATAGGGCCATAGACCGCACGATTCCCACATACAGTCTCCTACAGGAGGCATCGGGACCCCTCATGTTGGGTAGCGGCTGCTGCTCTCGTGAGCTTGGGGGCCAGACTTCGGAAATGAGGTCCGAAGTCCCACCGGCTGTCGAGTACGAGTCCCAGATATTTCATGGAGGACTCTATACCGATGTGAACACCTCACACAACAAGGTTGGATCCTCTAGGTGGTCCCTTTCGAGGCCCATGAAAACAGAGGGCCTCAGATTTGTGGAGAGCCACCTGAAGACCCAGCCGCCGAATTCTAGTAATGACTTGGGCGACCCCGGCCGTAGCCTTTATGGTTGCGTCACGGTGCGTCCTGCCCCGCGCCGTCATGAGGGTGTCATCGGCGTAGCACGTCACAACGACACCCGGCAAGAGTACACCGCGCAGCACCCAGTCGTAGCCGATGTTCCACAGAAGAGGGCCCAATACCGATCCCTGCGGAACACCACACGACATATTTCGCCGACCGTTTCCTGCCCGAGTCGGGTAGATGACGGCTCTCTCTGACAGATATGCCCCGACAATGCGGCGGAGGTAGAGAGGCATCCCATGATAGACGAGAGCCTATCTAATGCAACTCCAGGGCAAGGTGTTGAAGGCATTGGCGATATCAAGAGATAATGCCAACATCACCTCGCCACGGGATACTGCTTCCTCCGCCAGAGCCTTAACGCGCATGATCGCATCCACCGTGGAGCGCCCCTTGCGGAAACCAAATTGATTATCCGCCAGATCCGGGTTATTGGAGGGCCCACCGAGCGAATCTTGCCTCTCACCAAAAGATAGGGGCGCCCCCACGGATCTTGGTCCAGAGTCTCCAGTAATTCTTGACGGGCCTCTCTTTTGGCGCGCTTTATCGCCACTTGAAGAGACTTTTTGGCCTCCCTGTAATCCTGAAGGAGCTCCGCCTCGCGAGCCTCCGCATCATTTGGGCGGCGACGCCTTCTGCGAAACCTGGAGTACTGGCGGCGCGTGATTACACAATTTTCCCGCAGCTGCGCTATTGCAGGCGTCAACCAGTACACCTGGCGCCTCGCAGGTCTGTTTTGAACTCTGGGCATAGCCGCATCACAAATGTGCGACATGGCCTCCCGGAACCATTCTGCCTCTACATCGACTTCTACAGGCCTATCTGGTGCACACGCCCAGGCCTGCACGATGGAAGCTTCCAGGAGGAGTTCGCGATTTAGACGCTTAAGTGCCCAACGCGGACCAGAAGGAACCGCCGCGACCGACGTGTCAGAGATAAGGGGAGACACGTCGAACCGAATATATCTGTGATCGGACAACGTCTCCACCTCTTCCATGACACGCCAGTCCCGAACTCGGCGCACCAGGGCAGGGCTTGCGAAAGAAATGTGTGTGTGAACTGCCCCGATGACGCACGCACGTGGCGACGGAACCTCGGTTCAGGAGGAGTAGGTCACATGACACTGCCCACTCCTCCAGTACCGCGCCCCTCACGTTTGTGGCCGGGGAACCCCAAGCTGTTAACTTCGCGGTGAAGTCCCCCAGCACAAGAACAGGGCGAGGTCGACACCGCTCGACAACAACGGCGAGCTGAGTGAGCCAATCCTCAAACTCTGCTAGAACACGGTTCGGCGAAAAATAAACGGCCACGACCGCCAATTCGTCAACGGCTACCGCTACACACCCTCTTCCTTTGGAAATGATTGTAAGTGGGGAAGACCTAGCGGCGGTGCCGCAGACAACTGCTGCCAAGCCGTCAAGGTCCCCTGCCCAAGTATCACCAGGAGGGATGAAATACGGCTCAGCGATAGTAGCAACATTGATTGACCACTGCGCCATGCTCTGGAGCAGAAGATCCTGAGCATTAGCGCAGTGAGTTCCCCTGTAGGATACGTATGTATGGTTCCGTTATTAGGTATCCATATCCGTACCGCGTTGTGAACCAGGCTGCTTGCTTGTGGTAACCTCACTTGTCTGCTGAGGACGAGGAGCGGATGTTTTCCCTCCTACCTTTAGCCCTGATGTGGGGCAAGCTTTGGTGCCTGCCCGATGACTGGCCACCTTGCCTTCAGCTGTGCATTTAAAACAACATGGTGGGGCATTGCAGGCACTTGCTTTATGCCCGGACTGGCCACAGCGGAAGCATCGATCTCCCACTGTTACTTCCGCCGTGCATTGCACCCCTACGAGTCCCATCGATAGTCACCGGAAGCACCTGGTTTGGCGAGGTTGCAACAGCCTCACCTGCGCCTTGAGGAAACCACCAAGCAAAAGGCTGCCACCCTATGTAATTTTCCGGGCCGCTGCAACTGGACAGCTGATTACTGCCGTCCCTAGACCCCCAGGACCGATTCGGATGGTTCCGGCTCTTACTTGGTCCGGAGGACAGTCAGCCACCTCTGCCACAGCGGTCACCATCTCATCGGCTGTCACTGAATCGTCTAGGCCAGAAATGCGCACTTCTGCACATTTTGTGGGCCTAGAAACGCTTACGTCAGCTACATCAAGCGAATCTCTTAGCCTAGCCGCGAAGGCATCAGCTTTGGGGCCGCTAGTGGCACCAGGGATTTCCAGGAGACGGGCTCCAGTGCGCGTTGTTCTGCACCTAACTCCGTCAATTTGTAGGGCTTTCAGATCTACACAAGCCTTTGCTTTTTTTAGTATGTCTGCGTATCCTACCCCTTTTTCTGTGGCTTCTGTTTTTAGCGTTATGCTGCATGGCTTCTGCGACGCATCCAACTTGGCTTATGCGGCAGCTATCTACCTGCGAGTTATTAGTAGAGATGACAAGATCAAGGTCAATTTGGTTACATCAAAGACCAAGGTAGCTCCTACAAAGCAAATATCGGTGCCTCATTTGGAGTTGATGGGGGCAGTTCTCCTTGCGAAATTGATCACCGAAGTGGCTGAAACATATAACATCGACGGAGACAATATTCATTGCTGGACTGACTCAACAGTGGTGTTGGCATGGCTTAGTGGTCATCCAAGCCGCTGGACTACCTTCGTGGGAAATCGCGTTTCGGATATTTTGTGTTTGGTTGAAAGTTCGCAATGGGCACATGTGAGGTCGTCATTCAACCCAGCTGATATAGCATCCCGAGGTATGGCACCTTTGGAACTTGCGCACTCTTCGAAGTGTTTTCATGGACCGTTGTGGCTAACGAATAAAACAATAGATTACACTAAGCCAAAGTCAATCTCAACAAATCAAGAAATTCGGCCTGTAAAAACACATGTAGGCGTATGTCACAAGGATCAGCTGTTTACGAAATTTTCATCCCTTCAAGGATTGATACGAGTAGTAGCTTATTGCAGACGATTTTTAAAACAAAATAGAAAGGGCAATACTTTCCTAACACGTGATGAGCTATCAGAAGCCTTTGAAATTTGTGTAAAAAAAAACTCAAGAACAAGAATTTGAGCTGGACATCGAAGATATAAAAAATTACGGCAGAGTAAGTCAACAGAGTAAACTCAAATCACTGTGTCCACTAATTGATGACCATGGTATATTAAGAGTAGGAGGTAGGATTGAGAACGCTCGAGTCTCTGAGAATATGAGACACCCGATATTGATTCCGCAATACAGCCATCTTGCACTACTATTAATAAATGAAGCCCATAAGAAAACACTACATGGTGGTCCAACACTTATGCTAAGTTACCTGCGGACTAAATATTGGATAATCTCCGCTAAAACTCTCGTCAAATCACATGTACGCAATTGCGTTATATGCTTGCGCCACTCGGCAGGTTTTAATAACCAACTTATGGGTCAGTTACCATCTTGTAGAGTGATTCCAGCTAGAGCGTTTTTAAATAGTGGAGTTGATTTTGCAGGTCTCATTAATATGAGAGTATCTAAGGGTCGAGGAACTAAATCTTATAAAGGATATGTGTGCTTGTACGTCTGCATGGCTACAAAAGCGGTGCATTTGGAAGCTGTGAGTGATTTAACATCTCAAGCTTTCATTGCGAGTTTCAAAAGGTTTGTTGCCAGAAGAGGTCACTGCAGCGATATCTGAAGTGATAATGGCAAAAATTTTGTTGGCGCTTCAAAAGAACTCGAATGCCTAGTCAGAGCCGAACAATCATCTGTCGCTAATGAGATCAGAAGTTGGCTCAGTTCCAATGAGGTCCAATGACATTTCATTCCTCCGCGTGCCCCTAATTTCGGTGGACTGTGGGAAGCTGGAATCAAAGCAACCAAGTACCATTTAAAACGGGTAATTGGCGAATCGACCCTCACCTATGAGGAGATGTCAACTATGCTTGTTCAAATTGAGGCATGTCTCAATTCCAGGCCACTGGTGCAAAGTCCAGTTGACCAAACGCCACTTACGCCTGCTCATTTTTTAATAGGCGAACCTCTAGTTCTTGTGCCCGAACGGAATTACGAGCATACTAATGTGGGCACTTTGAGGAGGTGGCAATTATTGCAGCGAATGACACAAGACTTCTGGAGACGTTGGTCGCGAGAATATTTAACAACTTTATGTCATCGCTACAAATGGTCTCAAAGAACTCCAGAGCCAAATGTAGGAGATGTCGTTATTATTAAAAAAGACAATCTGCCTCCTGGTAGATGGCTATTAGGTAAAGTCTTAATTAAACATCCTGGTTCGGACGGTATCACGCGTGTGGTAACGCTAAAATGTAAAGACTCGGTCCTAAAACGACCAACCAATAAGTTATGTGTTTTGCCAGTGGCAGATTAGGATTTGAATTTCGCAAATTGTGTAGTTGTTTAAGTTTCTAATTTGTTAAATGTTTGTTCTAAGATGTTTATTCTGAGCGTCCCTTGACCTCATGGTAGGCGATTCCTCGTTTGTTTTGCATTGGTTCATAAGCCTCCTTGACCTCATGGTGGATGGACGTGTATTGAAGGACCGAATTCAAATAAGGTCCTTGTGGACATAGGTCTAATATAGACCTATGTCCACTAGCTTTGAATCAATTCATAGTTCGCTAACCCGTCGCCCCATTCTCGTTTCTCCATACCATACCTTCTGCATAAATCAGATGGCAGATGGAAAAATACAGAGTGGCTTACAAGGCAGGCCTCTCCTTGCCAGAATATTTGCCGTCGGCGATGACGCCCTCTCCAGAAGGAGAAAACAAAGAAGCGCCATCGCCGACGTTGTCCAGGGCGCACCACGGGGAGGTTTTCTAGGTCAGCACCCCACAGTACATACCCTAGACGTCACGACTATGTATTTATAAAAAATTAAAAAACCTACCGTTTTGACCTTTACTAAAAAGATACTAATTTGCCTTGACACTCATATAGTCTATTATTTCGCAAGGATAAAAAATCCATTCGGTTTAATTTAATTTTTAAGTTTGTGTAATACATTCTTTTGTGTCGTAAACGAATTGTCAGATCAAGAAAACAAAGTCTATGGAATTCAAGGCGCTACACCGCGATTCTTTGCCGAAGCTAGAAAGGCAATCTTTTTTTTCTTTTGAAACTAACTCAGCTAAGTAAAAATGTATACCAGACCGATTATAAATCCTACCGTTACTAGGAATTCACTGAGGTTTTCTTTGTCAAACAGCGAAATACAGCTTCAGCAGTTTTCGTTGTTAGTTATCTAGTTGAATAAATATAATAAAAAACAATGACATGGCTCGGATCGGTCCAGCATCCTCCTAATGATTAACTAACTAATATTATATAAATACAAACAGTCTTTTTTTCCAGCACTGCGTGTATTACGTACTGATGTACGGATTACGTGGAGACGAAAAACTCATTAGGAACTTGAACGTGGGCGTTCGGGTTCGGGTTTCTCTTGCACGTTTTGTGTCCGTATCTGGAAGTTTTTCAGGCTTTATCCTTTATTTATTAAAATGCCTAATAGCAAAATCGGATAGTTGTAGTACAATAATAATATTTATTACAGTAATATTGGCTCGTACAGGCTTACTGGAATGAAACGGAGCTAATGAAAAATGCATTTTATTTCTGTCCAAAAACCGACATCCGAAAGAAAAAACTGAGATTGATTTTGTCATTCAATAAAAACAGTTGTGGTTATATCCACATACAGCAAAACATATGCAGTTCCATAGTAATATAAATAGTTAAAGAATACTTCAGTTATTGTTTTTTTTTATATAATGTTAACAATGTACACAGTTCAATGTACGGTGACATTAATAGCAATCTAAAAAGAAAAAAAAAAGTAAGTTTTTATAACCACATATTATAGAGATAATAAAAAGGATAAGATATATTCTGTTTACTCTAAAGCTTTTTTAAATTTAGTAACTATTTCACCTGTGTGGAGGATTGTCAATGACACATTTGGAGCAGGCCGTGTGCCGGCAGATGGAGCAGGTCCTCAGTGGAGCCAGCAGTCGCGCTGTCTCGCCGCAGAGCAAGCAGGAACGGGGGGCAGGCCCTTGGGCTGAGCGACGCATACCTGGTTGGGGAAACTTAACACCTTGAGTTATTATTTTAAACCGACCTGTTGGATTTCTTTTTTTCCATAATCAAAATCACAATCAAGACCCTTTATTTAAATTAAAGCAATCACAGGTATCTTTGAATTGTCAAGAGAAGTAGTCGGTCGGACTAAGTCAGTCGTGAAGCTAGTTTCCTATGCCAATACTAGGATCCCTTTCATGGTTATGGTTGGAGCCAATATAAAAAATAGAATACAATAGGTAATAATTGATAGGCACAAAGCGAAACAAACATTACGTATTAAAAGGGTCTCCACTTCTTAAAGTTTTCATTCTTATTCAAGATAATACACAGGTATTGTAAAGGATCAGTTGGGGATATGGGTGCACAATGGCAATGAATTTGAGTCTGTAACTTGCATGTGTGGGCTGTGAGTGTTACTGATATGTGAGGTTGGGTGGCAGAACTGATACAATAGGTGACGAATTGTGTAAGCTTATTTGAATACAACCAGTTTAATACCGGCTGATTGCAGATTGCTTGTTTCTTACAGTAGTAAAAATATGTTTTTAGAACGCTTCAAAAATTTATAACTAAATCACTTGGATCGCTTAAGTGATTGCTAAAAGTACTACTCTCTGTCCAATGTATTATGGCTAAAATGATTTTATTTTTTACTTGTAATATATACATAAATGCAATTGTATGTAAACTAGTATGTACCAGAATGGGTGGTTCGGTAGTCAACGGCAATAATTACACTCCTGTCCATCCAAAGGTCGTCTGGAAGAAATTGCTAATTTATGATAAGCCCATTGTGTGTATTTAATTTTTATATCTGTCTGTATTTCTGTTTTATTAGTGTACAATAGAGATCATTTACTTACTAAAACTACCATTAGTTTAATACATCCAAAAGTATTTTTAAAATTAATAACATCAAGCACTAAATTGTTGACCAAAACGAGTTATAAAACATCGGAAACGATTGGCCTCATAGGCATGTAATCTCTTGCTTTGAAAACCGCGGGTTGTCCTCTCCCTTTTATGGAAAACATAGGGGTGGTGAAGGGTGGAAACTGAAGCTATTTATATCCCTCAAGTACACGAATAACGAAGTTCCTTTTTAACCACGATGTAATTTACCCAGTTGCTCGTGGAACCATGTTTGGAATTGTGATTATTAACCGACCAAGTTTGATTAACTTTTTACTTAACTTTGATCTAAAGCTGTTACTTTGTAAGCACTGTCATTTGGATGTACTTGCAAATCCGTCCACTTCTGGTACATTGTCATATTTGATGCCTTTCATCAAACATATGTTATTTTATTTAAAAAAAATCGTTTTGAGAAGTCGATAATTAATTGTGTTTCTATTTATTTAAATTGACTGAAGATAAAACAAGTCGGGTCTGTCCGGTAGTAGACGGTAAATTGAGTTAAAACATTGTTTATTTAATTATATTGAAATAGTATTTTAGCATTAATAGTATTCAAAACCAATTATTTATAGTCTAAAGATATACCGTTAATATTATTTAAATATCACTTTGAATAACATAGGACATAAATTATTTAAATTCACACATGTATTCGCTATTGCCGTGTTTAGTTCTATCTCTTAATAATATCCTGCTATTATAATATGGTTTAAAATTTTAAGAATCTACTTTAGAATTACCTTTAAACAAATTAGATATCATAATGCCAGTTCAAGTCCTAAAAGTGCCCGGATGACGGCAGTAGACTAGCCCCCTAAATGGGACTAAATCGAATTGCCAAAATATGGACCGTACCTCGCTGCATACCCCTTTTGGGGATACAGACGTGCGTGTATGTATGTATGTATGTATGTAGATATGATATGTACAGTAAATTTTCCGTTTGTTAAACCATTGAGGAAGTTATTTTCCATTTCAACTTGACGGGATTTATTTGCGGTTAATTAATGCCGACCACGACTGATCCTTTAGGTATACTTTATGTAACAAAACATGGATTCCACCGCTTCAACTGCGCTCACGTTTGATGAGAGCCCAGGGATGTATTGGTATTACTATATGTTTTGTACTGATTTAAATTAAAATACCAAGGTATCTGAACTAGAAATTTAACAGAAATTACTTTTTTCTTCGACTTCGTTCTATGTGTATTAATTGCACTTGTCCATTACACATGATTTGGATGAAATCGCGACTAGCGATAAGACCGCCGATTGTACTAGTAATCTATGTATATACCACGATGCACGTCTCTATTCCTGTAGGGGTAGAGGTGTATGAAATACCCACATTTTACTAATAAGAAACCGGTCCCACTAACCTAAGAGGAGGCAAGCCTAATTAAGGAATTTAAGAAGGGAAAATTGGGAGTATATTATAAAGGGAAAGGTAAGAATAAGGGAAAATAATAGAAGAAAAGGGAAACTGCCTTTACGTAACGACGTCGGGGTCCTAACTAATCATTGTGACGTTTCGTAACGTACCTTCAAGCCTGGCAACAAGTCTGCCAACTCTCTTCGCCTCGACTTCATCTATTTTCTCTGCTCTTTTCACGACGGCTGCTATAGCCTCTCTTTCGTTTGGTGTCAGAGGAGGCTCGCTCTTGGCCGCACTCCATCCAGTGCGGAGTCTGTTACAAGAAAATATAGAATATTAAAATGATATTTATTTAAGAAAAAAGTATGTTATACATTCTACAAAATATTTGTACCATTATGAGGCAATGGGGCCTAAATAGGGTGTGAGTGAATATATGTTGTAGAGATATGTTAAATTGTCAAAATGAAAATCTCCATCTTGAACGATGTTATGATGACCTTTTTTTTTCATGTGGAAACCTACACGGGTCGTCACCTCACCGGAGCTGACGGTGGAGTGGTATGTCGGACTCGAACCAGCTAAAACTATACGGTGTTCCGTCACAAGTGGGTTTATTGCAAGGGATCTGGGTATACCCTAAGAGGGATATTTCCAGGGATTGTTATGATCACCTAGCTTTAACTGTCAAAATCAGACTGTATATATTCTTAAAACATCTTTATAATAAATAATAATAGTATTTATTACAATTTATTTCTCTTCCACAAAGCTAACTTAAGTCGTCAATAATACGCATATTGAATATAGTCCTTTGTGGGAGACTGGCATCTGTATATATACTAAAAATATACGATATCAAACTAAACGTTTTGGCTCTTCCTTTCTGTGTCGATCGGTTGAAGCCTGGAACTCACTACCAGCGCACGTGTTTCCCTCCCACTTTGATCCCGGGTCTTTTAAGCGGGGCGTGTAAAAGCATCTCACAATGCTGCATTGACTACTCTTGCAATGAGGATGGTGACCACCACTCTTAGACTCCACTTGTTGCTTTCCATCAGGCAGAGTGGAGTCATTACGGTAGGCTAATATAAAAAAAAAAGATTTTTTTTCAAGTTCTATGTCACAATAACTAGGAGAGTAAGAAAAATAAACATTAAACAAGCATTCAATCTACATTATGTCAGACCAAAATATTATACCGAAAGTTGTTCTAAAACCAGGTACCAGAAGCTTGTACTAATTATAAACTACTTCACAAAGATTAAAATTTTATTGTATAAAAATACCGGTATATTCGAAAACTTTAAAACTAGTTTGGTGAAAAGATTTTATGTGATTATTATTAGTAGCAATACATACATTACTGTAGACATACTAAAATTATCGTTTTCACGTCATTCAAAAGCAATTTTTCCAGCCATTTTGTGTGTCATCGTATTGAATCCTTACTTAATATAGGTAAATGAGAAAGTGAGCTTATTTGTATAGTATGGAATCGTTTCGTTATTTGAAGAATAACTTTAGCTCTAGGGTGAAAAGTTAAGACACAAAAAACAAGGTTTAAGTCGATTTTACTTCTCTTTAAAGATGATATTAGTGAATACAAGTCCGACATGACACGTAAAGAACATACTAGTGTACACTCGACAGATACAACAGAAATGGCTTGTGACATAACACTCTTTATCAGATAACTGATAAATTCAAATATGAGTTAGCAATAAGAGTGCATTATCGTGCAGATCCTCGTGGATCGATATTACATGTTTTGTGAGTTTGTGGGATAAGAGCTTTTTGAAACGGCACACTAACGGCACTCGTTAACCACACTAGCTCAACTATGATTATAAAGCTTTTAGTTCGGAGTCCACCAACCTAAAGCCTTAAGATCTGTAGGTCTGTGTACGATATGAAACCTATTAAAAGTGCTTTATAATTTTTAAGCTACAAAGCCCTGATGCACTTGATTTATTTATGTTATATATTCATGTACCTAGATAAGATTTACAAAATACACAGAATATGTTTATATATTATATTTATTAGTAGTAGTAGCCAGTTAGAGAAGTTGCCAGGTAGAGTTTGTATTTAGCGATAAGGCCGTCATTTATATATTATGTTTCTGACACATTAGGTAAGTATGGAAGATCCTGTAAAACGGTATAAAAATAAATTATACCATCGTAATCGCAGCGCTCGAATGAGGGTGCAGTGCTGGGTGTTTCTCTAGTCGACAAAATTCGAAACGATTTTATATCTATATATATACTCGTATATATATTTCATGCGATGCAAATGGGCAGAGCAGATGAGCAGACAGGTCACCTGATGGTAAGTGACTACCGCTGCCCATGAACACCCGCAACTCAAGAGTAACAAGTGCGTTGCCGGCCTTTTAGGTAGGAGTACGCTCTTTTCTTGATGGTTTGAAGGACGTATCGGTACGGAAATAGAGCAGGCGACAATTTATATAATTTATAGGGGTTTTCATAAGTAGAGAAGAGAAGCGTACGTATTGCCTAGTGAGTCCTGGAGGCAAAACTCCCCCTCTCCTCTTTCCTCCCTTGTCACCCTAAAAAAGTAATATATTAACACTGAAGGTTTTTTGTTTCTTTTACCTGATTACTAGAACTACCAGACGGGTTAAATCTTTTCATACTACATAGAATATTTACTGAGGAATATATATGAGCTCAAAAACATCACCTAACAACTACTAGGAGCGAAGCAGTTACTGTAAACCTAGGGGAACTGCGAGGATCGGTTAGTTCAAATCATGTGAAATTCGTCTAACAATTTTCCAGTCTCGTCCCCATCCCGACAATAAAGGAATTGAAATGACATTCCGAAAATTCACAAATTATATTCGCCTTCGTTAAGATAATTCATACTCATTTACTTAGTAACTCTATCCTTAACTTGATAGCACTATATCGAACAGTTTTCCGTTATATCTGGGACAGGCTCAAGGTTCCTTGTTACGGGTAATCAACTGGTTTGACGTCATAACACAAACGTAACATGTAAACCAATGCTGTTATTTCCCAGAGGTTTAGAAATAAATAAAAATTGAGAAAGGTACCTACATGCTAATGCCATGGCGCTCAGTCGAAATGTTACCTAATTGTTTAAGTTTTAACGTTTATTATAATTAACTAACGGTAAAAGAAAATATTGGGAAACCGGAAATCTTGAAGATTTCCTATGAATAGTATTTTAGATTATACTGTAAATAGAGTTTATCATTAAAAGGGCAGTCAGACCGGTCAGAACAGGAATGTTCAATCTATATATATATGTAAGAGATTTCCACCGATATATTGACTCATCACGATATCTCTGGAACCATAAGGCGTAGAGACCTGAAATTTGGTAGGAATATTCCTTTCCGAGTAGAGGTCAGCTAAGAAAGGATTTTACGAAATTCCACCCACTGAGCAGAGCTGCATTACGTCAATGGTTGACTTCTTCAGAAAACGATTTAAACCCAAAGTATTTCAAAGGCACAACACTTTTTCAAATCATTTTTGAATTTGAATATTTCGTTTTCATTCCTCTCTATTCACAAACTATATTTCGCCCACAGCTTTGTTCACTTTTTTTTTTTTTTTTATATTATCCTACCATAGTGACTCCACTTTGCCTGATGGAAAGCAATAGGTTGAGTCAAAGAGTGGTGGTCACCATCCTCATTGCATGTCTAGTCAATGCAGTATGGGGAACCACACTATGGCGGCCTGGTGAGATGCTTTTTCACGCCGCGCTTAAAAGACCCAGGATCAAAGTGGGAGAGTCCTTACAGGGATCAGAGGAAAGACCTTACATGGAATATTCTACATGGATAATTTAATTTATTATTATTTGTATTAGCCGTGTGGTACTCCTTGGAGTTGAATAGTGCAACCCATTTATTTTTCGTGGGTGTCGTAAAGGGAATTGATGGATTGGAGATAGTCAGACAGTTGCAGTGCCCGGTTGAAGGCAGAAGGAAGCCCCTTATTACCTAAGTGAGTCTAAATGATGGTTGGCAAAATGATTAACATGCCTCTGCCTACCCCTTAGGGGGACACGGTGTAAGTCTGTAATTTTATAGCTGACACAATAAAAATTAGCTCGCGGCGTGTTCTTGCCTAACTATTTTAAAATAATTCTTTAGAAGTAACCAACTTCGAAAGGAGTAGATATTTATAATTACTATCAATATTGGCTGTTTTGAATTATGTAGATTCTATTAGACTCTATTAATGCCAATTGAGATCACTTTGAATGAGTCTCATATATTCGCTATTATATTAATGTATAACTTTTTTTATACAATAGAAACAAAAAAGTATTTTTTTCCTTGTATGTGTTTATTTCTGCACAACGTTATAGGAGTCGTATGCTACGTAAATACGAGTATGTATCGTAGCGCTCTACGAAAGTAACTCTCTGCGAGGAATTGCAGCCAGCGGCCTAACAATAATAACAAAAGAGGTTTTATATTTATGAACTCGTGTTACATTGAACATCAACGTAGATGGGTACATAAATAAAGGCATGGTTACGCAGCTCATAACTATATAATACTACTTATGTGAATATGAGTTTGTTTGTTTTTGCCAGATTGCGTAAACAGATTTAAGTTTGTCGAGTGTATACTTATACGATATGTATGAAGTTTCTTTATTTCGCGGTAGAGATTTAACAGTTTAATGCATTTCGATATGAGTTATTTAAATTGTTTTAATATTGGGATTGACAGGTTATAACATTTTAAGATTACGTCAGCAAAAAAATAAAGGAAGGTAATAATGTAGAGGGGTTTTATACATTTTTGACAATTTTTCTTGTTAATGCTTTAATGCCTTCATTCCATCATAATATATATAAGTAATACCACAACCTCACAGAAAGCCGGTTGTCAAACAATGCTTCCAACACTCCACCACCCTACCTTATAGACCTTAAAGGCAGCGGACTTACAAATGTTAGGTTGGAGGTGTCATGTGTGGCGGTTGTCACTAGCAATCAGATGAACCGTCTCTTCGTTTGCCCTCCTATGGCACAAAAAAATACAGCAGTTGCGAGAATAGTAGCTATAGAACGTGTAGAACGCTCTGATTAAAAATATTTATTTTGGGAGTACAGACACAGCATACATCGTTTAACATGATCATGACTACTGACACAGATATCGTTGGTTCTATTCCCGGGTCAAGTAATTGTGATACGAGCACGATAATTTTTTCTTTATCTGTGTATAAATTGATGTATGATATATATGTATTTAGCAATATATAAGTATATTAATCCGTAATTTGGTTATCAATACAAGTTCTGCTGAGATCAGACGGGCGTGTCTGAAATGGCTGAAGTTATTATTGAAAAAAATCTTAGAATGCCTGGTCGTTCTCGGTGGAGCAGAATAGGGCCAGGGCAGCCCCATTTCTTCCCGTATTCCGTAAAAGGTGACGAAAGGATCGAACTGCATATAGTGCCGGTTAGCGGCAATGGTCTTGCCCTCTATAAGCAAAGTAGAGTCACTATGGTGGGCTGATATAAAAAAAGCGTGGGAGTATCTTCATATGCATGTGATTTTATTTTCTTTTCCTATTTCATAGCTCACAAAACTACGACACGTGGTTACTGAAAAATACTCCGATATATGATAAAGCTTTCATGCCGAAAGCTTTATCATATGCTGTTTATATTTTCTGGCATTCTGTGAATCTCTGTGCAATATTCATGATAATTACTATAATGGCTTTTCCCGCAGCTACGCTCTGATGCAATGAAAAAGGCTATGTTCCAAATATGGTTTTTTAAAATAATAAATAAGGTGTGTAATCAAAGTTATGTCATGATCGGTAGAAAGTGGTTGCAGCGCACAAAATACAAACAAACAGTTTTTCATGAAGGTCAAATAGTTGATTTAGTTTAAAAAAAAAGAAATTGAAAATGTTATGAAAACATTTTTTTCTTACAAAAATACTTTTACTGGTATCATGGTAGTTTTCTTTCTATTTTAGTCTTTTTATTTTTTTTATATAAACCTTCATCAGAGAAATCTAAAACATCAAATGTGCCACTAACTTCCTTGGTTTCAAGGACCAGTGTCAGAACCTTACTTACCTTTTTAAAAATCAAAATTTTCCTAAACTGGTTAGCGCTTGACGTTTTTTTGTTTTAACTATACACTTTTCTTTAACATCCTGTATATTCGAAGTTTTTTTTATACTCCAAACATCTCACACACGACCGTCTGATCCCAAACTAAGCAGAGCTTGTACTATGGTAACCAGACCGCTGATAAACTTATATATTTCTAAATACATGCATGTTGTAGATAAATTTTACTCAGACACAAAACAAATGATCGCGCTCATCACACAAATATTTTTCCTGGATGGGATTCGAACCCCTCGGCTTACGAGATAGATGGTTGGAAAATCTCTGAATAGCCACAGTTACCTATCAGCGCATCTTATCCTGTAAGGAGTTACGAGTCCTCAGCATTAAGAGAACGATAAAGAAGATAAATGGAAATTAAATTTTATACTCAAAACATTTCACCTACCTACTACTGCGACAGATGTTTGCACAATATGATATTATTCAACCATATTGATGAACTGAAGTGTCACTGACAGTTATTAGACGTTACCTGTAGTATTCTGAAGTAGGCTTTCCTTAGAATAATAATTGATAGAATTACTATCTCGAGTATAACTGTCAATAACTGACATAATAAACGGTGTATCTGACAGCGTTCCTGTATAGTTAAACACTTGATAAGGAAACATACTGCTTTCTACCTTTTACGGATTATGTATTTGTTCTATTGGAAGTAGATATATAGACTAATACAAGTACATATGTATGTACATATATGGTGCCGCTATTCCAAATACAACCAGCGGCACCAAATATATGCAGTAAAACATACTCACGCTGCTATCTCCGAAGAGGTGGGGAGAAGCGTATTAAACGGTGACATTTTTAGCACTAATTTAGTTAAATAGGTCGGACTTCCCGGCACCAGCCTATTAGAGTTTTAGGTATGCGACCATGACTTGCTTCAGCTATTGCTTATACTCCCCAATCCATCTGTATAGGCAATATCCTCTCCTTCCCATTCTTGTCAGTGTCCTCCAAATTTTCCTATTTAATTCTCAAAAGTGCCAACATGACGGCAATAGGCATTATTACGTAAATGGGATTGAATTGTAATGGGCAAAATGTGGGCGTTATTTACAAGCGTGGGTGTATGAATGAATGTAATTTAGTCCATCTGACGTAATAAGGGGCAAGTCTATTGCCAGCAGCTTGAATTATTAGTTATGGAAAATGGGAAGTAGAACGATACCCATTCTACTTCCCATTGTTCATTCATTTTTCATTAGGAGGAAGAGAAAGAGAAAGTCATCTTAAAGTTTACAGTCGTATCTCAGGTAGAGATCATCCAGCCAGCCGTGATCATCAGGCTTTTTTTTTTGCCGTGTGAAAACCCCATCGGGCCATCATCCATCCGGGATTTTCGATGGAACGGTGTGTCGGAATCGGACTAAAACCACACGGTGTGCCATACTGCGCTTAAAATAGGAGGAATCCGGGAACAACTTTATTAAGACATCCGGATCCCTCCTAGCGCCTGCCTGCAATCGCGGGCACCACCTTCGGCTGGCCCCTAAAGCGGGTGGAGGGGAAAACCCCGTCCCGACCACCCGCAGCCACACTCAGGGCGGCATGAGGCGCTGGTAAGCGCGCCTACGCCGCCCGGTTCGACGGCGGCGAATTGGGTCCGAACGGAGATCGTCCTCCCAGGCCGCTCCGCCGCCTCCTTCTGCGAGATGACCTCCTCACAGAAGGTTGCGACCGCGGTAAAATTCCTGTCGCTACCAGCCATGGAGCGTATGACGGCCGGTAGCGAGAGATCCACTCCGATGACTGCAGTGAGGACCCGACGCTGCGTCACCCAGGCGGGGCAATTCGCGAGCGTATGCTGAGCCGAGTCCTCGCTGCAGTCGCAGTGGTGGCAGGCGGGACTTAATTCCCTCCTAGCGACCGAGTGCAGGTACTTTCCGAAGCAACCGTGCCCGGAAAGAACCTGCGTTAGTCGGAAAGAAAGGGTCCCGTGCTGCCGCCCTGCCCACTCGACGATGACCGGCTGGAGCGCCTCCACGGTGGCTTAGCCAGCACGTGGAGCCTCCAGCCGGGACGACCAACGAGCCATGGAGACTCGGCGAGCGGACTCACGCCACTCGCGTACCACTTCGGGCGGGGGTCGATTGCCACTACCCGCCCGGATATCAGTCGTCCGCCGATATACTTCGGCGAGCACTTCCGCCTCCAAGTCCCACGGAGGCTGCGGAGACATCATCCGCCACACTGCGTCTGTAATTTGACGCAAGTGGGCATCAGAGACGGGGTAGGGTGAGGTGGCAGGATGCTCTGCAACGGGATTTGACTGCTGTGGGCTAGCAGCGCTCGCCCCAGCCCGAAAGTGGGCGAATTGAGCACTCAGCTCAGCTCAGCTGAGATCGTTTGCCTCTTGGAGATGCGAAACACCTTGAATGAGGCCCTCCATGGCCTCTGACACGGCCGAGGAGGAGTCCTTCAGGGCCCTGACAAAGGAGCCCTTCAGGTTGGTGGACTTGGTGGCCACTTTCTGGATGATGGCCACCGCCACATTTGTCCTCTTCTTCAAATCCACCGGAGTAAGAGGGTCAGAACCCCTTTCCACCGGTGGTCGGATTTTTAGAAGGAGATCTGTGATCTCCTCCTCGGCAACAATTTCACCTTCCGCTCGCGTCCGGGCGTACCCTCCAGCTCTAGAAAAGACTGAGCCTGATGGCGCCGACATTAGCGTGCGTGATCTCCCACGCCTGCTGCTCGGCACTTTTGGCGGCAACATGTCTTGACGGATTTCAGCGTCTTCATCCCGTCTGCGCTTTCGGTTTTCTAAATCGCGGGGCTCTAGTTCCATTTCCTCAGCTGAGTCAGCTCCTCACTAGCTCAATAGCTGACAGAACCTCTAGGCAAACATGACATACTTAGAACTGTCTGTCAAACATAGAATATCAATTTTATACAGTTATCACGTGTCCAATACAAAATATCTTAAACAAATCATAAAACCACCAGCCTGAAGACATCTACCGCTGAAACAATGACTCTTCCCAATATAACAGCCATAGACAAATTAAAACGCATGCCGTATGCCGCAATGTAGCCTTTAATTAAGGCTACACTATAAAATGTAAAAAAGTAACATTAACATGTATTATGGTGTATGCTTTGCTGGTAGTTCTTATAAATAAATAAATAAAAAAAAAACGACTTATAAAATGATAACCTAAATGTTACACTATTGAATATCGTCCATTTATTAACGAATCGTCACCAATAATACCGACTTGCTCTATAACAAACTTCGATTAACAGATTTCGTGCTGAGAAATTATCGGAGGTTGTTGACCCATTATGGCGCCAGTCTCGCTACTAGGCAACTAAGTTTAAGAACAAAAAAAAATGGCTGTGCTGGTTTATTTACGGATGTCGGAAACAGACATAACGACAATATCCCCGTCTTAAAAGCCCACTTTTTGGTAACTATAATTTAGTCCCACTTCTGCATAGGGGGCAAGCATATCGTCGTGTACCGCGTATTCTACATATTTCTGTGTATATACTGGCTCAATGATTCAACAGTCCGGTGAATAGGTAAATTATGATTATTCTACATGCTAATGTACTATCTATACTAGATGCTGCTAACAAGATAAAAGGGCTAAATAGGACTGAATGACCAAAAAAGAAGTGTATAAAACCACACATATTTCTATAAGAATACAAACTATCGTGTGTTACATTGATATTTATTTAAATACCGTCGCGGCTGGGTTTAAGCCTTCAGAAAGGATTCCCGTCGGGACCGAAACTAGTAGAGCATCCCCGAAAGTTGTTCCGGAGGCCTGGAGAGAGGCGAACATCCAACCCATTCCCAAAAAAGGCGACCGCTCCGATCCAGCTAATTACCGTCCTATAGCCGTCACCTCCATACTCTGTAAGGTGCTCGAGCGGATAATCAACACCCAATTAATCCGCCACCTAGAGGATCACTCCTTGTTAAATGATCGGCAATATGGTTTTAGGCCGAACCGATCCACGGGTGATCTTCTAGCGTACGTCACACACCTTTGGGGTGAGGCTATGGATAGGCATGGGGAGTCCTTGGCCATCAGCCTCGACATTGCCAAGGCCTTCGATAGGGTCTGGCATCGCTCGCTTCTCTCCAAACTTCCTGCATTTGGTCTGCCATCTCAGCTATGCAACTGGGTTGCTGCCTTCCTCCACAAGCGCCGCATTAGGGTTCTCTGTGCCGGCGCGGCCTCTGACTTCCAGGAGGTTAGCGCTGGTGTACCTCAGGGCTCCGTCCTATCGCCCACGCTGTTCCTTCTGCATATCAATGATATGTTGGCTCTTGGCAACATACATTGTTATGCAGACGACAGCACAGTACACGGGCGATACTTTGGACATCCTGCTGCCAAGCTAGCAGACGTTGAGGGAAAACGACAGGAGCTTGTTGCTGAGCTCGACCGGGTCCTGAGCCGCATCTCTCAATGGGGTTGTGAGAATCTGGTCGAGTTCAGCGCCAAGAAAACACAGGCGTGCGCGTTTTCAAACAAAAAGTCTCCATTCCTTCTCCTTCCTACTCTTCAGAACACTCAACTGCCACTACAGGATAGGCTTAGTATACTGGGTATGGACATCTGTCGGGATCTCAATCCGCGTGATTACATCGAGAGCGTCACTAAGGCGGCCTCGCGGAAGCTCGGTGTATTGAACAAGGTGAGACGGTTCTTCTCGCCCGAGCATCTGTGTCTTTTATATAAGACCCAGGTTCGCTCCTGCGTGGAGTACTGCTCTCATCTTTGGGATAGCTATGCGCAGTATCTGCTTGACGCTCTCGATCGGTTGCAGCGACGCGCAGTCCGTATTATAGACTGTCCTGAGGTCACCCAGTCTCTTGAGCCCCTGCAGTTGCGAAGATATGTCGCCTCTATGGCAGTTCTCTATCGCCTACATCACGGGGAGTGTTCTGACGAGCTCTTCCAATTGGTCCCACCTTCTCCCTTCCTCTACAGGACTACACGTGCTGGCCTGAAGAGTCACCGTTTGCGAGTCGAAGATATGCGATCCCGAACGAAACGGTTTGGCTCTTCTTTCCTGTGCCGATCAGTGAAAGCCTGGAATTCCCTACCAGCGCACGTGTTTCCTTCCCAATTTGATCCCGGGTCTTTTAAGCGGGGTGTGAAAAAGCATCTCACCAGGCCGCCATAGTGTGGGTCACCATGCTGCATTGACTAGACATGCAATGAGGATGGTGACCACCACTCTTGGACTCCATTTATTGCTTACCATCAGGCAAAGTGGAGTCATTTTGGTAGGCTTACGAATAAAAAAAAAAAAAAAAAAAAAATACACTTGAGTAAAACCGTATATGTAAATAAACATTTTTTATTACTTTTACTTTTTTTTAACATGCTGCTATTAGGTTTACTTGCACTTTCAATGTTTAATGTCAAATGTAATCTACTTTTTATTGTTCTATTCTATATAGGTATGTTATGAAATTGGCAGGATAATACTACAATTCGGTAGCTTAGAGCTGTTCTAATGTTGGGACCTTCACCTACTTGAATTCTTCAGTGGTTACTAGTAAAACCCTAGACATTGACCTCGTTTTCTTTAACAATTCATACTTACACTTTCTAAAGTAGCGGCAATTCTAGTAAATATGTTTAGCTGCTGTCAAGTGAAGCTTTAAAATTAAAACAGCATTTAATATTTATTTATACGTAGTATAAAAGATGAAAACTAGTAAACTTCTGTATAAACCTCCACACTGTGTAAGCAAATTAGCACAACTTGAACGGTACAGAAGCCGTATCCGTAATCCTATCGCTTAAAGGATTATAGCTAATGCTGCTTACCATACCAAAGTATATCGTAAGAAGGTTTCGTATAGGATATATCTACAGGTGCGAGAATACAGAAGGTACTCAGATTAAATAATGCCTTCATAACCGTCAAGGTTCCCATGCTGTGTGCTACAATTTGCTAAATATATACATATGTATATCATTATTGCAAGAATTTGGAATGGTATTTATATGAAAGACTCTTAAAAGTAGTCTAAACAACATGGACATATATAGATACATACACACATACGCTCACGCCTGTATCCCCGAATGGGTAGGTAGACGTGTATTACACACCCATATTTTGCAATTGAGTTTTCGGTCCCTCTAAAATACTCACTAGCCTAATTTATCTTTATAATATTAACTACCTACCTGGAAAGACGCCTAGAAATCGGTAAAGCGTTTCATGACATAAGGGAACAAACAGACAGATGGAAATAAATGTTTGAAAAATATTTAAAAAAACAGGTAGCGTCAGTAACATTTAGTTTTTAGTATGTATTTTACATTTTAATTTCTAAATACATACATATTATAGATAAACGTCACACAATCATTTTTCCTCAGTCCATGTGTACAAACTATATCCTTATCCTTTCCTTCCATTCCTTCGCTTGTAACATTCAAGTAACGGACACATATAACACCCAGACTCAGAACAACAATTTGAGGATTACGCAAAGTGTTGTACTGTGCGGGGCTCGAATCCACAACACTCGGCGCGGCAGCGTAGTGGCGAGGTGACCACTTAAACCATCCGTGCAGTCACACACAATCTATCCTCCGTTTCCTGTCAATATATCCCCAATTTTTCCAGGGTCCAGCAATAGGATTGCTCCTATTGTTGAACGGGACTAATTTAGCATCAGCAATTTGTGGGCGTTAATTACGTCTCTGTCCACTACTTCGAGGGCACAGGCGTGAGTGTATTATTAAAGCCCCTGTATATAATTCCCTCATCTAATCTAAGACACCGGGCCACTAGAGTTGATTCTAAGGCAGTTTCTAGTTACTAAAAGCCTAGTTGGATGGCATTGCAATTTTCCGCTACAATGCGTACCCGTCTCCTACAATACGGAGTTACCTAAGTACGCCCCGACGATGGCTTTGTTGGACTGTAATAATGCAGATGTACTAACTTTTTTTTTATATTTTTAACAAGCTTTTAAAATTAAAATGCTTTGTCATCGAAACTGAAGGTGTATGCTACATTTCAGCTCAATTTGTAAAAATGCGCTCCACTTTGTCCAATTTAACGTGCAACATTTGACCCGAACTAACATACATTAGTAATTAAATAAATGTTTGTAATAAATAACTTTAAAAAAATGTAACGTGCAAGTGAAAAACTTGTTCGTAATTTTCGTGTTAAAATAAATTTGTACAGTTAATTTTGTAGATATTACATGCTGAACTGTTATGTGATAAGTTACCACTTATCAGAATTCAGCTGAAATAAGGTTTTGCAGATTTGGAAAGGTCCTGATTGTTACTTAAAATAAGATCAATAGTTTGCTTCAATTAAATTGTAGATTTGGGTATTTACATACCCTTGAATTGGTTGACGTGCTCAGGTTACTTTCGAAACGGACAGTAGCGTAAATAGGTCTGACAATGTAACTCCTTATCTAAACTATATTATTAAAGCGGAAGAGTTTTTCGTTTGTTTGTTTCAACGCGATAATCTAAGTCGGATTAAATTATTCTTTTTGTGTTAGATAGAGCATGCGTTGAGAAATATCCCATATTATATTTATATTATAGCCTACAATAAAACATCTCGATGCGACCCTTAGGAGCGAAGCAGTGAGCATAAACGCTTGTAAAACTGAGGGGAACTCTCTGTTCTCTGTTTTAACACGGTGATTGTTAACTGTGGATGTGGTTGATTGTTTGTTAACATGGCAATGTCATGTCTTTAGTTTCATTGCTTCAGCTGAGGCAATTCGTGTGTTCACATGAGACCCAAGCCATTCGTAGACAAAAATCGATAATGCAATGTTTTAAAATGCATGATTGAGAGGGACATTATAAAATACTAAATGTGTAGTATGCAGTATATAAGTGAATGTAAAAATAATTAATTGAGTATAACTTTTAGGAACAAGGCTACTTTCTTGGGGCATTTAGGCAACCTCAGAGACCAAAAACAAAGTCAGTACTAATGTACATAACATTAGTACTGACTTTGTTTTGATCACTCAAAATTGGGTCTATGTGAAGGAACGGGTCTTAAGTCTCTAAACCATGTGAGGAGGTTCCTCCAACCAGGTGAGGTGGTCATGCCCGGCGGACCGTAGCCAAACGGGTTGTGGTGGAAGAATCTTCTATCTCAAAATTTGCGCGACGTTGATTGTGCACCGCTGAGTCAGTCAGCTGCTGGTTCACCACGGCTTGTGCAGTCTGGTTAAGCTAATTAAAAGGTACATAATACCTGTATGTCGCATTAATTCCCAGTATAGTCATTAATGTTGGGAAGTTGTAGAGTTGTAGAACAGTGGTAGAGCAATGCTTAGGCACGAATGGGCCGGCTCGACCGGTGTGATACCACGGCCTTACAGAAAACCGGTTGTGAAGTTACGCTTGCGTTGCATTTCCCTGAAATGAGTGAGGTTTCCGGAGGCCCAACATTCAAACTCCCCTCATCCGCCCTCTCGTCGTCAAGATTACGTCGTACTACATTATTAGAGTATTTGCTACGTAGTTCAGCTTGTCTACGCTGGATAGTGTAGATGTATGTTTGTGCTTTATGCGGATATCGCCAGATCTTTATGGCAAAACACATTTTTAAACAAAAAAAGTTGAGTTTTATTGAAAGTCATCGCGGTGTAATAATGCGCAAATGTCTCGAATGTTGACAAGGGTCGTGTAACATAAGCAGTGAAAATCAAAGGGTCCGGTATTTGATACATTTTGCCTATATCGGTAATTCCCAGGGGTAACCTCGACATTCGACACGCGGTTCACGTTCACTAAATTATTGTTACATGAAATGCTTTGCAAAATTTTCGCTTTAACATTCTTTCGAGTAACAGGAAATTTGAGCAAATATTGAAAATTAAAATAAAGTGAAGACGACCTAAAAAGCATTAAATGGCAACACATTTTCAAATAGAATTCGTATATCGGAATTCGATATATGAAATAGTGGCAGATTGTCACCTATTTTTGTTTATCAAGCTGGTTCATGTTTTAGGTACTTTTTCGTTATTTATAAATAGCATTGAGTATTGAAAGAGTCGATTGATAAAATGTTAAATTTGTCACCTGAATGGGAATGGTACTTAAAGGATCATTTCGCCGTTGCGGTTGCAGCGCCAATTTGTTTTTAAATGGTTATTACTACTACAGTTATTTTCTTTAGATTGTTATTTAAATTTTGTAAGTTACCAATCCTAAATGTCATCTTAAATAAAGTCAGTATTATTTATTTCTTCCTCATACATGATCCACATGAATTTGGTGTCCTATATACGCTCTTATACAAACAAAGTAATAACTTCAAGCGCATTGATCAAACGACGAATCAATCCATATAGATGTTTATAAGAAGTTGCTCCAACTGCACCGTACGCAGTGACTTATTTATTTAATATTTGTTTGAGTCCTGCTAGTATTTTGTTACTTGCGTCCTCGTAGTTCTAAAAAGGGGTATACGAGTACACTGAAGGAAAAAGTCTTAAGTGAGTAGTTTTAATAAACACCAAGAGCTTTAATGGTCAAATCGAGTTCTCAAAACCTGTCAGCAGCTTTTTTTAGAAAAAATATTAAAAATGAATTCAGGTAAATATAACAGATCTTTTACTACTACTAATGTAACATATTATACACCTAAATGTGGGTGCTTTATACACATCTGCGTACCCCTTAGGGAAAATAGGCGTGATTGTATATATAAATGTATACACCTAAATATAAAAATGTATTAGTGTGTGTCTAAAAGTATTGCTTTTGAGTTAAAAGCCGCCATCGTATGTTTCTAGTTAATATAGCTAATCCTGTATTTGTATGTTCAAATAAAAGATATTATAATATTGTCATAACATATTCCTAAATCTGAATTTGTAGAATTGTCGGCCTTATCGCGTTTTGCGATCTCTTCCAGGCAACCTTTGGATGGAGAGAGAGTTTATGTACGGCAGGAGGAGTTGCATTGTCTAAATACATAAATACTAAGATACAAAATACACACACAAAACACATATCCATGTTATTGATATTAATTATTATATACGTGATACATATCTAAGAAATGCTTGGCATCAAGCTGGCAAGTAGTGATCTTTTATTAATTTTTAAAATTGGTTCGAGTCCTGGCGAGCCTGATGGGCAACGGCAACGCATTCCATAGACGTATGGCCTGTACAGAAAAGAACCTATCCATTTAGTTTAGTTAGTTGGAGTTATTTCGAGCTTGCTTAACCCTATCAAATTAAGAGTTTAGAAGATAAGTAACGAATTTTCCCTACCAGTATACTCCCAAATTTCTCAACTTTGATATCTGAAGAGACTGATTGACGGATTAGTGGGACTGATTTCTAATTGGCATAAAGATTTCGTTTTAGGAATATAGTCATAAGAGTGTGTATGTATGTATGTCATATATTATTATCAGGGCCGGCGACATGGTAGGTAAGTAGTAGTTATGGAAATATATTCTGTTACGTTCATATCTTGGAGGTTGATTCTTTAGTACCTCGTAAAGTTTCAACGTCTTAATAGGTTTTAACTGCTCTGTAGTGTTAACTGTTTAGGTGTTACGATGCTGCCAGCTGTAAAAATAATGGGATCTCAACATAAAATTCAATAATTAACATTCAATGAACATATAAGTACTATGAGTATATTTCATTGTAAGTTTTATAAAAATATGTATCTAAAAGTGTGTTTTTAGATACATACTTTAACATGTGAAGGATAGGCAGAGGCGACAATAACGTCAAATTTTAATGATTATAATTTACTCTAGTTTTGTAATAGCGTCAAGCCTATTGCCGTCATAGATATTTCAAAAAAATCCTTTTCTATTTAAACATTTTTTTTAAATTTGAATTGTAAATTACTACCTACTTACTGTATTAAGTAAACCAGTAATTACGCTTTAGAATTTGTGGTTGTGCTTGTCATATTACCAAAAACCTTTAATACTGATAATAATTTTATGACGCACTAAATCTTCTAATCAGTATTATTTACCTACATTGTACATACATACGTAATGTCAGTACACACATGCCACACGCTTTTCTCTCGAATTAGATGGAATTGTTATTTTGGACACCCACATTCCGCCTAATTATGGTCAGGACGTAAGTATTTTCTTTATATATATCGTATATCCAGAACGTAACCTATCTACATTCATACATACACGCGTATATACTCGAAGGGATATATGCGTGTATGTATGTATGGCAATTATGTAAGGGTAGGCAGAGGCGTCTGAAACGCCCACATTTTGCATACCATAACTTAGGAGTTGTACGTTACGTTATACGGGTTATTTGTGTCATCCGGGCACTGTAAACTGTATATGTACTGTACTGCATATTTTTAAGGCAAAGAAATAGGATATTACTGTTAGAATCGATCTATTAAGCGACTCTATAAGACCATAAAGGTATTCACCATATTTTTACACCCTAATGATTATAATGATTTGCGAGTTTACCATAGATATATCTTTTGCATTAAAATAGTAATTAACATATTTAAACAGCTACTTGTACTTATATTAGATGTGCGACCTTTTCTTTTGTATATTTTATTGCGGGGTTTCGATCAACGATGACATATATATTTTTCTGTTTTTTTATGTAAGCCACATTATGGCGACCTGGTGAGATGCTTTTTCACACCCCGCTTAAAAGACCCGGGATCAAAGTGGGAGGGAAACACGTGGGTTGCTAGTGAATTCCAGGCTTTAATCAATCGGCAAACGAAGGAAGAGCCGAATTGTTTCACTGACTGGTGACTCCTCACGCCAGCAGGTGTTGTCGTGTCGAGAAAGAGAGAAGAATCAACCACATCGTACCTTAACAAGAAACTAAACACAAAATAAACATTAACATTATAATACTTATATGTATAATAATTAAGACTTAAGTATGTTATCTCATCACAGCAGATCATATTTGAATCACTGTAATAGATGATAAGCACAGCTTCTAACTCAGGACTTAATTGCGATAGTTTTTAGAAGGTACAATACCTTGGTTTGACTGAAATTTCAACTAATTACACCGACCGTGGTCATTGGTGGACTGTTGAGGGGACTGACCACACACTAGTTGTAATTTCAACCTAGTCTCGTGACATCTGAACTAAATACTGAATACAGTATATAACTTTTGAAATAAGGTAGTGCTGTCATGAATTTTACTTCAAAGTTCTTTTTTTGATCTGTTTGTCTAGTGTTTAGTGATCCTGACTGCTAAACAAGAGGTCGTGGGTTCAATTCCCACCTAGAACAAATAAGTGTGTCATGAGCACGAATATTTCTTTATATTATACCAGCAGCTTGGTTACCGTAGTAAGCTCTGCTTAATTTGGAATCAGACGGCCCGCGTGGAAGATGTCTGAACATTATTTTATAATGGTTATTAATGTCAGATTGAAAATTCAACACGATCATAACTAAAAAAGAATGATCCGTTATCTTCAATAACTTCTATTAATATATCTGATGCACACGGCTTTACCGTGTACTGAAAATATAATAATTTCCATGATAAACACAATACTTATAACTCGACGTAAATACGTGATTAGCTTCGTTATACCCACATATACACGGCATACCTTATCTTTGTATGACGATTCATAGCGCCGATTCAAGTTCATCTGATATGCATACATATATACATAACTTCCATGTTGTAATATAACTAAGTGATATGTGAACTTGGATATAAATCAGTGCAACATAATTTTTATTATAATCTAGGAGACCAAACGAGTCTGTCAATTCTGGTGTCCCAGAAGGCTGTGTGCTATCACACACGCTGTTTCTTCTGCATATCAATGACATGCTTCAGATTAGCAGCATCCATTGCTATACTGACGATAGCACGAGTGATGCCCCTACCACAGGCCGCGCTAACATTTCTCGGGTAAACGTCATCGAGAGCCGATCCAAACTTGTGTCTGAAATCGAAACTTCTTTATCAAAAGTTTCGATTCGACTTAAGCTAGTCCAGTTTAACCCCACTAAGACACAGGTTTGCGCGTTCACCGCTAAAAAGATTCCATTAGTCGTATCACCTCACTTTGAGAGCACTTCCCTAACTGCATCAGCCAGTATCGGAATCCTTTGCGTCGATATATCAAGCGAAGTCCAGTTTCGTGGTCACTTAGAGGGCAAGGCCAAATTAGCCTACAAGAAGCTTGGTATGCTAAACAGATCGAGACAGTATTTCACTCCGGCCCACCGCCTGCAACTTTATAAGGCGCAGGTTCGGCCGCACATGGAATACTGTTCTCATCTCTAAATAGGTGCACCCCAGTACCAGCTTCTCCCTCTTGACCGCATTCAACGGAGAGCGACTCGCATTATCGACTGCCAAGATATTTCTGATCGACTTGACACCTTGGCGTTGCGTAGAGATGTAGCTTCACTCTGCATTCTCTATCGCTTATATCATGGGGAGTGTTCAGAGGAATTGTTCGGACTTATACCGGCTGCAGATTTCAGAAGATACCACACGGTATCACACATCAGAAGCTTTTTGCCTCGCACAACCAGCCTATGGAACAAATTGTCGCCTGCCGTATTTCCGGACCGACACGACCTTCAAACCTTCAAGAAAAGAGCGTACTCCTAAAAGGCGGGTGTCCATGGGCGGCGTTAGTCACTTACTATCAGGTGACGCGTCTGCTCGTTTGGACAGTATCACATAAAAAAAAAGAGCCAGGTCACCTGATGGTTAGTGATTACCACCGCCCATTGAGATCTGCAAATAAGTCCGCTGTCCGCATTTTGAGGAGAGGGGAACTGAACTGTACCGACTTCGTTAAAACTGAGAAACTAGGAAACACTTAACCGCAAGTATTGCTTACATATATAATACGTGCCCAAGAATGTCTCTCCCAAATCTTTGAATACTACAAACACGCCAATCTAAAATAATAATTTCGCTTTTTCTTATGATTTCCTCATGGATGGAAATTTTAGCATAAGTAATCTGAAGAGAATTGGCATCGTGTACGCCTTATGTTGTTTTGAATAACCATCAAAATGAAATAAATACTGTTCCAATAATGTATCTATAATTTAATTCCTAATGTAAAAGTCTAAAATTACTCAAACATGTAAAGAAAGAGCTAGTTAAGTGTTGAAATTTCTGTGTAAACGACTTATATCTTGCTAATTGCTTGCAAATCAAGGGTGAAATCAATGACCAAAGGTCGGCAAATCTTTAGAAAGACTATGTCTATCAGATATTATCTGCATATGCATCCGTACTTACTAAAGTATCATGATCAAACACATGACATATTACATTCCAAACATTAGAAGTTTACACTAGCAAAGTATAAAGTTCCAAGTACAGGTCAGACGAGTCTTCAACAGAACTTATCCTCTACCACAACTGTCTAAAAGAGTGTAATGCTTTCAAGGCTTATATATGCCTGCCTATTTATTCTACCATAACTTCTTTATACATGAAGTAATTTGAAAGTGTGATGTATAGTTAGAATCTTTACATCATCCCAAATCACACTGACTAATATTTGTTTTTAATATAGGTATGTAAACCAGAATTAGTACGCTGAAGTGTGTTAGAGTAAAGCAAAAGCCCTTCGAGCAAGAGAGCCCTGGATTGGAGACCTCGAATCGGTAAACGAAATATAGGACGCCCAACAGTAGTTGGGCGGGGGGAACGCGGAGGATCGGGTGCTATGGTGCATATTTTGGACGCCTATGTCCAGCACTGGGCTGCGGTTGCTGCAGTGGGCTAATTAATTGTTATTACACAAAACAGTATTTCTTTTAACATGGCATATGCAATTTTGATTTATTGTTTTTCAATCGATTGAATTGGCTAGACCGTTGCTTACTTTATTGAGAATTACAACGTATTGACATTTAAAAATGATTTTCCGCTAATGTTTCAATTGGATCTGTGTAAACAAAGCAATCTATAAATAAATTAGGTTGCGTCAACCAACGGAAGCGGATGCTATAAGTGATAGCGACGCAAGGTTGAACTTGATTATGTTGGTACACGTCTTTGGTAATGAACGTACGCTATGTCTATGTTTATAGATTTTGTTATCTATAGTTAACTGTTTATGTTATATGTCAATTTTACACAGACTTAGTTTGAGAGCACCGGCACCGGCCACTAACAAATTAAAGACACACCAGAGTTGCTACCGTTGCCAGAAATGTATCTGGGATGTCAGTAGGGGGACAGATGAACAGACGGGTCACTGATGGTAAGTGACATTCATCGTCCATGGACACCTACAACTCGAGATTCGTAAGTGCGTTGCCCGCCTTTGAGGGTGATGAGGGATGGGGGATGCAGGGAGGGAAAAAGAAGAGGAGAAGGATGAGGGGAGAGGAAAGAGGAGAGGAGAAATTAGGTCTCCGGAAACCTCACTCATTTCGGGGAACTGCAATGCAAGCGTTGCTTCACAACCGGTTTTCTGTGAGGCCGTGGTATCGCACCGGTCGAGCCCACCCATTCGTGCCTAAGCTCGGCTCTACCACTGTTAAATAATATTGATGTTTCAATTCTGACACAATACCTTTACTATATGTATCCCCTAAGCAGTAGGCAGAAGCATACTTAACGCAAAGCATATTACCTATCATAATTTAGTCCCATTAACGTTATTACGTCATGATAGGTAAAATGTAGAAGTTGGTTAGGTCTATTGCCAGGCTATCTAGGCCATTATGGTAATGAGATAAGAAAATTTGGAGTATGTTGACAGGAAAGGGAGCATAGAAATGGAATTAAAGGGGAATTGTTTATACAGATGGATTTAGCAACATAAGCAATATTTAAAATTAATTCGTAATGTCACTGGGATCCCGCGATCAAATCCTGATTTGGTTTTAATGAGAACACTGCAGGAGTAGGTCCTACTCTTTCGAATAAAACAATGTTTTTGAAAATCGTTCAACAATTGGCGGATAAATCGCTCAACATATATAAAAAAACAGTCGAACATAGAAACTCCTCTTGATTTGAGGTCGTTTAAAAAGTATTACATTATTACGTTATTTACCGTATGATCGTAAGAAAGGAATTAGTTTATATTAGTAAAACCGGTACCGGAGGCCTAACTCCTCCTTTTCTCTTTCCCCTACATCATCAGTCATGTTGTTGGTGTCAAACTCTTCTATATTACGTAAGAATGTATAGTCCCTTAATAACGCGTAAATAAATATTAAATATCCGAATTACTTCGGATTAAACACTGACATAAATGATTCTAAAAATCAGATTCTGTTTAAATCCTCTTTTCTGAAGTAGTCTGAAGTAATCCTTGAGGGTTTAAGATAACCTTTAGTGTAAATTTTGATGATGTTGGGATGTTCTGACAGCTTCATGTTACTTTGTCTCTGATAAATGTAAGATATATTATAAAGGAAATTGTTATTTAGAGAATTAAGTGCTTGATGAAAGGCATCTTTATAAAAATTCAAAACTTTCTCCGCTTATAAATTTATTTTGTTAACAAACCAGTAGTCATATTAATAGTAAAATTAACCAAAGCTGTGACGGAGAATTGGTATGTAGAGTATACTCATAATATACATATATATATATGTATATATATATATATATATATATATATATATATATATATATATATATATATATATATATATATATGTATAAATATATATAAAAAAAAATATATATATTTGTTTTTTTTATATAGGTGGACAGACGAACAGACGGGTCTCCTGATGGTAAGTGACTACCGCCGCCCACAGATACCTGTAACTCAAAAGTTGCAAGTGCGCTAATCGCCTTTGAGAATAGGGGAAAGAGGGGAAGCCAAAGAGGAAATGGGGGCTGGGCCGTCATTACCGACGACGTCAACCTCACTCATTCGGTGAAACACAATACAATTGAGACGACCCATAAATGCTTAAGCATGGGTCGCTCATGTAAAGTATTATATGGTAACTTTCGAAATATCAGAAAAATATACAATTGCATTCGTCAGCGGCTTCGCTCCATTAATACTTTTGTAAAACCCTCAGGAACGAATGAATGTCATGAAGATATCAGTGATTATAACACCTTAAGGCCTAACAAAACTCAATAACGCTATCTTATTTCTAATATTAGTAAGGATTCATATTGACTCTGCACCCCTCTGCCCGATACGTTTTAGTTGCGTTACCTGCTTACCGCTTGGAATAATCTACTAGCCTGACAAATGACCCGTAAATAATAATATGTGACTTTGTTTACGCTTTCCTATTATAAGTATTTAGGTCCTTATAGTAAGCAATACAATCAATATGGCGGATGATTCTCGAGGAGGACTGTGCGGATAATAATAGAAAAGCTGCATAAATCAAAGCTGATCAAAGCTGATAGAATAGTTACATCAATTAGGGCAGCTTTAAGCATTGGCATGTACAAAAATCTTTATACTAGATGAATGCTTTATAATTTGATCAAAAACGCCGTCGTTTGGATTGGTGAGGCTCAATGCTTGAAAAGTATGGCGGAGGTAACTTGAATGCTGTATATATAGATAATAAGAGATAGATATTAAGAGATAGATATTAAGAGATAGATATTGTTAAGAACCCGAAACCAAAAGATAATCTAAGTAATAGGTGTTTCCATTTGTAGATTCGTTGACAAAAGTAAATAAGGGCAGAAATCGGGGGAAAAAGATGATTGCCTCATTCTTATGATGGACGGAGAATCATTCCAGAAGATAAAGGAACTGTTACTGCAGATCGATATGTCAGTCATTGTTTACCACTTGTCTTGAAATATGTTATATAGCAGCATAGTTTATGAATTATTAAGAATTTATGAATTATTAGTTTATGAAATATTATAAAGAAATAAAAAATGATTTTGCTCTCAGATGCTCTCTCTTCAAACATAATCATTAAGAGAGTAATAATTAGTAAATCTTAAGTGAGACCACTTTGTACCACACAAGTTTGCCAATTAAAAGATGCGGCGTTGACGAACTTTGTGGACAAACTTTTCGGTGTTTGGACTTTTTGGACAACTTTTAGAACATTGTTTATTGTACAGCCCATTTGATCGTGATGAAACGTATGTATTAAGGAAAAAAATAATAAAATACGGCGGTTTTATAGGTAAAAGCGATGTCTTACCGACAACCTTGGTGTGTAAACAGTGGAGAAAAATAAACTGCAGCTTGTGGTGTACTCAAATTACTTAGAGGTTCTTTTGATAACAAAATGTTCTTTTGGTACTACAAATATTTGTATCTACTAAAATGTCTATTTGTATTATGATGACTGTTTCTTTATATTATATGTACATACTTCTAAACATTCACAGGTATGCTTATATCACGTTTAACAAACCATAATTTGACTTACATACATAATATAGCCCCACTTAACAAACCCAAGACCCCCAGGTCAGTAGTCAGGGTCACATACCACTAGACCAACAGGGCGGTCACTGTATCTACATAAACTGTTTGACATTTCACATTTCACCCCCTAAATCGGTTTTTACGACACTATACTTTTCCACCGAATTCCCTATGTACATATGTATATGTATGTGTTTACAAATAAAATGTGTTTAAATACACTTATCCGTCTCTTAGAACCCTTTTTTTATGTCGAAACCCCCACGGGTCGTCACCTTACCGGGGCCGGTAAAATGGTATGTCGGACTCAAACCGACTAAAACCACACAGTGTTCCGTCAACGCGTCGTGTAGCCGGGACCTTAGGTATAGACCTAGAAAGGAAAACACAGTGACCCCGGTAGACTTGGCCGCCTCTTAACAAGGCGACCCCGCTATGGTGTGATCCCATCTCTGATTTAGAAAGGCACGCGCGGAACACGTCGCGCCACCATCTCAGACCTGCTTCTGCTAGGGCGATGGATAGCCCCGTCCATCGCCCTCAGGCAAGCGCTTATGGATGCCGGAGATCGTTGTGACCTCTCCGACCTTTCCGCCGTTTCTTTGGCAACCATCACTGCCTCGCAATATGTGGCGACGGAATCCCACACACCCTCGCTTTGAACCATAGATATAATCATGGTCTCCAGCGAGAGGCTACCCTCACCGATAGCCGCCACGAGGTCGGCACGTTGCTGTGCCCACGCAGAGCATTCCACCAACGTGTGGAGTGCGGGTCTCATAGAACCTATGGTGGTTTGATTTATGTATGTCTAAGAATATTATTATTGTCTTTATTCTATCTATCTTATAAACTTTTACTTTTATTAAAATAATTGATTTGAAACAAGAATAGATTTTCAAAAATAAATGAAATAATGTTCGATAATGTATTGCTTGTTGTTGCATGGGCCTGTTGGTCTAGTGGTCAGTAACCCTCACAGCTGTATTGGAAGTCATGAGTTCGATTCCCACTCGGGAAAAAAATTGTGTGATCCACAAATAGTTGTCATGAGTCTGGGTGTTCTTTGTGTCTGTTGATTGAATGTTTGTAAAGTCCCTGAACACACAGAAATTATTCTTAATACAGGAGTTGTCTTTTAAAATGAAGAATAAAGATGCTATAACGGTTTTTATAAAACTTTCAAGGTCATATTTAAAGGTTTTAATCTTAGTTTCAAAAACGGAATTCTATAAGTATAATAAAACAATAATTTTCTTAAAACTGTTAACACTCTCTAATATACGAACCCATATTCTACCACACCTTTCTGCAACACCCGATGCAGATTTAAGAGGTGTGTGACTGTTTTCTTGAATAAGCTTGTATATAAAGAAGGGAAGAAAAATATATTCTTAATACCTACTTGAATTAAAAAAAATATATACTCAGACGATCTTATCGTCTATAGGTCTCTTTGTTCGCTTTGTTGAAACTTAACACATATTTGAAGGGACAGTGCAACTTAAGGTATTACGACGTAGTATTGTAAACGTTTTCTACATTCTTTAATAAGCTTCTTTCGAAGTTCAGTTTTCTTGTCAACATTTAACTTACATAACACAATATTTTTTTATATAAAAGTTTTTTATAATATACATTGTCAGAAATTTTGCTTAGGCACGAATGGGCCGGCTTGAACGATGCGATAGCACGGCCTCACAGAAAACCGGTTGTGAAGTAACGCTTGCGTTGCATTTCCCCGAAATGAGTGAGGTTTCCGGAGGCCTAACTCCCCCTCTCCTCTTTCCCATCTCCTCATCCCAACTCTCTTCTTTTGCCCTCCCCGCATCCCCCTAACCCTCAATCACCCTCAAAGGGGGCAACGCACTTACGACTCTTGAGTTGTAGGTGTTCATGGACGGCGGTTGTCACTTACCATCAGGTAACCCGTCTGTTCGTCTGTCCTATAGTATAAATTTTTTTACAAAAGTTGAAGTTTTCATTTTATTTTTGTACCAAATTACGAGCTTGCTGTTAATAGTACGAGATATATTTAGTTATCTCTATATTTAAAACTTACGGGAGACTCAGTAGTGCTGTAGTGATGTAATAATTGGTGGTCCTATCACTCATGGAGATTTCTTCCAGATACCTTACTACCTTTAGAAAGTAACAGTAGTACCTACATTTCTTGAGCGGATTGAAATGGCAGAAGTAGGTAGCACCGCTGTAATTACAGGGCATTTACTGAGACCAGCTATTACATTTAGCATGTTAGTTCTATAAGAAAATCGTACAAAATAATGGGATTTACCACGATTTTCCTAGGATCATCAGATCCCACCATAAAATCCTGATTTGGTCTCATTGAGACCACTGCAAGAGTGTAAACACTCTTTCAAACTAAAAAAAATGAATATCGTTCGACAATCGACAATGGAGAAGAAAACGATTAACACGTCAAAAAAAAGATACATAAAGAACATATAACCACCATATTTTATAAAAGTTAAAAAGAGTTTATATCATACTTTACTCAACTAATCTATATTTTTATGACGGTACATAAAGCTTTCCTAAATGTGGGAGAGTCATGTTTCCGGCCAGCTCGACTAGAGTACTACCATGGCATCACAGAAAACCGGCTATTAAACAATGCTTGCATTGTGTGAGCGAGTGTGTGAGGTAAAATGAGGCCCAACCCCCTTTTCTTTCGCTTCTTGCCCCTCCCTCTACCGCTAGGATGCTACCCTCATCAGGCGGACAACAAGTGAGTTGCAAGTGTTCATGTGCGGCGGAAGGCGCTTACCATCAGGTGACCCGTCTGCTTGTATGTCCCCCTATGCTATAAAAAAAAAACATGCTAACATGCCACCGTCATTCTCATTGTTAATTTCTTTGAATTATTTCCTCAACGAATGACGGTTATCTAAATTTATAAATTGCCAGTAAGCTCTCTTCTGCAACACATAGATTGAATACCATACGACGTAATAAATACATATTATGTCAAATAACTAAAGTAGACTAATCTGGCAGTTTCAACATTAATTTTACTTTTTTTTTTTAACTCTGCATGGCTACATCTATTCGACAATTTATCAAAATGTAAGCCCAATTGAAGCTTTTCATCAAGAATAATGAGAGTGTATACATATATCCCTTTTAATATACTCTAAACTTTCGAATCCATTTCCAAAAAATACCAGAGCTTTGGCAATAGACTTGACCTGAATGTATATATTATATTAACAACGAATGAAATATTGTTTCTGTTTAGTAAAAAACTATATGCCATGGATGTATGACATGACAATCTATATTATTAGGTATTTGTTTAGAACGTCTGTTTTGTTTGTGAGGGTGAAAATCGCTGTATATCCTGAATAAAAATGTTCTACTCTTAATTGTGCAGTTTAATTGATGCGTGTAAAATAAAAACGTGTCTACAGATTTATTTTATATTTAGATACATATTATGTTCACGCCAGGGTAGACAGAGACAGTAGAACGTACCTTACTTTATAATCATTACTTTACAAATATTATAAGGTGACTTTGTTTGCTTCTGTATTAGCGTTTACGCCTGAACTACTTAAACGACCATCATGAAATTTTATATACAGTTATTAAAAAAGAGTTCGCTTCTCAAAGCGTTCTCAAAGTTAATTGCTGGATAGAACAATTAACTATCTCTTTGAGAACAGAAACACACTCACTTGAGCTAACACGCGTTCAAAAGCTAATTTACTCTCAGGACCAAAAAATCTCTAATTTCTGTGATATTACTCATAAATAACCCAAATATGTTGGAAGCATAGGTTATTTATCGAACTTCGTAGTTTCCCCCTTACTGAAGCGTAAGTAAAGTGTTATATTATATACAGATATAAAATACTAATAATATTACGTTTGAATATTTTAGTATGTACATCATAAAGCTAAATGTCAAGGGTGGATATAAACGAGACTAGAACTCTTATAGCGGCGTAGGTGAGTGGGTGGCAAACACTACCCTAATTTAGTCAGATCTTTTATTCTGAATTAGACTTGAAGACTAGATTATTATACAGGTATTTAAAAGGACAATTAAATGTAATTCCATTGTTAAATGTCAATAAGTTCTGAAGAATATGTACTAGTTATTTTATTATCTATAATTATAAATTGGAATATCTTTTTTTTTATATCATTTAGGGGCACAGACGAAAAGATGTTGGTAAGTGACAACCGCCGTCCATGGACACCTGCGACTCAAGAGGCGTAAGTGCACTGCCCACCTTTGAGGGTGACGAGGGATGGGAGGTGCATTGAGAGGAAAGAAGAGAGGGGAAGTTGGTCCTCCGGAAACCTTCCTAATTTCGGGGAATGCAAGCGTTGCTTCACAGCCGTTTTTCAGCCCGTGGTAACGCACCGGTCGAGTCGGCCCATTGTGGATACTATATGCCCCATACCCGAGATACGACTATTTTTATCGTTACCGCCTCTTTGGGCCACTTGCATAACTTAGTGCAAATGTTTGCGATAACTTGTGGATAGCGTGTGTTGATTCCCACAGTTGTTATTAGTTCTTGTTTCAACAGGAAAACATGAGCGACAAACGGCGTTCAACTAAAATACACTTTAATTAAGTACCTATACGCACATGACATATGAAAGTGAAGAACACTAGACAACATTGACTTAAAGTAGAACCTGAAGCTGAAGACTTACCTATTCTTATCATAAAATTTGTTTTTTACTGATATCAATCATTGTGCGTAATCCAAGACAATGGAATCATAATTCTTGAGTATTGTTTTGAATTTTAGATCACGATTCGTCTGTGTTATAAACAAAAATAAGTAAAATTTATGAAGAAGTATAAACTCGACTGCATTTATTCCCATCCCTCCCCATATACATATATTTTTGTTGCTGACGTTATCTCAAAAAATACGTCACTCCTACTATGGTGACGATTCAAATGACATCTCACATGTTTTGGCTCTAGGGCTTGACAAATCATCATCATACATAACTACATACATACACTCGAAGCATAAAAATTAGTATTTTTTTAAAATCCAATAGACCTTTTAATCCGTCAACCCTTGTCATCTGACACACCTATGATAGAGGTAAATCTAGATCAATGCATTTTTAAATACGTTATAGTGTGGTTCGCCACACTACCGGTTATGCACTTAATTAAAGTGCTAATTAATGAAGTTATTTTTATCGTGTCCTTCATCATGTGCTAACTGTTGAAGAGCGCAAACAAATCAAGAAAATAATTTTCACCATTTCTAACTACTATTCAGTATATAAATTTAGTGTACAGGTCTACAACTTTTATAAGTAGAGTCGCCTAATATCCGCTTGTGCAGAAAAGCGCTAACAACCACCGACTAAAACCGAATGTAAACACGAAGTAAATACAAACCTTATTTCTTGTATTTAAAATGAAATATAAGAACAACTGAGACTCTCGCTATTTTGCTTTTTTATGTTGACTTGGCTATGGTTCGTACGCGACAGCCAATAGTGAATGGGCACGCGCCAGTAAAAATTATGACTTTAGCGCAGGTACGTATGTAACTTATAAAATTGGTAGACCTGTATGCATATTAATAATCTTGTTTAAATCATTAAAACCATGCTGAGCCATGCTTAGGCACGAATGGGCCGGCTCGACCGATGCGATACCACGGCCTCACAGAAAACCGGTAGCATTTCCCCGAAATTATTGAGGTTTCCGGAGGCCAAACTTCCCTCTTCTCATCCCCCTCTCCTCTTTCCCCTCTCCTATTCCGCCCTCTCTTCTTTCTCGTCCTCGCTTTCCCCCATCCCTCATCACTCTCAAATTCGGGCAACGAACTTCCGATGCTTGAGTTGAGTCCATGGATTGCGATTGATTGGAAGCAAATTTTATATTGCAAAAAGTAGAGATACGTGCGTAAGCGTATGTGTGTGTAAACCTTTTCAAAAGGAACTGAACTATAAAACAATGTGTGGTAGCCCGCTATAGTATATAGCATGTACCAGTATTTGATAATCCGGCTAATTGCTGCTACTTTTATCGGATACTATTATTTAATTTGTAGTAACTACTATTTTCTGCCCGACGCTAAGCCAAGTGGTTTTTTCTATCCTTCAGGAAAAGTACTTTTATCCGGATGAAACGTACCTTGTGTCCTTTGCACAACGGATATACATAATTTCATGATATTTGAAGTAGTTAAGACATGAATACGTAACAAATAAGCAATTTCAACTTTGCATACTGTAATGATGCCCATGACGTAAGCATGATACATTTTTCGAGATAAAAAGTAGCCCATGCCTAATAGTATACGTACATACACTTACACCTGTTTCCCCGAAGGATAGTTTTAGTTTATACTGGATATTGCTTATACTAATGGATTGGAGAGTATGAACAATACCTCAAGCAAGTCAGGGTTTCTATCTATCAATCTATCTATCAACTCAAACTTCCTCGCACCAGCCAGTACGTAACAAAGTAATAGCAATTCACGACTATAAGCAGGGTAGGCAGAGGCTCTTGAAATGCCCATTTTTGGAGTCGTTATGGTAGCCTTACACATAAAAAAAAAAATCATAATTTAGTGGGGGCCCCAATTACGTGAGGGCATGCCTATTACCGTCACGTATGTATACTTAAGCCTAAGCATGCCTATACATATATACTTAAGCCTGGCCATTAATACTGATAGTTTAAAAAAAAAAAACATTATTACATTTGAATTTGGAATCTTTGGTTTTCTCATTTTCGTGCCAATCGGTTTTAAACATTTTTGTGATATTAAAATGGAGCTGGGTGATAAAGAGAACCAAATTGCTGTGATAGCATTACACAAAGTAACTGGCGCCACATGAAATTTTAGAAACTCTCCACCCGCTTGGTATTAGTCTATTGTTTGAGCACCTGGCTATTGATAGGTACAATGAAACCTCCTCTATTTGTGACAGAAAGAAATCTGACCGTCGACGTATATACGTACGTACGAAAACGGCGATCAAAGCAGTGGAGAAAGGAAAAGAAGAATGTGACGATGTTGTCCTAATAAAGAGTGACTGAGCCATATTTTTGCGAACAAGGTGTCAAATTTTTTTTTAACATTGGATGGAGTATTTAATGATTATTTATAAATAGCCTGTAGGTCTAGTGTTTAGTGACCCTGACTGCTAAGCCAGAGGTCATGGTTTCGATTCCCACACGTGTCTGGGTGTTCTTTGTGTCCGTCATATGTATGTTTGTAAAGTCCCCAGCGACAAAGAAATATTTTTAATGCATTTATTAAAAAAAAACATATATAAAAATAATATTCTTCTAAGTTCTGATATGATATGTACGGGCTAAAAACTTAGAAGCCGAGCAGTGAAAATAGACCTAATACATTTATATGACGGGGCTAAGTAGAACATTAACCTAATTCCCTTCCAATATAACAGTTAAAAGGCGCTGTGTATGCAACTATTATCTCCTGTTCAACGAAAATTATCTTCAGTGCTTGACCATAAATAATAATAGATACTCCATCAACACACTGTTTGAAAGAGAAAATCTTTTTCAATAGCATTCTTTTTACTAACTTGCATTAAAACTTCTCACAACACAAGGTAAGCATAAGTCTTAACTCAAAGTTTATGTTAGTAGATAACAATATTTATTTCCGCTATAACGCTCTATAACTTTGCTCTGTGAAAAGTTACTCAGACAGGAATAGACAGGAATATCTCTTTGCTATACCCGTTCATTCTAGTAGTGCTTGGAATTGAGAGTCATTATCTCCTTGTGCCTTTTGCTTAATGAAGTATTAAGGAAGTGAAGTGTATTTTTAAACTAGTGTGTAACAATGCATTTCAAAGTTCGAACGTAATTAAAAAAAAATTGGATGTTTATTTTTTTTGTTGATAAGTATTTTTTTTTTAAATAGTAGTTTTTAAAATATAGTATATTTAAACGACAGCTAAACGAAGTAGATTAAAAATAGAAATTATAAATTAATTTACAAGTAGTTAAAAGGAAAAATGAAAATTGTCTTGGATAAGAAGAAGAATAAATGGTCAGACGCGTTGGACCGAAAGTTAACTGATAACTTTAGGGGTAATGTAAAATTGTTTTGGAAGACCATAAGAACTGCTCGTGGAAAGTAAGCCAACTCGGAAACTTGACAAAATTAGGAGTGAAAGTGGTGATTTGATTAATGAAGAAGGAAGTGTGCTAAAGAGATGGGAGAAATAATTTGAAAGTTTTTTGAAAAAGTACAGCACGCTGATTGCCATGGAAATTAGTGTAGATGAAATAATGGAAGCAATTAAGAGTTTGAAAGTAGGAAAGGCTGCGGGGTGTGACTGAATTACAACCGAGAGGCTCAAAGCTGGAAAGGGTATAATTGTGAGCCAGCTGTACCGCCTTTTCAACCTTTGTTGGAGGAACGGCCGAGTGATTTGTGCAAGGCTGTAATCGTGCCGTTGTTTAAGGGAAAAGAGTCACAGGAGGATTGCAAAAACTACCGGGGTATCAGACTCTTAAGCGTGGTAGGAAAATTAAATGCAAAGGTATTAATTGAAGGGATTATGAAAGAAACTGATGAAAGGATATGAAATGTGCAAGCAGGATTTAGAAAAGGAATGGTATGTACGGACCAGGTTTTCTCCTTGCGAGGCATCATCGAAAACTTTTTAGCGAAAATTCAAAAAGTTCACTGCATTTTCGTGGATTTGGAGAAAGCCTACGATCTAGTGGAGAGGCATGAATTGTGGAGGGTTTTATCGGTGAATAGGGTTAAGAGTGAACAGATACCAGCACTGAAATCTATTTATGAGAATTCCAGTGCTTGTGTAAGGGTGAACGGCGCCTACACTGATTGGTTTATGATTGAGAAAGGTCTATATAGGATGTGTAGCTTCGCCATGGCCTGTCCGTTTTACTTTTACTTTTTCTCGGCTGATGATGAAATTCGGTATCGAGATAAACAGGGTCTTACTTACGGAAACAAAATATGTATCTTTTTTTTATTAACGGTATTATTGAAAATAAAGATAATAATTATGTAGAATAGTATATTATTATTATTTTTATAATGGCTGAGGCTGATGGCTGAAGCGTCGGACTTGCGATCAAGTAGTTACGGGTTCGAATATAAATATATATAAACATACACAAATATATAAACAAGTAGGTATACAATAGCTTAAACAACTCAAATCAGAAAGAAGTGTTTCATTTCCCTCAAGTCGCAATCACAGTCGCATTTACCGGTTATTAGTTTGCAATTCCTTTTTATTACAGTTTAATCTTTGACCAAACTACTTTTTTCTACCAGGAGCGGCAAAAGATAATATAGATTATCGTAATAACTCGTATCGTAGTGTCACATGAATGTGTGGGACTGAAAGTATACTATTTGACATGCGGCATATATAAATAACGTTGACGAAGACAGCCGAGGAATGACAAGGATGGAGTATTCTAGCAAAGAGACTTTTCGAAGGAGATCAAACCAAAAATCTAGATTGCACAGAATTTCAAAAAATCACAAACAGAGAGGCAGATTTCATGTATTCTAACTTCTCTTAGCAATTTTCATAATATATTCTTTTAATAACATATTCTTATTACATTGTATATGCATCAGAATTATTAAATCTATTTGACGAGCTTTCTAATTAAATAAGGTGCAAGTAACTAAGTTAACTTTTGTACCTAATTTCAGTATTTATTCCAGTTAAAAAAATCGACTTCGGCTTCAGTAAGTACTTATCTCAAACTTTTTAACAAAAATCTTGTCGAGTTTCTTTAATTTTATTTAAATCAAACAAGGCATGTTTGTCTCATCTAGATAAATTTATAATCAGTTAATATTTGCTTGATACTTGTATTGTTAATATGTTATATATTACACAAACTAATATTAGCTTATCACATGATTTAAGATCAACAGAAACTCCAAAATATAAACAAAACATAGCTGGGGTTGAAAACTTTTTAACTACTTACTTGGCTCTCAAGGACAGTTGACGATCGTTTGGACACACATATTTGTTGCCTTTACTTTGATAATTCATTGCACTGTTTAAAAAAAAAAGAAAAAATATATTTTTGAATTTTTTAGAGCGGTATATTGGCAAGTCGCGCGCGTTCGCGCCTGTTGATTCCGTCCAACTGTTGCTTCGAGCGTGGCGTCCCTAAAAATCGATATCTTAACATCGCTCTTGTAAACTAACTATAGGTTTTGTTAGCGATGTATATACCTTTATCAGTGATAAAAATAACAATTTAACGACATATTCTATGCTATACTGCTTGTCATACTCACTTACATTTAATGCACAATTTTATTACAGAGATAATGTTGTATTAATACAATGACATAGAAGTATTCTTCAATAAGCGCGTTTTATAAGGATCCTTTTCGCCTCTTTTAAACATAATTTTAAAATTTATGTTTTATTATGTAGTCTAAATTTTTAATACCAATTTTTTCTATTTTTTTTTAATATTCCATATTGATTCAAATGTGGCGGACGGATATGACGTTTTCTATAAAGTAGACATTAACATTTACACGGTTGCCATATAAAATCTCTTAACTGTCATTTCATGTCTAATCTGTAAGAGGAAATAAATAAAGTTACCAATGTTCCTTAATCATCTCTATATTACTTTAATGAAATACAACTCAAGAAACTGAAATCTAGGTTTCCTTTTCTTTTTTCTTTCTGAAATTTTTCAGTCTAGGCAGTGTATCCGAATATAAACTGAGACATGTTAATCATTCATCTCTTTCTTTGATAGTAGTGATGACCCAATAAGCTATATTAAATAACTGATATTAGTTAAAATAAAAGAGTTACATTTTAATTGTTTCTGTTCACAAGTTCACTACATTCGCAATAATTAGATAAATCTATAGACCCGAATTGCTTGTACGCGTATCACGTTACAAACTACGAATTTAGCACAGCAACTCTATGCACTAAAATTTTGTGCTTAAATCGGAGTAACATTTAGCTTTTCACACATTTCATCTTAATAGGTTTAGTCATAAATGTAAAAGTATGTACTAAAATTTCGTTTATTTACCCTAAGGGCAATTAGTATTACTTTCATACAGTAGCTCTCAAAATGATTATGACTCCAAATTTACATTAAGGAATATCAATGGTAGTATTTTTTTTGTGTATAAACAATGTTAAGACTCAAAAAGAGGGGGGTGCTATCTGTGTAACGTGTATGTTTGTATGATCGTGTGTTTGTGTGTCTGCCTGTGGCACTGTAGCTCCCAAACGTCTGAACCGATTATGATGAGGTTGATTATATTTAAAAGTTAATTCAGTAGTGTTTTTTTTTAATTATAATAATAATAATTAACAGTGGTAGAGCCATGCTTAGGCACGAATGGGCCGGCTCGACCGGTGCGATACCACGGCCTCACAGAAAACCGGTTGTGAAGTAACGCTTGTGTTGCATTTCCCCGAAATGAGTGAGGTTTCCGGAGGCCCAATTCCCCCTCCCCCCTTTTCTCTCCCCACCTCTCCTTTCTCCTTTTTTCCATCTCCTCATCCCTCCTCTCTTCTTTCCGCTCCCTGCATCCCCCATCCCTCATCTCCCTCATAGGCGGGCAGCGCACTTGAGTTGCAAATGTCCATGGACGGCGGTGTCACTTACCATCAGGTGACCCGTCTGTTCGTCTGTCCCCCTATAGTATAAAAAAAAAAAAAAAAAAAGATACTCTTTTTTACTATTGTACACCAGTTATTAAATACAACAAAAACTTAAAACTATAGGCGAAATGTACATTTGGCGGCCTTATCGCACGAGGCGATCTTTAACAGGCAACCATAGAATGGAGAGAATATGCCAAGGAGAAGAGTAGTGGGGCCGTGTCTGGTGCATTGAGATAAAGTAGGAACAGAAAGAAAATGCATACAAGTCAAGAATACATAAAATTTGCATACATACAGCATGATATGATTGTAATAAACATATAATAAAAGTAAAAACACTACGGTTAGACAGAGGGTTAAGACAGTGTGGCTAGGATTCCAGATAGTGTGCTTTCACTAATCTTTTGAACATGGGCAATGACTGTGCACGTCTGATAGGAACAGGCAACGAGTTTCACAATCAACAATCAACAAAAAGCTTGAACTGTAAAAGATTTATCTACGTAGTTCAACGTCAAGTTGTCCGATGATCTCAGGGATCTTGGGTGTGTTTATATTGTACAAGAGAAAAAGAATGTGAGCATTTCGGCGAAATCGTATAGGTTTCAAAGTTGTTACTTTGTGCGATACTCAGAAACATGATCATATTTGCGAAGTCCAAATATAAATCTTATACAAAAATTCTGGAGTCCCTCAAGTTTCTTCAGTTGGTCCTCGTTCAGATCTCGATAACTGGCATCGGCATAATCAAGAATGGGGAAGAGAAGGGATTGAGCAAGTGCTATTTTTGTGGCAGTATGTAAAAAAATTGTAGCCCACGTAGGTACCCAGCTGTCGCAAATATTTTACAACCGGTCTCTTGCAGCTGCGGATCCCAGGAGAAGCATTTTTCGATATATATATACCTAAGTTTTTAACTTTATCACTGTATTCGATATTTGTATGATTACATGAGACTAATGGCAGTGAGGACCAGTTGATACGCGATATCAGTCTTGGGCTAGCAATGACTATGGCCGGTGTCTTTTCTGGATTAACTTTTAGTCCTTAAGATTTACTCCATTCACTAATTTTAACCATGTCCTTGTTAATGGTGTTTATGGCATCGTTCAAATCATTTAGTCTAGAATTCGAATATATTTGAAGGTCGTCCGTATAAAGGTGGTAGGAAGAAGTCAGATGGTTAGTGATTATATATTATATTATATTACAGTATATACATTATATTACAGTATTATATTACAGTATAACTATAAGAGGCCATTTTTTTTGGTCTGTTTTAACACGCCTTTTGTTCAGGACATTCTTTCTTTAATTTTTTTGCTAAACAAGTATAACTGCAATTCAAAAACTAATTAAAGATGTTTAAATGTTTGCTTCTTTGTTACTTATATTTTTGATGTAAAATTAATACCAATTAATAAAAATAATATTGTTATAATTCTTTTTGGTAAGAACTTGTTTTCCTATAGATTCATAGTACTTATAACACTTATAACATTTAACTTACATTAAACCTGAACAACACTTTCGATTCAATTTTAAAATATATTAATATAATCCATTACAATGTAAGCAGTTACCCAAAATATTGCTAAGTTAATAGGCTTAGCAAATAACGCATAACGTTACCGTTAAATTTAATCTCATGTCTTATGCGGCTACATCCCTACCATACTAAATTTGACATTTCACTTTTTCAGTTGTGATGGCATGGCGCACTTGCGAAAGGTGTTTAGTTTAGTGTAACATTTATTTTTATGTTGTGCCGCGAAGTGGAAATCTAGTGATATTAAATGCCGTACCGCAGGCGTTTCTCATCCAAGATGCCAGATTTCGACGACGAAGTCACTGTCGTCGATGTTTATGACTTGGCTTCGGACATTGGCAAGGAATGTGAGATAATTATTGAAAAATACGGCCCTGACGCTGTTACAGCGCTCCTGCCGAAGGTGATTAATGCGCTGGAGTTGCTCGAAAACCTAGCAGTAAGGAATGAAAAAGAAAACCAGGCGTTGCAGGAGCTGACAGCAAAGATTAATCAGCTGGAGAACGACAAGATTGAGAAGGCTGAATACAGGCAACGCTTCGAGAAGGTAGGTGGTAGAGGTCATTGTTAGGCAAATAGGAGTTATTTGTTGCCGCCGAGTGCTTGTTGTGCACCGTACATACGAAATGATCGTTATTTCAACACTGTAAATGCATCGGCTTCTGTTGCAACTAAACAGCGAATGAACGATGTTATTGCGCTACAATTTTTACGTCGCTGTATTCATTCACGTTTAAACTGCAATAACTGGTGTGTATTATATCCGTTTTTTTCTTTTGTAAGTATTCATAATTTAAAATTTAGAACTGTATATATAAACCTCATTTTGTTATTATTACTGGCATCTCTTGATGTTGAGTAACATAGCAAATAAAAACTAAACAAAACAAGTTAGTCAGCATCTTAGTTGATTGGTTGGAATATTTTGTTGTTAGACAATCAATTATTATCAAAATAAAACTAGTGATGTAATAACTTCCTAGTAGGCTGCTTTCATTAAGTGGGTATATATATTATTATGTTAATTTGATGTCTGAATAGTCATAAAGGTATAGTAAAAAGCCTGTAGTTACAATTAAATTATAATTTTATTGGTAAGATATTATGACAATTTCTACAATTCTTCTCAAAAAAACAGCACCTTTCATGAATATTGTTACAACAAATAATAGTGCAAATATCATTTTAAATAAGTGTGTAGTGTTTACATGTTATTATTATTCTCAAACAAGCAAAAGGAAATGCTTAATCTAAACAATTAAAATCTAAGGACCTTCAATACTTTGTATAAGATACAATACCTTCGTTTACTTAATGTTTTGATTGAATTGCACCAAAACTAGGTAACAGGTGGATTGATGAGAGCTTAGCAATACCTCTTTAAAAACATCAAGGCTATTAACACATTATAGTCGTCAAAATTTGTTGGTTTATTACCCCTCTGCACACTCCTTCAGGATACTGGTGTAACTGTATATGTTTCAATATATTCCAATAGAATTACTTGAAACAACATTTATTTTAAAAAAAAATAGGTAAGAGTTTCTACATTGTGTTTGTGTACATGTACATAAAATGTAAAAGTATAAATTAAACTCAAACAATCTGTATATTAAACCAATAATTTTTCATATAGAATTTACAACAGTCCCTTTGTTACCAAAAATTCATAAAAACAATTACGCTAAACCACAAAACTAGCTAGCTTGTACATAGCAAATAACTACTCACCACCAAAAATATAAATACTAATGATATATATAACCATGCTGCCATATTGAATTCTGTTTAAAAACTGTTATAGCAAGTGTTACTTAGATATGTTTATGTAAGGATTCCAGTGATATCTCATGCATTCTAATCTATTCTGCATAATAAAGTAAGTCTAATAAAGGCTCATTACCCCACAGTCAAATCGATAACACGGTTTTGTTGGGAAAAAATTTAAACAAAATTATATTTTTCCTTTAAATAAGAAAAAAAATTGAAGTTTGAGTAGAATAAAGAATCTCACATACAGAATAAATAAATAGACTCACCAAAGAACCCTAATCTCTCCTTTTTTGATACACTAGAAATGTCTCTTTCTCTAATCTACAGTTTTATATATTATAAGTTAAGATAGTAGATTCAAATTCGATTCAAACACATACACACTTTTCTGCCTATTGATATTATAAAATAACATGGTAGTGAACAGACTGGATAGAGAACTATACTGCGGCCACACTACATCTCGCACCAGTTTTCTCACCAATTGTTAAGTATATTACTATCATAATACATAAGTCATTTTTGCTAGTCTTCTTAGCAGATTAAAAATCCTTCATTAGGATACAGTAATTAATAATGTTAATAACTAATAATAATAATTATTAATTATTATTAATAACTAATAATAATAATCACTTAAATTAAATCAATTAAAGGGCAAAAAATTTCAGGTTCTTTATATTTTTTGTGGTATTCTTGTGAATTAAATAACAACGTCATATTTTTGTGTACCTTGTGTTAATTTGATGGCTTTGTAACTTTTTTCTTCGTGTGGAAACCCTCACGGGTCATCACCTCACTAGAGCTGAGCGTGAGATGGTATGTCGGACTCGAACTGACTAAAACCACACGGTGTTCCATCATGAGTGTTTTTTGCTAGGGACCCGGGATACCCTCAGAAGGAAACATCCGGGAATGGCTTTGTACCTATGGAACACCAGAGAAAAAATGTCAACCACCCTTTTAACTAAAATTCGGAAAGACTGTTTATCATAAAACATAAAAAAAATGGAATAATGTTATAAATATTACAGTATGCAAAATAATTTATTTAGAGCATATAATTCAACCATTTATAACTTTACACAGTAAATATGTTTAAAACATTTAAACAGAAAACATACTTTAAGCTTATCATTTCTTATCATAAGCAATGTAGTGGATGGTAGAAAAACAAAACAAAATCATGACGTCATAACAAAAGTTTTTTAATAACAAGTAGTTGTGATGTTTTGTACTAAATAACATGAATTCCTTAATTTAACGAACACCTAGCAGATCTCTAAGATTGTCCTTTTTGTCTAGTGGTTAGTGACCCTGACTGCAGAGCTTAAATTAGATTCGTACATGGGACTAAAATTTGTGTGATCCATGTCCTAAATTGTACCACGATTTAAAAGAAATTAAAAATAGTTTCAATGGTTGGTATAAAACAGAAAAAAAATGGTTATCTTAGATTTGGTATTTATCGGTGATAGCATCCTAAAGCAGCTTCTTAATATTGATGCGATTCATCTGTTATTCACGAAAACCTATTTTGTAACACTGGACTAGCTATTTAATACTTGAAATCAGATTATTTAATACTTAAATAATGAAAACTGAAAGTAAGTGTAATAAAAAGGTAATCCCTTTCATTTAGTTTTTTTTTTATTTATGAAAGCTTGATATAGAGCTTTATGAAAGTATGATTTGTATACCTAATACTAAATATAAAAGTTACCTTTGTTTGTCACACAATCCGACGGGTTTGCTAGGAAACTACGAGTTACATAATCCACGACCCCAATTCGTACTGAAATCTACTGTGCCTAGTGTGAAGCTCTTGTTGGTACTGTGAGTATTTTAGGCCACCAGTACTTGCTAACCATTAGCTCCTTGTTTATTACCGCAACGTTATAACGAGTATTATGGTTTTCTAATTTCTTCTGGCCTTATCCTTTTGCTAATCGGCTTTGCTCTCCTAGTTTCCCTTCTCCAGGGATGTCGTGTTTCGTCATTGGGTTAAATCTTATCAACTAAATCTTAACCACTGATCTATCGGTGTTCTATGGGCAGACCGTAGAAACCTGATTTTAGTTCTAAGTTAAACTGTGCACACTTTTTTTCATCGTTTGTCTGGTGTTCTAATGAAATGGCTTCAGTAGCACAGTCTTTTAATTTAAAAATGTATTATAACTGAGTTTGTTATAGAGCTAAGCTGCCAACAGGACACGACGTCAATCTTATAACACCAGTCTATTAGAATCTATAATTAAAAACATTATTGATGTTATCGTTAATGAGAGAAAGCAAGTATTGAAATGTCTCCATATATACACTTGTTATGGACATGCTGTCGATCAATATGAATGTTGTTCTACCCTCAAAAGGATTTTGGTAGTCTCAATATTCTAATCAGATATAAAAGGTACTTGCATTAAGTTATGAATGCGGTGGCCACAATTCTTTTGTTTTACCGTTACTTATAGCCGGCAGCAGACAGAACTATTGTACTTCGGGCTGAGACTTGTAGCAGTCAGTTTAAGATTTACCTCCCATCATGAAGGTCATGTAGTGGCGTTACGTAATGTCTGAGAAACCTCAACAGCAAAGTGCACCTATTGCAAATTGCTGCTGCTGACGATTGAACTTTCCCTTCGCTCTGCAACACATTCGGCAAAACGTTAAGTACTGAAGTAACTATTACAACTTTCAACGTAAGGGCAATAAGCTTGAGAAATACTTTTACTCGGCTCAACCTCACCCGGGCTTTCACCTTTCACTGTAACAACTATTCTAAGCCACCTATCAAGTACCTACTGCAGAATAAATGGAATGTTACGTAACACAAATTGAATTTTGTTTATAATGATGAGTTGAGAGTCGGAAGCGGCTTCTGGCCTCATTGGATCGTATGTGATCTGTTAGTATTGAAATAAGATTGCTAATGAAGGAATAATTGAATTTGCATGACAAAAACGAGGTCTGTAAAGACCGGCTACAGCCAGCTACACCCGTCTAGTATGTATGATGTCTAGGTGTTTTAAGAAAGTATATTTTCGCTTACAACACAAGTGATATTACCAATAAAATAAAGCAATCAAAGAAAGCTATTTAATGTGGACCACCAGACGATTTTTAATACATTTTTTTTACGAAATTAACACAGCCATCGTTGACTATCTCTAATTTTAATGGATAAGTCGTCCGAATTTTGTGAAAATAATACTAATTGGAATACAAAGAACTTTTTTGAGAAGAAGAAGAAAGTTGAATTTCACCTAGTATTGTATCTGAATGTTCCTATTGTTTTAAACTATCCTGGTAAAGATGCTCTTGCATAGTTAGTAACCGCCATGGATAATATTGTGAAAGTAGATATTTTGTACATAATAACTTGAACTTTGCGATAGTTAAGAACTTTACCATCGCATTCTTGGCTTTCGCAAACGTTGAGAGGGCAAGTCATTTGATAATACATCATCATCATCAGCATCAGCCTATCGCGTCTCGTGGCATGTCACGCGGTCCACCGTCATTAGCAACCAGTCTATCCCAGCTACCTTCTTCATTATAATATCGTATTAAATATAGTCTTCACAATACCGAGTTAAATTATTTGTAAAGTATAAACCAGACATCCATTATAACCTCCTATGTGTTTTTTTGTTAACGGTATTTCGTCTCTCCCACTGCACTATTAAGGCTGTACAAATGACATCTCATAGGTCGAAAACTATTAAGCCGTGTAGGCCCGTATAGCCGTATAGGCTGAATAATGATAAGTATACTGTTAAAATTGTATACAAATAAATAAAATATAATAAATTCACTGATGTAAATTCGGCAAATTTAAATTCATAAAATACTCTTCTAGTTCAGAAAAAGTTATTAATATTGTGCTAGTATTGGAAACTTAATTTATCAGAATTTATAATGTACAAAACCTGGTTAATCCGCCAAACATTAAATTGCCTGAATACCTTTCTAACCTTTTATGGCATTTTAGATTAATTTATAGTCATTACATTAGATATAAAAATACTGTTACAGTTAACGTTAAGGAAACTTAATAATATCCATATAAAATCAATCCCAAGTATCGTGAGTCTAAATGTAACACTTGAATTTATCTTCCAATAATATCTTCTATCTTAAGTTAATACCTACATACATATGTTCCTACCAGCAACTTGACTTAGCACGGCCAGCAGAGCATATATCGATTTTGAAAAACCATCGTAATACTACATCTTTGGAAATTTGACCCAAAATCTTAATTAGTTATACAGCTTATATACCTAAACCTTCTTCATGAAGGACTCTGTCCATTGGTGGAACCCGTCTCAAAATAGGTTCCGTAGTTATTGATTTTACCGCGTTCAGAAAGACATACAGAAGCGCGGGGGTAATCTGTTTTATGATAAGTATGTAGAGATTAATAGAGAGAGATGTCTTAGACGTACATATCTTAAAAATTGATAATTATGAAAAAAAAAATCCTATATACCTAAGTACTAATTACGATAATGATTGTAATTTGTTTGTTAACTTGTTTGTTTGTGATCTATTTTGCTGCAGTCGTTAGACAATTTTATTTCTCGTTGGTCTGCTGTCTATTATAAATGATTTTCTCTTGATACATTTAGAAATAGTTTTTAGACTGAAATTGTAATTTTTTTTTTTATGTACGAAATTTTACTAACTAATAACACGATTATTCTTATCTTTGTTTCATCCCTGTTGACGTCATCTGCACAATCTCTACATATACTGTCTGATAACAGTCCACGCCCTTAGTTGCTTTTTACGAGAATTAAACGCCAAGAAAATAATTACGCGCCGTAACATATCAGCCATAACAGCTTATTATATGTTGCATTCCTTTCCAAGAAATTTATAGCCAGTGTCTTGTGAGGATAAGTTAGTATAAAGTTTTGGTGGAATAAAGAAACTACACGAACCCTGATAACATTAGGTCAGTCATGGGCAGTCGGGTAAAAAAATAGCAAATATACGTTATGTTATTATATTACAAATTCTGTATCAGTCACTTTTAAATTAATAGTAAATACACTATCGATAGATATAATTTAGTCTTTATTTTTTATATGTTACATAACTATGTATATTTCAGTAGCAATGTTTCTTATTATGGTTATGTTACTACACATTTTTATGAGTTTGTAATGTAATTGTGTGACGTAGAAGTAGCGTGTATGTAATCTGTGTAACATTCAAGGATAAAGTCTACCGAATGAACGAATATTTCCGCCAGAAAATAGAGGCTTCGATTTCAGACTGTTTAATGCGATTAGTGTGGTTTATATTTTACCCAATACGAATAACCTAGTAATCTAAACCTATTGTTTATAGAAATATTTTGTTTTTGTCTGAAACTAAATATTACTAAAATGGTAGCCAGAGGTGTACTAGACATCCACATTTTGCCAATTACAATTTTGACCCACTAACGTAGAGGGGGTAAGCCTATTGCTGGCAACCGGACACTTTAGGAATTATAGATACCAAAATTTAAAGTAACTAAATATGTTGTAAGAGCAAGGTAAGTTAAAAATTCCGTTTAAGCGTTATATGGTATGTATAAAGTTATATAATACATGCTGACGTGTCATGGTACAAGTCTTTAGAATGATAGTTCAAGTTACTCTGGCAATGATATAAAGCGGTCGAAATCAAATCAGGTGATCTCGAGTTATTTATAAAGGGCCAACTATCCATTTCTAGTGATTAAGTGATAATCTTCGTAAGTAAATACAGAAACATTCGAATATTTAATTTAAGTGAACGAAGAGTTCAAGGACATTGTACGATTGCAATACAAAATGCTTTATGAACATTCTTATGCAACTCATTGAGATTCACCTTATAACAATACTTTTTACAATAATAGTAATAAGATAATAATGTTATAAAATCCGAAGCATTAATTGTGTAAACACATGTTTTACAAAACTTTGTACAGTAAATTGATTCGACTGTGTTGTTTCTTACGAAAGCAATTGCCTGCACGGATAGCGGACTGATTTAAGAGAGCAAAAATACTTTCTAAATAACGACGTCGACACAATCGTCTGCTGAAGTAAGACTAAAAGATAACTAAAATTTGTTAGAGGATTTCCCAGAAGCCAGTTCGAGTTGACCTTGACTATTTAATTTCCATCCCTTTTTATCTTCCCTTTGCTGTCAATATACTCATCTAATTCCCAAAAGTGCCCGGATGACAGCAATACATTTGCTCCCTATTACATAAATCTGACAAATTGTAAGTTTCAAAATGTGGTCGTTAATTACGGCTCTACCTACTCCTTTTCTTTCCTGTGCCCATTAGTGAAAGCCTGGAATTTACTACCAGCGCACGGTTTTTCCTTCCCACCTTGACCCCGGATCTTTTAAGTGGGATTTGAAAAAGCATCTCACTAGGCTGCCGTAGTGTGGGTCACCATGCTGCATTGACTAGACATGCGGATGGTGACCACCACTCTTGGACTCCACTTATTGCTTTCCATCGGGCAAAGTGGAGTCACTATGGTAGGCTAATATTTAAAAAAATGCGTGAGTGTATGTTTATAGAAGACCCACAATAGAATCGGCAGAAGGTCGGAACATTTAGTTAAGAGTACTTCAAATATTGCACGCACTATTATGGTTAAGAGAAATAACTATTTCTCGAGCCAAGCAGTATGGTAACGTATATATTACAGTAAAGAACAATGTTTGTTAGTCACACCCACAAATTATGTATATTACACATACATACACACGTAATATAAAAAGACTAATTGTAATAACCAAGCCCGCTACAAACCCGTACGTAATAATTTATATCCAAGCTTTAAATTCCAATTTGCTAGAGAATAAAGGTTCGCAAATTGAATTTATGTAGTCGGGAGCGGGGTGTCACACAGTTATGTAAAAATACGAGGACCCCTATTGCTCACTCTTTTTCTCATGGCATACGGTCTATAGTCTCTTACTTCTTTTACTTAAGTTTATTGAGAATAGGATTTAAAAGCATTCTCATGTCATTGCCTAATTTTATTGCCCTGTTGGTCTATTAGTTAGTTGTACTACCTACTGAGTCAGAGCTGGTGGTTTTGTAATCCTGTTTGTTTGTAATGTTCTTTGTGACCGTTGTTTCTATGTTTGTCAAGCCACCCGCGACACAGGAATAATTCCTATTGCGGAAGTTTAAAAAAAAATAGGTTGAACCAAATTGAAAAGGGAAAGCTCTGGGAATTAACCAGATCCAGAGTAGATTTGTGATCCTTCTGTTATATGTAGGTCGTAAACATCTCACAAAGACACTTATGTGTTTGCTGCTGATAAAGCGACTAACATTCCCATTGCCTGACCAGCCTTCATTGATGCTAGACAATAATAATCCGTTTTTTTATGATATAGGGGGACAGACGAACAGACGGGTCATCTGATGGTAAGTGACAACCGCCGTCCATGAACACCTGTAATTCAGGAGCCGCAAGTGCGCTGCCCGCCTTTGAGCACCCCCAAATGACGGAGGGCGGGAGCGTAGGCGTTGTAAAGCAACACTGGCGTTGCATTTCCCCGAATTGAGAGAGGTTTCCAGAGGCCCAACTCCCCTCTCCTATTTCCTCTTCCCCTTTCCTCTCCAATCATCCCCCTTCTCCCCTCTACCACCTCCTCATCCCCACTCTCCTCTTTCCCCGCATACTCCCTCATCACCCTCAAAGGTGGGCAAGCGCACTTTCGACTCTTGAGTTGCAGGTGTCCATGGACGTCGGTTGTTACCTACCATCAGGTGATCCATCTGTTCGTCTGTCCTGATGTAGTAAATAGAAAAAGAAAACCATTATACATACATATGCTAACGTCCGTATCCACGAAGGGCCAATTAGAGTTTGATCCCATTAACGAAATAGAGGCAAGCCTACCGTCAACCGACAATAAATTGGCTGTAGGTAAATTGTTTATGGTTTTCGATCTCCTTATATTCATAGTGCAATGGACTGATCTTTCTTGTCAATGCTTCTTATGTTGATAAAAAATAAGATTGTGAAAGATTATTTTAGCCGGCTTTCTTTGATATATTGTTATATTAGATATATACGACAGATGTTATCAAGTAAATGATGAACACCTTATTGTTTGTTTTTGAAAGGCGATTAATCATAATGCACCATCTGAAATGTTTCTCTTGTAGGCTGTAATTGATGTGTATATTAATTATTATTATTAATATATTAGTAATTGAAGTGTATATAATTGATGTGTATATCAGGGATAATGAAAATAATTTATTTAAGACCACAACTTATAAATGTACCTACATGATATCACTACCTGCTGCCCGCGACTACGAATCGCGTGGAAATTTTCAACCTTAAATTATTTTAGGATTGACTGACTCCTATTATTAATTCGAAAGTTTTTATTTTTTTATTTTTTTTTATTTGAAAGCCTACCATAATGACTCCACTTTGCCTGATGGTAAGCAATAAATGGAGTCCAAAAGTGGTGGTCACCATCCTCATTGCATGTCTAGTCAATGCAGCATGGTGACCCCCACTATGGCGGACACCAAACATCCATTTAAACTTTCTCATTCATGATAGTTTTAAGATTTATACATGAATGTGGCATTATTGTGTGTATTCTTTTATTATTTAATAAACCTGACATTACGAATTATTGACTCACGCTTTGCACTGATGAGAATAGGTCTCGTCTATATATATGAATGGGTTAAAATAAAATTACAGTTTACAGCTTTGAATACAACTACTTTATCAACCACCGTCCACTATATTTTAGTAAACTACTAATCCCCAAACTAAATACCAACCCATAAACTATTTAACTTAAAGCACAACTGCAGACGCAGATCAATGTCGTACCGTCTGTGAATGACGTCACTTATTTAATAGAAAATGTTATTTTAAAAGCCTGCTTGTGACAGATTTATTTTTCAAATTATATCACACTTTTTCTACCTACACAGCGACAGCGGTATATAATGGCTGTCTACTTTGATGGATGAAATGGAATATTGATGCGGCATCGGTATCCCATTTTTATACGCAGACATAAGTGTTTTTTTTTTACCAAGAGATAATATTATATTACACTTATGTCTAAGGAAATATTCGAAACCTTTCTGTAAAGGTTGGGGTAATTAATTGTGAGTGTAAAATTTAATGGCTCTTAAACAATTGATGCTCATTGTAAACCTGATTTTTATTTCAAACGTTAAGCGTACGCTAAGATTTAACATTTGAAAGACATGAACTCTATTGCTGTATATTGAATACATTTATACTTTAGGGGTTGTGTTAGTGTATGTACGTAAGTAAATATGTACATACATTACCAAAGGTTCTGAATACAGTGGCTAATATATGGTACTATACAAAATAAATACGTTAAAATTCGCATGTGTCAAGCTATTTGATATGATTCGAAATTTAAATTAAAATATTTTTTTTATACACCTGAGTTCAATGACTTACGGTAACTGTTATTGTCGGTCAAATATTGGGTGGAAAAATAAATTTTGAGAACTCTAAATTGTCAATTGTGCTTCGTAGTCGTTCGGAAACTGAATAAAGTGTACTTACAGTGTAGCAGGCGGCCTACATATATTCTCTATCCTTTCTATTTATAACAAACTTATATGTTGGTTATGAGGTCCAGACACACTGTTGGTTTTGTGTACAACGATTACAGAATAATTTATAGGGATCCTTTTCAAGTGTCGATATTCATACGTTGACTGGATATATCTGAGTGGACAGTTATCTCTGGAAAGGGTTGGAGGTATTCACAGAATGGTACATATAAAATTAGACATTGGGGAGATAGTTTTACGTAGACTTATCGTACTATAACCCATTAAAATGGATGGCCCATTAATATAACGACATGGCAAAAGTAAAAACTCAAATGCCATCACCTATGTATAGTAGGACAAACGGGTAGATGGGTCACCTGTTGGTGAGTGACTTCTATAGCCCATGAATTTCATTTTTTTTTTTAAAAGAACTCCCGCATTAGGATTTATTCCTGTGTCGCGGGGGACTCTACAAACATTCAAACAACGGACACAAAGAACACCCAGACTCAGAACAACAATTTGAAGATGTGCTGTTCCGTGCGGGGATCGAACCCATAACACTCGGCGCGGCAGCGTAGTGGCGAGGTGACCACTTAAACCGCTACGCCATCCGTGCAGTCAAATACTTGCAACTTTAGAGTCACAAGAGTGGAATGACCGAGGCATCCAAATCTTATCTTATACCTAATACTAAGATTAGAAACATACGTCATTATTATATTTTCCCTTAAAGTTTGAGCAATTTTATTTATTTGTAACATGAACTGATGGACATAATATTTATGTTATGATCCAGTTCAATATTATATCTATATGTTTCGATCGTAATGTCGTATGTGCATCTAAATAAATAAAAAAGAAATAAGTTAATTATTAAAATAAGCACTCTTTGTCTTTCGTTTTATGACCTTAGTAAAGTGAAGGCTGATTTACTCCATACATATCTCAATGAAATTGTCTCTGGGCCTGGTTGCTTATGAGAGCAAATCGTTGCGATATTATTGCAATCACCTGATACTTAACATGTTACTTGACAAGCGTTTCATGTAGCTTATGTAACAACGCGTTTAATTGTGACATATTCTCAACATTAGGGCTTGGTGATTTATTCTGGCTTCTACTTGCATGTAAGAGTTTGAATTTGTAATTGGAATAAATTTGATCTCATATTAAAAATGTCGAATAAAGAGTATAAAAATTAATCTGTTAATATCAATGGTCCCTTTTTTGTTAATAAAGACGTCTCTCGCATTATGAATAATTCTTGTGTTGCGGGGGATTTTACAGCATTCAATCAACGGACACAAAGAACACCCAGACACGCTATCCACGGAGTCTTGCTATTTTAATCCCAGTTCATTGTTGCTCCTATAGAAATCAATTCCATAAAAGCGTAAAAAAATATTGAAAAACATTAACATCCATTGGAACGAGATTTGCTAAATTTGCAGTAACTCTTGTAGTTATTAGAATATGGAACAGTAAATAAGCTGTGAGACAAACTTAGTTAAGGCTTCCAAATAATGTATATTTCTTTATCTAGGTAACTAATATAAACGTAACTATCTCTCAAAATAAGCTTATTACGCCAGTGCAGCACAGTCACTCAGGATTACTACTCAGGAAAACTAATATTATTGTTTAAGGTTAGTAAACGTTATCTCGTAGGAAATGAAATTTACATAAAATTTCTTTTTTTTATATTTTCTATTATTTCATAAAGGATTCTACAAACGACAAAATAAGGAACTACCTATAATTTAAACACATTTGAGCGTTTTGTTTGTTAGTTCCTAGTACGAGTTATTAACTTACGCAAACGGTGATAGTGTTTGATAAAAAAACGTCCTTCAGTGTGAGTACGAGTAATAAACAGCAAGTTATTAACATACACTCAGCTTAACTTTTTTATATTTCATTACGATCTACGTATATATATTCATTCATATTCCTTTGGCTTTTTAGTCAATAATATAGATACATACACTAACACCTATATATGGGGATCTAGCAAAGGCGTCCACATTTCGCTGACCAGTGACCATAATTTTGTTTTATTCTCGATCCACCCAAGCGTGGTTGGAAATGAACGATTCTAACTTCAACAGAGCTGAAGACTGGCTGTCATCTAGTCCCGATCTTAATCGCTGGATTATAATTTATGGTCAGTTTTAGAGAGTTTGACATTCTCTAAACGCCATGATAATTTGGAGTCCCTAAAACAATCCATAAGACAGGGACGCACGCAGTCTCTCCATGAAGGAAAATGTTTGCATCGAGAGGAGAGAGGAGGATAACTGGCTCTCTGGTATTAAAGCCCATGGAGATCATTTTGAATGAGCTTCATTTATTTTTAATGCTATTATTTACTGTATAAACTAAAACACATTATAGTAATAAATAACTGGCTTGTTGGTCTAGTGGTTAGTGACCCTGACTGCTGAGCCGGAGGTCGTGGGTCCGCAATAAGTTTCCCCGGTCTGGGTGATATTCATGTCCGTTGCATGAATGTTTGTGAAGTCCCTCGTGACACAGAATTATTTCTAATTTAGGAGTGATCTTTATAAGAAAATAAATAAAAAAGTAAATAGAATCCATGGACTCTGCAACTCTTAGAGTCGCAAGTGCGTTGCTTGCCTTTTGGGTGTTAACATTAAGGAATTCCAAATATAGTTTATCGTGACAGGGCGCATTCAATTCGCTATTATATATTTTGTAAATAATAAGTCTATTATTTACTAGTTAATTCGCTGTTGCTTATCGTTTTTGTAGCTTGTAACTGTGTCTTTTAACGGCGATCGCCAGCCAATTTCCCAAATATTCGGTCATCTATTATGTTTTGCTGCAAGGCCACCGGTTTGTGTAAGATATTACACATTTTACTACACCGTCTATTACAGCTTATTTAAATATGCTTTACGTAACAACAGCTGATTGCAATCGTTCAGTGGCCAGGTGTGGTCACCGCTGTTGAGATTTTCTGTCGGTTTCTATAGAATCAAACAACCTTTAGCTCAGTAGTGTGGGTCACTAACTACTGGAATAAAAGGCCTCTACATATACAATAATCTTAGCCTTCCTGCTTGCTTTTGTGATCAGTGCTCGACTTCGGTGGTCATAGCGTGATGTAATGTGACCTGTAGCCTACAACGAACGGGTAGAAACGGGCCGGTATTGTCCTGATCTTGTATATTCAGCCCTATAATTATATTGAAAATCGTTGTTCTGTATGTATATTTAAAGTCTATGTGTTTTTTGATGATAACAGAATACTTAGATGTGCAATTTATCATCGTTCTATTAATAGTTTGTACGTGCAAACAACAAATTTATTTTTATACATATATACGAGAGAAATGCTATGAAAAAGGTAGGTACGGATAGAGAATCCCTTGGCAACGCAACCAAGTGTATCGGAATATTATTGATGTGGGCGTTAGTCACGGCTCTGCCTATCCCTTCGGGAATGCGTAAGTGTATATATGTATGTATTTTTTTATTATATTAATAATCTAATACTAAATTCCTGAGGAGGACAGAGCAAAATTAAATAAGATTTTTTAGTGTACCTAAGTCAAGGCAGAGTGCTTCTATAATGTCTGATTTGTATATTATTTAAATGTCACACAAGCATAAAAGCTTTCTTGTACTACGAGACCAATATGCGGTTGTATTTTTAAACTACCTGTATTATTATTAAATTATACACCTGACATACACTTGGTTACTACAATAATTATTAGGTCTGTTAAATTTAACTGACCAAGAGTTGTCTAGAGAGGAAGAAGAAGCGACTTCACTCCACAGGTTAACAAACACCTCTTGCGCGTAGGTTGTATCCATGGACGGCGGTAGTCACAGTAAAATAAAAAGAGTGTTTGTGAGCGTTTGCCAGGAGACACGTACACTGTGAACGCATACGTACATGTCCCCCCTAATAGTTTTTAGAGAAGATCACAAACTATTAAGACCTTTAATATTCAGGTAGTAAATTAAAAAAAAAATAAAAAAAGTATTAAAAACTAAGCTAATCTAATAATTTTTATTGTTTTCACCCAAACAAATAAGCGTTATTCATTTAATTATTTACGTTATGCTATTATTTTGTCTTAACAAGTTTTTAGGACTTCATTGTTGTTATTCATATTTATTTAATAACTATAATTGTTATTTTCAATAATTATTATGTTCGCTTTTTACATCGGCTTTAAAGGTTTTTTTGGATCTGCTTCTTAAATATCTGTAGCACGTTTTAACAGAAAAATAAAGCATCTCTGCCTTTTTTTTTTTTTTTTTTTTTTTTTATACTATAGGGGGACAGACGAACAGACGGGTCACCTGATGGTAAGTGACATCGCCGTCCATGGAGACTTGCAACTCAAGAGTCGCAAGTGCGCTGCCCGCCTTTGATGGTGATGAGGGATGGGGGATGCAGGGAGCGGAAAGAAGAGAGGGATGAGGAGATGGAAAAAAGGATGAAGGAGATGAGGGGAGAGAAAAGGGGGGAGGGGTAATTGGGCCTCCGGAAACCTCACTCAATTCGGGGAAATGCAACGCAAGCGTTACTTCACAACCGGTTTTCTGTGAGGCCGTGGTATCGCACCGGTTGAGCCGGCCCATTCGTGCCTAAGCATGGCTCTACCACTAAATAAAAAACCTTCCACCATTACACAGTTTCAAAGAAACACACACACTACTACGCTACGCGAAGTATCCCCGAAGAATTAGAATTTTGTCCCACTAACTTAATAAGGAGCCTATTTCCGTCAACCGTACGATAGGAATAATTTTTTTTTTGGGTATATTTAACAGAAATGAAGGATAGAAAGAGAAGGATAGATATTGCTTATACAGATACACAGACAGAAGCTCGAGGACGTCGGGGTCACATATTTGGGAGGTCCGAGCCCTCTATAAAATTTAACAAATACTTCATCGAATAAAGAAAGTATTACGGAAAGCGGATTACTTTAAAAATAGTAAAGAGTCTTCGTAAATGTAGATAAAAGAATACCGTAAATTAAGAACTTCCTTATTTCGTATTACAAAACATAATAACGCAGTTCAAGGTCCCCAAAGTCAACACTTTTTATATAACTCCATAAGCAATGATCGCAAAAGCAACTAATAAAAATATATTAGGCGTTATTCATTATTTATGTAGTATTAATTTTAATTGTAGTAAATTTAGAAACGTCATAATTGTTTGTAAAGATCACGCGATACCTGTGTCCTTGACCGCTTATAGTCGTTTGTAATGAGTAATGACTAATGAATAACTATAAATTTAAGTAATGAACAATATGGCTGGCTGGTAGGAAGAAAAACATAAACTTTCTGTAACAGCTCCCAGGTAGTAGAATATCTTATTTATATTCATAGAATGTGATATGAAATTTATCTTGATGAAAAACTTCAAATAAGGCAATTTCAACTATATATGAGATATTCTTTGCACGTTTATTTTTTATAAAATCTGAAATCAAATATTACAGTAGAAAATGATTTGATAATCGCAAAATATGTCAAAGATTTTTTGGTACCTAATTTAAGATTCTATAGAACACAACAGCTGTTTTGATATTCATTATTCAACAAGTCACTAATTTAACTAAATAGTTACTACTGCCGTATTGTAAACTAGAAATTGTAAAGGTAAACCTCGGAAAGCACGTTCGTTGACTTTTTGACTCTGAGTGTCTTAAAATTACGAGGTGATTACCGTAGATTTGTGACGTGCTTCAACCCACTTTAGAAGAGAATACTAATTATGTAAACACCGTCTTGGTTACTCAACCACTTATAGGCCCTTGTTGAGTTTGTTTGTTTGAAAGATAACTAGTGTAGTAACAAACTGGCCCTTTACCGTGGGATATTCACAAACTTACGTACGGGAAAAACACTCAAACGTGACTCTAGAATATTCGACTACGAAGTCAGAGATTGCATATATGGTTTTCATTCAGAGCAAAAATGTATTGTCATGAATATTTGTATTTCCATTGGATATTTCTATATATGTATACCATGTGCATATCCGTATTTTGCAACCGATAAAATGCCGAGTTTTGGTCTTGACATCTCTGTGTATTATATTTCCAGTGATTCCATCCAGTATCTAATTGCGAAATTAAGCCTTAACTTTTTGTCTAAAAGGTTAAATATAAAGCAATTTTCTTCCACACTGTCAGTTCGCTCACATTTTCTCCCTTGTTATGACAAGGAAAATGTCGTATGTACCTGCTCGGTACAATGTTTATACCCTCGTCTGTACTTTAATGTCAATCTATAAAAGCCTTTATATAGGCGTAGGTAGCAGTTTCAAGTTTCCAATGTGTGCTGAATGAACTCCACTACAGTTACAGAACGCTAGTGGTATTTGGTTCATAAAATTGATGACATTATTTTTGCAGTATACGTAGAACGGATAAAACTAATAACACTAATTCCGTTTGGCAGATATACGTAAAAGAATTTATACCGGGAAAACCTCCACCCTAAAAACAAAATTTGCTAATTGTAATCTGAAATTCGCCCGAACTGGAGAATTAATATTCAAATTTTTCGCCCGTTATCCGTTTCGAGTAGATTTGATTGCCATTTATACGCTGTGTTTACTCCCCCCGGCTATTAACAAACCAGGTCACAGCTGAACACTTTCCCAGCTCAGGGATGTCATAATTACTGATGTTTAAAAGTGAGATTTTCATTATAATGACATGGAAAAGAGCTTAAGTAAGCTGCTACTTAGTAAAATTATCCTCTTGAACAACTGTAAATTCACCGTTATTTAACTGCAGCTCCGCTGTAGCTTAGAGTTATCTAGGGGGTTTTAGAAGTTAGTTAGAACTTCAAACGTATTGTGTTTACGAAACGTCGTCGCCATTGGTTCAGTACTTAAGGCTACTTAACAAACATACAAGATAATAGAAACCAACTCACTTTGTCAATATGCGTGCGTAATATTAATAACGAGTATAGTCCGAGAGTCAACTTTGTAGCTATAGTTTTTCGTCATAAAAATGTTTGTTATCACGAAAAACGACATGGAAGTACAAGTACCCTTAACATAACATACTGCCGAAAATAGCCTATGCAAAGGTTAAGTTCGTGTTACCCTTGTTGACATTTAATAGCGAATTTACTGAAACCAGTATTTTATGTCTTCGTGAGTCGGTATGAAACGTCTGTTTTTGTAATTCGTGTCATGTACGCACTCGGATTTATTTTTACATGGGACTCGTGTTCCTGCAACTGAAGCCTACCAATTGTTATTTTATTTTTAAGAATGTGTTCTTAGTAAAAGTAATATATTTGTATGGAATACATTTAATTGATCTGTCTTCAAAAACCTAAAGCTTCTAGTTAAAGATATACATATTTTATGAGATCAGGACTAAAATTGGACCTTTGTTGAATAGGACAATGGGAACCCTTTTTTGCTTAGGCCAAGACAAGCTGCTTGTATCAAATTACGCGTCAGATAGACACGTCTTTGTTAGAAATCCTTAAATGCATTTTCATGTCAGTGTGCTGGTTGCTAACGCAATTACTGTGAATAGTGATAGCATCCCTAGATGTTATTCCAGCGATTCAGTGTTTCCCAAACAAGAAAGTTATTACCTAGACGTGCTGGAGTGTCTAGCATCTGTTACTATTAGCCGACCAGCTAGCAGAAATTGAATATGCATGAATGAATTCTGCAAATGGGTTAAAGCTTGCACATTGCCCCGCAATCATTTAACTCTGATCGTTTTACGTTAATTTTTGCTGTCGGTCTATGCAGGATAATGGTTTTTATTTAGTGATTGTATCCAGTATGTGGTTTAATTGTTTGACGAATTGCCACATGTAAGGTTTCATTAGAATCGTCTCTGTTGAGGGCGTTTCAGGGTATATCAAAACGTAGTGATATTATAAGTTTTACGTATGTTGTTAATATTTGTTGTTTTTAATATTTCGATTTTTAATGAAATTGTTTGATTGATTGAGTCCTTATTGTACAGTCAGATACAATATTAGTTTATAAATACTTAACTGAAAATATTTACAATTGGCGGCCTTATCGCAATTAGCAGTTTCTTCCAGACTATTGGATGGAGAGAGAAATGTGATTTGAAAGAGGGGCTGCATTGTACAATATATGAGTCTCCTGTCTACATACACATTTAATGGATACCCATAAAATATATGTAAATACGCCTACATATTGATACATAAATATATGCATGAAAATACATATGATCATTTTAAATTGATACGGATATATAATAAATATAAACATAATACTGCCAAGTATATCACAAAGAAATATAGTACTCTTTTACTATTTTTTTTTTTAAATTAGTCAAAGTTTGTGCACATCTGATGGTCAGTGGCAATTCATTCCAATGACTTGTCCATAAATTTTGTGGTATGTATCGGTATTTTTAACATGAGATCTCAGACACCTTGAATGGGAGTCGTGCAGCAATTCAAAACGTTTTTTTGAGATAGGGTGAAGTGCTTCGGTTGAACAAAATATTGTAGAAAAGTGATATATACGAAATAGGAGTATTAAGGCTAAGGCGTATAGGTAACCACTTGAGCTTAATCCGATATTTAGAGACGTGTTCATATTTGCGTAGTCTAAAGATGAACCTGATACAGAGACTTTGAAGTCGCTCAAGCTTATTAAGTTGGTTCTCGGTGAGATCTGGATAGTGTAATTTTTGTGGCAACAGGAAGAAAGTTACGCAGTCTTCTAAGAGACCCTGCAGAAGTAAAAAGTTTCCTACTTATTTCTCGCAATTGTGTACCCCAAGATAGGTCTTTGTCAATATACATATTCCATGGTTTTTAACCGTGTCTTGGAATGGAACGGGTATACCGTTACAGTACATTAATTTGGGATTGACTTGACTAATCTTGCTTGCGTGTGCTCTAGACACTGATCTCCTCTAAGTCGATGTTTATAACACCTATTGCGCTGGGCAGTTCTTCTTGAGTGGCTTGAGTATAAATCTACAAGTCGTCTGCATAAAGGTGGTAAGCAATAGAAAGGTTATTGAAAATAGAGTTTATAAAAACTGCGAAGAGCAAGGGAGATAGCACGCTACCCTGTGGAACGCTAGCAGATATAGAGCACCTTGTGGAGAAGGTGTCATCAATGCGGAAGCGCCGTCGGTCGGCTAAACAGGTAGTTACGAAACCAGTCAATCGCCGTTGGACATATGTTAAGAGAGTCACACATTGTCCCCAGCAATAGATCAAAATCAACAACAACAAACAGTGTTGAAGGCGAAGGTTACTGAAATCAAGTAAAGCGAACACCGTCAGTTTGCCATTTTCCATTCCCGTCCTTATATCATCATATCGTTGAAGAGCTTTGGAGAGGAAATGTAAGATGGAAATGGTCGATACTCAGAGAAGCTGGTAGTTACATTTTTTGGGTAAAGGAATAACCTGTACTTCTTTCCACGCCACGGGAAACTTCCCACTTGAAATAAAATAAAGATATGAATAGGGACAGGAAGTATTTCATCTACAACTGGCAGAATCATGTCACGACTGATATTGACATTACCAATCACGCGGGAATTAATCAACATTTTACTATTCTAAACATCACAATCGAAGAATTGACTGAGAACAAAGCTGGATACTCGAGAGCTGGAAGAGAGGAAATATATTGTAACATGTTTGTTTTAATTGTCCTGTTAAAGTTGGACGAATTAGAGAAATGATTATTAAGAAGAACAATGCTTTCGTCTTTGGGAATTGTATCTTGTCGAGATTTTCCAACTCGTAGTGATCTAAGATACTTCCATAATTCACCTTGGTTACCATTCCCCCCCCCCCCCCCCATCCCTCATCGCCTTCAAAGGCGGGCACCGCCTTCAAAGGTGTCCATGGACGGCAGTTGTCACTTAGGTGACTCACATCAGGTGACCCGTCTGTTCATCTGATTTTTGTATCTACGCAATCTGTGTTATGAGGAGGGCCCCAATGTATGTTACCGAACTGCGAAAGCGATCCAAATTCATGCCACGAAAATTGCTTTGGGTGGTCGAATTTTATATGATAAAAAGAGTAGATAATGGTAGGAGAATAAATGAGCTTAATGTTGACCATGTTTTTCAACATGTTCTAAGGAAGATACAGTGACAATATCGAGCAGAGAATGTGTACAGTTAGGAAAATGATAAGTGGCATTACAAGGAAGAATAGAAACGTTATTAGACTCCAAACTGGAACGTAACAAGGAAGACCGAGAGTCGTTTTTAAGGAGACATGTATTAATATCTTCTGCGAGGATAATGTCTAGAGAAGAGAAAAAACGAATACACTTTGCTAAAATCGAAACATATTTAACTAAATTTATTTTTACGTTACGTTACTTTTTGTCCGTCTAACCTTAGTGCATATAGTAGTAGTAGATACATATCTATGGCAGATTTGCTACATAGCGTTGATTGTTTGCTATCCCTTCCAACAACGATTGCGTAGAAAGAAGGACTTAAATTATTTTTTTTATTGTACACACAGATACACTAATGCCTGTATCCCCGAAAGGGTATGAAGAAGCGTAACCAACGCCCTCATTTGGCCGATAATTTGGACCCATGTATGTATAAGATGGAAATAGATTGGGAAGTATAAGCAAGTCTTATACTCCCCATTCCATCTCAAAAAGTCAGTGTCGCATACTTATAACTAGAACTGCTTGGTGTCTGGAAGTCCTAGGCCTCTAACTAAAATTGTACCTATATACTTATATTATCTGTGGATGAAGACTATAGATAAATAAATTGTAACTTCAAGAAATCAATCAACCTGATCAATTGTTGACAAGATATGCGTACTATCTAAGTTTGACACGATTACAACTAGAGCTAATCAAAATATAATTCTATATATTGTTGCAAATAATCTCTGCACTGTCCGGAAGATATGTGGAATAAATGATAAGTAATGATTTATAATTTTAATTGTAACTGAATACGCTACCGTATTTCAAGAGTTAAATTCAGCATCTTTTGTATTAAATGTCACAACGGTAGGCTCAGTAATTTTTTGTACGGAACACCCAAGCATAACGTAAAGCCTTGGTATTATAGTAATAGTAATAAAACAACTCGTAAATTTAGACGCCTTATTACGGGTAGGTACGTCCGACCTAGTTTTTTTTTTTTTTTTTAAAGACAACTTCTGCATTAGGAATAATTCCTGTGTCTGGGGCTTTACAAACATTCAATCAACGAACACAAAGAACACCCAGACTCGGTACAACTATTGGATCACACAAATTTTTGTCCCGTATGGGAATCGAACCCACGACCTCCGGTTTAACAGTCAGTCACTAACCACTAGACCAACAGGCCCGTCTTAAAAATGCATTGAGCATTGGGATCGAAGTAGCTGACAGGTTTAAAGATTTACATCTATGGCATAAAAAGTTAGGCTGAATGTGAATACGTGTGAATAGATTTCCACTTTCGGCCTTTGATTTCTTTATCTTTAATAATAATCTGATACCAAATTAAGCAGTCCTTGTATGTAAGCAGACTCGCTGATATCATAACTATTGAAACATTTTTAAAACATAAAATACATAAATTATTTCTCAATACAATACAAATGTAACGTATCTATATACTCGTATATATAATTCTCCTCCTCAGAACTCCGGCTCCGGCTGGACCGATTCACAAATCAGCCCGTCAGACGGCGCTGCAGTCGGTGTCTAGGTTATTTATCTATACTACAACTTCAGGACAACGTCTGTCGGGTCCGCTAGTATATATATCCACTCAAGTCTATATCTCAGTAGGGGCAGGCAGAGGCTTCTCAACTCCCACTTTTTGTTAATCATAAATTAGTCCCACTTACTTAGGGGTTTAGCCTATTTCCGTCAGCCGGGGACTATATGATATGTAAATGTAATAAATAACCGTCCATTCTCTTAGTCGCTCTCAGAAGAGATGTGGTGGCCCTATGCTTCTCCACCGATAAACTTTTGTTTGTTTATACTTTTGTTGAATTAATTAAAAACGGTAAAGTGAAGTGGATGATACATTTTTCACTATTTAAATTATTTAATTGCGTGAGTTAGCGAAGTATTTTGAACCCGTTTCTAACCGTTATATGAAATTATTAACACACCTGTGTGTACTCTTTAAAAACCTTTAGGATTTTTAACTTTCATACTAAGATATACATAGCGTTGGAGTGTGTATGAGTTTTTAGACCTTATTTCTACGACTGTTTTATGCTAATGAGTGTAGAGAAAACGTTCTTCAAACACTAAAGAACGAACCTGCGGCCAGCTTAGATGATGTCAGTGATGAGACCAGCAATGATATCAGAATATAACTATCATCTATAAAGGGTACGTGTAAGAAGAACCGTCTCATATGTTGGACAAGCTGTAAAAGTTTCCAGCTGCAAGCAGTTAATAACAGTTCAAAAACTCTCCAAAAATTGGTAAAGTTGTAGCATAGGTTGCCGAATTTGAAAATAATTCGTTTTAAAATTTACTTTATTTGTTTCGTTTAAAGTTTGTTGTTTCGTTTGGAGTCAATCATAATACTAAAATTTACTCTGCTACTGTAGCGCCACTCCAATTAAACGCATTTTAATGGACACTTTTTCATGCCCAGAGACAGTTCTCCTTGATCAATCCAATAAACTCATCTCAAATAGTATCAACATATAATCACTACCGCATGTATGCGACTATTTCTCGCTAGATGAGCGCTAAAGTAAACTTTTGATGTATGTTTATATTAGATTAGTGATCAATGGTACTCGTGACATGATATTAAGGCAATATTGCGTGCAATGGCAATACGGAATACTTAACTGTTGAAGTTATATTCCCGGTAACAGATATTACCATCATATTCCATATTCCAACTGCCGGCAAAATGCCAATATTCTCGCCAATATTGCCCCTATCCTTTATAGTAGCTGGACTGTTAACGTTCGTTTGAACGCTTGTTTGATATTATTTAAGCGTAGTTGTAGTCATATTGGCTCTATATAAACCCCCAATTGTATGATGCCAAACTTTAACACTTGTTAAAAACATGTCATCGCTTTTGTGTCTTTAGAATTGCAAGTGTCAACGGGTGGCAGCAGGCACTTATCATTGGGTGAACCGTCCGCCCGTTGACTCTCATTTCCAAAAAAATATATCGAAAATTGGTTTTGCAGTAAATATTACGCCGATGTTGAATTCGTTGTTTTTTTAAATCTATATAATATGTAATTATGTCGCATGATTTCTTATTTGATATTATTATCTAGAATTCAGATACTGTTAAACAATATTAAAATGGTTGTGTTTTGTGAATTTGAGTAAGTAAAAGCACAAAAAAATATTGGAGTGTATTAAGTATTATTAAAAAGATTGCGTTTTATAACCTGAGCCAATAAAATTCTATTAAAAAGCTTACCATTACTTTATTAGATTCCTTTTCAATAGAATTTCAATTTCATAGCAAACGTTCTAATTTCAGTTTATAGAGCTATTGCGACAATATTGGCGAACGAAATATTGTTTGATTCATGAATCTTAATTCAAAAATTTATCGTCAATATTGATTTATCTCTTAAGTTGTGCAATACTTGTAATCTCCAATTTTATTATATTATACGAAATGTATTTGAGCGCTTAATTTGTACTTTACCATACTTCAATATTTCTGTACTATATTAGACAGCGTACAGCGCACGTACTTTGAAGTATAACTTTTTGTAAGTTCCATTCATGCATAAAAGACCAACTGAACTTGAAATCAACCAACCCGTTCCGGAATCATTATCTGGAATATGCAGGCGTACAATTGTTTTTTAAATTGATGTTTTGGTATTAGGAGCAATGATGATTTAGTAGAAAGTGTTACATTGACTTTACAAACATAAACTTCAATTAAATATATATTTGTATAGATATACATACAGTTTTACTAACGTGTATATTACGAGAATACCCGATCAGTTTCCACGATACCGTAGCACTTGATACAGATTAAGCAACACTCCTTTTGCCACTTTACAAATGGTAATCGTTGGGTCTGAATCTATTGAGCCATCCCCGAAATACACACACATCTTTAAAAACCTATAATCGGGCATTACAGCTTCTTTCGGCGGAAATATCATTCAGTACCTATCCAAAATTTCACTCCTATGTGAAGTTTCGTAGGCAGAGTTTTCGTCTTTATTGCATCTGACGTCATTTATAGACTTGTCTTTAGGGAGGTTAGAGTTCAGTTACGCCCTTATCGTGTCTAGTCCCATTCTATTATTCACGACCTAATATAGCTCCGTTAACTTACGTAATAAACGGAATCTCCGGGGCAGTTCGTAGATAAATAATGTTGATGATCGGAGTGTTACATCTTTTATTATTTGGCCTTGAATTAGATAATAATCTACTTTAGAAATTTTAATGTATTGGTTGTGGTAAAGAGAGACAACAAGAAAGAGTCTAAAGAACTTAACTAGGGAACATACTCTGATCAAATTTGTAGTATTGCCTCTGCCAACCCCTCTGTATTGTCTGTATGTACATATGTATATAAATTACGGCATTATAGTAGAGCATTCCTAAAAATGTCAGACTAAGCACAAATTACCGATCCCGAGTTAAATAAATATATTTTAAAATTATTTTTCTCAAAGAAATAAAAATGCTGTAATTGAAAAATAATTATATTTTTGTCACAAACTTTGTAACAATTGTCTGACGTTTGACATAGTAAAGTTCTAATAAATAAAATAATTTAATAATTCATATTAACCACAAACACATACACTCGAAATAAACAGTTTTTTTTTTATATTAGCCTACCATAGTGACTCCACTTTGCCTGATGGAAAGCAATAGGTGGAGTCAAAGAGTGGTGGTCACCATCCTCATTGCATGTCTAGTCAATGCAGCATGGTGACCCACACTATGGCGGCCTTATGAGATGCTTTTTCACGCCCCGCTTAAAAGGCCCGGGATCAAAGGGGGGAAGGAAACACGTGCGCTGGTAGAGAATTCCAGGCTTTTACCGATCGGCACAGGAAAGAAGAGCCAAACCGTTTAGTTCGGGTACGTATATTTTCAACGCTCAAACGGTGACTCCTCAGGCCAGCACGTGTAGTCCTGTAGAGGAAGGGAGAAGGTGGGACCAATTGGAAGAGCTCATCAGAACACTCCCCGTGATGTAGGCGATAGAGGACTGCCATAGAGGCGACATCTCTTCGCAACTGCAGAGGCTCAAGAGACTGGGTGATCTCAGGACAGTCGATAATGCGGACTGCGCGCCGTTGCAACCGATCGAGAGCGTCAAGCAAATACTGCGCATAGCCGTCCTAGAGATGAGAGCAGTACTCCACGCAGGAGCGAACCTGGGTCTTGTATAAAAGACACAGTTGCTCGGGCGAGAAGAACCGTCTCACCTCGTTCAAAACGCCGAGCTTACGCGAGGCCGCCTTAGTGACACTCTCGATGTAATCGCGCGGATTGAGATCCCGGCAAATATCCATACCCAGGATACTAAGCCTATTCTGCAGTGGCAGTTGAGTGCTCTGAAGAGTAGGAAGGGGAAGGAATTTAGACTTTTTGGTAGAGGACGCACACGCTTGTGTTTTCTTGGCGCTGTTAATAATGTACTCATTAATTTACAGAAAACCGGTAGACAAACAATGCTTGCATTGTATTGCCGAGTGAATGAGGGTACCTGAGGCTCAACTCTACCTCTCCTCATCCATCTTCCTCTTTACCCTCGCCCCATCAAGCTCTCCTCTTTCACCCCGCATCACCTTCAAAGGCAGGTAGTGCACTTACGCGACTTGAGTTGCAGGTGTTCACGAGCGGCGGTTGTCACTTACCATCAGGTGACAGTACATTGTCCACATATGCAATGACCCTCACCAAAAACTTATTACACGCCGTTCAGTCATCTTATTGGTTGTTTTTCAAAAAAATATGTTTGGGTCATTTAGAAGTTGGCTGGAACAAATAAACTTTTATACGTACACATACATACACACATACATACACACATACATACACACATACATTACACTTCTTTTTTGAATACTTATATTTATTAAATAATACTACGTACGTACCTCTACCCATCCCTTCACGGCTATAGGCGTTAGGGAATTTAATAATGTTAGCTTAATCACTCATAAGCACTGTAATAATAATTATACATAAATATTGTCTTATAATTATTACAATGTGTAAAAAAAGGAAATAATCTATGATAATGATATTTATGTAACTATGATTAATGATTGTGTTTTTAATGTACTAATCTTCAAATATTGTCGGTTTATATTTTTGTCTATGACTTACAATATATTATAACGTTATAGTAAAATAAAGATTTTATCCTTCCAGACTTTTATAACAATAAATTAAGCTTAATAAAACTAGACACATACAAGTACTTAATATAAAATGTTGCTATCGAGTTCCTTCTGTAATATTACCACATTTTAATTTAAATTTAAGTAACCCTAGATCACACGCTGTTGAAATATTAGACTTAGAAAATCAATCACTGTAGTCTATATCGTCATTGCTGAAAAATCTAGAGTAAAAGTAGTCTAAAACCACGGCTACGTTATATTGATATATTATCAGTTATCTTCCATCTTGAGGAATCTTGTAAAACCCATTTACTTATTTTTTAGGGTCGTTAGCAGACGATACTAGATATTATATAGAAAACTAAAAAGAGTTAAAAATTAAATTATTAGTAATTACTTAATCATAATTAGGCAAATAATACTGTTAGCAATTTTAATAAAGCACGGATTCATTTGGGCTCAAAATTTGTAGTAAATCGTTTTTTTTTATTATATATATTAGCCTACCATAGTGACTCCACTTTGCCTAATGGAAAGCAATAAGTGGAGTCAAAGAGTGGTAGTCACCATCCTCATTGCATGTCTAGTCAATGTAGCATGGTGAACCACACTATGGCGGCCTAGTGAGATGCTTTCTCACGCCCCGCTTAAACGGGACACGGGATCAAAGTGGGAAGGAAACACGTGCGCTGGTATGGAATTCCAGGCTTTCACTAAACGGCACAGGAAAAAAGATCCAAACCGCCGCTTACGCTTGTATCCCTTAAGGGGTAAGGAGAGGTGTATTAAATACCCACATTTTGCTAATTAGAATGTGCTACCACTAATGTAAAACGAGGCAATTAATTGCAGATGCATTTGCCTTAAACCGGTCACTGTATGACTGTATACATACTGTCTGATAGCTAACAGTCCGATCCCTTAGTCCCTTTTTACGAGTAGACAAAGTATGTATGTATGTGACCTTAAGTATAGCGTAGTAGGATAGGCTTTAGTAAAAAGGGATCAAAAATAATATTCGTTATGTTTTGTTTTATTCTCCTCCGTTTGTTAACAAGTTTAAGCTATTAAGAAGTCGACTGAGCAAAATGCATAATATACCATAGACTATAGAGAAAACAGTGATAGTTTGCATAATGAAAGCTTTTGAGGGCGTGTTTGGAACTGACGTGATGCGGCGTAAGCTGGGCGCTATTTTGCATTTTTTTTTGAGGTCACATAATGACGAAAGGGTTCCTTTGTCATGTATTTTTGTGGAAGCTCTGGAGGGTTAACAGCGGCACGTAGTAAAATTGAATTACAAAGTTTCTTGCAGACAATGTCTTTTATTATACACTATAAAACCAAGTCTTAAAAACAAGTACGTGATTGTTTACTGAGATAAAAAGTAACTTCACTGAGAAATTTACCTATTATTTATCAAATACCCTTAAACGAGCAATTCTTGTTTATATGTTCGTATAAATATAATCTGAATCTCGGAAGCGGCTCCAACGATTTTCATGAAATGTAAAATGCACGGGTTTTCGGGGGCGATAAATCGATCTAGCTAGGTTTCATTTTTAGAAAACGTCGTCTCATCCGTGTTTTTAGGCAATGAAAAACTGTTACAATATCATTAGAATACGAAGGTTTTCGCCAGCCATCGACAAGGTTATAAAAGCTCAGGTGAGAAATAGGGTGGTTCGGAAACCAGAAGACCCCGGTTCGAGTCCAGATGATTATTCTTTCCCTTTTTTTTCTAGTTCTTTCTTTTGCTAGAAAAACTATGATTGGAAGCCCTTTATCAACGCATCTTATTCGTATCTAGGTACATATATGACAAAAAAACGGGCAAAGCTCGGTCATCCAGGTATTTTATTACTTATATGTTCTCGATCCCGAATATGGTCACCAAAAAACTTTCCATGAGTTTCGTAAAGGGGACTGTAATCAATCAGTATACTTACGACTCTTGAGTTGCAGGTGCCCATGGATGGCGCTTGTCACTTACCATCGGGTGACAACTCTGTTCGTCTGTCCCCCTATAATGTATAAAAAACAAATATATATATATTTAGTGCCCGGTTGACGGTAATATCCTAGCTTCATGTTAAATTATAGAAATGGTATTAATGTGGGCGTTTGATTCACCTCTTTCTTACCCTTCGCGCATATAGGCGTGAGCCTGTGTGTTTAATACACACTATGGTTTTTTTTTATGCTTTCGAGTTTAAACGTTTCAGATTTAATGATATATATTTTTTTTGACAGGAAATAGAAGCAATAGAAGAACAATGGCGAACGGAGTCGGCTGATTTGGTTACGGCAGTGGCGCGGCTTCAGGATGAGAACAAACGCCTGCGGAGAACTATAAACGCACCGGCAGATGGTAAGTATCTCAATTTGACTGGCCTGTAGTGATCCTGAATGCTGAGCCAGAGTTCGTGTTGTAGATTCCCGCACGAGACATAAAACAGTTGTCCTGAGGTGTTAAGTGTTTTTTGTGTCCGTTGTTTCTATGTTTTTCAAGGTACCTCACAGGAATAATCCCTAATGCACGAGTTATATAACAAAACCTCTGTCAATAAAATACAGAAATGGTATAAACACTAAAAATAAATGCCACCAATTACACCTGAATCAGATGCTTCCTAGCGAGAAACATCATAATGATGTTTCTCGCTAGGAAGCGAGCAGACGTTGAGGGAAAACGACAGGAGCTTGTTGCTGAGCTCGACCGGGTCCTGAGCCGCATCTCTCAATGGGGTTGTGAGAATCTGGTCGAGTTCAGCGCTAAGAAAACACAGGCGTGCGCGTTTTCAAACAAAAAGTCTCCATTCCTTCCCCTTCCTACTCTTCAGAACACTCAACTGCCACTACAGGATAGGCTTAGTATACTGGGTATGGACATCTGTCGGGATCTCAATCCGCGTGATTACATCGAGAGCGTCACTAAGGCGGCCTCGCGGAAGCTCGGTATATTGAACAAGGTGAGACGGTTCTTCTCGCCCGAGCATCTGTGTCTTTTATATAAGACCCAGGTTCGCTCCTGCGTGGAGTACTGCTCTCATCTTTGGGATGGCTATGCACAGTATCTGCTTGACACTCTCGATCGGTTGCAGCGACGCGCAGTCCGTATTATAGACTGTCCTGAGGTCACCCAGTCTCTTGAGCCCCTGCAGTTGCGAAGAGATGTCGCCTCTATGGCAGTTCTCTATCGCCTACATCACGGGGAGTGTTCTGACGAGCTCTTCCAATTGGTCCCACCTTCTCCCTTCCTCTACAGGACTACACGTGCTGGCCTGAGGAGTCACCGTTTGCGAGTCGAAGATATGCGATCCCGAACGAAACGGTTTGGCTCTTCTTTCCTGTGCCGATCAGTGAAAGCCTGGAATTCCCTACCAGCGCACGTGTTTCCTTCCCAATTTGATCCCGGGTCTTTTAAGCGGGGCGTGAAAAAGCATCTCACCAGGCCGCCATAGTGTGGGTCACCATGCTGCATTGACTAGACATGCAATGAGGATGGTGACCACCACTCTTGGACTCCATTTATTGCTTACCATCAGGCAAAGTGGAGTCATTATGGTAGGCTTACGAATAAAAAAAAAAAAAAAAAAAAAAGATTAAATAATTAAAATATTTTTTCGAGTACAATTTGCCTCACTTGTTTGTATACATAAGTTAAAAACTAATTCTACAAACATCATAATACACAAGTCTTAATTTTTTAAATCTGAATTTAAATATAATTAAACAACCATTATATAAAGCCGTATCGTACCAAGTTTCATTCATTCACTCATTCGTAAACAGGCAATTCAACAATAAATCTTATGTACTCGCTATTGTTGCAGTGTGTTTATGTTACATGTAACAATATTTACAAGTTGGCCTTCGTTAAGCGCGTGTTCTTAGTACATGAATAATAAGCTAATTGTTTGTTACAAAATGGCTAGGCTTATAGTAATTAGCGTAAGTGTGTAGCACTTTTAGGTGTAAATGTATCTTCATATAGTTTAAAACAAAGTCGCTTTCCGCCATCTGTACGCTTAGATCTTTCAAACTACGCAAGGGTTTTTAATGTGGTTTTCATCAGTAGACAGAGTGATTCAAGAGGAAGGTTTATATGTATAGTACCTGGATGACCTGGTATTTTTTTTTGGTAAATCGTAAAAGAACGAAAAAAAAAGTAAAATAAATAATCATCAGGGCTACTACCGGGGTAATCTGGTTACGGGACCGCCCTATTTCCCACCTGACCAATTACAACCTTGTAGATGGTGGCGAAATTTACCTTCGTATTCCTAATGATATTGTAGCACTTTTTCATTGTCTGAAAACACGGATAAAACGACGTTTCCTAAAAATGAAACCAAGCTAGATCGATTTATCGGCCCCGAAATCCCCTGCATACAAAATTTCATGAATATCGTTTTAGCCTTTCCGAGATACAGATTATATATATACAAGAATTTCTCGTTTAAAGATATAAGATAATACATGCATATTTTAGTAGTGAAAAGCCGAGCATTTCAAATATTTGCAATGTGATGTCGCAAAATCGTATTTTTGTGCGCTTACATCGCAAACGCTGTTGGCTAAACCGTACGAGATAGATCAAAATAATATACTACTGAATTGTACATCTTAAAAAGGTCTACATAAAAGTACGCGATGGCATATGTTTATCTCCTATATATTAATAATAATATTATTAATGACTCCACACTGACACCTCATTAGTATCTACATTGTACCCATGCGAAGCTGGGTGCAATGTAAATAATTATTGATAAAGAGAGATATTAAAAGAGAGACTATAAAACATCACGCTGCGACCCTTAGGAACGGAGCAGTGACTTTAAATGGAGGTTAAACTGTGGGGAATGGCTAGTATATTTATTAAAGCGGAGGAGGTTTATGTTTGTTTGTTTAAACGCGCTGAAAAATATGATCACGCAACATTACCTGTCTCTATAATGTTATTAACGCGATTCGTTTATTATACTATATTATTTCTGCTAAATAACTGTATATACTCGTTATATGCATTGAGACATATCTTTCTTTATGTATAAATGTTTGACTTTAGCTATAATAATACGCCATCAACTGCTGGTTTTATTATATAATTTTGTTATTATATCTCCATCCTTGGTTGTATGGTAGAGGAGGCTTTAGCGATAAGACCACCCATTGTACTCTAATTCATAAGATTATATTGTTTTTAACTGTAATCTATTAATGATGTAATCTATTAATGTGTATAAAGAGTATTCTATCTATTTCTGAAACTATCAGTCGGCTTTGTGCGCGAGTACGACTTGTACCTGGCCGGTTTTTTTTTGTGTTTGATTGAGTATTTATTTACGAATACTATAGGATAAAAAAAACATCACGTACAAACGCATGTAAAACTATTTGTTTTTTTTTATATATAATAGGAGGACAGACGAACAGACGGGTCACCTGACGGTAAGTGACAACCGCCGTCCGTGACAACTGCAACTCGAGAGTCGTAAGTGCGCTGCCCGCCTTTGAGGGTAATAATGGATGAGGGGAGGATAAAGAAGAGAGGGGGGGTGAGGAGATTTGAAAAGGACAGGGGAGCAGGTCGAGCCGGCCCATTTGTGCCTAAGCATGGCTCTACCGTTGTTAAAATGTACTACGGGGCAAGGGTAGTAGGTTCGAGTCCTAAATGGTTCTATGATACCTGGGTGGGTCTCTTCAACCTGACTGGGGACGCTTAGCTATTGGCGTAATTGACTTAGGCAACGAGTGAGGATGGACATGTAGACAAGTCAATCCTGTACATCCTCACGGATGGTTGGTTCGAGAGACGTAACGATCAATTACTTAAATAACATTCATATATATATAGGATGTTATTAAATCTCTCGCTACCAATTTAATTATAAACATGGCAGTGAAATCTTGTGGTCGTTCGATTATTGGACTTATTATACTGGTTGTACCTACTATAATAATTTTGACGTATCAGTGGAAATATTATTATTCTTTTCGCTTTAAAATACTATATTAATTAATTATGACTATATAATTAATTATGTACCGAATTTAACCGAAACCTCAATAGTGTCAATCAAGCTCTCCTTAGAGTACCATTGCAGACAAGCATATATAAAATATATTTATTAAATCAATATTTTATTCATTTATTAAGTTATAATTATCACAGGACCCCCCTCCCCCTTCCATATCCCAGGACAACAGCCATTAAAAAATACGCATATATGTATATCCTTAATATTGCCCGCGAAGGTTATAAAACAGCCCTTACGAAGTGAGTGTGCAAGTATATAAAATTTGAGGAAAGTATTCATGTTCAGATTCTTATATTCTGAACACCAGATATATATATATATATATATAGGATGAGATATTGATGACAGATATTTAAAGGCATATATCCATGTTATTTCTCGTCGCTCTCTGTAAATAGAGACAAGAAAGACATCGTTGTTGTTTCCATCTTTCCCTATAAATGTGTTTTCTTCTAAGTGTCTCCAGGGAACTCCCAACCATCAGAGCAAGGCTCGGTGTTGTGTATTGAAAATAAACTTATTATGATATTATTTTTGTTTTTCATGACTTAGGGGAATTACTTTTGTGAATAGTTTTGAGTATTTGTAAGGTAAATTGGAAATAATATAGGATTAGGAATCTCAATTTTACTTTAATATCCCAATTTTATTTCCATCTCTATATTCAACTCTGGCATAAAACATTATCAAGGTCAAACTCTCTGATCTGATTGTATGAAACATGTGTGTGAATTAACGCAAATACATGTATATATAAACATTATTTTGAACCATGTAACGTTCAGTCAACATGTAAGTAGTATAACCTGTCCGAAAGCAATGTATTCACTTTACGTGGTAGAGCCATGCTCAGCCACGAATGGGCAGACTCGACCGGTGCGATACCATCCTTCACCTTCACCTCATTGAAAACCTGTTGTGAAGCAACACTTGCGTTGCATTTCCCCGTACTGAGTGAGGTTTCCGGAGGCCCAACTGACTCTTTTTATTTTCATCTCTCCTGAACCCCGCCATTTTCCCATCTCCTCACCCCCCCTCTCTTTTCCCTTCCCGCATACCATCATCCCTCATCACCTTCAAAGGCCTTTGCACTTGCGAAGAGATATCGCCTCTATGGCAGTCCTCTATCGCCTACATCACGGAGAGTGTTCACCGTTTGAGAGTGGAAAATATAAGATCACGAACTAAACGGTTCGGCTCTTCCTTTCTGTGCCGATCGGTTAAAGCCTGGAATTCATTACCAGCACACGTGTTTCCCTCCCATTTTGATCCCGGGTCTTTTAAGCGGGGCGTGAAAAAGCATCTCACCAGGCCGCCATAGTGTGGGTTACCATGTTACATTGACTACACTTGCAATGAGGATGGTGACCACCACTTTTAGACTCTACTTTTTGCTTTCCATCAGGCTGAGTGGAGTCATTACGATAAGCTAATATAAAAAAAGAGGCGGGCAGCACAGTTACGACTCTCGAGTTGCAGGTGTCCATGGACGGCGGTTGTCTCATACCATCAGGGGACCTGTTTGTTTGTCTGTCCCCTTATAATATAAATTTTTTTTTTTTTATTTATATAGCATTATTATATGAATGTACATGCCGGTAGTACTCTACTTTTTAACCTGTAAGTCTTGGGAAGTAAATCGTTATATCATTAATCGGCGTGATACATATAAAATGTACATATACATACATATAAAATGACATTTTATATGTATCACCGCCAGCATTCTATCTGATGAGAAGGTCTACTATTTCGTAGTTTCGTACAGGTTATAGAAAATGTTGATGAAAGGTCGCGTATAGAAACTCAAGTGGCCAGAGCTTTTATATACGAAATTGTCTATTAAGGCTCTTCTATTAACCTCTGAGTGCTTTATGATGTTCATTTTATGTTTTTTTTTTTACCTAACAATTCTGTCCCTAGTATGTTTTTTTTATACTGTTAACCAGCCTATAAGTTTATTATGGGTAAAAGTTTATTACATTTTTCTTTTTCATTCTCAACCGCTAAGATAGGCCTTCTTCGGTTAATACCATGATTCCTGGTCTAGGGCAGTTTCTAACGACTTTTGATATTGTCATATCAACGCATCTATGATCTATTGCGACAAATTTTAATAATAAAACTTCAAGAATATATAGTAGTTCAAGTTAATATAATCTTTGGAGGGATACAAACATTTTATGATTGTGCAGTCTAACGTAACATCGTGGCAACTTTATAGCTACCACAGTACCAAAGCTATAGTGAACACATTCCATTGTAGAAAATAACGCTTTTATTCTTGAATTTCAATTATTCACTCAAAGCTTAACATGAAAAAGGATACCATAAGGTCACATAACATTCCTTTTATAGATTCATTTCAAATTTTTCGCCTACAAATGTTCCTAAAGAATTTTCTTCTCAGAATTATTCGTTATAAATTGCTTTCCTCCTTAGACCGCCCTTGGGACTCTGATTCTCTGATTTAATTTCACCTCTGGAGATTTCAAATTACTAAGTGAGGCTCAGATGAGTTAAATGGTTTACTTTAAGACCGAAGTTGTGATTTTTCACTAAAGGAAAAGTTTGTTTTTGCCTTGAAATATTTCAGAAAGCAAAATCTCCAAAATTACTTATTCGATTTTGAAATTCTTTTATGGACAATAAGCTGTATTAAATTAAAATATATGTACATACGTATGTTGACTTGACGTACGTACGATAAGTTTTTATTTCATCTAGAAATGCTCTAGACCAATATAAATGTTTATCAAAGCAAATTTATTGGAGCCTCCTGACCGGGGAAGCACCTCCTTCTTCACTGGTAATTACAAATGCTTATAAACTCATAAGCATAATAATTTAGTTTGTCGGGGTGGCTTTAGAATTAATTATAAGCCGTTGGCTGGAAACGGTATCCGTAGTTTCCACACGAAAAAAAAGGGGTTCATGTTCAGTAGTAACATTGCCACGATTTACGTAACGGCCACGTAAAACGTAATTCTTATAAGGACAACCTAAGAGTGTAGATAGACCTACCTTTATACACATTTCATAGAATGCCATTTCTATATAATAAAAAGGATATGCCACACCACACATACGTAATGTTGAAGCTGTAGAGTTTCAAATCCGATTCATATACGTGACGTACGTAAAAAACAATTAGTAAATTATATCTATCTTTTTCGAAGATTTTAATGATAGTAGTTCTTGTTTTCTACGGCAGCCGATCTACAGATGTAGATCGGCTGCCGCTTGGTACTGCCATACCTAGCACGTCTTGTATAGCTTATATATCTATTTTAAGAAGGCAAATCGAAATTTCTTTATCAAAAGTTTCAGACTGGGGTCGACTTAACCTAGTCCAGTTTAACCCCACGAAGACACAAGTCGAATCTTTGGCGTCGATATATCAAGCGAAGTCCAGTTTCGCGGTCACTTAGAGAGTAAGGCCATATTAGCCTCGAAGAAGCTTGGTGTGCTAAACAGATCGAGACACTATTTTACTCCGGCCCACCGCCTGCAACTTTATAAGGTGCAGGTTCGGCCGCACATGGAATACTGTTCTCATCTCTATGCAGGTGCACCCCAGTACCAACTTCTGCCTCTTGACCGCATTCAACGGAGAGCGACTCGCATCATCGACTGCTAAGATATTTCTGATCGACTTGACACCTTGGCGTTGCGTAGAGATGTAGCTTCACTCTGCATCCACTATGGCTTGTATCATGGGGAGTGTTCAGAGGAATTGTTCGGACTTATACCGGCTGCAGGTTTCCGCCATCGTCCTACGCGACAAAATATCCATCTCCATCAAAACTAGAATTAAATTAAGGTTGTCAACAATCATACAGCCTGATAAACATTCTTTTAACGTTTTTGAAGTAAATCCATCAATGATATTTAATCTTAAGCGAATGATTTCAAGTTATTACGATGAGAGACAAAATTGTATTAATCCTCGACTAGAACTTGTTATCTAATTTTAATTTTTTACTAGTCTGGACTCGTGAAAACATGTTTTCTTTAAAAATTGTTATATGTTTGCTGTTCCCTGAAGCTTCACCTGCTTTCTTGGTCCCTACTCTGCGCCTAAGCATCGTAGTGTGATGTTTTATAGAATATACTATTCGTTAATAAATTTAATAATTCGTCAATAGACAGTGGTAAATGTATAGACAAAGAATACTTATAAACGTATAGCGTATACAACAGATAAGTGGTTTAAACCAAAAAACATACAAACTAGCTTTAATATAATAGTATAAATTTACAACACAATATCCTAGTTTGAGCTATGACGCTTTTATTCACATTACTGCTAAATTTTGCATTTCCCATAATAATCTTTTACAAGAATTTCATATCGCACTGATATTAAAAGAGTGTATCAACTCAAAATTTATATTTTTTTCAGAAACAATGGCCATCCTTTTCAGAGTTATGATGTCACAGCCACACTTTTTAAACTTAGCATCTTTTTTTGTGACAAAGATTAAAAATATTTTCAAAATAAGTTGTTGATGAAGATTAAGACTGATGCAAGATGAAGACTGTTGGTTTAATGGTTAATATATCCGACTAATAAGCCAGAGGTCATGGGTTCGATCCCCGTGACTGTGCAGTGAGCAAGATCATTTGTTCTGAGTCTGGGTGTAATTATTCTATAATATGTATATATTTAGAAATATATAAGTATGTTTATCATCAGCAGCTGCGTGGTTACCACAGTGCAAGCTCTGCTTGTGTGATTGTTAATATTTTTAATACTTTTTGTGAAGATGACATAAATCTTTAATAATTCAGATGACATCACGCTCGCACACGCGCATATATAGCAGGTAATACTTACTGCCTCTACATAAGATATGAGTCACAATTTCTACAACTCTACTCATGCAGGTTTTTTTTTTTTTAATCCAGCTTAAATCTCTAAGGCTCAATGTTGATGTTTTATGCACCTCTGCTTGCTCCTAAGTACAACTCTTAAGCTATTAGTTTGGTTTCATATAGAAGCTAGAAGTGTTTTAAGTATTTTACCCTGTAGTTTCAAGTGAGTTTGTGTTCTCTGCTCCGCTCTCTTTCTTATCTTTATTCTTTAACATATATTTTATGTTAGGTCAATTATTATTTTTGTATTTATAATCATTAATATTTGACCGATTCAGAAAAAAACAAAAAAAAAATATCTCTTTACACGATCGGCTTAATACTATTTAAGTCATTGTTACCAAATCTGATAGATGGCGTTGCAGTAGAATTGAGTCACGCTTTAGTTTGTTGCGCACAGGCACATATAATGTAATTCGTGTTTATAAATGAATGTCTTGCTCTGAGACACTACCTTTTATTTGGAGTATCACCGGAATCTTAGGTATCTTGTACCGATAATTGTACAGTTCCAGTTCCCACGTTTATTATATTATCTACTCTTGACATTACATACATTGTTTAGCTGTCAAACAAGTATAAATAAATGAAAACATCCCTGTCAAATAAAAACCTTTCATGCGTCGGTTCGAAAAGAGCGATCTAAGAATGCTTTTAATCAAGTCACATTTCAAACTAAATCAAAATCTAATATAATGCGCTAAAAATCAATGATGCCATAGACAAACACATAGATACTTTTTTGCGCCAGGGGTCAATAAAATGACGCATAACATTAATTTCAGTTAAATTTCACATTTTATATGTTCATAACGAGTCGTTTCCCGCTTTTTTACTTGCGCTTATAGTCGCTGCTATTAGTTGTATAATGATATTTTGTAACCTACATTATTCATCACTAAACACTATTTAATACAAAAACGCCGATAGTTCCAGCTATTAATTCGTTTTAACAAACAAACAAAACACCCTCATGAGCTTTGATACATTAGTATAGATATATGAAAAATCTATCATAAATACGTAACAAAACACCGTATTACCTCATAGCGTGTCATCTGGACTATGTTCGCTATTGTTACTTAATATAGAGTAATAGTATCGCATCTAGAACATAAACAAGTCAATTGCCTCAGACCATTCATTTATAGTTCAGAAGGCATTTATTCGACTATAAAGTAGTAATTGAACGCTTTGAACGTGAAACGTCATCAGGGCTTCGATTGGAATTCACTTATGAAGGCACTATAAAATAACTTGATTCCACTTTCGTGGGAAAGCCATGCTTAGAACACGTATGGGCCGGCTTAGATGGAGTTACGTAATGCTTGTATTATGTTTCACCGAGTTAGTGACGATACCGAATACTTTTCTTATTTTTTTTATTTTCTGCTTTAAAAAGACAACTCCTGCATTAGAATTAATTTCTGTGTCGCGGGGGACTTTACAAACATTCAAACAACGGACACAAAGAACACCCAGACTCAGAACATCAATTTGAGGATTACGCAAAGTCTTGTCCTGTGCGGGGATCGAACCCACAACTCTGCGCGGCAGCGTATTGGCGAGGTGACCACTTAAACCGCTACGCCATCCGTGCAGTAGAGTCCTTTCTTGTTTACCTTCCCCTGTTGCACCTCCTCTTTTTCCCTCCCCCTCTAAGGCCAGCCTGCTTGTGACCCCCCCCCCATACCATTAAACAAAACTAGTAAATATACCAACTAGAGATCACCTGCTATCGAATTTCGTCTATAAATTAATTGAAATGGCCAGTATAACTTGAACTAGCATTGTGTAATGGAAAATACCTACCAAACATAGAATTTATCGATTTATAAATAACATTTTAATTTCCTAGGAACGAGTGCCCCACCATCCCCTGCCCGTGAACACGACCAAGAAGTTTTATCCAGACTGAGCAGCACCGCGGAGAAGCAACGAGCTACGCTACGTCACCAAGAGTTACAATTGCAAGAGAAACAGCAGCTCATTGATAGTGTGAGTATATGTGTTATTGTTGACTTAGTTTTGACCTACTCTCATTGTTCATTCAGAAAAAAATAATCTTTATGGAAGCTCCAAGCTTCAATTGGAAACATCAAACTTCAAACACAAGCGTTAATGGTTTTGTAACATAAATTCTAAAAAAGCGACATTATATTGTTTTACATTTAAAAAAAAATTAAGAGTAAATTAAACGTATTGTTTATTTAAAATATACGAGTATATCATAAATCATTTTTAAAACTATAGAAGTCCCAGCCATGGGTAGCCAACTGCCCATTGTAATGTATAAATATGTTAAACTGGTAAAACACAAATTCTAGTGGTGTCTTCATATAAATTACCCTACAAATATCGAGAATAAATAAAACAAAAATAATATAATCCATTAAGAACTAACCCTATATACACTACCGTCCAAAAGTTTGGAAGCACACCTGATTTCAAACAAAACAAAAGATTGCCGACTCCCTGCGGTAAATAATAGCAATAAAATAAAGTTTTATGACCTTTTGTGATTTTTTAACACAAAACAAAAGGATTACTAGTGCATATTCCTTGAGTTTTAACAAATTCCTGGATTTTGACGAAACACGTGTTTTATTACTTCATCCGCCGGGGACTTTCTTTCATGCATTGATGCGGTTTTATTGAAAATATTTTGTAGTTTTATCTTTTTTGGACCTTATTTAGTCACACTTGAGCATTAGAACGCGAAGGTTGTGATATTAACATCGTCTGTATTCAAAAGATTTCGACTACTTCCTTGACCGTCTTTTTTTATTGAAAATGGCAAAACGCAAGCAAATCACACTTGAACAGCGAAGCGCTATTTGTACTCTGCGTGAGGAAGGCTACAGTGAACGCCAAATCGCAAAAAAACTCGGAATTTCTTGTAAAGGTGTCCACTACACCCTCGCTAGAAAAAAAGAAACTGGCAAAAATGAAGATAGAAAAAGGTCTGGTAGGCCCAAATCCACTACAAGTCAAGAGGATAACTTCATCAGAGTTCTTTCTAAACGGAATCGTCGCTTAACTGCACCACAAATTACCGCATCTCTGAATGAAACGCGAGGAACACCCGTGTCAATAACAACAGTTAAAAGACGACTACTGTCTGCGGGGCTAAGAGGTTGTGTTGCAGTTAAAAAACCAAAACTAACAATTCGGCATAAGAAAAACAGACTAGAATGGGCAAAGGAACATAAAAACTGGACAATAAACCAATGGAAAAAAGTTCTTTGGAGTGACGAATCGAAGTTTCAGATTTTCGGGTCCAATAGACGTGTTTTTGTGCGCCGATCTAAAGGAGAGAGAGCTTCAGAAGCTTGTACAGTGCCTACTATCAAACATGGTGGTGGTAATGTCATGGTTTGGGGGTGTTTCGGCAACAATAAACTCGGAAGTCTTGTGAGGATAACCGAAAAACTAAACAAGGAACGCTATTTGAAAATTCTTAAGGATTTCGCCATACCCAGTGGACTGAATCTTATTGGTCCTGGGTTCGTTTTTCAGCAAGATAACGACCCGAAACATTCGTCCAAACTGTGCCAGAACTTTTTAAGGAAGAAAAAAGATGTGAAAATCATGCAGTGGCCGTCTCAATCACCTGACCTTTCTCCCATTGAACTTGTTTGGGATGAACTAGATAGAAGGGTGAAAAATCAATCTCCTACGAGCTCAGAACATTTGTGGCAACTATTACAGAGCGAATGGAAGAAGTTAGATGAACAGTATTTTATGAAATTAATTAGTAGGATGCCTAGAATATGCGAGAAGGTAATTAAAGAGAGGGGTGGACACTTCGATGAAGCTAAAATTTAATTTAATTTTTATATTACTTATTTAATTTCATTGTTGTAGAAGTGTGTTTTGTCTATTTTTTTAATTCTGTATCAATAAAAAAAATTTAAGATGGCTTACTTTTATTTTATTTGATTTTATCTTGTTGCTTCCAAACTTTTGGACGGTAGTGTATATAGTATGCCAAAATAAGAATACAATTTTATTACCTATTATAGTAGTGTAGTTTAGTCCATGTTTAGCTTGTCTACTTATTTTAGTGATATAATACAACAAGAGTACAATCTACGGATAGAAACCTTTTTAATAGATTGAATCGTTATCATGAAAAACATCATTAAGCTTCTATTTCAACACAATAGTATAGATTTGAACAGATTTTTGGATAGGTTCAATGTATCAATCATTGCTATTCAATACGGGTAACACTATTTTGAGTATCAAATTATTTAAACTGGTAAAGGTATTCAAGATGTACAGTGTGTAGCTTCTTTTATCAACGACGACGGAACGGAGACTGTATTTGCGTTTGGGGTGTGAGGATGTTTGTTTGTGCAAATCCATGTTGCCATTTTTCTATAAAACTATTAGTGTGATTTTGATGCAGTTTTCAGTTATGGGTTTGGGTTTGATTGGTGCATGTTCTTAGATAGGTTTTACGGTGACAACACACAAGGGGCACTGCAGCAAACATTTGTTTGTGCAAAACCAAACCTACTAGTCTGGTTTTGATGCAGTTTTTGGTTAATTAGTAAGGGTTCTTAAATAAATTTTATCCTTTTTCATCAATTAGTTTCTTAACCATCGTTTTTTTTAAATTTTTAATTTTACTTTTCTTCTACTATTCCTGTCTTTTTATAAGTTGTATCAATGGTCAACAAGGCCATTGGTTTTTAATTAGCGGAATACGAAAAGTGCAAAACCATTCCGAAGATACTCACCATTCTGTCGATGACACTCCATTGATATAATATTGAAATAGCAGAATTGAGGCTCTGGAGATTGTGCAATATCCATAGAAAATAGATTAAAAATCAGTTTCCTGTGAGAGAGATTCATATATTACTAGTGAGAAGTTTTTTGTATCCCTCCTATATAAATATATATATAAGCTCACACCTTTTTCCTATGGGGGTAGGCAGAGACGATAGCCCATCATTTACTTCTATCCGCCTCACGAGCTTCCTCTACTTTCACTAATACTTTAATACCTTCCCGGTTTCGGGTACTTCTGAACCATCCTTGTGGTTGTCGGTTCTTCCCTTGGGTGTCTGAAAAGGCGGCGAAGAGAAGGGCTGTTATCTATCAGATAGTATAATACAGTTTGAAAGAGCCCAGTTGATAGCGATAGGCTTGCTCTCTGTTACGTTAGTGGGACCAAATCCTAATTTACGCAATGTGGGTTTTTAATGCAGCAGTCCAGCACACATACATACGTACGCTTAAGGCATACAGGCTTCATCGTCTATAGGTATATGTGTCCTGTGATCTTTTATAGTTTCTTTTTAAATGATCCACATAATTTAACTTCTTTTTTTCCTGATTGTTGTAGTACAAATTCAGCCTGAATTAGCCGATGTCATAAATCCCTCTATTAACCCTTAAAAGGTCGGAATTGTACCATATTGTAGACAGTATCTATTTTTATAACACCCTTTATGTCAACAGCATAAAGTCTGAAATAGTGTTAAAGCTATAAAATTGCGCCAATGCCTTTTATGTGGCCGATAACAAAAATGTTCCGAATGTTTAAACAGTGTTTATTGGATGTAATTGAATTCTGAAACCTTATCGCTTTATTGATTGGCTGAATTCTCTCACTCTGCGAGGGGAAAACTACTTTATTTCTTTCCGAGGAACTAACAATGCGTATAATATTGTGAAGAAAAAAGGTTGGTTTTGATTTGTTGTCGATAAACTCTGAATTAGATAGCTACTTTTTCCAGAAATGGCCTGGTTATTTAAGGTATAAATACACGCAGTTCAAGCTGCGGGCGGTGAAGCTAAAATACAATACAAATATAAATCACAGAATACTATATATTTTAATAAAATAACGTGACTTAAATGTTAAATTACTTTGTCATGTACTTTTAAGACTACAAAAAAATATTTGTGAAACTAAGAAACTCTCCTAGAAACCATTTTTAGCTTAATGGACCGAAATAGGACCATCCCATTTCTTCCCGAGGGTGTCGTAAAAGGGGGCTCAGGGATTGGACTGTTATCTATCAGACAGTATACAGTCCCTGCCCTGTTGACATCAATAGGCTTGTCCTCTATTACGTAAGTGAGACTAACTTATGCTTAGCAAAAAGTGGGCGTTTAATACATCTCTGTCTACCCCTTCGTGGATACAGGCGTGAGTGTATATGTGTATGTCTTTATCAAAAATTATGATTTTCGTACACGGTCGGGCATTTGCGAAGCAGATTGTCTTTTTTCCATCAATTCTTCGACTGTTATTGGACAAAGATTGCAGAGTCAATTCGCGTGCCTAAATAGTATACTTATCGATATCTTCATTTGAAACATAACATAAGGGGAATGTCTAATAAACAAAATCTGTAATAATAGCATTGCAACTGTAGATGTAGACTGGTAACCTTTGTAAGACTTTAAACATGAGATTTTAAACAAGTTCCCTTTACATTAAGCAATATGTAACGCATTTTTTATTCTCTCATGGTTTATCTTTTTTTCGGTATATAGAGTTATCACACAAACGCCAATATCAAGTACAAGAAGTACCTGTTACTAGTATATTATAAGCACCGGCTCTGTACTACTCTCTGAAGAAATTTGGGCCCACACAAGTAATAATCCACCGCCATAAGACTCTTTGCTTGAATTATTCTAATCCTGATTTTCTACCATGTTAGACTTATTTAAATGCCTAGTAAACACAATTTATTTTAATAAATTTGTATTTACTGGTGTATTTATGAGATAGTAAAATGTTCTCAATTCAGACCACAGAACTGTATAATCAGCTTCTATCTCAAAAAAGGACATTTGTCTACGTCCAGGATTTTATATACAAGTATAGCGGAAGAGGGTTTGAGAGCTATGTCTTAACAAATGAGGTTTTTTTACCGGCCAAAGCCAAGGCCAACCGTACATTTAATACGAAGGGTGATTTAGCGTATTCTTGCGGTGTATTTTGCTGGTCTTGACAGATTGCTGAGTAAAATGATTGTAATTTGTGTGCTCCGTAAACTACTTGGTAACAGCTTAAAAAATTTTTTAGGTCATTGATGTAATTAGCAATGGAAAGTCTTAAAGTATTTGTAAAATATGTTCCTTCTCTAAATTATATAAAGCTTTAGAAACAACCAATATAGAATGATGGATTCAAATAAATTTGCTTCCCCGGTTTGTATCATTATGTGATTCCGTGAATATACGCATTTATATTTATCGGTTCTCGTTCGACACATCGCCCCCAAGTTGCCCTGTAGAGATCTTTAAAGATTTCTTTCGTACCATAAAAATCAATGTTTTCACAAATAATTCTAAGTAGAGGGCTCGACATCCCTTCAACAGCCAGTTCGAGGTAAAGCGTCCCTTTTTTTTTTACGTGGGGAAATCCTTATGGACTATCCTCCGCCGGGGGCATTAGCGGAGGGGTGTGCCGGACTTCACCGGCTAAAACCACCACGGTGTTCCTTCCTCACACCTGCTGCCAAGGGCCGCGGGAACACGACATTCTTCCGCGGCCAGCAGGTGACCGTCCGGAGCGGACCCCATCTCGTTTTGAGGGGGAAATGTGCCTCTCCCCCCACCATCACTCCCTGAGGGAGGTGCGCGGAACACTACACTCCTGCAACCTCGGACCTGTTGAGGTAAAGCGTCCCTGACGTCCTTAAGCTATTGATAATACTGTCCACCCCAACCGAATAAGCAATATCCTTTTTTTTGTTTCCATTTCCTTTATTTTACCATGCCCTTTCAATATCCTATTTTTCCGTCTTGAATCTTTCAAGTGCCCGGTTGATGGCAATACCCTTGCCCCTATTACGTTATTGTTCAAAATGTTGGTGTTTAACACACGTCTGCCTTCCCCTTCTTGGATACAGGCGTCCATGGTGGGGTTGCCTTGCAGAATAAGCGACCAAGTCTTTCTAGGGTATACCTAAGACCTCGGCCTTGTGGCCGATGACGATGGCACGATTACGAAATTCTGTGTGGTTTTAGTCGGTTCGAGTCCGGCCCTGGTAAAGTGGCGACCCGTCTCAGTATCTTATAAGAGATAAAGGAATAAAGGGATACAGGCGTGAGCTGTATCGTATATGTACAATCATATTTTGGGCAATATAACCAAAGTTTTTCTTTTTACGTGTGTTGTAAAGACATTTTTTTTTTGTACGTTGTATTCCTCTATTTGAAAACGTTTGCTAGCGCACACCGATAAAGCGTATAACTGGTTAATTTTTCTTCGACTTGGTTAACAAATGCTCAAATTTTACAATGAAATAAGGTATGTATCATAATACAGCCTATGTCACTCCGAAAGATTAGCTTTTTTTTTATATATACGTATTAGCTTACCATAGTGACTCCACTTTGCCTGATGGAAAGCAACAAGTGGAGTCAAAGAGTGGTGGTCACCATCCTCATTGCATGTCAATGCAGCATGGTGACCCACACTATGGTGGCCTGGTGAGATGCTTTTTCACACCCCGCTTCAACGCTTCCTATAAGTGAAAGAATTTATAGAATCGTGTTGGTGGATCCAGAGAGAGATCCCTACAAACAAACAATCATTTTTTCCTCTTTATAGTATGAGCATAGATGTGATAGTATTCTGGCCTGGGGGTAACAGGCCGGACTGACCGTTACCCCAGCAGAGGCAGGCCTGGACGTACGTCTTCACGCGTGTTATCGGATGTGGGGGGCGTAAGGCCCACATTCTCCACTGTGGTCGCCTGCTAGTCAGGTGGCTGGTGGTCTGCTGTAGTTCCCGGATACTTCCTTCTGAGGGTATCCCGGGTCCTTAGCAATAGACGCTCTCGTGACGGAACACCGTGTGGTTTTAGTCGGTTCGAGATCGACATAAAACCGTCAGCTCCGGTGAATTGAGGACCTATGGGAAAGAAAAAAAGATGTGATAGTATTAGATATATTTGTCTTTATTATCAGTTCCGTGACATATCGAAATATACGATAGTCGTCAATTCAAGTACAAGTCCATTTATTCAGAAGGCTAAGCGGGTCACTGATAACCAGCGTAAATGTGTTAGTTATTTATCTTTCGCCTTGATGTGTTCTGTTTACATAATTAGGTGATAAGCTATAGTCGACCAAAATTAGTGGTGTAGAATCAGTGATGTCTCTATGTTCCTATTTTTTGTTGCATGGCATGGCTAGTAATAACCAAGAATATGAAATGAATTATTGTAATGGAACAATCTTCATTGAAAGTGTTGAGCATGGTGAAAGGTTTCATCAAAGATTTAAAGTCTAGTTTTGGTTTGTGGATTAAATATATGGCCGATTATTGGTAATCTAAGAAGTACTTTCTTTCTTTTCATTTGTATTTTTTCCTAATATAATGTAGAAGATATTAAAAAATTGTGAGATGAGCATTTGTTCTGTGTCTGGCTGTAATTTATCTATAATACTAGCTGACCCGGCAAACGTTGTTCTGCCATAAAAAAAATGCATACGGTGACCTTGATCAGTACAGATTAGCTTTAATAACGGTAACCTGATAGATCAGATTAGCGGTATGAAATACGAGTATATTTTACGGCCTATTCTCAGATATACCGAATATGCACTAAAAAAATTATAAGAATCGGTCAAGCCGTTTCGGAGGAGTTTGGCAACAAACACTGTGAGATTTTATATATTAGATCTATACATTTAGAAATATTTACCTGTGTTTATCAGAAGTCCGGTTACCATATTACAAGCTCTATTTAGATACTTGAGATGTCAGATATTATTGTTTGAAATTACCCACATATTATAATTACTTACTTACAAAGAACTGATTTCGTCGTAAGTTCTCGAAGGAATAGTGAAAATTTATAAGAGCGATTCGAAAACTTGCAAAAAGTGTCGACACCCCGCCTCTAACTAGCTTAAATTAGTAATCTGAATCCAGAGTTCTCTTAATAGCATCCACTGGAAACTCAATAAACGCGAATTAAGTTTAATTAGAGATTGTTGATGAACGATGTCCTTTTTGCAGCATTCGAGTCATAATTTACAAGGATTACAGAAGTTTGTCTATAGTATTAAATCTGCGAAATAAGATACTCTAAAAGATAATTAAAAAAGAGAGATTTCGCGCGACTCTAAGCCCAATAATGGAAAGGCATTTAAATAACTTGGGAATCTGGCTTGTGCTAATTGAACAATTATATTTTTTCTGATATGAAATTGTAATAAAAAAGATGAAATCAAAAAATAATTATATATGTCATACATGTATTACGACTTTCTGTTGGAGAGGTTGTTTTGGCGTGCTGTGTTAACAGGTTAACTACCTGTTTCGTTTGTCTTATATCGGTTGAGTTTTATGGCATTGTAGCTTTTATCATTATTTTTGTTCAATTAAGATTCTGAGCTGATTCTTGATCCATATTATAGTTTTGAGAGGACCACTGAGAGGCAGAGAGTATATATTTCAGCAAATCTTAAATGTTGTCCAGTTAGTCTCTTGTACATGACACGGGACCTGATTACGGTCGCGGTAAATTCGTTGTTTCTGTATATATGGCGACTTGTTACAACATTTGAAAACGTGTTAAATTTAAGCTTTAACAGCTACTGTTAGTAGTAAGATATTTGCAATTCAAAATTCAAAATCGTTTGCAATTTGTGTTGTGCCACAATCATCTGCCATTATTATTTTTCAACAACACTTTGGAGGAAGTTCATATCTGGTTTTATACCTGCCACATCGCTTAGCCTACAGCGACCAGACCTAATCTCCGTGTAGTGTCCAGTAGGTACGAGATATGAGAACAGTAGATATGAGAACGTGACAGGACAACATGTGAGATTTGTTGAAACATGTACTATCTGCCTTTCATTGGCTCTTTAGCCCGTGATTTAAACAGATGTTTACTTATATGAAAGACAATATTACAAATAAATTTAAAATCAAATAGCCTTTTAAAAACTTTCTTGAGCTAGATGAAATACTTTTTTTAATCTTTACATTAATTCTGAATCCAGTTTAAATGTAATTTCAAAGACCACCCAGAGGTCAACTGAACAAATAAAAGTATTAAAGTAGGCCTTCGCTCTGTAATGAAAAAATTAATAATGTTATGAAAATCTTTGTTTCACAAAGGTTCTTTGTGCTAGGATTTTAATAGTTAAAAAAAGTTAATAAGCCGTAAGTATTACGCAAAAGCTTTTATGATGATACTTTTGGTTTTAAAGCCCCAAAAATTGTGTCCAATACCTTTAATAATAGTAAAACCCACCTTATAGATACGCTTTAACAGGCCTGCTTTTAATTAAATGAAAGTAAGATCTAGTTATGTACCTATAATAACACTCAGATAAAATGTTAGAACAAAAATATAACATTGAACACAAGAGTAACATATAAAAATTAAAATTATGCAATAAAACAATATTTATACGTACGGGCGTGATTTTGTAACCATATCAGTATAATGTAGCACATAATAATTAGTGCGGTTGATTTGCAGATAGCAGCTACAAAGGCACGTCCCTTACGCGGAAAATATAATAGGTTGGGGAATCTCTCCTGAAGTATTGTTTGTATCGGGCTGGTTTTAATATCAATAAATAAGGGACATTAAGAAAAAATATAATTAAAAGTAGAAAACACTTTCCCGCCATTTTTCGGTTGTTTTTCTGGGTCCCAAGATGAGTGAATCAAATGAAGAAATTCGATATATTAGTAGTTACTACATAGCCGAGAACCTGAGGATTAACTACAAAACAGTTTTGACCCATTTGAAAAAGTGTGGCTATAGTGTAGTGTGCCACAAGCGCTCACTGAAAGAAACCTATTGAGTCGTGTACTTATTTGCGATTCTCTATTAGAACGTAATGAAACCTAGCCATTTTTGAAAAGATGGATCACTGGTGATGAAAAGTGGATCACTTACGACAAGAACGTGCGAAAAAGGCCAAAGGCTAGTTGACTCGAATCAATCAATCAATCTACGGTTCCTCAACTGCCACAACTGTCAGAATGGCCTTAAATATTGGCTGCTCAATAGAATAAGTACTGAAGCGCTACTGCGCTTCGAAAATTTCCGTACAATTAAAATTCAAATTGTTTAATAATTCACTTTAAAAAGTAGACAACCGACTTCAATGTATCATAAAATTTGAGACTTATACGGTTTTTTTATGGATGCCATTGATAGAATTGGACCAATTGGACAAATGGGACCACACGGGAAGCACCAGCTTTCAAATAGAAAAAAAAAATATCGAAATTGGTTCACCCAGTCGAAAGTTCTGAGGTAACAAACATAAACAAAAAGACTATACAGTCGAATTGAGAACCTCCTCCTTTTTTGGAGTCGGTTAAAAAGTACTCTGAAACGTTATAATTAAACTCAAATTCTTCCAATTTATTCATTTATTGCTAGACATGGGTAAAATACACGAGTATCAGATGTTAGATAATATATTTTATGCTATCCATGTCTACCATACTGGTTAAGTTGGCAAATGTTACATATTTATTACTTAAATTATTTAAAATGTTCATAAAATTATTATTATATGCTTTACCAGATTGATTCTTCACATACATACATACATACATAATATCACGCCTCTTTCTCATAGGGGTAGGCAGAGACCACTTCCTTCCATTTGCTACGATTCTGACATACCTTTCTCGCTTCTTCAACTTTCATTCTGTTCCGCATACAGGCTCGTCGGTTAAAGGTACTTTTGACTTTTATAGTACTCTTCACATTGAAATATATAAACTTGGAGACTGAAATAGGAATTCAGACCCTAAAGATTATTTATATATTTATATATTAGCTTTATATTTATATATTATTATTTATATATTAGCATTGGTGTGATCCGACAGCTGCTTTATATTCATATTAAAGGAGGTCAATACATTTTTGATGTTTTTGTTTTCTTTACATTTTCAGGAGACAAGAACTGAGATTTGGTTTTAAATATAGGGAGTTAGAGAACAATAAATTATATCTCTAAAGTAATTGATGCGTTTCACAAACCTTCAAAAAAATTATGGTGAACTCATGATGCTTTTGATTTCAAAACCTATGTTCCTTATTTAACTTAGACGAGGTTGATAGACTATACTAGAGATTGTTTACCACTACGATCTACAAGCTCAGTGTCGTGCATTTGAAGACATACGTATGTATGTCCAGCAGTGGACAATGATGATAAGTAAAGATGACTGTCTAGTACAATGACTGAATGGCACAATTAGCACTCAAATATTTGCTTATTTTTTATCTATTAATTAAAATTTGGACGAATATTATGACGACCATCCACTGCTGGATATAAGCCTCTATCAATGTGCGCCATAGCACCCTGTCCTCCGCCTTCATCATCCAATCGGTCATCCAGTTTATCCTAGTCACCTTTTTTAGGTCATCGTTCCACCTGGATGGTCCGTCCTACCTTTCGTTTACCGAAGCGTGTTCTACATTCTAAGAAAATGAAATAAACTTAAAAAGTATAATTGCACATGTTCCATATATTATATATATTACATAATACCTATTTCAACTGCCTGTGTTATTTTAGAGAAATCAATCGATATCAATTATCCAATAGATTCTATTTTCAGACCAATTTGCGAATGTAAATACATTGATCCGGCACCGATACGGGCAAATGTTGGATTTATTTTGGCTTTTGCAGTGATTTCGTATTAGTGCTGATACATTTTGACCTAATGGTAAGTCTACAAATACCTCTGAGATACACACACGTGTCTGCTCCATAATATTTACTTGTTATCTTGTTTTTAATGCAGATCCGAGTATTTTCTACTGTCCAGGGAGAAGTTTTACTAGTATTACTAGGGAATACTTGATGTAGCTGTGTGGTGTTTACATACTTACAAGTAATGGACTAAAAATACACCAGACACATTTTCTTTTTTTATCAGAAATTTTAATCCCAACGTTATACAGGTACTAACAGAGCAATAGCTGAGCTTGTATTATGGGAGGAGAATAATATATGAGTTTGTTATTTGGAGAGCATCAAACAACTGTACAAAGGTTACATAAACATACGCAATATAAAACTAAAAGTAACGTGCCTATCTGTTTGGTACTGAACTCTCTGTTAGCACCAGCTATCCATTTCTGCCATGTTTTGAGGTCGAGTGCCTAAAATAGGTTAATGTAGTGCTTGTAGCAAGCTCTCCCGTTATACTGCTCTCATGTACGTAGGAATGGCTAGTGCACCCTCTTAAATATTCGCTGGATTACTCATGACTTTGCATTTTCCAGGAAGCTTATGTTTCCACAATTATATTGCTACGTACATTATATATATATAACAAGATTTTGCTCTCGTCATCGTTTACCATAGACGACTATCCTATCCTGTAATTGAGGACAATGGGCATATGTCCTATATAGCCTACCATAATTTAGTCACACTTACCTTATAGAGGTCTGATGGGCATAGGGGTCCCTATTGCGTTAGTGGGACTGAAATTCTCACACGGAGTATAAAAAGTTTTTTTTTTATATACTATAGGGGTAGAGGCGAACAGACGGGTTACTTTATGGTAAGTTACAACCGCCGTCCATGGACACCTACTACTCAAGATTCGTAAGTGCACTGCCCGCCTCTGAGGGTAATCGGGGATGGGGAATGTGGGGAGGGGAAAGTAGAAGGGGTGATGAGGGGCGAGGGAGAGTTGGGCATCCGGAAACTTCACTCATTTCGGGGAAATGCAACGCAAGCGTAACTTCATAACCGGTTTTCTGTGAGGCCGTGGTATAGCACCAGTCGAGACGGCCTATTTGTGCTTAAGCATGGCTCTACCACTGTTAAAAGGTTCCGAAATCTGTGACAGAATATTTAAGGAAAGGAGTCCCAACAATATGTAGTATTAGAAATTATGGTAGACCCTTCGGAAATATAGGTGTAAGTGGGATTAACACAGCATACTTATACATACATACGTATGCTGTGTTAATCCAGATGATAAATCTGGTGATGTATTTTCTATCTCTTTGCCAAATTTCATCCAACTCTGTGCAGTCACTTTTACTTGAACGAGTGACATACATACAAATAAAATATTATTTAAATCTTTTTTAGTAGATTCTGTGAGATCATTGCAACCTCTAGCTATGTTAACTTTTATAAATATAGATCGAGTTGTAAATAAAGCGACTTACAGACCGGCTGATTCAACTTTCTTATCTCGATTACGAGATAAGAAAGTTGAATCAGCCGTCAAAATTTAAAAAAAAAATACTTTTTTTTAATTTCTTTAAAATCAAATAAAACATTGATAATCACTGATATAAATATATATACCTAGCCGAAGATAGCAATCAGATGTTTTTGTCTATCAATGTGTAATAATAATGAACTGGTATTTAAGCAGTTCAATCGTTACTGCTACACCGCTATAAAACTTTATTAGCGTTAGCAAACAGTCAGGGTTTCAGGTTAACCTATTCGTGTAATGACTCCATCTATACGACAACATTCATTATTAGTTTAATCCTCCAACAGTTTCATAGCGAAAATTATTTACTTGAATCATTGTACCATACCATTTGTATTGTTGTTGTACTTACAAATTATTTTTGAACAACAGTTGTTAAGCAATCTGCCATGCAAGACTCTGTATCTGTTTCTATATTTTTATATTTTTTTAACAGTCTTCAAAAAGGAGGTTCTAGTATACTGCTGCAGGTGTCTCATTGTAACCAAATCAGGATTTGATCAGGGGATTCAGTTAAATCGAGGTTAACCCTCAATTTTTATAGGTGCAACAACATTTATTCCTATACTGTTTAATGATGTCAAGATATTTAGGTCTCATGTAGCTGAGCTTCATGAATTGCGGTACGTTACTAATCTAAATGTACATATATACGATCGATTATTACGAGAAATAAAATATGGACTATAAATAAAATACACAAAATAAATGCAGTAAAGAAAATCTTGTAAACTTAACTGTTTGCAGTCACAGTCTTCCTCAACAACCCTTTCGTTTTTTTTTTATATCAGAAAAGTAATAAATTAAAAAACTACTGATATAATAAACAATAATTCCTTTAGACTGTTATTTTCGTAGTTTTTTTTTAATAAAATAGAAGAGGGACAAACGAGCAGACTGGTCATCTGGTGGTAAGTGACGTCTGCCGCTCATGCCAATATCAGACCTACTTATATGCTTAAATATATTAATTCTATGCAGTATTTAAATTGTATATTGTCATCATTACTCTCATAAATTTAGCTTTAGTATTATTTTCATTTTTTTTTTAGTATAATTCTTGTATTAATATGGCAAGTGAGTACCCCATATTACCTAATACTGTACAGTATAGTCCATCCACAGGTTGCTGCCGGTAAAAGATCACAGCGTGCGATAAGGCCGGCCATTGTACATCTCTATTTAAATATCTTATTTCCATTGCAAATGGAACTTATGCATTGTGTGCAGTAAAAAAGTCCTATATATCTATATATTTATCTACTTATGTATTCATATACCAACCAAATGGAATTCTCTTGTAACACCAAATTTTTTTTTTTTATTAAAATAGTGGTCTGTATACGCTTGCGGTTACAGCTACCGCTTAACTGAAAGTTTGTTAATATGCAAGTCGACACCCCGGATAACTCCTTAGACTCCGACGAGTCAGACTAATTTACATGTTATAGTGGGGGAGGGTTGACACAAAAGACTTGATTTGAATTTATTTTAATAGTGGGGTGACGAACTCTGCCTTTAAAGTTTATAATTATATGAATATGTTGCATTTTATGGACATATCATATAACTTGATATCGATCATGTTGTTGGCTTTTAGGCTTATTTTTTTTCAGTTGGCTTTTCTTCTTGTGTCTTTAAAGTTCAACTCGTACTAAATACTACGGACTTTAAGAGTTGCACGATCACCGGTCAAACAAAAATATTATTAGCTTAAAATAATATTATTCAACATATTTTATGTTCAGTAAAAATAAAACTACTATGTTCAAAATCGTATCCCGAGATTTTGTTAAACATTCTAGAAATAAGAGGAAACTATACATAATAGTTTATTTTATTTCTAGAATGGTTCATTCACAAAAAAAGATACAATAAAGCCGCTACGTCCATTTTACTTTATTGCTCAAACAGTAAATTGTATTACGCTTAGCAATCACTATCCTTAATGGTGAACGTGTCTGACGGTGATGTACATATTTATGTTTATGCCTTGTCTAGGGGAAGGATGTATTAATGTAGGGGTTGGTACCTAAATGTAGATTAGTTTGCGGACTTCCCAGGCGATAATAACGCATATTTTAACTTCAACAAAAATGTGCATTCTGTCAGTATTTTTTATAAGAAGTGTTGAATATTATTGTGACTCTATTGGGTTTAAGTAAGTCAAAACTATTCCAAAAGTTATTTAGTGATTACTAACAGGTGCGATATTTTTTTATGCGATAGGGGGCAAACGAGCAGACTGGTCACTTGATGGTAAGTGACTCCCGCCGCCCATGGACACCCGCAACTCAAGAGTGACAAGTACGTTGCCGGCCATTTAGGTAGGAATGCGCTCTTTTCTTGAAGGTTTGAAGGTCGTATCGGTGATCGTTTGAAGCGCACAGTGGTGGAGTGCCAATCGTCCAGGTGATGGGGGTGGATATTTTAATTATTTGTCAATTGAACCAGCAATGCGCGACTGTGATTCATATCAATCAATCATCAGCCTATCGCTGGTCACTGGTAATAAAAAACTAAATTAATTATTAGATGACAGCTCTATTTATTCATTACATTTTTTTAAAATCTATTTTTATGAAGAACTCTTAAGCAGGTATTTTACTGTTGATATTAAGGCGAAGCACTTTGTTCACATCTACAGTCGCAAATACAGTCACTGCACTTACTCGATATTCAACAAATAATTACATAAGTCAATGTTAACAGTATACTAAAACTGATAAAAAAAATCCATTTGAAAAAGGCATAATTAACAAAAAGTAACTATAGGTATATTACTTTTTTACCCGGTTTCGTTAAAATATCATCGGGATATGATTACACATTCATCTCAACATTCTCATCTCTTCTCATCCAATCCCTTTGCTGCCCAACATTTCGATCTGTAAAGCACAACAGGTCTTATGATGCTGTTGTATATTTGCCCCTTAAGCTTAAGGTATGTATTGAGAAAAATTGCGTCAACACCCTGCGCCATCACATGTTCCAAATACAACTGGGTACGATCGTGCTGCTGCGTCCGCAGATAGCCTCAAACGGCGTAAATACAGTAATTTAATGGGTATTTATGTTTTTGCGCCCTTTGGGGTGGAGCCGCTGGGCTCATGGGGTCCGAGTCTCGTTCCATTTAAAAGGATCTAGCTAAACGACTTATAAACACTTCCCGTGGCCAGAAGGCTGGCTTTTTCCTTGCACAGCGGATAAGCATTGCCATTTAACGTGGTAATGCTGCTAGCCTCCTGGGAATGCTACCAGTAGGAGGAATTTTACGATGCATGTTCTATTATTAGTCTCTATTATTAGTTTTTGTCAAATTTAAATACTCATTTATTCTTTTTATTGTATTAGATAAATATATACAATGATAAATAGATAGATAGAGGACACATAAAAAAAAAGTAGTACAATGGGCGATCTTATCTCAATCTTCGATCTCTTACAGACAACCGTTGATGGACTATAGTGTATAGTGATGGGTAACTTGAGGGGCACAATTAAACTTCAATGTTCAAGTTATAATGTTTGGTAAATAAAACTTTGATTATTTCTGCTAGTAGAATTCGAATTATAAGTAAGCTTCAAACTGGTGATGAGACTATGATCACATTGATCACACAAAACCTATTAGTGTATGTAAGCTGAAACAATAAAAATGCCAGGCAACTGTTGTTCATTCCTAATGACTATTGTCTGGAGATGACGCAGCACAGCCTACTACCTGAAACGATCTAAATCTACTATAGACTTAAAACACTGTTTCTCAACATATGTATATAGACTTCTACTTTCTTTTTGTATGGTATGGGGGGCAAACGAGCAAGACGGAAAAAAAGAAAGAAAGATTACATTTATTTACCGACGAGTCACCTGATGGCAAAAATGGCAACCGCCGCCCATGGACACCTGCAACTCACTAGTCGTAAGCGCGCTGCCCTCCTTGAAAGGTGATAAAAGAGGGTCGGGAATAAGGGAAGGAGAAAGAGAAGAGGGTAATATGGAAAGGAGAAAGAAAAAAGGGGGGTTTGAGCTTGCGGGACCATCTCTATCGAAATACAACGCGAGCATTGTTGAACAATCGGTTTTCTGCGAGGCCGTGGTAATAAGCAGGTTGAGCCGTACCTTAGCTTGGCTCTCTTATTGTAGAGAATCATTCCAATTTAGAAAAATCAAGAGTTTAACAAAATAAAAAGCTTAAAGTAAACCATCTTAGTTTATTTTTCTTATATTTGGGGTCTAAGAAATTAAATCATAAAAAAATATTGAGAAACAGTCTGCTCTAGAAACCATTTTGAAGTTGGACTTGGCGTGTGTCGCAGTAATTTGGGTGTCTCGCGCAATTAAGTTGTATACGTTTGTATTATTCTTCAAGACATACTGAAAGTGAAGATCTTCGTTGGAAATGTTGTTATAAAATGTATAACTGATATACCGCAGCGCAGAGGCAATATCGTACCCTACGAATTTATTCAAGGTGTGATTATTGCTAGTTAAATGGGATATGGATATTTCTTGTAAGAAGGTATAATGTGTCACTGAGTGAAGGATCTATATATTTGTTGTTGATACTAGGCACTAATGGGCCGGATCGACCGGTGCGATACCACGGCTAGACAGAGAACCGGCTGTAAAAAAAGTTATATAAATCTACTAAAGCTTTATACTCGGTTTAAAAGTAAACTTTATCTGATGATGAACTATTTATTTTGTATTCTTAAATCATATAGAATCGAATTGAAATGTTGGTATTTTCAGGAAATGAGATATATATTTTGTAAATAAAAAAAAAAAAACGTTATTTACACATACATATTTTGTACTAGTCGCGTGGACGTCCCTCTGGGTAATTGAAATAATCGGAATAAATAAATAATAAATGAGTTGTTAATTAAATAATTAGTTTGTAAGAGCGCACTAAATTAACCAGCCCACATGATACACCTTCTGTACCTACATTCTATTGAAGACGGGAAGTTTCTGCCCAGATCTTAAACAGCTTTTTATTTTGATCATTGGTGAAAGATCATTGGTGTACACTGTCTGTGTTCCTATTACTTAATAATGATTATGAAATTGTGAAGTAACATGATGACAACTATTTAAATAGCGGTAATAACTATTAGTTTTTCTTTTCTTGTTCTTCTTCGTGCTGTTTCATCAATATATCATGGGTCTTCTCGTGCTCTGCGCCAGGACGGTTTATTGAGGTGTGACGTTGGTGCTCTTTCAAGAATCTATCGATAGTGGTCCAAGGGGCTGGTGGTCTGACTCTTGTCCGTTGTTTGGTGTAGATTTTCAGCACTGTTTTCATTGAGTATAGCTATTTTCTAGTCTCATAATGTGACCATACCACCTAAGTTTAATTTCTTTAATCTTATCAGTGGCGCTACTTTGACGAATCCTCTTATGTATTCGTTTCGATCTTTATCCAAGCACGTTATGCAGCTTGGAGAGTGAAGTATTTGATCGCCGCTGTGTAAAGTTCGTCGTGCTTCAAGGCTGCCTAGCATACTGTATCGTTAAGCAACGTAGAATATAAAATTAGCGTTTTGGTTTTAGATGGCAATTTAGGCTAGTTTATTCAGATAGGACCCCAGACAAAGAATTTAATTTCATTCATGACTCGATACTTCATCAGTACAAGCTTCATTAATCAACATAAAAGCGATATATCAAAATCGGGACACTCTTGGCAGATCAGTTTCGCCCGCTCTAAGATTACAAACCCACATTTTCCGCATCGTCTAAGCAATAACAGCTAAACTAAGTGTTTCTGTTAAAAAGTTTTCATTGAACATTATTTATTATTAATTAAGCAATGCTAATACATAGCAAAATTAAAGAAAAGTACTTATATTTTTGTTTTTTATAATATAAAGCAGACGAAAAGACGGGTCACCTGGTAGTAAGTGACAACCGGCGTCCATGTACACTTGTAATTCGAGAGTCATAAGTGCGCTGCCCGCCTTTGAGGGTGATGAGGGAAGATGAGAATAAGAGATGGGGAACAAGGTGATGGGAAAGAGGTGAGGGGGAGATGGGCTTCCGGAAACCTCACTAATTTCGGGGACCTCACAGCCGGTTTTCTGTCTGGCCGTGGTATCGCACCGGTCGGGCCGGCAGATAAGTGCCGAAGCATTGCTCTACCACTGATAAAGCTTTTTAACTATGGTAACAAGTACCCATTTAAATATTTTCCGATTTGTGTAATATCTAATAACATAAAAAAAGAAATAAACGTTTGACACATTTTAGTGACGTAATTGTATTCAAGACTACGAACATGAATGTAACGCGGAATTAACTTACTAACTTTTTTACGTCTCGCTCAACTGGCTCTTGAAATTATTTTTATTTTAAACAATACAATAGTTTAAGCAACAAATATTTATCGCAATAAGATATTTTAACAATGGTGTATTTTCACTGATCCCTATTGTTGTGCTCTAAAATTCACAATCTGCAATTTGTTTGGGTAGACGTTATGGACCTATTCTGATAAAAAACAAAGATAAATAGTGAACGTCTTTTAGTTATTTAATATGAAACTACCTCGAGACCTGAATGAAGTAGAAATGTTAATATTTCACATATATATATATATATAATTCTGTATTTTTTTTTATACAGTGTAGCTAAGACAGCTACCTAAAGACAACTATAGCTCAGTAAATAAGTATATAATAGTAGGTAACTAGTTCGTATGTTGTTTTTCTATTAAACTATAATAAAGAAACAGATACTTGAGACTTCTATTGAAATAACTGTATTGGATATATAAAGTATTAAGATTTGTTATCGATGCTCGAATCGATCAAGGACGGATTCTTATCAAAATGTATCTATTACTCTGTTCAGTATTTTTATCTGTCGTGTCAGATAAAACAAAATTCTATAGCTATAACTCTTTACTCATGGTTATAAACATCACGTGTTTCAAAATAGTTTCTTGTTTTTTTTTTTAAGTTAAAATGGCTATTTTGGATACTTTGCAGTTGACAAACCAAGTGGAGAAGTTGGCTCAAGTCAGTCGCGATCTTCGGAGGAAACACAAGTCGTTACAAAATCAAGTGAGTAATTTTATTATATTAACCTTAGGTGCATATCCAATCCGCCTGTATTTAGATACAAAGGTATGGTAAGGTGTTTGGTTATAGTTGAATAGAGACTGCTATGCTAGATGGTAAAGTGTGCTCATGTCTTAAGATCGCATAGTAGACGCCGTAAGTAAACACGCTTAACAGAAAAACTTACTATTTAATTCAGTAGTGGCAGTTAGTTTAGTAAAATTCGTAATTGAGAAAATTAGCTTGTGTGTTGGCCAACGGAGCTACCAATAGTTAGAAAGAAGGCTGAAGGAAATTGTTGGTATTCAATACTAAAAATATTAAAATTCTAACTTTTTTTTACATTTTCATTTTATTGCATTTAAATCATCGAGCTTTTAAGCCTTATTCAGTATTTTTTATGCTAGATAATGCTTCTATACTAAAATATTATAACACCTTTTATATACACCTTGTTTAAAATCTCACAATACCCTAAATATATTAAGAATGTGTTTCCTGGAAGGCTGGCTATTCACATATAACTTACTCTTAGTAATCTGTGATTAGTTAGTACAAAAACTCGACACACAAACGCGTGCGCCTATTTTCTATTGATTATCAAATTATATTCTGTTATTGTCAAATTCAACAAATGCTTAGTGTTTAAAGTAAGAAACGAAGGCATTAAACGCTAAAATACTTATAGTTCAAGGCTCAGAGAATTGTCATTTTCTGTAATCTGTCAATCTTATTTGGGGTAATGCAGCATCTTTTCTTAGTCTATCTTTCTCTACCATTTATTATTTCACTCTTACTCTCTGTAGTGTGTAAATAGCCGCTTATTCGTTCACGTAATCTTCCATCTTTTTATTCGCATCCGTTTGCAACCTAATCATTTCGTCAAGTTTTCTTTAAATGACTCTACTTTCGAGTCTTGCTTACGGATTCTTTACTTTGTCCGGTCTTGTCACACCACACATCCATCTCCACATTATCAATTAAACTACATTCTGGAGTCATGATGCTGGACGGTAAGTCTGAGTGTCATGAGTATTTACCTGGATGACCGGTATTTATTTTTTTGGTAAATCGTGTAAAAGAACAAAAAAATAAAAAAAAGGTAAAATAAAATAATCATCAGGATTTGAACCTAGGTAATCTGGTTACAGGACCGCCCTATTTCCCACTTGACCTATTACGAACTTATAGATGGTGGCGAAATTTACCTTCGTATTCTAATGATATTGTAGCAGTTTTTCATTGTCTGAAAACACGGATAAAACGACGTTTTCTAAAAATGAAACCTAGCTAGATCGATTTATCGGCCCCGAAATCCCCTGCATACAAAATTTCATTAATATCGTTTGAGCCGTTTCCGAGATTCAGATTATATATATACAAGAATTTCTCGTTTAAAGATGTAAGCTAACGTGTTTAGTAAAATCCTTGTGTCAATAAACTTTTCATCATCATCATTATGCATATGATCAAATAAAATATTCAGCGACGACTAATTGATATACTCGGTCATATGATTAAAAAAATCAAATTCTATATAAAAAAAAATCTGCTAGTCTACGAACTTTTCAACCCACCTGTTACAGGTAAACAACAATTTAGTATAGGCATTAAAGCTAGTTTCTTTCATAGATAAGTAGTAGCAGAAACAGGGTAGTAAATAGTGCTATGCAACATGATGTCGATCATGATACCATTGCGTTACTAATACTAATTAGCGTTTTTTTTTTGTTAATGTTTATCTTGTGAAATCACAAATCTTAGTAAACATGAAGGTTCCGCCTAACAAGTTTGATGACTGATAATATAGCAGTCCACTGCTAACATAAACCTCTCCCAATGTGCGCCGTCACACCCGCCTTTCGCATTCAGTCTATCCCAGCTACTTTCTTCAGGTCTTCAGTCCAACTTCTGGAGATATCCTATCATCGAGTTGCGGTCCCAACTCTTCACTCTATTGTAACGTTCAATAAATTATTTATTCTTTCACAATACATTTCCAGATTATGTTGTACGATTATTACTTATATAATAGAACACAAAATTATTTTCGGCTGGTACTTAAAATATGGAATACCTGAGCTATAAGTACCAGCAACCAAATGATAAATAAATTATGTGTAAAAGCCACGTTTTCATCATTACTACGCATGGCTGCCGGATTTGTAACCACTGTAAATTTTGTGTACGAATCAATTATCTGGGTTACGGAGTAGATACTATATTGTAATCGACATACAGACAAAAGTAGGTTATGCTGTTAAATCAGAATTGCTAGGTATTTTTAAAGGCACTTGGTTTAGGTCCTGTGTCGCGGGGGACTTTACAAATATACAAACTACAGAGACAAGGAACACCCAGACTCGTGACAAATATTTGCGGATCACACAATTTTTTTGCCAGGTGTGGGAATCGAACCCATGACACAGCAGCCAGAGTCAATAATCGCTAGACCAACAGGCCAAATTGTTTTAAATGTTTATGTCTGAATTACAATTTACGTTAAGAATATTTTAAATAGTTTGCCACTAAAGTATATTACTTCGACAGGATAACGACTACTTTGTCGCAACAGCTAATTCTGAATGAAATAAAAATATAACAGATAAAATTTCGTGCTTCAAGAATCGATTTTTGATGCTTATCTTTGTTGGAATTTCCAGTAGTAACCCTGTCTAAATAGGCTATCGCATCGCGGTATATCGCTGTCTATTACCTCTAAACTTATTCGGCAAACAGGAGCTATGTTCTGAAGCTGCTGAATTCAAAACTAGAGATTACTAATTTTCCGCCGTACCATAGCGAACGAATCGGCTCGTAAGTGATAAACAGTTCCTGGTCTTTAAAAACGGTGACATTAAATCTTCAAATCAAAAAACCTCGCATAGTTCATGAAAATGCTTCCATTACTAAACGATATAGTCAGCTCGACTTCGCCATGTTACCGTACAATTTAGTAAGAGTTTGGTGTATGATTTGATAAAAACTAAAATACAACTTTTATTTTATGTCAGCACATTTATAATAAAGTCGTTTTTGAACAATCGCAATTTGATACTGCAACCATAGTAACGCCACGTTCGCTTACATTCGCGTCCCTTGCAGCTAAAAATCTGATCCTATCGGACCCAAGAATAAGTTGGTAGTGAGAGCGAGAAGGTAATACAAGACGACAGCATCAGGTTCGACGACAACTTCTCCAACGATCTCCTTAGATGTGAAAAAGGCTTAACGACCTACGATTTGATTAAACTTACATCTTTGAAGAAAACCTATATAATTAACTTATTGAATTTGAAATGTATTTCGAATGTGTTGTAAATTGTTATTATATAGAAACAATAATCTTGTAATGAATGAGATGGAAATGGATCACAAATAACGTGTCATAAGTTTAGTTTGTCCCTCTGTATTTTCCAGCATCTGCCTGATGGAAATGATCGGATTATATCGGGGTATCTGTTAGAAAATTTATTGCCCGAACTCAATCCTGAGGTATGTACCTACCAATATGCTTTGGCCAATGAAGCTGATCAGCATGCTTTAAGAAGAAGTCGATGTTGCCGGAAAATGTTGTTTGTCTTTTCATAAGCTAACATACATTTTTCCATTCTGTGCATGCATTGTAGCATAAAAATCGGATTGTTGATGGTCCATATGCCTAACAAATATTTTTCTATAACCGAGCATTTAAAAAGTTTAGCGACAGGTCTGGTTTCATCTTATTTCAATTTTACTGTAACTCCATTACTATCGTATCAGACTAAAAACGGGCAAAATTTCCGAGACACATATTTTAGGATAATAACTCAACGATCTTCATTCTGTATTTTATTGAATTGTAATAAAGTAAAATTATTATTGTCAAAACTGACACAAATAGTGTAAGTACCTTTTTCTATCCATATCTAACTGCGTGCTTAACCATTAACCACAAAAAATCTATCGCCTGTATGAATGTCCAATGTTTGTTTAAGCGCAGGTGATTGCAAGAATATTTTTATGTTTTTTTTTTGCTTGTCTTCTCCAGTCTATAAATCCAAGCTGCGTTGTGCTTTGACACCGCTCTTTTAAGATTTCACGCCACGGCTTTTGAGCAAAGCGATGGCAAAGTTTTATCATTACTTAGAAGTGTTTAATGTCTGGTTCTTTTGAAAACTAACTAATATAGACAAATATTATTTCATTATATTCAATGATTGGGGGGGGGGGGGGGATATCATGTCTCTGAACGATCTAGGAAATATCGTGTGATCAATGCATGGAACTAGTCACTTCACTCTACCTAAATACAGTTTGATTTAATAGAAAGACTAGAATATGGTACTGAAGTGCCTGGATTTGTCTTCTTATGTCTAAGTCTAGTAGTCTAGACTTAGTAGTGTAGACTGAGATTATGTTCAGTGACTTAGATTAAATATAATAATTCACTTTAAAAAATAGACAACCGACTTTAATGCGTCTATCATAAAATTCAAGACTTATATGTTTTTCTTATGGATGCCATTGACAGCACTGGACCAAATTGAAATGTGACCACATGGGAAGCACCAGCTTTCAATTAAAAAATCATTTAAATCAGTTCACCCAGTCGAAAGTTCTGAGGTAACAAACATAATAAAAATACAGTCGAATTGAGAACCTCCTCCTTTTTTGAAGTCGGTTGAAAACTCCATAACAAACTGTTATTATATTCAATTTTTTGGTCCTTGTAAAAAAAAAGTATGCTGTTTTTTTTTAAAGAAAAATCCTGTCTTTGTAACAAACAAGTGATGATTTTCATATTGTTGGCGATCATATGCTATGCATGCTTCTTGACTATATTTGCGGTGACCTTACAATTTAATTACCGACCGTCATGCTAGTTGTAGATACTCGTTACTTTTAAGATAAGAAGATGCTCTTGATCCACACTATTAAAGAATCAATTGAATAGAAGAAGATAAAAGACAAATACGGAAGTTCCACTCTTGGTGTTAATAATCTTACAGTATTCTGAAAGTGAGCTTTCTTCAATGTATTTTTATAACCTTTTTTATCTGTATCCAAAAAAAGTTAAAAAAGTAGACGTACACATATATGTATATATTTATCGTATCCAACATAGTGTTGTTCCAGGCGGAGTGTCAGAAGTCGTGCAACTATTAATAAAAACTTTAACAAAAAATTGAACCGCCGAAAAACTGAAAAGCAAAAAATAATAAACATTTTCTTCTTTAACTAATAATATAATAATAAGTAATTTTGGGTCGGCGCCTGCTTATTATCTGATCTAGAGCCAAATAAGGTTTTACACAAACCTCACGATGAACGAGCTTTAGCAGAAATGTATGTAGATGTGTATGTATTATGTTTTATATATTTTATATTTTATATTTATTATTTATACACAAGTCAGCACTAAAATCTGTGAGTAAACAATAAATCAGTCCTTTTTTTCCACCCTGAGGGTGCTTTTTTTTTTCAAATTTACATGAGACCATTTTCGAGGTACTGTGAAAAAAAAAAATATTAAAACCGGGCTGCTCTGTAAAAGGTTATGCGTGGTCATACATAAAAAAAATATACACGTTGACTTGAGAACATGCTCCGTTTTTTTTCGTCGGTTAAAAAATAGTGTCCATTGATATTTTATTAGAATAAGGCAATAGAAGAATTGAATTCCTGGTCGAAATTGGTCGTCCAAATGCAGTAGGTACACCTATTTCGACCAGGAATTCAATTCTTCTATATTCTATACATGTAATAAGAATGAACAAAAAACATACAGTAAAAGAAAGAACATATAAAAGCGGTGGGCAGAGTCGTTTCAATCGCCTACTTTTTACCAACATTTAGTTAAGAGGGCAAGCTTTTGCCGTCAACCGGGCACGACTGTTTCTATACTGTCTGATAGATAACAGTCGGGCCGCTTAGCTGTCTTTTACAAAAAGAAGGTGTAGATTTTATCATCCTGTAAAATTATTTGCAAGGGTAAGCCAGATCTTATGTAGTAGTGTATTGACAGTTACATCGGAACAAACAACATAGAAATATGCCTGCCTGTCACTGGTATTAGGATAACTTATAAGACATATTCTCCGCTTTACTATTGTAGATATACGTCACAGCTCAATACCTGGTCAGTACATAGCGTATTTCATAATCAGTAATTTCGAGACGAGGAAAACTGATACATGTACATACTTCAGTTTGTCAAATTGAATATAAATGTTTTTCTGCGCCAAGTAAGGATTTTTGTCTAAATTTTGTGTACTATTGTTTCTAGATGCGCTTAGTGTGTGAGGAGCGTTCAGAACTGACAGCCATAGTCGAGTCACAACAGAGAGATATCGCCGCGCTGCAACAAGACAGTGCACAAAACAAGGTAACTTTTAAAACAGCAAAACTTTTTTTTTTGATGTGTTATCCCAACTATGTATAAAGAGTTTTTTAAAGGTGCTAATCTCTGGAACTATTGGACGGATTTGGATGATATTTCAGATGATTTGTATTGGATAGATTATTTATTAAGGAATAAAATATGCTCTAAAACATCACTCTGTGAGTTTATACGCAGGTAAAAATCCAGGAAATGACAGACACTATTGGTATACAATTTTGAATTAACGTTGCCAGTGTAGAAAAGAATTTAAGGTATTTCTTCCTGAATAAAAAAAAAAAAAGTGTTGTTTCCGGGGATAAACAAAACAACTTATATGAGAGCGGAGCTCAGCTTAAGCTAGCTATGAAATAACTCTATAAATATTTGACTCTTCCAGAAATGCCCATCATGTGGCGCGGCGTCTCCCGACGGTATCGAAGACGACGACCAGTCCTCAAAACCCACGTTCAGTGTTCGCGAACTACGAGCCATACTTCATGAGCGGAACGAGCTGAAGCTCAAACTGAGCCGAGCGGAGGAACAGCTCAATGCTCTACAGGTGGACCAACAACACGACAGGCAAGAACATAGCAACCACTATATTCAATTCACTTATTTCATAAAATTGCTCAGTAATTTCTCAAATCGGCCCGATAAAAAATATACATCAACAACACACAATGTCATCGCAACAATAGTTTGCTACATGAATATTATATCTAATATTGATATCTTGTCAGTTCGTAATATGTGTAAGATAAACTTAGCTGTACTTGAATTTCTTCACCAACAAGTAACAATCTAAATGTATATCCAAACGGGCTGCTGCTTGAGCCCTGAGGCATTTTAGACAATCGTATCCTTGAAATGAAACCAATTTGACACGGCGAACTGAACGGAATACGTTCAGTTTTAAACTCATTCAGACTGCACGGATGGCGTAGCGGTTTAAGTGGTCACCTCACTACTATGCTGCCGCGCCGAGTGTTGTGGGTTCGATCCCCGCACGGGACAACACTTTGTGTAATCTTCAAATTGTTGTTCTGAGTCTGGGTGTTCTTTGTGTCCGTTTCTTAAATGTTTGTAGTCCCCCGCGACACAGGAATTAACCCTAGTGCGGGAGTTGTTTAAAAAAAAAAAAAAAAAAAGATTTAAACTCATTACACTCACTCACTCACTCACTCACATACAAAAATCCACAGTGCAGTGTTTTGCAGTGCAGTCCAGTATGTTGAGTGTTTCAGTTCATGATTAATGAAACACGTATTTACCGTAATTATTTATCGTATTATTTTTTAATAAATCATTATTAAAAGCTCTTACACTATTCCGATGTTTAATAACACTAAGAGGGGTGGTAGCGCAATGGCTATGGTGACAGATATACTTGTGAGATTCATGTTTCCTGACATACTTAAAAAAAAAAAAGTGATGTATGGTCAACAAAATAGTGTGTACAGGCATACAAATTATAAATTCTTTATTTTATGTTTTTACTAAACAGAATATTGTGTTTGTACTGAAATTATGATGGTAAATATTGCAGTGGTTCAGACACATCGCCGTCTGTTAGCACGGTGGCAGTAGATGACGAAGCACCAGTTCAGGGTCCGCTGCCCGCCGAGCCCGACGACGCTCCCTGGAAGAGGAGCAGTGGCATCAGGAAGTTGTACGTACACAGCCCACTCATAAACTATTTTATCATGTTAAGAAATCATTCCATTTGCATGCACTGTTGAACTATTGCTAATAAATATTCCGAAGTCAGAAAAATGGCCTACGGTTATTAAAAATGCATGCGTATGTGGTGTACAGTTCAGAGTTCTTTTAAATGTAAAAACTGTAAGTTATGTCAGTTACAGAATTTGTTTTTTAAGTAATTCGTTTCGTGACACGATTTCAATAATGTTATACGTTATGTTTTAGAGTTACATTCTGAGTATATATAAATAGTTAATACCACTGCCTCACACAAAGCCGGTCGTCAAACAATACTTGCTTGTATATTATATTTGTGTGATGACCATGATCATTTGTTCTGTGTCTGGGTACATATAATAGATAAATTATAATCTATTATATGTATGTATGTATTTAGAAGTATATAAGTATATTTATCAGCTGTCTGGTTACCATAGTACAAGCTCTACTTAGTTTGGGATCAGACGGCCGTGTGTGAGATGTGTCAAGTTATTATTTTATTTCACCGAGTTAGTGAGGAAACCATAGGCCCAACGCCCCACTTTATCTCTCCCCTTATAGAGTTAATAGAAGGCGGGCATTGCACTTACGACAGCTTAGTTGCCAGTCCATGGGCGGCGGTGGAACTTACCATCAGGTGACCCGTCTGCTATTTGTCTATCTATACCGTTAAAAGGCAGTCTACAAGAACTTTGTATACGATGGGCGTCTGATAAGTTCGAGACCTAAGGACCTTAATAAAAGAAAAGTATAGTTTTGTATTTTTAGTCTTCAATACAATCTCCTTCAAGTTAAATACACTTTTCACTTTTTAAATATAATGCATCTGTAAGATCTTTGCCTTCCTTAACTCCTTTTGTAAATTAGGAAAAAGTCTCTGAGAGGCAGGTCCGGACTGTAGGGTGGATGGCCAATTTCTGTGAACTCCGTGGCTTTAAGGCATACCTCGCACCACGATTTGAACTGGCGCGTTGTCTTGCAGAAACAGCACTCCGCGCGCTAACTTGCCACGTCTTGCTCACGTGCCTGACTCAATAAATTAGCATAGTACAGGCCATTCATTGTAGTCCTTTTAGGCATGTATCAATCGCTAAAATTCCTATGCTTTCCTAGAAAATGACATATTAGAGGTCGACTTTTCCACTTAAAATTTCTTTGGTGGCATTTCTCCGTTTATAATCTACTGCATCGAGTCTTGTTTGGCTTCGAGATCTTACTGAAGAATCCAGGTTTCCTCTACGGTCAATACCAAATCACTCTGACACAATTCCAAAAAAAGTCTGGGCCGCTCGACCCGGGTCGTCTTCATTGCTCTTACTTCCTTGTTGAAATAGCGGAGCCCAATTTTATACCATCTGATTTTTACCTGCATCCTGTAGAACCGATAACATTTCTTCAAAAAATTCTTTAGGTTATTTTACTTTTTTCACAATGAATTTAATCACTGCGTGGTGCTCGAAAACTACGAGCGTTTCCAGTGCACAGGTGTAGTTGCTTGTTCCAGGAATGGTGTTAATGAACCAAATAAAATAGAGGGGTTGTTTGTACTACCTTTAGTCAGGCAACTACTACTAGTGACTAGTGTTATCAGTAACGAGATGATGAGTCATCGCTAAGTACCTTAAGCCGCGAACTTGTCAGCCGCCCCTCGTAGATGATTTAATTCTGAACGATTGAATGAAAAGTTACAAACTCGTTCATTGGATTAAATTTAAGACCTGAAAAACTTTTAACTAATTTTGCTTTTATGTCTATTCGTATAAACAACTATCTGAGATTTATATCTAGTTATAATGAAATCAGAATTCATTATGGAATATTTAAGATTCATAGTTCTTGAATTTTGATCTTTAGATTTCATATGATTACTAGTGGATATTCTAGTTGGTATTAATTTCTACACTTGCATTTTGACTAACATAGTTACTTGTTTCTCTTAACGATCATTCGTCATTTTCACATTGGTATAACAAATGCATGTTTAAATGGTACGTGTTAATGTCTTTTTCATTATTCTTGCTTTCTATATGCATGCTAATCAATTATAGTATAAAAAAGACGTAGGTAGGCTGTATGAATTTGGTCTAACCGGGTTAATAGCTAAGCTAAGCTAGTTTAGCTACTATTCTTAAGTTGTTTATGTGTAATTGTTTTGAACAGAATGTATTTCAAGCCATTTGTTTATACTATGATGTTGCCTATCTATAGCATTAGGAGTCGTCCATTAATTGCGTTATAGTTTTTTAGCCACTTTTTAACCTAACTCCTCTCTGATGATACGTGGCGAGGTTTTAGACTAATCTCCATCGTCCAAAAATATATATTATATTAATGTACTAGTAAAAATATATGTGATATCTCTTTAGAATGGGGCATGTAATGTTTTGTGATTTTTGCCGAAACCCCTCCCCCCTCTTTCGAGCCTCACGTGATTATTGGACTGCCCCTTACAAGCCCGCTCACTGGATAGTGAGCCTCTGAATAGTAAACTATTATTAGACTGGATAGTCTAGTAATAGTTTTGCTCAACTAAATATGAGTGAATGGCAATACAGCACATTCTATGATTCCCCCTTTTATGATTTTAACATATAAAATAATTCACTATAACATACAAGCAACATACCGCATCTTAGGTGGAATACAAATGTAGAGTGGCCTGTCTCTACTAAACTATTTACTATAAGTAACATATCGACTGTTTAGGCACGAGTACATGCTACGTAAATAGTTCATTTCTAGTTGTGCCATTCTTAATCTTCAGGACTATCTGACACCAAACTAAGCAGAGCGTGAGATATGGTAACCAGGCTGCTGATATGTATGATAGTATTTTAATACTTGTATATTTCTAAACATAAAAAAAGTATACATAAATAACATCCAATACAGAACTGATAATTGTGCCCATCGAATCCACTATTTCTATCTCAGCAGTCACTATCACAAACCACTAGATCAAACAGGCTCGTCAAGAGAGTTTCTCCCGTTCATTTATTACCTGTGAGAAGCGGTACACTGGTTGAGGTCAAACTATAATACATTTTTCAATTTATCATCATATTAGTACCCGTGATTATCATCATATCATCACTTTTAATACATCATCATTTGGCGTCTGCTTTTAACCTACACATCGGGCTTTTATTTTGGTTCTGGTACATTTATTTCCATGTTTTTTTTTTATTAGAGCATGAAAATTAGCTTTAAGGATTATAAGGAAATAATTGGGTGTGTTATTCAAAATTTTTCTTGTTTTTAGGGAGTTTTTTTTTATAAATTTTGGAAAATGCCACCAGGGCCGAAAGAGATGGCGCACAGAAGACACCACGCCGCACGGTGTTGCATGTATTGTTATTAAAATGTACACGATTCATGACGCTTCACGCTTGTCCACCGTTCCCTTTCCCATTCCCATTTTTGGTTGTAACCATTTCACTATATTTACGTCCAGCACTATGTTTCATTATTATTTTACTTACTTTCATTTTGGTTATTTTTCATTTATTAATACTATATAACTAATGTATAAATATTTACAATATTTTTGCATTTTTTTATTATTGTGATTTATTTCTATGCTGTAGATTTTGCGAAATGAAATCAAACTACATAAAAACTTAAAAAAAAAAGCAGATAACCTTCTTGTTTTATATTACACTGGACTGGAACACTCCTTTGTTCCTAAGGCTGGTGTATGCGTGTACGTTAGAGATGATATCACTTCTCGCCGCCTCGGCAATAATAAAGGTAGGGACCTCTCCATCTTATGGCTACGGGTAGACTGCGACGACCATCCCCGCATCTACCTATGCCTCTACAGGTCCCATAGCGGTGATGCCGAAACGGACCGACTCATCGACCACGTCCAAATGGCTACAGACTCAGTGCTCCAGCAGGTCCAATCCGCAGAGATCGTGATTCTTGGCGACTTTAACGCCCATCACGCCGAATGGCTTGGTTCGCGCAAAACCGATCATGCGGGAAGATCTGTTCACGATTTCGCCTTGGCATATGGCTTGACGCAGCTGGTAGCAACGCCTACGCGAATCCCAGATGCAGAAAGCCACGTGCCTTCACTGTTGGATCTTCTGCTGACCTCACATCCTGACGGCTACAAAGTATCCGTTGAGGCCCCTCTTGGCTCTTCGGACCATTGCCTGATTAGGAGTATAGTGCCACTCGTTCACTCGCTGCGGCCGCGAGTTACAGGCAGTCGCCGCGTATGGCACTATAGGTCAGCAGACTGGGATGGAATGCGAACATTCTTTGCATCCTACCCATGGAGGCAGGTTTGCTTCTCGCCGGATGATCCCAATGTCGTTGCTGACTCTGTCGCGGATGTTGTGCTTCAGGGTATGGAACTTTTCATTCCATTCTCCCTGATTCCCACAGGTGGCAAGTCCCAGCCTTGGTTTGGTCGAACCTGCAAAGCGGCGTCCCGCCGAAAGCAGGAATGTTACCAAGCATGGGCTAATGCAGCGACAGCACGGGATGAAAAGACCAGCACATTAAAGAAGCAATTTAACTTTGCCTCCAGGTCCCTCAAAAGAGTAATTGCTTCGGCGAAGTCGGCTCACATCGGCAGAATTGGCAAGAGACTAGTTAGTCTCCCCTCCGGAACTCGTGCATTCTGGTCTCTTGCCAAAGCTGTCCAGGGGAACTTTTGTAAGCCATCCCTTCCACCTCTGCGCATAGGAGATAATTCGTTGGCCCACGACGCTAAAGAAAAAGCCGATCTTCTGGGCAAACTCTTTGCGTCCAACTCGACCCTGGACGACGGGGGAAACGCACCGCCGACCATACCGCAGTGCGAGACCCGCATGCCGGAAGTCCGGTTTACACAAAGGGCAGTGCGTAAAGCGCTTCTTTCCCTCGACGTTCATAAGTCGAGTGGGCCCGATAGAATCTCTCCTATCGTGCTGAAGACGTGTGCTCCAGAGTTAGCACCGGTTTTAACGCGCCTTTATCGGCGTTCTTACTCTCTTGGCGTAGTCCCGAACTCATGGAAGACAGCTCTAGTGCACCCAATCCCTAAAAAAGGAGATCGCTCGGATCCGTCCAACTACAGACCCATAGCCATCACCTCCTTGTTCTCAAAGATAATGAAATCCATTGTTAACTGCCAGCTCCTCCGGTACTTAGAAGACCACCAGCTCCTCAATGATCGACAATACGGCTTCCGTCAGGGTCGTTCAGCTGGTGATCTTCTCGTATACTTGACTCACCGGTGGGCACAGGCGATCGAGACCAAGGGGGAAGCGTTGGCCGTTAGTTTGGACGTGGCGAAGGCCTTCGATCGGGTCTGGCACAAAGCGCTCCTTGCGAAGCTTCCTTCCTATGGGCTTCCCGAGAAACTGTGCAATTGGCTCACCAGTTTTCTTACAGACAGAAGCATCAAGGTCGTTGTTGACGGTGCATGCTCCGACTCCAAGTCTGTTAATTCTGGTGTCCCACAAGGCTGTGTGCTATCACCCACGCTGTTTCTTCTGCATATCAACGACATGCTGCAGATTAGCAGCATCCATTGCTATGCAGACGATAGCACGAGTGATGCCCTTTACACCGGCCGCGCTAACATTTCTCGGGTAAACGTCATCGAAAGCCGATCCAAACTTGTGTCTGAAATCGAAACTTCTTTATCAAAAGTTTCAGATTGGGGTCGACTTAACCTAGTCCAATTTAACCCCACGAAGACACAGGTTTGCGCGTTCACCGCTAAAAAGATGCCATTGGTCGTATCACCTCAATTTGAGAGCACTTCCCTAACTGCATCAGCCAGTATCGGAATCCTTGGCGTCGATATATCAAGCGAAGTCCAGTTTCGCGGTCACTTAGAGAGTAAGGCCATATTAGCCTCGAAGAAGCTTGGTGTGCTAAACAGATCGAGACAGTATTTTACTCCGGCCCACCGCCTGCAACTTTATAAGGCGCAGGTTCGGCCGCACATGGAATACTGTTCTCATCTCTATGCAGGTGCACCCCAGTACCAACTTCTGCCTCTTGACCGCATTCAACGGAGAGCGACTCGCATCATCGACTGCCAAGATATTTCTGATCGACTTGACACCTTGGCGTTGCGTAGAGATGTATCTTCACTCTGCATCCTCTATCGCTTGTATCATGGGGAGTGTTCAGAGGAATTGTTCGGACTTATACCGGCTGCTGGTTTCCGCCATCGTCCTACGCGACAAAATATCCATCCCCATCACCTGGACGATTGGCACTCCACCACTGTGCGCTTCTCGAGAAGCTTTTTGCCTCGCACAACGAGCTTATGGAACAAATTGTCGCCTGCCGTATTTCCGAACCGATGCGACCTTCAAACCTTCAAGAAGAGAGCGTACCTCTACCTAAAAGGCCGGCAACGCACTTGTGACTCTTGAGTTGCGGGTGTCCATGGGCGGCGGTAGTCACTTACCATCAGGTGACCCGTCTGCTCGTTTGCCCCCTATCGCATAAAAAAAAAAAAAAAAAAAAAATTACACAAAAATCTCAATAAATTTTCTCCAACTACCCAATAATTTATATAATTTTAAATATTTTTTTATTATATTGAGTTGACTTAGTATTTTTCTTATGTCCCCTGTGCCCTGTTGACATGGTACTATGTAACGTGGTGTGCGTGTGGGGGTAGGTTCAGGTTCAGACTGGCGGCGCGCTCGGCGCGGTCTCCACCGGCTCGCATCTCTTTCGGCCCTTGGTACTGACCACAACCAGCGGTATGTCCCTAGGACGGCTCTAAGACTATGTGCTCACGATTGGATGATGACCGGTTATAAAATGGTGGGAATTTTGAACAAAATAAAACTGATTGTGTAATTCGGAAAAAATATATATTTTGGAGATAATAATGCCATCATTGTGCAAAATAACTTTGAAGTATGCTAAAATATATGGTTATACAAGTCACTGAGTAATATAATTGGATATGTCATATTCTCTACCAAATATGCATTTGCAAAAACTTCTTCTCTGAAGATTTTTGGAGAAACAAAGTATGTTTACCCTATTGCATTGCAGAGAGGGCTACGTTTATTGTAATATTTTTTATATATCTATTAAGCGATATGTCACGCGTTATAACCACACTTAAAAATTAATAATCTCATTTCAACTTCAGAGAGCTGATTTTGCTATAAAACTGTATTGAGCTTTGTTTAAGTTTGAAAAAGGCACAAGTGAAGCAAGTGTTCTATTAACAAAAGAAAAATTCTGTGACTAGTTTGTGCAAAACGGGGATATTTCTCTGGTACAAGTGGTATTTATTTTATTTTTAAGAAATAGTGGCGAGTAGATATAGACTCAAATGATGAGGGGCTTGGAAACTGACGTCACGTCATTAACATATTAAATATATTAATAAAAGGGTCACAAAAAATAAGCAAGAAAGTGTATGATGGGTAACCTTTGCGTAGTAACTTCCTTATTATGTTTTTACAATCGTTAGCACCTAAACATTAAGAGCGTCCTCGAAAAAACATACTTTTTGAATAACACTTAAGTCGATGTACCTAATTCAAATACGATATAAACTATTTTTTAAGTGTTGTTTAAAACTACATATAAATGCATCCAGTAATATACTAACACCTTTTGGCTTCCACAAACGCAAAACACAGTAGACAAATAATATTTTTAAATAGTTTTGTTTTTATACTACCGACAGATTTCACACAATCAAATAATATTAATTCATATAATAATCATGTTGGAGTCTGATTCAGAGAATTTTTTTTTTTATTTAGTAACTAAGGCACCATTTTGCTTTCTCTCTAAAAGTACGATTTTAAAAGTATTTTTATATCACCTTTATTACAATGCAATGTTTCTAATTTAGGCTATAGGTTACAAAACCTAGGCATATTAAGAAATAATTGAATCAGTTACACTATTGATTTTTCTATATACTCACTGATACCAATTCCAATTTTTTAAGAAATTCACTCGATACAAACTCTTTCTATAAAAATGGTGCCTGGAAAAGTTAGGAATCGGATTCCAACCTTCTAATTAATTCTTCGTTTACATCACTAGTTGTATGTTCCAGTTTTCGCAAGCTCTTTGTTGAGTCTGATATCGCCGTGGGCGGGTTCCAGCGGCGCTCGCTGTCATCGCTCGCTCGCCGCACGCCCCCCCCTCCTGCCGCCGCGGCCCCCTCCCCTTCCACGTAGGCACTCCATCCCTTCCTCTTCACACACGGAAATACGAACACACACACCGACCAAACAACGGCGATACTCCGATAATAGAAACCCCGTCTCTAAACTAGACCTCAGGCAGGAACTGCTGAATCTGAACCTCGGAACCCAGGAGTTCGACAGCTGGCTAGGAGAAAAGTTCGATGAGAACGATGAGTACAAAAATGAAGCTTACGACGACAGGTTTATGCATAACATTCCCTTGCAGCGTTCTATCTCTCTAGACCGAGGTATTGATATATTTAATTACTTTCAAATAATCGGTTCGGAATGGTCTGGGAGCTTTCAATCTGTGTGGACGGTCGGGACTGAAGAATCAGAAGAAGGAAACGGTACGTTGACCGAAAGGTACAGGAGTTTCGAAGATATCCCAGCTTCTCCAGTCGTAGCGAGAAGCAGGCGAGCATCTACAGGTGTTCGTGATGCTATATCAGAGCGTAATATAGCCTTGACAGTATTGAAGGACAGTTATAAGGGCATAAAGACAAGTAAAGGTAATATATCCCCACAGATAAGAATGTTAAGTAGATGTTACACGTTTTCAGGGGCTTTTAACTGTATCCATGATAGCACAAATAATAAAGAAATTGTTGAAGAAGAGCGAGAGTTAGTTAAAAGTAGGAATAAGCTCAGACTGGTGATGCCAAAGTTAGAGGGTAATGTTAAAAGTTGTCCCGTATCACCAAAAATACAAAGACTTAGGGATTTCAGCTTCCGAAGTTCAGCAGAGGACTTTGTCAGTTCATATATCTCTGACAGTGATGTTGATGAGAATATGGATATAAGTGAGCCGTTCTATAGGAGTATTTCAATACACCAGGACTATGTCAAAAGGCAAAGAAGGTCTGGTATACTAGCTGTTAAAAAGGAAGACAGCTTAAGGAAAGGAGTCCTGGTCAGACAAGAATTCAGAACTTCCGATAGCCTTGAAAGGTGTAGAAGGTCGTTAGAGTATTTCAGGGCACCCTCAGCTGGTTTTTATGATAAAAATTATAGGAATTCGATCTTAGAAAATGTACAAAGAGATGTAACGTTTTCCTCCAACTACGATTTGAGAATTGTGCCTGAAATTATCGTTTGTCATGCAGGTTCCGATGTAAATGGCAGTGTTGCCAAATCTGATAATTCCAATTTAGTAGAAATTAGTAGACATTGTAACTGTCGCATATGTATTGAGAGTGACAAAGAAACTTACTTTCAGAAGGCTATGAATAAATTCTTTGTTAAGTTGGTTTCTTACAGGGACTATGGTAGAAATGTATATTTCAATGAAAATACTTGGAATGAGAACGAAATGTACAATTGTTTTATGCATATACTAAAGTTGTTACTTGGACTGTGGTTGAGACATCTTGACCACAATTAATATTGAATTAAACTATCCAACTTTATTTCGATTTCAATTTTAAATATAGAGACGTTTAATATTAAAATATTATAGTCATACGATTTGCGACATTTTGAAGAATTGGATAGCTTTATGCCATAAAAGTTCAGAATTAAAATATTTTGTATATTATTAAAAAAATTGCAGCTTTCTTCTCCTTCCTTTCCTTTCTTTAATCTGTGAACTGTAAAAGATAGACTTGAAGTTTTGACATTATCTTATCAGTTATTCGGTGTGTAAAATTTGTTATTTTTTATGGTGTAGTGTAAAGTAAATGTAAGTGTGCTGCCCGCGTTTGAGGGTTGGATGACCACACCAATTCGATGAAATACAATGCGAGAATTGCACCACAACCGTTTTTCTGCTATAATAAGCCGTAAAGCCGAGCATGGCTCTCCCTCGCAAAACCATACATATATGCCATTAATAACCATTTAAAACCACTAATTAACTTTCTCAGTACTGGTTATCAAGACTTCATGTTAAATACTTCTTGCAGTACAATAGGTGTTCTTGTAGACTGTGATTTTATTTTTCATATTATTTTTTAACATTTTATATGTAGAGATGTTTGTAACACTACCTATGTTGTATAAGAGTTATTGTTAGCAATTTGACGAATGTGTAAGGCCATATAATTTTACTTTATTTTATACATTTTTATTGTCATGCTGGTTTTCAAATTTTAAAAGTTGCCTCATTGTCTCTTAAATGAAGGATCAGAAATTTACTTTAAATAAGTTGTAGTGGTTAATTGAATTTCTGATTTTTTCTCGAAGTATAAACCAGAATCTCCACTAATCAGATGATAATCAAAAAGTCTTACTCCAAGAGACGTAGACGATTATTCAATGTGTCTACACACGTCCATGAAACTGTATTCTAGTTCCAATGTTTGAGGAGAATTTTTATTTTCTATGATTGTATGATGTCTGCGTGAATGGTGTACGAATGACGTCACATTATTATTGTATACGTAAACGATGGTGGTTCCTTCTGTAGTTAATAGTTCATGTAAATTTCAATAAATTTAATAATTTAATAATTTATCTTGGCCTGATCTATCACCATAGGCATAACCTTCGAGCGTCATTGCTATATATAACGCATACTAGCTGTTGTCCGCGACATTTTTCTTGTTGAAATTTTGTACCTTATGATTTTGCGGGTTACCATGTGCTAGATTTATCTCTATGCTGGAATTCATTCCGCTCTATACAGCCGTTCTGTCGTGATTGAATAAAAAACAGTCCTATATAGTAAACCATACATACATGTATGTTACAATGGTATTCAGAAGACAAAGAAAAATTGGTATCAAAATTAATTGAAAAGTAAATAGTTCGGTTATGTAGGAATATTGATATTCTTCAATCTAAGAATGTAAGGCTATGTCTAATATTTATTTCAGCTGTCATTTGAGCTGCATATGATCTATGTCTATGTGACTTCTAAGGTATAATTGAAATAACAATAAACATATTGTATGTGTTGTGTGTGGTGTCTGTTGCAACATATATGTAGATCATGTTTTGCTACACATAATTTAATAAATATTTATGACATTTATTAGTAGACTTATGTAAATATACATCTTAGAATTAAAACTTTTGTGAGAGTTATTCATTTTTGTTAAGGAACATATGATTTTACCCGTGAGTGCGCCTGACACCGTCGTCGAAGGTATCCATTCCTTGATAAAGGTCCCCCATTGAGCCTGAAACTAGTCTGGCAACCCCGTAATACACATGTGAGTAAAATCGTATGTTCCCTAATAAATATACATTTTGTTCGTAAGAGTCAGTGCCATTGGTCTATACAGGCCATATAACATATCTACTTGGTTTCGACGTGCAGCAGGTTACGAACATTTTGTACTAGCTAACATATATTTTTTATGATAAATGACCCATTTTTACAGCTAGTATACACTTTCGCCACATCGTATACTGGCTGTAAAAATGGGTCATTTATTATAAAAAATATATTATTTGAGACCACCATTTAAAATCACACATGGCCTATATAATATTGATATTATTATTATTTAATGTGAAATAATAAAAAACTTATGTTTTTGAGTGTACAACACTGGACCGGATTTCGTAGTTGAATTTGAGGGTAGACTGAAATCGCATTTTGAGTGAAACCGATAGCTGTAAAGGTAGACTAAAAACCGATGGCAAAGCGGTTCCATTATTACTATCTTTAAATAAATAATGTATAAGATTTAACACATCGACAAAATACCTTTTCCGAAACTACATAAGATAATATAGACCTATTTAGAAAGTAGTGAGAAACTTTTGACAGGATGTTATACCTACTGGTAGATACTAGAGTACATTTGTATTGATAAGAAAATTTCCAGTTTCTATTATAAAAGACTTTCATATTTGTTATTATGTTTAGAAAGAAGAAATAGTCGAATGACAAAAGGATTTAAGTGCCCATTTTTAAGAAAACCAGTAACTATTTGTGTACAATTAAAATCGATCGATACTCATATGATATAGTTTTAGAACTTTGTGGTTTGAAAATTATATTTGTTGTTGTCTATGTACCCTGAGTACCTATTATAAATTGAATTTATTATATATCGTGTTATGCATTAATACTCACACGCTGTGGATAAAAATATCAAAAAGATTACATCTTAAGAGTCTTATATGATCAAAAAGTCATCTGATTGTTTCTTCTGAAACATGTCATTACGAGAATATAATGCCGTTGGTAATAGACGTTCGATGAGCTAACATCGTCATCAGTGAAATAATGCTATAGAAGTTTCTTGATGTGTAATCATCATCATGGACGTATTTCAATCATTCACGATCAGTAATAATGTTTCAACTCACACAACATCATATCCATAATGAGTTCAGTTCGTGCCCACTAATGCTGAAGGTTAAAAGAAACTGTTTTTCAATTAATCACTGTTTATGTCCATGAATATTATTGTAATCGAATGTAGGATTAAAGAATAATTTATAAAAAATGTGCTATCATTTTTATTATCTGGACAAGTTTTCATGTCCGCAAGTTTAGAATATTCATTCCGTAATTATTAAGCTATTTTTCTTGTGTTTATTTATTTCTAGTCACAGTACTACTGGGTACTAGAGTTAGGGATTACAATACTATATTTATATATGTAACAGGGGTGGTGTTTGGAAAAATTGCAAAAAATGAGGGTAGTCTTATATTTTTATTATTAACTTAACGATTGAAGTATTATTTTATATGCTTATTATAAATGTTATATGGTGTTGCTAGTAGAGAATTTTGATACTAATTTATCGACATTTGAAATATAGAATGCAATTTTTACCAAAACCCCCTTTTTGGTCGATGCAACACAATCGAATGGGTTATCGGGATCACGAGGCACATTTAATTGAAGCATTGCCTCCTCAGACTAATTTTCATACTAAAATTTTCACGTAGTGATTATGTCATGTTGTAAAGACATTGGTACCTAATATATGTAATATTTATAAGTTGACAGTGTCAAAATAATTATATCATCTGTTTGTATTGTATGATTGATGTTTTATTTATTTAAATGAAGTCTTGTGTTTTAGAATATATAATAATTCTTCGTACAGACTTGACGTTAGAGACACACAAGTTACAATATTATAAAACACAACTACCCCCCCCAAAAATAAACTAATTATGTGCCATTAGCTACCTGACTTTAGCCTGTGACTCTGGACGATGAAAGGATAAAAAAATAATGCTACCTATGCAATTGATTACAATTGTAAGCAATACTCTGGGGAATAGTTGAAACCAGGTTCAATATAGTAAAGGATGAGCCGATCCATAACCTGATTGCTGGAGGTGAGCCCATGCTATAGAAATCACAAGCATACGTCCGAAAGATTAACTACTGGTCAACACTACTGGTCTAAAATAAATATCATAAGATGCGAACCCTGTACACTTGCACGGATCCTTACCAGACTGCAAACTGAATAAACATAATATATGTTCTATCTAAATTCGGGAGAAACCATTGTGCAAGTGGCATAATAAAATGCTCTTGTGCCCCACTAATGTTTCACATACAATTCAAACAATCGATTCTCAAAGAACTGAGATTTGTCGTAGCCATAAGTTTGATCAGCGAAAGTGTTAAGCAAAAGTGTTATACATAAGGTCAAGAATGGTCGAAGTTGCATCGGGGACTCGACAAATAATAATAATAATGACGGGCCTGTAGGTCTAGTGGATAGTGACTGCCGAACCGGAGGTCGTAGGTTCTATTCCCACACAGGACAAAATTTTATGTGATCTACAAATATTTATATCGAATCTGGGATCTTTGTCTATGTCGATTGAATGTTTGTAAAGCGCCCCGCGACACGAATTATTCCTAATGCGGGAGTTGATTTTTTTTATAAAAAAAATGTGATATTACTCTCATCTAATTTAAAATAATGTGATCTTTATTTCATAGTTAGTCCTTGAAACTGATACATGACAGATGATCGCAGAATACACGCGATCTTTTCACACACCACGATCATTGGAAATTAAACATAGGTATGGCTTCTTTATGTCTATTAACGTCTGCCTAAAATAGATATTTACATATCAATAAACACTTACAGTACAAGTAAATGAAAAAGGTATAATCATTGTACCAAACTAGTGCGGCAGGTTTACTGCTATAATTTGCTTGTTTATTCTCACACGCTAATGCGAATGCCACTCATTATAAGGAACACTGTAATCCAATCTATTAACTACACACCAAACAAGTTTATTTTTTTACAAATCATGCGTTATCAGACTGTTCCGCATTCTACCTACAAACAAATGTTACGCTTTAATACTTTATGCAAATATTTAAGATTTTTATTATTCAGAGACGGATAAGTATAAATAAAAATAAAAACAGCAGAACAGATTTTTTTGAGTTCTTGAAGTTGCTCAGAATACTCTTGACCAAGTTACCTTTTAGACAGAAACAATCTTAATTCATTAAGAAGTTATGATGTCACAGACAGACAGATATTACTTACGAGATAAATTCTCCTTGGATTGGGGATGGAGCAGTATATATTTTTTTATATTATAAGGAGCAGACGAACCTGATGGTAAGTGGCAACCACCGTCCATTGACACCTCCTCCGAAGATAGATAACGTAACCCTTCGATAACTAAAATAAATAAGCCGCGATTAAGAAGTAACACATGAAGAGTACACCCTTATATAGCCAAAAGAACTTTACGAATTTAAATGGGTCGCTGACTATTTGTTGAAGCTGGTATTTTTAACCGTATGTGCAAGAAAGAGGGTTATGTTCTTTGATACATGTATGATGTTTCTTTGTCACGCCCTACAGCCTAGACGACTTGATTTATTTTGACATGTGGAGTATTAATTCAATCGCCTTGATAGTAAGAATGGCATAACGGTAAAGATGGAAGCTTATGATGTCGTAGTGTTTTATATTTGTTTCATTAGGAGAGTTTTTTTCAAGTCAAACGTTTTGTTACTTTTATATTACGTTAGGTAGGATCGTGCCCAATTTAAATATCGTCAATGCCAATAGCATTTACTACTACTGTAAAAAACAAAAATAGAGGATACGTAACAATATCGATTGTCATGTCTTACATCAATGGCATATAGTTTTGATGTAAATAGAAGAATTATTTCATTCAGTGTTTTCATTTTATCGAGTTCGTTCATCTTACATATTTTTTCAATATCTGTTTTAGTAATTGACTTATAAAAGCTATAAAAGATATTTTATTTGTTGTTTTTTTTTTTTCAAGAAAATTACATGCATAAAGATCGTCGTTGTAATGTTTCAGCTGTACCTATATAACAATGCAAACTTTCCTGTTCTTAATAAAAATACAATAATAATTTAATAATATGCTAATAATAACGAAAGTTTTTTTAAAGTCAGGTATTTTAAAAAGCCCTTACTTTATTATCTGTCTTATTCGGGTTTATCATTAGGCTGGATTTCAAATGTCGTGATATGCGTGAAAGCAATAAATATATTTGTATAATTTAAATAAAAACTACCTACTAACCGTCATTGCTACTACAGTATATAAAAGCTGATGCCTGGAGATTTCCTTGTTCAGTTTAATGAAATGCGAATCAAGTCACGGGTACAGCTGGTTCTACATAAATTGCTCCGTAAAGTGAAAAAAAAACATTGTTCCGTTTACCATTAATTTACTAGTGTCGTAATTTAAACGTCTAGGTACCTAATTATAACTAATTTAATCTGAAATTGCCATTAACCTGGGTATTCCAACCATTAATATGTACACCAATTAGTTATATATTTATGACTGAACGGATTCCGCAGTGGTTTAAGTGGTCATCTCGACATCGCTACGCCACTACTACGCTGCCGCACCGAGGGTTGTGGGTTCGATCTCAACACGGAAAACTTTCTATAATCTTCAAATTGTTGTCCTGAGTCTGCACGCTCTTTGTGTCCGTCATTTGAATGTTTGTGAAGTCCCCTGCGATACAGAAATTAATCCTAGTGCAGGAGATGCTTTAAAAAAAAAAACATTTGATATCTTTACTAACTAAGACTTACATATAATAACTACACATATATTATTTACTATGCACCTACACATGTTTTATAAATTATTATATCTTTATCTTTATCATCTCCAACTTATTCCTTAAATTTATCTTGCCCACCCACAATTTCTCCACTGTCACCAGACCACAATGAAAACCTAAAAAAATAACCTCAAAATGTACCATTGTGTGTTGATAAGTGTTGATACGGGTATTTCGCGTATTCATTTGTCAAGTCTACGTCTGTGCTGATAACGGTATGTACCTGTCCACCAGTAAGCCACCGGTTCGGTTCTTGGGCATGTCTCAAAGTAATTTATTGCCGGAACACTTTAAATATGTGAAGGTGAGCTTGAGTTTTTGACACAATGATATACTATTGTGCTATAAATATGGAATTAATTACCAACTTGAAAGTTTGGTTAATTCGTTGGCCGCTTTTTTGTGTTTTTGGTATAGTAAAATTATGTAGAGAAAAGTTGTAAAAGAACCAGCTTGCAGAAGTGTTATGAAGAAGTGCTTGATATATTTCATGAAATTTTGTGTTTGAAATTTGACAATGTGAAAATGACAAACAAACGGGTCACCGTAAGTGACAACTGCCGTCCAAGGACACTTGCAACTCAAGATTGGTAAGTGCGCTGCCCACCTTGGACGGAGGTTGTCACTTACCGCCAGGTGACCCATCTGTTCGTCTGTCCTCTATGGTATAAACAAAAATGCAGATAATAATAACGTTAGTTTTCTATTCAAGTATATTTATATAACTATAAGTATTTTCTATCTATGTGCATCAAATAGATTATAAATTTTTCTTTTCGGATTGTCTCTGGTTATTTGTTGTTACCGGACAATATGATTCATTTTTAAGTGCTAAGAAAACGAGATGGCAAGTGCCCAATGCTCTCTTCTTGTTTATTATCTTTAATTATCTTATTGACTTTTTTGATGATAATTGAATTTAACCACATAAAATCTGCGTACAGTAAGTACATGGATACGAAGATGGATAAAATCTGTTTTTTTTTACTTTCCTCAAACAAGGGGCACGCCACAATTGTGGCGGTAAAACCCATCATGGAGGATTGGCTGGAGAGGCGACATGGAGTTCTCTCCTACCGGCTAGTTCAGGTACTCACCGGACACGGATGCTTCGGTAAGTACCTGTATCGCATAGGCCGGGAGCCAACGCCTGTGTGCCACCACTGCGGGAGCTGTCACGAGGATACCGCACTCCACACATTAGTGGAGTGCTATGAGTGGGTGCAGCAGCGTGCTGACCTCGTGGCAGCTATTGGTGTGGGTAGCCTCTCGCTAGAGACCATGGTTATTGCTATGGTCCAGAGCGAGAGTGCATGGGAGTCCGCCGCTTCGTACTGCGAGGCAGTGATGCTTGCAAAAGAAGCGGCGGAAAGGGAACGGGAGAGAGTTAGTACTCTTCCGTCCCGCAGAAGACGCACAAGGCGCCGAAGAGTGCAAAATGACCTCCGGCCTCCATGAGCGCTGGCCTGAGGGCGACAGACTGGGCCATCTATCGCACAGCAGAAGCAGGCCCGTGACGGCGGCGCGACGTGTTCCACGCGCGCCTGACTAAAATATGAGGGGGGGGACAGAACCCACCACATCATATTGGGGTCGCCTTGCTTAAAAGGCGGCTAGGTCTGCCGGGGTACACAGGTAGGGTACACCTGAGGCCCCGGCCAATAGACCCGTTGACGGAACACTGTGTGGTTTTAGTCGGTTCGAGTCCGACATACCACCTTACCCATTAGCCCCGGTAAGGTGACGACCCGCGGGAGTTTCCACACAAAAAAAAAAAAAAAAACTTTCCTCAAACAAAAGAGCTTGGCGATGGTGAAGTTTATATATTTGTAAAATTATGCACATTTACATTCTCTTTCTCATACGAAATACAGACTAAAAGTTAACATAGAATATGCAAAATACACATAAATCGTTAATTACATGTCTACTTTAAATTAAATTTCTAAAGAAAATCTTCCCTAGTATCGTTTGTCTAATAGAAAAATATGATCGTATTAATTATTAACGATTGCCGATTAAATTAATAAAATTGTTTGCTGATATTTCCTTTGCTCTGAAAAATATTTTACAGTCAATCTATTCTTTGCAACTATTTAACTCAGCCACGACAACATACACTTATTGTATAAAGAAATATCTGATAATATCATGCATACTTATAAATAATAATCACTATCAACAAATAAACATTACATCACGTAGCTGGAATGTACAGACATATGTAATGAGGCTGTATAATTCGTGTTATTGAACTTCCACAACTACAGTATTAAATGTTAAAGATACAACGTTAATTGTATATATAGAACTATAAACAGTATAAACTTCAGAATGCAAACATACTCATATATTCTTTGAGCCGTTTACCTTAAATATTAAATACACATCCTAACGCCTGTATCTGTGTATTAATTTCAAACATTTTGTCGAATATAATTTAGTCCTACTTAGATACTTAAGAGGAGCCAAGCCTATAGCCATCTACCCAAATAATAAAAGAAAAAATTGGAAGTATCAAAGGCTGTTATCAAAGGCTAATAGCGGTAAAGATAGGAAGACATTCTTCAAGACTGAGGTATTTTTTTTTTCGTTTTGAATTTCGGAAATTTCATCCCGAAAAAAATAAAAAAATAACAATTTTGAGTTCAAATTTCGTCGCTGTTTTACGTAAATATGATTTACACACATTGGCATGTATGTTCCATTGTTTAAAGAAGTACTGTCCTGTTCCTTCTCGTCTCTTCAAAACATACATCCCAACAAACTTATTGATATGGCTTATGTCTTCCGTATATCCTTTTATTAAAAGATCGGGTTTATAGTGTTTATTTTTTCTTGTGAAAATCCCATCGGGTCATCATGTCATTGAAGCTAAAGGTGAGGTAAGCTAAAGGTAAGATACTCGGGAATACTCTAAGTCTCCGGGAACTTCCTTCTCTAGGTACTTAAGGTCTTCCACACTATGGTGTACGGGCCTTGCTTCCCCTTCAGTTTAGAGAGGTGAGAGTACTCGTACTTTAAAATACTTTTCTCTGTCGCTTCTTTAGCCAACATTACCTCTTCCCAAAAATAAATGGTGGAACACCACGCACCACCACGATTTTAAAATAATGTGAACTTAAAAACATCCATATTGTAAGATTAATTTAACTCTCAAGTTAGAAGTCTCGGACTCAGGGGACCAGCCAGTTGATGATGATAAGGGCAATAGATGGGTTGTCACATCTTACGTAAATGAGACTGGATTAGAATCGACAATATGTGGTCGCCTATTTCAGTTTGTCGTTCCATCTGACCTTTGAGGGTTCTAGATGAGTCAAGTATCACTCAATTGATTGATGTGTGTAAAGTTATAGCTTAGGAAATTTGGTGGGAAACAATAGATAAACAAAACCTTTTCCCTTTAAGAATACAATGATTTGTTATTAAGATATTAGCACACGTCTGTCAAAATTAGTGTAATGTTTGTATGGTTCATGTATGAATGTATGTATGTATGTGAGTTTCTTTATTTCATCATAACTTCAAGGTGACTAAAAAGATGCTGATATATGGGTTTCGTTGGAACCCTTACTATTTTTTTTTTTAAATTAAATATAGCGGACTTATTGCTCGTTGTGGACAAGGTTGATGTATGTACTTTGTTTTGTTTGAGATTTGTTTAACGTGTTCCTCAGAAGCTTTTTAAATATGTAATTAAAAACAATAATACATTAAGGTCAATATCATCTATATAAGTTTGCTACTTCAAACCAACTTGTTCCAACATCCGTGAAACGGAGGCGCGTCAATTGGTGGGTTGAACCAGCAATTTGTACCACTGGCGGTCACCGGAGCAGTTTGAGAGAAAATCTCGTACATACCACGCCATCGTCGTGTAATTTGCTCTTGTTAGCTATTATTTACGACATTGAATTAATGTGTAACTGTTTTGGTATATTGCCCTAGGCTAGCTTGAAGGTAAACTTGGAAGAAATGTAGGCTTGATTGAATTACGGAGGTCGAAAAGACTAAAATAAAGTACAAACATTAAAGATGTCTAATATTTTCTTTAAGCGTTCACAATTTCACTGGAGTATTAATTAAATTACTATTGTTTACTAAACTGGACTTTTCAATTTTAATTAGAACTGCCCAAGTTCGATGAAATCTAAACGTTCTAGTGACCGTGACTGCGGACACAGAGGTCGTGGGCCCTATTTCCAAGCTGAACAAAAATTATGTGATCCACAAATGCTTTGCCCGAGTCTGTTCTTTGCGTCCATTGCTTGTTTGTAAAGTCCACGACACACGACGACAGTCTGCTGGTCAGGGTCACATACCATGTAATTTAAGCCAGTTACATGGTATGTGACCCTGACCAGCTTGAGCCATTGCTTACATTTCCTAATACATCTGTATACGCAAATTCCTTTTTCTCCCCTTCTGGATAGAGGAAGGGGAGGATTGCCCTTCCCTTTACCACTATACAAGTGTTTTAGAAAGGTGAGGTAAAATTTTAGGAGCGTTATGTGTAGCTCACAAAAAGGTAGTTGATTGAGCTTGAAAAAATAAGATTGTGGATATTTCCAAAAAGTTTTGGAAAATGCTTTTTCTTGAAATGAATTATTTCTCTATCTATCTTCAAAAACTTTTTTTTTTTGCATACATTTGCGGAAAAAGCCTGATATGTTACCAACACCCTAGATATAACATACCTGTAGTTTCATTCATCTCAGCTCGATCTTTAACGAAATATTAGCTTTATAGATAAATTTTAGGAATCAATTGCCAGTTTAAAAGTAGCATTTCTCTACTAAGAATAACGAATTTTCCTGCAATTGTTAGCTGTTTATGTTATTCACGGGATCAATTATACGATCCTAAAATATGAACATTTCTTTCTGGAACAACCTGTATTCCCATACATACTCCCAATTATCCCATTTAAGTATTATATAAATAGTAATTTTCCCAAAATGCCCGAATGACGGCTTGGATATATTACATAAAACCTAACAAATATTGCCCTTTTCAAACTGAGGTTTTAAATAAGCTTCGAAAAGTTCATAGTGTAGGATCTTTAAATATATATTTGTGTATGTGTAGGTAATTTGTGTATGTATGCTTTTTCAAGTCATTATTGGTTCGCAATATATTCAAAAACATTTTGCATATGGAAACCACAGAAGTTAAACTTAATAAAGAAACCTACAACCGTTAATCAGATCCACTATTCGGCCTCCACAACCCACCTATCCTTAACAAATCAATCGGTTATTATCTTATTCATCACTTATCTTACTAAAATCGATTACATTAGTGTGCCGGCCACATATAATTTGAGTATATCTGGCGTACCGGCTTTTACTGACAACCGGTCTGAGCAAACGCAGGTTGATGTGGCACACTAAACAGACTTTCTTCGGTTCACGAAATTCGGCCCACACCGGTGACAGATATTTTCGATAAATATTATTGTGTGATAAAATGGCCGGTGCTTTTTAAGATACCATGTTGGTATTTTGATGGTAATCGGACTCTTGGTGGACGCATTTACAACTTTTGTTTATTGTACGATATACTTAGCGCGGCTACTTTCGACTGTAAATTCAGAGGTCACGGAGTCAAGTCCCGCGTAGTACAATTATTTTAACCCAAGAGTTATGATGGTCATTTATTTATACTTTCTGAATACACATTGCGCAAGGTCGACCGCACCTAATGTCGTAGGTATTTTCTTCCAGCCGACCTTTGGGTGATGTAGAAATTTGTGTGGTAGGTATTTATTTAGAAATCACACGATAATAAAAAGAAAATGTAATATGCTTCGGTACATAAATACATATATGCACTAGATATCCACCATAGCAATATAAAATAGTACATACTTTTTTTTACTTTAGGTGTAAAATATAAAACTAGCTTCCGCTTGAGGCTTCCCCTGCGGCAACTGCAAGGAGCATACGGCCTTTTAGGGTAGGTAGTACCTATAGTTCGACAGACACATTGATTTAAATGATTGTATATAGATAAAAGGCATAATCGGAATGCCTTTACTGACACACCAACGATACACCTCCATTATAAAAATACTTCAGTTGTTGCTTCATAAATGTTATCATTATTATTATATCATTATAATAGACAAAAATGTCGTTTTCTTTACTCTTTAGATAAAAAGAAATGATCCGTGGTCTATGGAATGTCTTAGAAGCAACATTATTTTCTTATAATTGCAGTCAGCAATTTATTTTTTCATTGTAAGTGTAATAAGCGTTTACTACTATTTAACAAAATACATAAAAAAGGAGTGTTGAATTGCATATTGTAAGCCTTTACAGTTTTATACATAACAGTCTAATACTTTAGACGCTTTTTATGACACCCACGGGAAGAGATGGATAACTCATCCCACTTTCCCCGGAAAACTACGCTGAAATATAGGCGTGAGTAAATGTACACATATGAGAAGCCGAAGGAACAGGCCGAAGTGCTGAAACGCCTACTTTACATAAAATAATTTAGTCCTATTTACGTGATAGCGACAAGTCTGTTGCCGTTAACCGAATACCTACACTATAAACTGTTTGTAGACTATCGGATTAATAACAATCCAATATCTTATACGACAATTACGGAATGTGATAGGGTGGCCCTTTTCTCCAACGACCTTCAAAACCGACTTCCAACCAAAATAATAATTAAAAATGTATAAACGAGTCCTAATCGAGTAATTTAGGTATAAAAATTAACAATGTGTAATCGAGTAATTTAGGTATAAAAATTACCGATTTAATTTCGAATTGTAATATAAAGTTTACTGTTTATTTTTCAACTTAATTATCTCCATAATAATTTATTTCTCAGGTTTACTTCTATATCTAATAACTAATATTTATTATGGTGTTAAATCTCTCATTAGATAATAATGACTTTAAAATATTTATTGGCATTTCTCACGTTTTCTTCTTTATGTGTTGAAAAAATAAGTGTGGACTATCTGAGATCTTAATAACGACATACATAATTATTATTAATTTACGAGTTAAATATACATGACATGAGATGGCAAATGAAACAAACATGACGGAAGACAATCGGTTGGCAAAGAGGGGAAAAAGATACTGAACGATTTAGTATATACATTTTTTCCCAGGCGTTCGCAGCGTTTTCATTTGGTTTTTGCAAATGGGTATATATATTCACCTTTAAATTCCCCTTAATATTATCTACCTAATACTAAATAATCTTTCAAATCTGACTTACAGTATTAATGTATAAAATAGATCTTTAAACAAACCAACAAACTTTTCGTGGTAGAGCCATGCTTAGGCATGAATGGGCCAGCTCGACCTGCGCTATACCAAGGCCGCATCTAGGCCGAATTTCTCTTCTTTCCCCTCCCCTCACCCCCTCTCGTCTTTCACCCCCGCGTCCATCACTTTGGCTCGTGTTCGAGTTCCGAGAGCACTTAAATCCTGAATCTTTAAGAGCAGACCTGACTATCTCTGTCCTTATAATTCCTTCCCATAAGCGCAGTTGGAGTACAGTCGCCTACTTCAATAAACAATAAAAAAATCGAAGAGCCTAATTGAAATAAGGTCACGAAATATTTTTCTTACTGATCAGTCACTGCGTACAATCCAAAAGTTAGTCGCCATTAATTATTATCAATGGCACACCTGGTCATCAGCGCGTAATTATAGGATCAATTTGAAATAATAAAACCTATCAGATTCGCGTCATTGACTGCGCACAGGCAAATCGAGGTCACGTCTCGAATTAAACCTTCTTTGTGCATATAAAAATTTTTGTTTTTATTATACTTTCGTTTTGGCAGTTTTTGAGTGGAAGGGGCATAACTGCTGTGTACGGTAACGTCGGAAAGCTGTAGGTTTGATTCTCGTGTTAGGTAATGTAATCTTGAGTTTGTGGTGACGACGACGTTGCCAGTGGAACAGCAAATTGCCATGCTAACGCAATAGACAGAGTTATTGAGAAAAGATCTTACCACCCTTCCCTTTTCTGCCGTAAAAGGTGTCTAAATTATTGGACTTTTATCTATCCGATAGTGTGTTGCCAGTTTGTACAATACCAATAGTAGGCTTGTGACCAATATTTTTTTTCATACTCACACGAACAGACGGGTCATCTGATGATAAGTGGCAACAGCCGTCTATGGACACTTGCAACTCTTGTCGTAAGTGCGCTGCCCGCCTTTAAGGGTGATGAGGGATAGGGGATGCGGGGAGGGAAAAGAGGAGAGGGAAGGTGAGGGTAGAGGAAAGGGGAGTGGGGGAGTTGGGCCTCCGGAAACCTCACTCATTTCGGGGAAATGCAACGCAAGCGTTACTACACAACCGATTTTCTGTGAGGCCGTGGTATCGCACCGGTCGAGCCGGCCCATTCTTGCCGAAGCATGGCTCTATCACTGTCAAAATTAGATAAGTGTCCCACTTATTATGTTTAGGTTGGCAACATGGAGACGTTTTAAAGCACTTCTGTCTACCCTGTGAGTATACAGTGTTTATCTTGTTAGTTAAAACCATTTCATTTAATTGCAATGATGATATTTTTCTAATCGAACTTATTTTTTAAAAATCCAACTTAACTCGAATTAAATACAAGCGTGTATACCTACTAATATTATAAATACGAATGTAAGTTTGTTTGTTAGGCTTTTACGCCGACCGATTATCATGAAATCATCATCATCATTATCTTTGTACACATATTTTTAAAGGTATTAGGAAGGACATGGAATTTACTTTTTATTGAAAAAATAAAATAATACGGAGGAAAAAATAATTGGCAGATATGATAGTTTGTCATCTATATTTAAGGGATTCAGTGCAATGTAAAAGCTAGTATAGGTATAAACTTATATACTTACATAAATAAAGTCGTAAATTAATAATTGAACTGACGAACTATTTTCAAATTATCATGTCTAAATGATTTTACAAGTTTCACCAATAAACACATCGTACTGCTAATTAAAGAGTGTATCAACTCAAAATGAATCTTTTTTCAGAAACGATAGAATACTAATTAAATTTTCTATCGTTTCACACACATACATATAATAAAATGAGTAATAATGTTGTTAAATATTGAAATATATATTTATATAAGATATATATTTATAGAAAACTGATTGATAGAAAACATAATCAGTTTTCTATCGTTTCTGAAAAAAGATTAATTTTCAATTGATACACTCTTTTAATAGCAGTGCGACATGTTATTAACATCTCATTTGTACCCGTCAATATCACCTTGACACTTAAAATTGACTTAGCTTTTTACACGACGGCCACGGCACACGGGTGCCTTTATGAAGGCCTCACTCCATGATAAAGATCCCCCATCGGGATAGTCTGGCATTCCCAAAATCATTACACATACCTACATACGCTCACACCTGTATACCCTAAGGGGTAGGCAGAGGTCACCCATATGTTGACAATAAGAATTTGGTCCCACCAACGTAATATTGGGCACTTTATAACTGTATATACTCGTATGTACTGTCGCCTTTTGAGACACCTAAGGGAAGAAACTCTGTTCTACACACATATTTTAATAAATATGGATGTTACTCTCGACAGTTTTAGTAATAACTAACAAATAATATGTTATTTTCTTTATTTTATATTAATTTAAATCCTCGTAACATTGACATTACTCCGAACATTATTCCAGATGGAATTGACTAAAAAATATATAAACATTAGTAGAAGGTTGTTGTCTTTTTTTAATCATAAATTCATAACCCTTTTAAATAAGTGTAAAAGTAAGTTTGTTACTTTGTTACTTTCACCTCTTAAACTACTTAACTCATCAGAACGAATTAATTGTTATTTGTTATTATTATTAAAAAAAAACGTTAGCTTTTGCTTAAAGAACGTAAAAAAAAATAAAAGAAAAACGAACGTGAACTTAAAAAATATATTGATTGAGTGTCATTTTTATATACTTAAAACATAATTGACCTCACCTCGCCACTTGTGGGTTCGATCTCCAAACGGGACAAAACTTTGTATAATCTTTAAATTGTTGTGCTGAGTCTGGATCTTCTCTGTGTCTGTTTTTTGAATGTCTGTTAAGTCCCCCGCGATACAGGAAGTAATCCTAGCGCCAGAGTTAATTAAAAAAAAATATATGTATGTATATAAGTTGAGAATAAGCTCTTGTACTAATGCATCACCATAATATAGGCGTTCGAGTCTGACACATCACCTCACCCTCAGCTCCGGTGAGGTGTTGTGACCCGCAGGGGTTTCCGTTGGGATAAACAAATTTAAAACAAAATTGAGACACTTATATTGTGTATGACTTTATTAATGTATAACAGATAACGTACATCACATAACGCTGTAGCATCGCAGTTTCGAACCTTATTCAATGCCCTACCGTCGCGAGCCTTCTTCTAAGTCAAACTTTTTAGCTGACCTGAAAAGTAAAATAAGTCTGGTATTAAAAAAAAAACGAATTTATTGTCTTTATGTCAATTTAACAGTGTACTTTTTAATTTTTTTCGTTTTAGTTTGTATTAGAAACGGCAGAGGGATGAGCTGTAAAAGAAAAGACTCAGTTTACAACCGACTTCAAAACAGAGGAGGTTCTCGATTCAACGGTTTTTTTTATGTTTGTTACCTTAAAAGTTTCGACTGCGTGAACGGATTTCGACGATTTTTTTTATTTGAAAGCTGGTACTTCCCGTGTGGTCCCATTTTATTTGGTTCAGTTCTGACGATGGAATCCGTGAGAAAACCATATTAGTCTTAAATTTGCATTAAGCATGTGCGCGACAAATGGACGAATAACTCAATATCACGTCATCCGATTTCGATGATTCTTTTTTTATTGGAAACAATGTACTTCAAGGGTAGTTAAATGAGAGTTTGGTCCAGTTGTGACACTGGCATCCATGAGAAAACCATATAAGTCTTAAATTTGCATTAAGCATGTGCGCGACAAATGGACGAATAACTCAATATCACGTCATCCGATTTCGATGATTCTTTTTTTATTGGAAACGATATACTTCAAGGGTAGTTAGATGAGAGTTTGGTCCAGTTGTGACAATGGCATCCATGAGAAAACCATATTAGTAGTAGTATACGTTTTATGCTAGACGCATTGAAGTCGCTTGTCTACTTTTTTAAAGTCCGATTATTTGAGGTACATATTTACAAAAGTCCTTTATTTAAACTGTTCAAGAGATAAAAAAGGAAGGCCTATATATCGCCTGGTCACGTCAGAAGCTACACTTACACTAAACGCTTCAGCATTGTGGATATTCAAATTAACATATCTATTAGAATACTTGCCAAATCGTAGCGAAACTATTTCGACATCTGTTATAACCTTTCGGATCACTTTGTAAACATAACATTCCACAACACTGCTAAACAGACAGAGAAATCTATTTAATTACCTATAAAAAAACCTTTATCGAAAATATTTAGGACGAAGATTGCAAAGACTCTTTTCTTAATTAGTAATTTCAATTTTTACCCGACTGCCCAAAAATTTGTCCCCCCCTAGAGCATAGACAGCTTTTTTTTTTTATACTGTAGGGGGACAGACGAACAGACGGGTCACCTGATGGTAAGTGACACCACCGTCCATGGACACTTGCAACTCAAGAGTCGCAAGTGCGCTGCCCGCCTTTGAGGGTGATGAGGGATGGCGGATGTAGGGAGCGGACAGAAGAGAGGAGGGATGAGGAGATGGAAAAAAGGAGAAAGGAGATGAGGGGAGAGAAAAGGGGGGAGGGGGAATTGGGCCTCCGGAAACCCCACTCGATTCCTGGAAATGCAACGCAAGCGTTACTTTACAACCGGTTTTCTGTGAGGCCGTGGTATCGCACCGGTCGAGCCGGCCCATTCGTGCCTAAGCATGGCTCTACCACTGAAAAAAACAGCTTGAGGATTTCGACATATGAGATGTCATTTAAGTCGTCTAATAAGATAATAAATAATAAGTGGGAGTGACATAGAGATAAGTAATATTTAGAGATATCAGCAAACAAAATAGACAAAAAAAATATAATGCAGTTGGTACATGATTTATGTTATTTGTATTTAATATGTATTTTGTTTTTAAAGACAACTTTTAAAGACACTAGGATTAATTTCTGTGTCGCGGGGGACTTTACAAACATTTAAACAACGACACAAAGAACACCCAGACTCAGAATAACAATTTGAGTATTACATAAAGTTTTGTCCCGTGATGGGATCGAACCCACAACACTCGGCGTGGCAGTGTAGTTGCGAGGTGACCACATAGACCTCTACGCCATTCGTGTAGGCTGTCAATGTTACCTTGTTATTTGATTTGACGAAGGGACTTATTGGAAATTGAATAATTCAGTTACCAGTATTGTCACAATTTTAATTATTTAACGTAATACGTAAAGGTATAACTCACAGCTCACAGAACGGTCGAATTATTAAGTGATTTCTTTTTTCACAATTCATTTCACAAACAATTCCAAACTATACATGTACACATCTGGATTATGTGTTACCATCCGGTCTTCATAGTCCTAATGTTTTTATAAATTACGTAGTTTAAACAATATTCATTAACATACATTCGTTCAAGCCTGTATACCAGAGCGATAGGCAGCGGCGCATTTAAGAGCCCACATTTTGACAGTCATAATTTGATTCTTCTCACATAATGGGGGGCTAGTCTTTTGCCACTAACAGGATATTCATGACTGACTTGTCCAGAAGACCAACAAATGTTGTTAGATATATTTTTTCTTGAATAGGTATATATTTATGTATATATGCACATCACTTATCTATTCTACTTTTATAAAACTGAAGCGTTTGTTGTTTGTTTCTTTAAATATACTATGTATGTACGCGAAATTTATACAGAACCAACGCGTAATTAATAAATAGCAGTATTCGTTGGATATATGTTTTTGTGTTTTGTTTTTTTTTTAGCTATATAACGCTATAAAGCATCGAGGCAGTTACTATCTGTGCAGGTTGTATTGAAACTAACTACCCTATAAAAAATATGAAGATTGATTTTATCGATTGCAGTTATGTATGGTGTTTTTTCTGCCCACCCACTATCTCAATCAACAAAACAGGTACTCACATATTTCGATACATGTTTGGCAAACGCTTGCACGCATGAATGTGGAATAGCTAGGCGAAGCGTAGAGAGGTGTTCTGTTCGAATAACGAGGACGCGAGATGTATACTGCGGCCTGTACATCTTGATACTTTGAGATGCTGTGATGGCCAAAATCACTTTAACTACTTCAGCTTCATATTTGTTAAGCAACATTACTTCGGTTAGTTTTTTAATTTACATTAAACATTTAAATATTAACTTTTCTAACGAACTTCTTCGTCTTCTCTGGGAGTTCGTTCCGATCCATATCTGGATGCTGGGGCTTTTTTACTTTTTATTTCATAGTTTTCAACGAACGAGCTAGGACGTTAATTGGGTCCCACGACTTATTATGGAGAGTAAAATATATATAGGCTATAAAAAATTATTTCATTTGTTAATTTATTATATACTTATTATAATTAATTAATGTGATAATCCTAATTAATTCAAATTAATGCAAATTAATTTATGTTTGTATAAAACTTACAGGAACGTAAATTTACACTCAAATTAACTTAAATGACCTTTTATAAAAAACTAACATAGTGGTCGAAAACGGGGAAGGATTTTGCCTCTCCCAACACCATCACTCCTCAACTAACCACCTGCCTGACGCCAATTAAATACTAAGTAATATATAATATAGTTTAACGCGAAATTTATACAGAACCAACGCGTAATTTCCTTAATTACTACTAGTAGTAATTAACATACCGATAAATAACACTTCCTTGAGAAACTAATTAATTGAAGCGAGAAAACCATTTATCTAACATTTTAAGAATATTGTGATTCAGGAAGAGACAACATTGTTAGGAATCAGGGTTCAATGGAATTAATTAGGGTAATAAATAACTATTTATATAATATCCTTAATTGTCATCAAAATATAAAAAATACTAGAGGAGTTATATGCAAAGATAATATTTGAGGACAAAGTTACTTTAAAAGTATCAAGGTGATTAAGTTTATCTAAAAATAAGTAAAGGTGCGCAGACGCAGCGAGTGACGTGTCTTCTCACTTCTCTTCCTTCAGTTTACCGCGAGCGGCCGCGCGGGTTGGTTTAATGTGCAATGTGTACTCATTCGAATATTGCTTTTATTAATTTGTGATTAAGCCTGTGTTCGTTCTCAAAAGATTTTGTATTAGCAATTTGTTGTACGAACTGAATTTATCCAATAAAATTGTGAAAAAAAGTCTGATTTTTATAGACAGTGCGAGTTCGAATAATCGAAGTGTTTTTTATTTGCAACGAATTTTGTTTTTTTCCGGGATTGCTATTGTGGATAAAAAAGGTTAGTTTGCAAAAGCTTTTATGGTGATGATAGTTAGTTAGTTTCGAATAAGTTTAAATGGCGATTGAACTTAATACGGTTAGCCGGAGTCAGTGTCCTTAGAGACATCTAAGTTTATGTATATAGTACTCGTACGCGAGGTAAAGCTCATTTCTCTTTACACATCGTCAATATTGGAAAGGAAATTTATTTGTTTAAAGTCTAAATTAATTTAAACCAAGTTTTGTGACAAACAAAGCACATGAAGTAATAACTATTTGTATATTTTTCATAACCTAATTCAGTTTAACCAACAAAAATATTATTCAAACGCGTAATTTGTATTTCGCAAGGATAATGTACAGAAACGGGGCCATATATTAATTGACTCAAGATTTTAACTTTCACACACAAGTAAAAGTAAAGAAATTGTCGCTGACGGCATGTAAGGCAAACGGACTGTTGAATGGTGCGAGTGAAAACCCTTGTAATGCAGCTGGTGAAGTAGACTTACTGGCAAGGTTATGACGAATATTTGAAAGGCTATTGACAACAATGGCACTCGGTTGGGTCGTTTGCAGAACTAACGCTGTATATTCAACAGATTAATGCGAAAAGAAAACATGTTGAACTGGTTTTGGTTTTAAAAAATTAATAAACGTATCAATTTTAGGTAAAGATTTTAGATTTTATATAACTTACCTAGGTCATAATGGGATATGTCGTTTAAATTTCAACCTGAGGAAAGTATTTCATCATTGACTGTGTTTTGGTATTGTTCGTTGGATATTCCTGCAAAAGATTGGATATAAAGCTTAGCTAGTTGGTTGGTTTTATTACCTTCACAGTATTTGTGACTGCTTTCGTCAACAAGGTTACATAATCTAGCCAAGTTGATGTGTCGTAAAGGTGTCTAAGGGATCGGACTGTTATCTATCAGACAGTATGCACTTAATATACAGTCATTCTTGCCCTTTATTAACGTAATAGGGGGCAAGCATGGCTGTATATTAAGTGGGACTAAATTATGATCAGCAAAATGTGGGCGTTAAATACTGCACAGGTGGTGCAGCGGTTTAAGTGGTCACCACGCTACCACTTTGCCGCGCCGAGTGTTTTGGGTTCGATCCCCGCACGGGACAAATTAATCCTAATGCAAGAGTTAGAAGAAAAATAAAAAAATAAAAAATTACGCCTTCTCCACCCCTCATGGGTACGTGTGTGTGTTTACGCTGCCAATAATGACAAAGATAGATTATTCATGAACCTTAAGTTTACTAAAATTTCACATGCATAACTTTTGACAGACCGACAGTATTTGTTTCACTTATGTCTAAAACCTTCGCTAAATAACAGTTACCAGAAGTTACTTTTACCGTGAGAGCCATTAGCAAAAGCAATGTTTAAAATATTTCGTTCATTAACTGAGCTGCGACCGCAACGACTAAATAAGTATTATGATGGAATGTGCAAATGGTAACCAATTTTCGCAATTCGTACATAATATGATTGATCAATATGACATCAACCAAAATGCTTATATATACATTATTTCGACAGAATTGCACTTATCAAAACATGCATCAAAATGTAGTAGATATCAAACTTAATGGTTGTTTTCAAACTTGCGACTAACTTTTTAATCGTTTTCTATAAATTTTTTTTTGACTGGCCTGTTGTTTTATATTGTAGTATTGTATTGTGTTGTGTTAAATATTTGTGTAATGATCACGATCCTCTGTTCTATGGATTTGGATCAGACGACCGTGTGTGAAGAAGTGTAGAATTATAATAATATGTATATTTACATATAAACACTACTCACTAAATAAATAAATACATACAGTTCTAATCGCTGTTGTTGTCCTATTAGTTTCGACTCACAGAGGCCCTTTATCGAATAGTAAATTAATCTTTGCTCGAAAACTAAAACTACCAGTGCCATTAAATGATACTGAGAGATGACCGCTGACTATAATAGGTCTCATAAAAAGACTCAAAAGTGGCCTAACAAATAATTTGCCGTACATAGCGTGCTTCTCTGCGAGAAATAATTCTGAATGAAGAAATTTGTCTGAGAAACGAAGTGATACCTTGTCGGTAGCACAGTTCACGTGGCTGGATCTATAGTTCTTTGAAAAGGTATTGGAATGATGTCGACAGATTTTAAAATGAAGTTTGTGTCGTTTGCAACAGGTACATTGAAAGAAAACCCTATTCGCATGGCATCACATGCTTAAAGACGGTTTAAGAAAACTCGTTATAGAAGTTTTTGAGAACGTTCTAAAGTGAAGTGTCAAGGCTCAGATAGTAATTTAATTGCTAAACATTTTGTTCACAAAGTTGTTTTATGATATAGAATGTAACCTTTTGCACTCCCTGCTACAAAGAGGACCGTTAACTTTGTAATGTGTATTTGGATATAAGGTTCGCCTTATCGCTATTTACAATTTCTGCCAATCAACTTACATTTATATAGGAAGATACGAATGGGTAGAATATAATAACTGATAGTGATAATGACCAAAAGAAAATGCAAGAAGCTAAACAAGTGCTAAGCAGTACTAAGCAAATTAAGGTGTAACTTCATTGTACGTAATTATGTAACTACAAGCTGTTGTGTTGATAGAAAGTACTGGTGTAACCCATGGGTCTTAGAATGTGCCATAGAGGTGTTATTATCCTCCTACACTTTTGCAAAAGTAATTATAGTTTTGAGTTTGTTTGTAAATTGAAACTAACAAAGATTCAATGTATCATTTAATTTTGATTGGTTTATATTTTGAATTAAAAACGCGATCTTGCAGCATGGAAATCGTTTCTTATAGGTAAACATGTGTACAGAATATTTAATTAGCCTGCTGGTATACTGGTTAGTGATCATTTATGAGCTGAGGGTCGTGGGTTCGATTCCAGCACAGAACAAATGATTGTGTGACGAGCACGTTCATTTGTACGGCGTTTGGGTGCAATTTATCTATTAGTGTAGCAGTAGTGAACAATGGTAGCAAGTCTGTAACCATAATAAACGTGTATCTATTTATTTTATTTTAACTTTACAGAAAGTGTGAACATTTAAAATAACTAGTTTAAAACGGCCAATTAAAAGTTTTTGCCTGTAAATTTTGAATAAACCATTATAGGACATTATAGGAGTCAGTAAACAGTATACCAAGTATAAAAAACAGCTTAAAATAGAGGTAGCAAATAATAAAAAACAAAACGCAGAAAGCGCACACATATCTCAATGTTGAGGCTCCACATTATCGAAAAAAATAAATGATACGTCTATAATTATAGGTTGTCTTCGGTACATAAAGTAAGTCCGGTTTCCTTAGATTTACTGGCGATCGCGCAATCTAATTTTACAAAGTAGTTCGGAACTGTCTGGTATGGTATGGATGGACTCGTTCTGCCTTGTATAGAATCAGACCACGGTATGGATGGTACTGCTGCATACAGTGCCCAGGCTTGCCTATTACGTAGGTGGCATTAAATTATTGTTGGCAAAAACGGGGCGTTTGAGATGCCCTACGTACCCCTTCAATGTAAGTACAAAAATATCGATGTTTTTAAAATTGTTTTTAGTAAAGGCGATAATAAGGTCAGGAACAGGCTCATTTAAAGAAGCTTTTACTTTTTGAAACTTACAAAAAAAATGTAGGTTTTGAAAGCTGGACTTTGGAGCTGGAAGAATAAAGTTGTTGTCTATGTCTCGCAATTTAAATTCACACAGAAATGTTTCAAGCATTTCTTTCTCATGTTAAATAGAAGGAAATAGTAGTGATAAGCTCAACGAATTGTGTTAACATACTCGTCGGATTGGCAAGTTTGCGAATGCAATATTTTTAATTTGGCACGGTTATATTGTGGGAATATAGTTGCGAATAGCGGTACTAATACAACAGTAATTAGTAATCAATGTGTTTAAAAACTTTACACCACTGCCCAAAAAAAGAAGTGTAATGTTTCACAGATCATGTTTTTTTGTAACTGAATGTCTTTTTTTTTGCTAGTGCCCCGCGGTTTTCCCGCCTTAAATTTATCTACTCAATTTGTTGACATTTAGGTGCTCCCTAAGGAAGTAGCATATTTATATATAGCTTACAAATCACCTCACCCTCACCAATAAAAGAGTTTTTTAATCCATTTTTTTTCGAAACAGATAAGTAGTTCCTATGATTAGCGGTTCAATCAAACAAACAAACAAAGTTTTTTAACGTGGGAGAGCCATGCTTAAGCATGTATGGGCCAGCTCGACCGGAGTATTACCACGGCCTCACAGAAAACCGCCTGTTGAACAATGCTTGCATGAGTGAGATTACCGGAGGCCCAATCCCCTCACCCTTAACCCCTTTCCCGTCCCCTCTTTCCCCTCCTCCCTTTCCCCTACCCTAAAAGGCGGACAGCACTCTTGTGCATCTCGAGTTGCTAGTGTTCGTGGGCTGACTTACTGTCAGGTGACAGGTCTGCTCGTTTCGTCTCCTATACTATAAAAAATAAAAAAACGATTTAATTACAATTAAATTACATAATTACCTACATAATTATTTACTTAAATAGAATTTGATGCACTTTATTTTACTTAATAACAAATGACGGGCGAATATTGCCCTGGTAGTCAGTGGTTCTGACTGCCGAACCTGAGGTCGTGGGTTCGAGTATCACACGGGAGAAAAATTTGTATAATCCACGAATAGTTATTACTCGTCTGGGAAGTCTTTGTGTCCGTTATTTGTATGTTTGTCAAGTCCGCGGTGACATAGGAATCTTAAGTAGTGAGGGAGTTGTTGCGGTGCCTGCCTTTTGGGTATATGCGTATAGCGTCTGAGGCTTACCACACGCTGCCAATCATACCAGTCATGTTGTAATTTCCAAGTAATCATTATTAAAACTAATTATATTATCTTCCATATAAAGTTTATGGCCATTTATTTTTAATTTCTTGGTTGGCGTGGATTTCAACTTTCCGTTAGGATGTTACTGGCCATCACTTCCTATCACCATCACCATTACACTATCACTATTAGCGCCGTAAAAATCATTTCAATAGTGGATGGAAATATTTTTATTAAATAACGACGGTAGCGTAATGGCTAAGGCGTTGGACTTGCGATCAAGTGATTGCAGGTTTGAAAGTCAAGCACCAACTTTTAAAAAATAAATTCTTGAAAGGATTAAGAAGAGATATGTATCACGTAGGCAATAATTAATTGATTAAATGAATTAATGCGAGAATAATATATAATATAAAATATATAATGTAAAAACTTAAACTGCTGCCTTTCTTTCTCTTCTCTTACTCATAACAAATACATAACTAAATACTAAAATATAGTATTATGTATTTGTATGTTTTATGTATTACTATTTATATACAATGTATTATGTATGTACGTGTACCTAATTTCAAATTCAATGCCTAATTTAATAACACGACTTAACAATTTTATAACGTCATCCTGTTTACAAAAAAATAAATATCTTCATGAAATTTGAAGTTAATGTGTAAAAGATGAAATAATTACTCTGTCTGTGTTGATTTATAACCGCTCGTTTCCAAATGTTTATGTACATATATTATACTATATGTAACTTAACATATTAAATATGGAAATAGTAATTATACCTTGAGATAGCCGCGTTGTATTTATACTTTAAAGTGTCTGTCTCTCTTAATATAACTACCATTCTGTAGTCTTGAAAAAAGATGTATGGTTGTCTCCGCAGTGCAGTTACTTTAAATGTAGTTTCATTCATCGATGTTTGTATTTTAGAACCCTGTCTTTCTTAAGTCGTGTGGTTCACGGTGGAGGAGAACACTCCATCTCTAATTGGTCGTGTTGTAACAGGTGACTAAAGGATTGGACTGTTATCTATCCGACAGTATATATACAGTCCTACAGTAATGACGTCAATATTCTTGCCCCCTATAAGGTAAGTGTTAAAGTTTCGAGCTAAAAACATTTCTAGAAAACAGAAAACATATCTAATAAATACACGATGAACGTATTAAATAGATATAACTTTCACTATCGCTATGATCCGTTCGAAAACTGATTTGATTGTCTTTGAACACGCGATGACTAAACGTCTAGTAATTAATTATATCACAAAAACTTTTTTATATTGAACAAGCTTTTCCCTGCAGTTTCATCTGTGCTTATCGTCAGTATAATAGCTTAGTAAGCTATAATGATATACTACCTTATTAAAATAGTATATTATACGGCTAGGTAGGGAAAAGCCAGACAATGGAACTAAAAGGATATGGATTAACGGTTGGATTTAGGAATGTAAGGAAACAGCTCCACAGGTCAAGCACTTACACCTGTAACGGGTACAATCTATTGCCGTGTAGTCCAAGCCCTATCGGTTTGGGTATCCAAGGACCCAGGACTTATTAATAAACTTAGAAAAGGATCACCTAACTCTAGCCATTTCTGAACTGTACACTCTGCTAAACATCTGAGGCGGTCAGTCGGAGGCTAGTTTAAAAAACTTCCGTACATAATTGTGGATTACACAAACTTGTCCCATGTTTGACTAAAACACACGATCTTTAGGTCTGCAGTCAGGGTCACTAACCACTAGACCAATATGCCAGTCAAGTCAGTATGTGAACGTATCGTCAGCTCATGCTGTCATTAACACAATATAACAGTAACAAAGAGGAATTGACCTTTCTAATGCTGAATTGATTATCTCCGCCATTAGACACGCTGATTATTTCATTGTTTATATATTTCTTAGGGATGTTTTAGGTATCTGTCTGGTGATCTAGTGACTAGTAGAATGTTATCCTGACTGATAGGTAACCTAATCATTTCTAACGTCTCTAGGTGTAGCTTATTTATATCAAGTATATTGTTACTTCAAAGTTTTCTTCATAAAAACCTTTCTTGTATGTCAACTCATGTTTGAAAAGAAAATTATATGTATATATACTTAGTTTATTTTAAAAGACAACTCCACGTTTGTCAAATAACGGACGACGTTCAAATAACGGACACAAAGAACACCTAGACTCAGAACAACAATTTAAGGTTTACAAAAAGTGTTGTCCCGTGTAAAGATCGAACCCACAACGCTCGGCGCGGCTCGGCAAGGTGACCACTTAAACCACTACGCCATCTGCCTCCAATTATACAAATTGGGACAGCCGTTGTCTAGTTTCGCTCTTAGCAACACATTTAGCAATTTATTTTTATTTAGCAATATATAATAATGTTTGTCAACAGTCTGGTTACCATAGTACAAGCTCTGCTTACTTTGGGCTCAGACGGCCGTGTGTGAGATGTCAGAAGTAATTGTTATATTTTGGTGTTATATATAGATTTTTTTAATTAAATGACTGTGACACCTGAAGCCGGCTTGCATTAAAGGTTAGTTAGTTAGAAGTTCGTAATGTATGTAAAGATAGAAGCAAGTGGTAGGCTGTGTGTCTGTCTTACGCCCCCCCCCCAAGGAGAAAGTCGTATTTGTGATATAATATAACCATAACCATGTAAAATTATGTATAACCATAGTGACAGTCATTATTTTTTCTTTTGTATAATTTTGCAACATTTTTAATTAAATTGATTACTGACCTTTGTAAGTACCTTGACTAACTAAACTATTTTGAGTTCAAGTACATCTTGAACTCAAAATAGTTTGACTTGTCACTAAATGTCTCAGACAAAACTGACGCTCGTAAATATAGTTTAGTAACTGAAATAGGAGCCCCTCGGCTGGTGTACTTTGACTAATGTATTACGCCGTTTTATTAACTTAAATTCTATAGCGTAAAATGTAGGTATTTACACTTATCAGGGATACAGCCCTATTTTTTTTTTCATGTGGAAACCCCCACGGGTCATCACCTCACTGGAGCTGACGGTGAAGTGGTATGTCGGACTCCAACCCACTAAAACCACACGGTGTTCCGTCACAAGTGGGTCCGTCACAAGGGACTTGGGTATACCCTAGGAGGGATGCTTCCAGGAACCCTGCAGAGGGATACAGCCCTAAGCGTATGTGTGTAAATACGTTTAGTTTACAAATAACCTTTTCTATTGGGTATACAAATATGTTAATTTTTACTTTTTTTTTTTGACATATCTTACTGTTAGATGATGGCAGAACCTGTTTTGCTACCTAAAATATTACACGTCTTTATATCCAGGTATTTCTCAGACAGAAGTGAAACTCATCAGAGGTTCATATGTGTTACGGTAACACGTGACACGTAACAAATGAATAAAGTTTTTTTTTTTTTATATAAAAATATAATACGATATTTTTTAACCTTCAATAAAACCTTAACATACTTGAATAAGTACCATTCAAAACAGCTCAACGCCAATAAATAGTACCTTCAACTTTAGATATTAACATTTCCATACAAAGCAGTACTTCTCGTTGTTAACAGGACGTAAATAATAACAACCGGGGAATGCCAATTGTTTGTTTGTTTATTTAAAGATCAACAGTAGATCAGTTTTTCTTCTAAAACAACATTATGTTTACATTTTCATAACAATACTTATAATTTGCGTCTACGAGGATATATGCGCAAACAGAAGACATCAACGAGTTTGCTATTATTATTTTTTTGATAATTATTAATAATTTTAGTTATTTTGGATAATTATTTTTAAACATCTTTATGTTTTATTTATGCTAATGGCTGAGTTGATAGAGTGTTAGTCACAACTAGTGTCCGCTGATTTTTGAGGGTAAGCAAAGTTAAAAAAAAAGAAATTCTGACTGGACACGAAACATATCAAATTATCTGAATAGAGATATTGAGTGTGTTAAACACCCACACTGGCCAATTTTGTTATTTTTTACTGTCGATTACAAACTGGTTGTTATGACAGTTTTGTGTGGAATTACTATTAACATTAACTGGTATTCACAGACTGTTTTCATAATATATCTTTGCAGAGAAATTTGCCACTTGACCTCTGTAAGACCGGTGGAACAGACAAGACTCAAATGTCAAAGCTACTTTCCTTTGCGAGTCAAACTCATAATTTGCTTTCGATACATTATTTTTATGATATTTAGAGATAAATGAACAGATGATTCATCTGGCAAGTGATAACCGCTACCCATAGACACTTGCAACTCCAGTCGTAAGTGCAATTTGCACTGATACGAGAGGTGGGGAAAAAGGAGAGAGGTATCTGAACCCCCGGTATCCTCACTCGCTCGGCAATACACGGCTAAACAAACTTTAAAGAACTTGACAAGTGAATACTTCTAACCCTGGGGATGGATATAGGTTAGTTTTTATCGATGTACCATTTTGAGATCACACAATTTTTTTTCCCAAGATAATCTGACTCATTGGTCAGAATCACAAACCACTAGAAAACAAACCCGGCTGCGTATTTGTTTGCCATATATCATTCACTCACTCACTCACTCACATACAGATACTCATATAAACTGCACAAAGTAACCATTTATGCCATTTTCGTAGAAAGCGTCAGACTACATAATTCGTGCGTGGTAACAGAGGCGCTTGCGCACGATTATTTAAAAACGTATTAAGGTAATTTTTAGCTATCGTGTGAAATATTTAGTTTTTTTTTTTAAATATCAGATACGTGTGTTGTGCCGTCATGCAATTAATTTTTACTCAAGAAATTGGGAAACAAATATATGTATATAGAAAGAGTATTAAATTTATAAAAATGTCAACGTACATAAATATATCCTGGCTGTTATTTACCTTTATATCAAGATCATTAATATTACAATTGCAAGAGTGAATATGTTTGTTTGTCACGCTTTCATACATCCCCGAAGGGGTTGGCAGATGCGTAATTAACACCCACATTTTGCTGATTATAATTAAGCCTAATTTACTTAATAGGGACAAGCTTATTTTACAGAGTAGAAGGAAACAGTATATTTTATATGACGAAAATATCTGTTTTTAAGAAAAAAAAAAACGGTTGAATACTCCATTAACGTGAACGCAGTCGCATGTAATAGTTAGTTTTCTATATTCGTACCAATCGCTTAAGTTATACAATGGCGACCGGTACAACCTGTTGACGGACAATACAGCCTTCTAACAAAGCCTTTGGAAAGTGTTACGTCATTGCTGACCAGTTAAAGATGCTATTCGACTTTCCAATAGATAAATAAGCGGTTTTGTTATAGTAAAGAGTTATTAATAATTCTTAACTAAAATATTTAATAATTGAAAAACTTACATAACATATTTTTCGATGTCTAAAATCAACTGGATTGATCGACCACAGGTCACTTGCAGCGGTACACACATTCCTTTTAAAAACTTAGGGATTTATATTGACAGTACCATATCTATACACAGACAGTACAGAGAGTATCCATCCATATCAGCGTTGTCCATAACGCTTGTCCCATGTGATGCACAATACCTGTCCCAAGTGAAAATTGAACCCACGACTTCTGGCTCAGCTCAGGGCCACTAACACCGATGTAGGCTCTGATCACCCAGAATATGGCGCGCCTCTGACGCCCTCAGAGAGTCATAAGGAGAGGCAGAAGGACTCGCCGAAGTCTATCGGCGGATGGCACAGTTTCGGGCGGACAGGGGCAGTACTGTTAAAAATTTCTTTGAACTGGTATAAATAAATGAGTACTGGTTATAATGTATACATCCACTCATACGCACTAGTGATATCTTTTGTTTAGGTTATAAAGAATATACAATCGCCGCGTTGCAGGCGAGCATTCTACCACTGATAGACCTCCACCTAAAGGTACGAGAATGGCGTGAATCCGCCCGCTGTGCCACGATGGCTCGCTGGTTGTCCCGGCTGGAGGCTCCGTTGGGATGACGGTCCGAGGGGGTTTCCACACGCAAACAAAAGGGCCACTAACACCAACCGTCAGTACACTGCTAGCTTAGATCTAGGTAGCAATATCTATGTACCATAACATCAGTATTATTAGCACACTGCTGACGTCATAATGGCCCTAGTCATTTATAAATGTTTAGCATTATAGTATTCAGGTTAACAGTTAAAATTATTAATTATCAATAATAGTCATTAGGATCAATTATGGAGAATGATGGCAGTACCTTATTTTTAGTAGTATACACTATATTCCTAAGTCACTATTCTGCCCCTAAGAGTCATAGCGTGAGGGTTAATATAAAACTTTATGTATTTAGTCAGTCAGTAAATCTGAAGATAGTATAATATATGAAATTAAATCGGATATTTTACGATATTTTCTGTAAAGTCTAAATCCTATGCAATAGCAAAAGATTGCGTAGAAATTTTAACGGTTACTTTTTTTTTTTAAGATGAAAAGCCTAGGACATACTAGCTTTGCCAGACTATAATCTGTCTTTGTGAGAAAATTTCGTCCAGATTTGCTTAGCTGTTCCAGTTTTATTGAGTAACAAAGATCAATCTAAACTTTGGCAATTCTAACAATGGCAAATTTACCAACTTATAAACTTTTTTCTTTTTTTTTATAAGCAAACTCCCGTATTAGGAGGTATAATTCCTGTGACACGGGGCCTTTCCAAATATTCTATCAACGAACCCAAAGAAAACCCACTTTCATTCATTATTTAAAGTAGGAAACTTGATACGTGTAATTTTTTTTTAGTTTCTTGATGACGTCCTTTTGCGTCCATCCCAATAACTAACAATAGTAGATATAAAAAGCTTGTAATTTATGAAGTGCTGCTTTGTATTAGTAAGTAAATAAACTATGGCATTATCTATATTTGTTTGTCTATGACAATTTGACATCTACACCACTGATCCAATATTAATGAATTTAACAAAAATAAGCTTAAAATAGTGAAAAATAGGACGGGTGCTTAAACAGCTAAAAACTTGTGACGCAGATGAACTCGGAACAGAACACACGCAACAAAGATCCGAAAAAAAAAGAATCCGGTGTCATCATTCTCGCCAATACTAAAATGACACTCCGATCATCTTAGTAAAAGATTTAGAAACTCCATGGACACCCTAATTATCCGACTACGGCAAAACAAAATGGAGGGTTACAAATAATTTTTAATAAAATGTAATGCGCAAATACGAGAAATACAACGAATATAACAAAAAAAAAAATTGAGAAGATATGTGTTTAACGAAAGGATTAGCTCTCAGTTGATCTCATAAACAAGCTACCGTGAAGATAGACATAACAGAACCTAAGCTTCTCACACACACATTTAGGACAAATATAATGGAATCCTATTTGCTCGCGATACAGACTGAGACAACTCAGTTAAGCACCGTTTAGTCTGTGACTTTACCATGTCAGACTTTCAAGAAAATAACGTTTTTATGATTATCCTACCATTTAATGATTACAGGGGGCACTTGTGGTGTTTCAGATACCAAATCTTCTTATCTTAAGTATATTTAAACACACACTACACTATGTATTCATCTTTGAAATAGCTATTATTGTATTCTAGAAAATGTTTAGAGCAAATCTACAAAACTCTTTTATTCTTATTAGAATTTTAAATTGTAATTCATTTAATGATATTGCTGTGCTCCTCTTAATAGCTTAAGACATAACATATCCAAACAGATTTTTTTATGCCTTAATTTTTAATGTTATTCATAGAATATTGTTTTTCAAATGTAAATATGTACTTACTTAAGAAAAGTTATTTAATCAAAAAAATAATGATTAAAGTTTATCCACCAATGACACAATACACATTTCTTAATATTTCAACCTTATTCTAGGTAGAAGGGCAGATAAAAAATCTAAATATCTTTATAATTAAAAGAAATATTCGAATTAAGACCCTCCTCCTTTTAACGTTGGTTAATAGGAGGTTCTTCATTTATTCTCCGACCATACTGTGACAAAAAAAAAATGAGAAACGTGTCTAAATTCGAATGACAGTTCCGTGATAGTCACCAGAATGGTGCCAAAACAGATAAAAATTGTCTAATTGGTTTATTTGTCTAACAACTTTCATTCTTTATTAAAGTTATATTAATGTGGTTCTTATTAGATAGTGTTTTGGTGTGTGGTCTTGAAAGTATACCCTCAACTGCCAGATAGTTAATGTAAGTGGGAGAGCCATACTTAGGCACGTAAGTGCCGACTGGACCCTAGTAATACCACTGCCACACAGAAAACCAGTTGTGAAGCAATACTTGCTTGTTTCACCGATTGAGTGGGGTTGCCAGAGGACCAACCCGTTCCCCATTTTGGGGACTCTCGTTTGCCCCTTTACCTTAAAATATATTTTCGTCATTCACTTAATTTTATCGTACTTTTTTGCATTGAATTTGAATTTTAAAATTAAAATTTACAATCGATGATCGCATTAATTGCAAGTATCGCCCATTCGTAACTAAATTCCACATACTAAACTAAACTCACATAATAAGTATATTTCGGCCTCAAACCTTACTTTCATCGGCCATTGAATGTACATATGTTTAACGAAGAAAGTAGTTTTACGCCCACATGTGGTCGAAATATGGTCGAGTGTGGTGTCGCGAATCGTAAAACGAGTTTCATTATGCACAGGTTGAACGATGTCCTTACTAATATTCCTTAAACATAGTGTTATATGTTAATATACTGTACAGTACAGACTTTCCGGCTGCAGCCAGTTCGATTATTGCTTATAATCCCCAACCCTTTTGTATAAGCAAATTCACTTTCCTTTCCTTTTTATCCTACCTTGCCTTTCCATATACATGAAATATTCCCATCTCATTCCCAAAAGTGCCCAAGCACAGACAATGGTTGTACCGCTTGGTAATCACCTGTAACTTACATCCGTCTCAATATAACCTGCCATTTTATGCCCGAGGCGATTCTGAGATGTTCGCGTATAAGGCAAGAGCTTTCACTTACTAAATGACATTACAAAATGAAGTCGCTTATATTCAAGAAGAGTCTCTTTATGATAAGGTACTGTAGTGAAATTAGACATAAAACTTTGCTCGACACGTTTTATATTTCACTTCCAGTTCCTCGCAGTTCCAACTGTTCACTATTCGTCTCCTAAGGGCCAACCTTTATGGATAAACTATTAGTTATTGTTTATTCGATTAACAAATAATTTTTCAAATCGTCAGTATGATATCAACTTGCCTCATGGTGCTCTAAATGGGTTTTCAAGGATTGAGGGCCACCCATTGGGGGGTAGATACTGATGATACCACAAATGGTTGTCATCAATTTCTATGTCTTTTCTTTCAGAGCACGGGGTTATGACTCGAAGGAAACACGTGGGCTGGTAAAGGGCTGCACGGTTGGCATGGTAGTTCCCGAGAGATTTCCCGAGATTACGGTGTTAGAGCCATGCTTAATCACGAATGGGCCGGCTCGACCGGTGTGATACCACGGCCTAACAGAAAACTGGTTGTGAAGTGACGCTTGCTTTGCATTTCCCCGAAACGAGTGAGGTTTCCGGAGGTCCAAATCCCCCTCTTCTCTTTCCTCTTCCCTCATCCACATCTCTTCATCCCCCCTCTCTTCTTTCCCCTACCCGCATTCCCCTATCCCTCATCACCCTCAAAGGCGGGCTTCGCACTTACGACTCAAGTTGCGGGTGTCCATGGACGGCGGTTGTCACCTACCCTCAGGTGACCCGTCTGTTCGTCTGTCCCCCTATAGTATAAAAAAAAAAACAACAAACACATTATATTTATTTATATTAAGTGTGTATATGTAACAGGCGTTTCAGTAGAGCATGGCTTTTATTAACATTCTCTCTTTTTTAATTTAAATGATTTAAATCTTGGCCTCCAATTTTATTTTTCTTTTATATAGCGACGAAAGCCGAGAGCTTTGATGAAAATATTAAAACACACATGCATATTCCCTATTGTCCTGGACGGGGTCTTACTATGTATAAAATTGCTTAGTTTGGTTCTAAATAGCTATTATCATTTAAATTACGGTAATAGGTCTCTGTAATATACCATTATCACTCTCTACGCTCACGGCGTTTATATGGCAGCAGAACTACCGGCGGTTATATGAATAGCATCAAAAAGGATGTGCATTTAAATACAATAGATTTTTGTGTTGTGAATTGATAGTCTTGCGTGGCAAACACATTCTTAATTTGTTTTTTAACCTCTAGAATAAGGTGTTATAACCGCGATCGAGTTAAAACAAGCTTTAATAAATAAACAACAATCATTAGTAATCCCGTGTTCATATAAACAAGCAAACATTTTTAAATGTTTCATAGCATACGCAAACGAACTTTTTTCACTGGATAGGGGCAAACGAGCAGAACGGTCACCTGATGTTAAGCGACTACCACAGCTCATGGACACCGGCAACTGAAAGGTTACAGCTGCGTTGCCAAAATTTGATGATAGATAACGGTACAGGTGTAACGAAATAAAATCTTGTAAACATTCGGTACCCGTCCTCGATTGAAATAGTATCTTGATCTATGCTTATACTCCTCAATCCATCTGTATGAATGATATCCTTTCCTTCCCTTAATTAATGGTCGAAGTCTTCGACCGTTTTGTTTTTAAAACAGATCCTACCGTCTGTATAAAATAAATATGCTATTTTGGTTTCACGTGTACCGGAAAAATAGGCTCGCCCCTATTTCGTAAATCTGACAAAATTATAATTTTCTAAATGTTTGCGCTAATTACACTTGTGCCTACCCCTTCAGGGATACAGGCGTGTATGTTTTTCTATTTCATACAAAATTAATTCACATAATTAATACACAACTAGTCAGGTACGTACGTACGGTAATTGTCTGTGGTTTTAATTTTTCTTTTTTTTTTTCAGGTATATCACCTTTAACGCTCTTCATATCTTGTTGTGAGTATATTTATGATAATTGGTAGACATCAATCATAGTGCTATGCAACATTCACAAGTTGGTAGTGAACGATCGCCTCGTCATACACAAAACATAATACATATATCATTTGTTTAGCAACTTCAACAATATTTTTTTGTTTTATAAAGTGAAGCTATGAAAAGTGCGTTGACTTGTTAACGAAACATGATACTGAATGAATGATATTTCTTATATATATATCATTGTTCTGTGATTTAGAAAAAACATGTTTACTTGTTACTACCTGTGCGCTTTTTTGTGCGGAACCCTGATTACTCTTTAGCGTTCTGCAAGAAAAAGAGCCATTGAAAATTGTTTCACCCGTTCTAGACATTATTTGGAACAAGCAGACTAACAACATTTCTAAAATCGTTTGTATATATCATAATATGTACTTCATAAAAAGTTGTTGATTTTATATTACAAAATAAATATAAATATATGTATATATATATACGGTCGAATTGAGAAACCTCCTCTTTTTTGAAGTCGGTTGAAAATACATTTCAATTTTATTTGTATACATATATATGTATAAATGCATGGTGATCCCTAAACTGACAAATATAATATACTGGAGTATATTATACAGCCAAAGGACCGATAACCGTTACAGCAAACGGGTCCTAGAGTTGAGACCGGGAGATGGAAGGAGAATCGGTAAACGTAAGGTGGGACTCCCCCGGCCAGATAGACCTATGACTTGAAAAGGTGACTGACATCGACTGGATACGGAATAAGCGGGTGCTTTGGTGCACATTAGGAAAGACTTACGTTCAAGAGTTGGTTAATATTTTTTTTAATTGACACATCTCGCACACGGCCGTCTAATCCCAAACTAAGCAGAGCTTGTACTATGGTAACCAGACAGCTGTTAAACATGCGTATATAGCACAGGCATAGAACAAATGATCATGCTCATCACACAAATATTTGTCCCGGTGGGATCGAACCCATGCCCTCTGACTTAGCAGTCAGGGTCACTTGATATCATACAGTGTAATCTAAAATCTTATTGTTTTAAACTTTCGCGTATTTCAGACATGCTTCACGTGCCACTCGCGGCCCGATAAATACACACATACTATCTTCCTTCGGGGTAAGCAGGGACAACACTGCCACTTGCTTCTATTTTTACATATCTCATTATCTTCCTCTAGTCTCATCAAAACTTACACACATCTGCCATATCTAAAATGTAACCCGATCTGACTATAGCTTTCAATATGGGTTGTGGAAAACGGATAAATAGACAATAATAGATATCGTGATAAAATAGTCTGTGGTCAGACATTCACGTTGACTTTAAATAAATAAATCTGTCACGACTGTCAGGAGGCCATTTTGTTTTCCAATCGCTGTCTACTTCGGGATTGTACGACGTGATGAATTTGTTATTAATAGTGATAACAAATATTTTAATAAACTGGTTACATGAATAATGGATAATTGTGATAAACTTATTACTATACAATGTATGTATGTATGTATGTTAAATATACATACATACGTATATTTCTGTATCCCCGGAGCGGCAGGCTATAACTGAGTACCATTTACGTAAAGCATATTACCGTCATCCAGGCATTTTGGGAATTAAATTAGGAAATTAGGAAGAGTAAGAAATTATAGAAATGGTGGGAAAATGATATTGTTTCATATATATAACTCAAAAGGCTGATGTCAGGAAGTCCGAGCCATCTCCCGAGTAATATAATCTATGTATATTAGAATAAAAACTTTCGTGAATTAGATTAATATTTATTTAAAGGCCTCCTGTCGAGACCGAAACTAGTCGGGCATTCCCGAAATACACACGTGAGTAAAGTAAAAAGTTTAAATAAATATAATCTATGACTATTATCTTTTTTAATGGCATAAACTTTTAAAAAAGTAGCTAATTGACTTCGAAATTAGCCAAAATGAATTGTAAAGAGCTTTTATCGTTTATCTTTCTTTTTTTGATTGCAATATTTTCTTTAAATTTTAACACGCCCAACATCAAGAATAACTCATTCATTTCAAAAGTAAATACTAAAATTGTTAAAATTAAGATATCGTTTAACATTGTATTCTTTATACCAAAGGGTAGTGGAATATTTTCTTAAAATTGAAGTGTGACCAAACGAGAAGCTGACTCAACAAATAAACAAAGGATCTCCTAAATGAAGGCGTTATGCGGTAATAAAACGTATTATAAAAAAGCAACCAAATTGAAAACCACTTGTTTAAAGTCGGTAGAAAACATTTAAACTGTAGTTCTCTCAGCACAGCAACAGTAAGTAATAAATGATTGATTACATTAGCTTCTGTGCTTTCTTTTCAAATATAAATTTTATTATAACTTTATACTCAACTTTTGCGCATTTCTCTCTATAGCTAGAACGGAATTGGATGACGCAATATAATCTATGGTAATTTTTTGCACTAGAAAGCCTAACACACTATTTAATTCGATTGTAGAATTCAAATTATTTTTAATTCTTTTATCAGGATTGTGAATAATTAGCAACGTAGTCGTGGGTATCAGTGGAGTAGCTGTCGTTAAAGGCGAGAAATCTTGCTGGACTGGATTTATCTATCAGACAGTTTTTTTTTTTTTTAATGAGGCAAAATAAGTCTAACAGTACGGATCAAATAAAATAACCATAATGCAATGACAGGTGGTTCTTATTATTTAAATTTGCGCATGATGTTCCTTTGTAGACCTCCAACCGAAAGAGCGTACTCCTACCTAAAAGGCCGGCAACGCACTTGTGACTCTTTAAGTTGCGGGAGTTCATGGGCGGCGGTAGTCACTTACATCAGGTGACCCGTGCGCTCGTTTGCCCAATATCGCATAAAAAAAAATAGTATATGATGCAGCTCGGTCACACATCTCATGATAAATTTGAGACTGTCGATCTTAATTCTTTCTTTAAAGCTGTCCCAGACTCTTGATCGAAATAGGGCCCAGCACATTTTTACTTGAATTGCTGTCAGATACCGCTTAAATGCCTTCATTTATATAGTTACTTTCTCTGTAGTAATAGATTATGTACTAAGATAACTCAACTACATGGAATTGCCAGATGGCTGTAATAATATCACTTTCACTTTCTTATAAATTAATTGATAGCCTGTGTTTCAATATACATAAACAAATTATAATCTTCATAAGTGGCAACTGGCAACTCTTTGGTTACGTTAAGATCGTCTGAAAGACTGAATCTATGAATACAAATTAAATAAAAAGGTTTTAAATTGTTTAGTTTTTCTTTTGTGTGATTATTTTCATCTACATTCATTAACAAATATGCTGCTTTACAAATATAAAAAAAATGCAAAAGTTCTAAAATATTGTTAGGTTTATAAATTGGTGTAAAATACCTAACAATTTATTTAAATTGCTTTAAAGTGTATATCAATTAGTATTATACTATATAATGACGTCAAATCAACTCTTCAACAGAATTGTTATAAGTTGAAATAATCATATTTGAATAAAAACTTATTTCCTTTTCATACTACTTGCGTGCTTAAAAAGGTTCTCACACAATTTATTATATCACCTAGCGCTACAAATATACACACTTGCGTTCGAAAACGTGTGAAACACATATTCGTGAAAGCTGACCAGAGATTCGTTCTTACAACGCAAGCAAATAGTTTTACGTGTAAAACTGAACTTTCATTTTCTGTCGTTGCTTTCTTGGCGCGCATTTTGACACCTGTCAAAGTTTTTTTTTTTCATTACGTTAATTTAGGGCTCGATTACAAGTTATTCGGTATATATATGTTTTAATAAAATTTAGTGTCATTCTATTCATGATACTATATCCATAGAGACATGCTTCGGCATGAATGGGCCAGCTCGACCGATGCTATACCACGGCCTCACAGAAGACCTGTTGTAAAGCAATGCTTGCGTTCTATTTCCAGAATTTAGTGCTGTTTCCGGAGGCCCGACTCAGGGTGAGTTTGCCTCTCCCCTGACCCCCCGCCTCTTTTCTCATCTCCTCATCCCCCTCTATTTCCCCTCCCCGCATATCCTCATTCCTTTTCACCTGAAAGACGGGTAGCCCACTTACGACACTTGAGTTGCCGTCCTTCCATGGACGAGGGTTGTCACTCACCATCAGGTAACCCGTCTGTTTGTCTGTCCCATTATAATAAAAAAATCTGCCAGCTTAAAAAATTATGATATCATTTGAATTCTTATTTACATTTTCTGACTTCAAAAAGAAGGAGGTTCTCAATTCGACAGTATTTTTTTTTATGTTTGTTACCTCAGACTTTCGACTGCGTGAACCGATTTCGACGATTTTTTTTTTATTTGAAAGCTGATGCTTCCCGAGTGGTTCCATTTTAATTTAGTCCAGTTCTGGCAATGGGATCCATGAGAAAACTATATAAGTCTTAAATTTGCATTAAGACTGTGCGTTTAAATTTTATGATAGACGCATTGAAGGCGGTTGTCTACTTTTTAAAGTCCGATTATTTTATAATAGATACTAGAACTGTGTGCTCTACTACTAATTAATGAACACAGGTAATTGTTAAACAGCTTTGGGAATAAATAAAAATTATCAGTCTTAAACTAAAATTCTACACTTTTTATTACCAGTAACCTGTAGTTTGTTTCTGAAACTTGTAAGTAATAAAACTACGTAATGTAAAATGACGAAAGCTCTTATTGATCATATGAGTTTACGTGAAGACACTTATGCTAAGCCGATATGCTATAAATGAAATAACGGAGATACAATTTTACAAAAGGCATTTCTGTGTCGTAATATTTATAAAGTATATTATCACCTGTGTCTTCTGTTATTATTCAACACAGAATTAAATAATAACTAGTAACTAATAACTATAAATAAATATCGGTTTTATCTCTAGTTGCGTTTCTTCCAGACAACCTTTGTAATGGATAGGTAATGGAGATTATTAAACTATATGAATGCAGAGAAAATAGATACTTACATCATGTATAATATTAGTATAAGTATATTAAAAGTAGTGAGCTAATGAAAGGATAGTAAAATTCATTGCTTGGGTAGTAGCTGTGGGCCGTTACTACGTTCAGTTGAAATAATGAAGGGCAGGTTTTTCTTTGTGCAAATTTTCATCTTGATCCATTCAGCCGTTCTGGCGTGGTTGAGTAGCTAATACCCCTGCAAATTGTGCATGTTACCGAGAAGTCAAATTCACCACCAAAAGACCACAAAACATTTTAATTTTATACCTAAGTGTGGGATTTCGATAATAATCTAAACGACTTGAGCGATTTAACTAAGAAATTCAATAAATTGGTGATTGAAGTCCGTGAAATTGATAACAAAATAATTTCATGCCTCTAAAACTCTAAACAGGTGGCCTTCGTACGCACTAGAAACAATATGATGCGATCGATGATTTTTAATTCAAACTTTATGGACTGGTACAAATATCTCGTTTAGAATCAAGTTATTACAGATTAAATAAAAGCATAGAGTGATAAGGAAAGAGATTGCGCAGGTGAAACTCTTATCAAGATTTCCATTTTGCAGAGCTGTAATAATATTATTTTTGCTTATCTCTTCCTTGTTTGTTGTGAAACGCATGCTTTATTAAATGAAATTACTAGTTATAACTACTAGTTACTGTTTAACTTACAATTAGAGTTCTAAGTAAAAAATGTGGGTCTCGGTAGAGTAGATTGAACCACCCCACCTGTTCCCGTGGGTGTCGTGAAAGGCGACTAAAAGATGGTTGTTATCTATCAGACAGTGTATGTATATACTGTCATACCTCATTAAATAAACCTTTTAAGCCTAGCATTTTTAAAGCGTTTGTGAAGTGACCAGATTAGAAACAAAAAGTTCCACTTATCATACGATTCTTGATTACACGTCAGACCGAAAGAAATCGTGGGGCAGAAAAGAACATGCTATTTATTAAATGAAAAAAATATTCATATCTTAAAGAAAATTATGCGCGATAAGCTTTTACGAAGTAAAAACAATTAAGTTATGAATAAACACGTTTATTACAAACATAAATATTTAATTATATATGCAGGTATTAGTGGTTATATTATGTAAACATGTTGTTTTTGTAAACAATGTAATTCATCTGATTTGTTGTCAGTAATTTTATATTAAGGCCACTTTAAACAGTTTCTTATTACAGCAGTTGTTTAACTGACTTTGTTTACATAATTATTTAGAGTGTAACATGTTTACTTATTGGAGATTTACATTCTTTTGTAGGGTCAAGTAGCGGACAATTCACTTTTGTACCTACTAATAATATTTACCTTGCGTAAAACCCGAAATGGCGCCAGATGTCAGATTTGAATTAGGAATTACATTTATTTTATTTAGTGTTATTGGTGCATGCGTCTCCTGACAGAGTTGAATTAGGAATTTAATTTTTCAAATTTATTGTTAGTGTTTGTACATAATTGGGAGAATTATGTGACTAAATATTTGAAGTTGGCAGATCTGTTTTATAAACGTTGCAGCATATGTGAATGTAAATAAGCTCCCGTGACCGCTTAAAATCAGGAGAGATACTAAAGTGTTGCAATGTGAAATTTTGTATAATTTGTAAAATTGTTCGCAATATTTTACTGTATTCATAAATCAACTAGATTAGACACCCACAACATATTTAACCTGAGTCATACACTCACATCTATAAAATGTTTATATACATATTAATCTATTTTAAATAGGGATATGTAATAAAATCGATTAAATTTTATCTCGTATTCGTCATTGCGATCGGAGAGAGTAAGGTCACCAGGCCAGTATTAAGTTATGTTATTTTGCATAGATTCACCATTTAATTTCCATTTTTTTTTTCGAATTCATCTAAATGCCTATCGGTAAGAAATTAAGTCTTTTTAATTTTACTTGTTTGTTGGTTAGTGATTTATGCTTTATATTTTTTAGAAAACAAATTTACAAACTTAAGGAGAATTTACAAATACAAATTCAATCAATTAGAAATGTTGGTAAATTTATTAAAAAAAAATACTTTGGAAGTTTAATGTTGCCATGGTAGAAAAGTGTAATGTTCTTTTAAAAAAAAAACTTAAAACAAAAACAATTCCGAATTCAAATTACATCGTTGTTTTACATAAACGATATTTACACACACAGCAATAAATCACTTGTGGCAATACAACGTTTGGTTTTAGTTGGTTTGATTCCGTCATACCACAGAAATAATTCCTAGTGCGGGAATTGTCTTTTGAATAAAAAGAAAAATGGACTATTATGCCATTAAAATAAGGACTAAAACGCGAATAAAATTGCTTGAGAAAACTTTACACGCTTCATATATTACTTATACATATTATACTTAAACATATGTATTTATTTAAGACAGCCAGTTGTTGTTACATTATGAATTCATTAAAGAATACAATCATAATAATTATTTTAATGCCTCATTTTAAGGTGTCACGACATTTATGATGAAGGTAACTGAATTACAGAAAAAACTTTTGAAACTAGACTATCGAAACTTATAGATAACGAACCTGCTGACTCGGCTTTCTATGACCAGCTCGCCAACCAGATATCACTTTTACTACACAAATTTTAGTATTCACGCGACACAGTAAACACAATTGTATGTATTATGTATTTACTTTCTATGTTGATACCTGTTTAAAGCATTCTTGACCTGCTGTCAAAATCCTGGTCAAGTTTACATGTCGTAAGAATTTCTCTTTATTTTTTTAAGCGACTTATTAAAAGAAGGAAGTTTTATGTTCGACTATATATTTTTTTTTCGCCAATTGTCGACGGATTTTTTTTTTGTTTATTCGAAAGAGTGTTACATCTGCCATGGTCCCTCTGTAACCAAATCAGGATTTGATCATAGGATACAAGGGACATTACGGATAAGTTTCATGAGCTTTCCAATTGGTCCCACCTTCTCCTTTCCTCTACACGACTACACGTGCTGGTCTGAGGAGTCACCGTTTGAGAGTCGAAAATATACGATCCCGAACTAAACAGTTCTGCTCTTCTTTCCTGTGCTGATCTGTGAAAGCCTGGAATTCACTACCAGCGCACGTGTTTCCTTCCCGCTTTGATCCCGGGTCTTTTAAGCGGCGCGTGAAAAAGCATCTCACGAGGCCGCCATAGTGTGGATTACCATGCTGCATTGACTAGATATGCAATGAGGATGGTGACCACCACTCTTGGGCTCCACTTATTGCTTTCCATCAGGCTAAGTGGAGTCACTATGGTAGGCTAATATAAAAAAAAAACTGTTTTTATGACTGAAGTTTTCAACAGAGAGACTTACATCAGAAGAGATACCGTGAACCATACGACAAAGGCTGCTAAAGGCGCTATTAGGCTTTGTTGTTTCAATTTTTTAATGAACCCCTTAAATACATCACAAGCAAATGTAATAGAAAAAATAAATCAAAATCTGTTTAAAATTGGCGAAGATAACGCATAATAAGATCTTATCGTATTGGTATTATGCGTTAATAGTGTATATTTCCTTCTTTCTTAAAGTGGATTGCAATAACTAATACCTATGCACCTTATCAAGCACCTTAAGCTTAGAAAAAAATCTCTGTAGCAGTCTTCAGGCGTTAAGAAATTAAGTATTAATTAACACTTTCCCTGATAAGTGTTGAAACTCATAATTAATCTAATTAGTTGGGTATTTCTAGTCCATGACGAAAAAGAGGGGTCATATTTGTAGTGTGTGTGGGATCAGTTTGGTGGAGCATAGCTCTTCAACTGGTAATGCGACTGAGTTATCTGACTATTATTTATCAGCCAGTATATATCAGTCATATAGAGTCGGGATGACGGTATTAGGCTTGGCAAGCCTATTTATTATGGTTGGTAAAAAAATGAGCTTCAGAGACGCATCTGAGTACCTCTTCCAGGATATTTGCTGTTATCTATTTATTGTGATTTTATTCTACCGCTTATTGAGCTATTTACAGATTCATAAAAATACTTTCGTGTAACGGCACTAATAAATTATCATGCTTATAAATATTTATAAAAAACACAAACGTGCGTATATTTCGTTTATATTTTAAATTCAGTGTTTGTCTTACTCGGTCACCGACTTTGTGGTTTTCATTTCGGTCTTAAAATGTATATTTTGGACCTACCTTAATAGTACTTAAAGTAAATATGTGTTTATTTAAGTGTTATTACCATTAATTTAATTTATTGTAGACATATTGCGTTACTATAAAGTGCCCGATTGACTGCAATAGACTTGCTCCTTATAACGTTATTAGGACCAAATTCTTATTGTCATAATTTAGGTGTTTTATACACCCCTATCTAACCCTTAGGGGATGCAGGCGTGAGCGTCTGTATGCACATATGTCGATAATATTTCAATGAGCGCACTTCTAAATACATACTGACGTAGGAGAACCATGCTTAGGCACGTATGGGCTGCCTCGGCCGGCGACTGTGGTAACGGCTCCACGGTGAACCGGTTGTGAAGCAATGCTCTCTTTCTTTTTCACCAAGGGAGTGAGGTAACCGGAGACCCAAACCCACTTTTTATTTCTCCCTTCCCCTCCCGGCGGCAGTCACTTCCTATCAGATGACAAGTCTGCTTGTTTGTCCTCTATAAGATAAGAAAACGTAGTACTATGCCTATATGTACTTAAATTATTACATGACTAAGTAGCGCCGCAGGAAGAGGGAGACGACTACTGCACCGGGTGAATGTTCATGTGGTCGTAAACAATTAAGCTTTAACGCTCACGAGCCTGAAGTGTCTGAGCTTTTAACGTTGGAGCCTTCACTTTATGGAGCACATAGTTTTTTTTTTTTTTATATTAGCCTACCATAGTGACTCCACTTTGCCTGATGGAAAGCGGTGAAAGATGGAGTCAAAGAGTGGTGGTCACCATCCTCATTGCATGTCTAGTCAATGCAGCATGGTGACCCACACTATGGCGGCCTGGTGAGATGCTTTTTCACGCCCCGCTTAAAAGACCCGGGATCATAGTGGGAAGGAAACACGTGCGCTGGTAGAGAATTCCAGGCTTTTACCGATCGGCACAAGAAAGAAGAGCCAAACCGTTTAGTTCGGGTACGTATATTTTCGACGCACAAACGGTGACTCCTCAGGCCAGCACGTGTAGTCCTGTAGAGGAAGGGAGAAGGTGGGACCAATTGGAAGAGCTCATCAGAACACTCCCCGTGATGTAGGCGATAGAGGACTGCCATAGAGGCGACATCTCTTCGCAACTGCAGAGGCTCAAGAGACTGGGTGATCTCAGGACAGTCGATAATGCGGACTGCGCGCCGCTGCAACCGATCGAGAGCGTCAAGCAAATACTGCGCATAGCCGTTGCTCGGGCGAGAAGAACCGTCTCACCTTGTTCAAAACGCCGAGCTTACGCGAGGCCGCCTTAGTGACACTCTCGATGTAATCGCGCGGATTGAGATCCTGGCAAATATCCATACCCAGAATACTAAGCCTATCCTGCAGTGGCAGTTGAGTGCTCTGAAGAGTAGGAAGGGGAAGGAATGGAGACTTTTTGTTAGAGAACACACACGCTTGTGTTTTCTTGGCGCTGAACTCGACCAGATTCTCACAGCCCATTTGGGAAATGCGGCTCAAGACCCGCACATGCAATTAAAATAATTAGTATATTTTTTGTCATGTCAGAAACAAAACACTACATTATTGGAATAAATAATGACTTGATAGAAATCATTGTTATCTATAAATAATGAAAATGTGATCACTTTTTGAAATATCATCAACTGTTTTCTAATAGAGCATATTACCCATCTGATTAAAAGTAATTATTCTCAGAATACCTTTAAAATAGCAGGAACGACCACGCCAAGGAAAATTCCTTCATTAAAAATTATGAAATAGTTAAATTATAATATGTTGGTCATAAATTTCAAAGTTTCTCTAACAACAATCTCTATAAAGACTTTTCCTGAAAAATACCTTGACCTGTTAAATATAATACTAAATCTAAATAGAACACTCCCACGTTGGCAACATTGATTTACCATAAAGCCGCTATTGTTTTTTAATTAATGATATAATAAAAGAAAAATTTGCTTCCTGAGGACCTAAGTTGAAACTTTCTTTGAAATTAAAATTTAGGCATTATAAATACAATAGCATAAAATATCTACAGTTTTGTAACTGTATTTCATTTAAAAACTAGAGCGTTACATAAAATAAATTAATAAATTTGTTCTACATTGAAATATTGTACAAATTGAAGGTTCTATTGTTAGCGTGCAAAATACCATGTTGTAATGCCGTATAACAGTTTTATAGGAATTTAAAACGTGACTCGAATATAAACGTTCTTTTTGGCATTTCTGAGAGGTAAGGGGTAATATAAATATACAATCACAGATATAATGTAGCTGGGCCGTACCGTGTGACATGATCGTCGAATGGGTGTGCAGATAATGTAGTCCTACATAAGTAATACGGGGCAAGCCTATTGCCCACAAAAGGCACTGGCTGTATATATACCGTCTGATAGATAACAGTCCATTCCGTCAGTCGCCTTTTCTAGGGGGAGATGGGTGGCAGAATTCTAATCCACCGAGAAAATCTCAGTCAAAGACTGGAGCCAAGAAATGTTGAAAATTGCTAAATTTATAATTTTTCGAACAACTATACTGACGCGCCGAGTGATGATGGTTCGATCCCCGCACAGGACAACACTTTGTGTAATCCACAAATTCTCGTTCTGAGTCTGGGTGTTCTTATAAAGTCCCCCGTGACACAGGGAACAATCGCACAGGGATCACAAAAAAAAACTCGACTCGACTCGACTTATGTACATACATACATTTTTGCGATTAAACTTGTGAACCTAAGAGGATCTGACGAGCTAGTTGTTTCTAAATAACTCTCACCTTTCTTATTATTCTCCTTACAATGTTTCTGAGTAAAACTATCATATTTACCATATAATATACATATATAATTCCTATATATATAAAATTAATATTTTAGTCAGTGGTAGAGCCATGCTTAGGCACGAATGGGCCGGCTCGACCGGTGCGATACCACGGCCTCACAGAAAACCGGTTGTGAAGTAACGCTTGCGTTGCATTTCCCCGAATTGAGTGAGGTTTCCGGAGGCCCAATTCTTCCTTTTTTCCATCTCCTCATCCCTCCTCTCTTCTTTCCGCTCCCTGCATCCCCCATCCCTCATCACCCTCAAAGGCGGGCAGCGCACTTGCGACTCTTGAGTTGCAAGTGTCCATGGACGGCGGTGTCACTTACCATCAGGTGACCCGTCTGTTCGTCTGTCCCCCTATAGTATAAAAAAAAAAAAAAAAAAAAAAAAAGAAAAAAAAAAAATTAGTTACTGTAATCTATCCGACGGCATATATACAGTCATACAGTGCCCGGATGACATCAGTAGGCTTGCCCACTATTGCGTAACTCGATTTAAATATTGGGGCAAAAAGTGGGCGTTTGAAGTACCTCTACCTACCCTTTCGGGGATATAATAGAGCGTATAATAATAATAACATCTTCAGACATCTTACATACGGCTGTGTGATCCCAAACTAAGCAGAGCTTGTACTCTGGTAACCAGACTGCTGATAAACATACTAAATACATACAGAACAAATAACTGTCCTGGATGGGAATCGAATCAACCGCCTCTGGCTTAGCAGTCAGGGTCACCACTAGATCAACAAGTCAGTGTATATGTATTATATATATGCATGTAATTAATTATTTAAATTGAATACAATCCGACTAATAGTCGAAGAGAGCTTTCCACACCATATTTAAATAATATTGTTTAAAAGAATAAAAATCTTCATACACAAAGGAACGTTATATTTGTATAAGTTAAACGTGCTACCTCCATTTAAAAAAAGTAAACCAAACCATCAGGACGTACTATAAAGAACGTCCAATCTTTGTTTACGTGGCAGAGCCATGCTTAGGCACGTATGGTCCGAATCGATTGGAGTTATACCATGGTCCTACAGAAAACCGGTTGTGAAATGCTTGCGTTTTGTTTCAGCGAGTGTGTGACATTATCGGAGGCACAACGACCCTTCTTCTATTTCAGACCCTCAAAGGCGGGCAATCAACCTGCAACTCTTGCGTTGCAGATGACACGTCTGCTCGTTTGCCCCCTCTATAGCATAAAAAAAGGATTTTTGAATTGTAAAATTGTTAACCTTGTCAAAATTTTATAAATCTTTGAGTCGTATTAGGGTCTCAAACTTTGTGATTTGGGTGGGATTTCAGGTTTTATTTTATAAATTTGTTCCATTGCACCCAAAGGTTCTAAACTAGTTGGAGCATGTTTTGGTACAGGCGAATACAACTGTGACTATTGCTTTGTGTTATTATTTAAATTTTGGTAATTAAATAAGAGATTCAAATGCCTTATTGAACTAAATATTAAAGTTTAAAAATACATGTATTCATTAAGACACTGCTGTTGACATTGCTAATAACGAAGGAATTTGATGCTTGACTTAAATATACGTACATATGTACATATATTTATTATTAAGATTTTGATACTTCGTCGTCATCGTCTCGTCTTCTGTCGTATGTGTCCTAATAAAGTTGTATAAGCGAAATGAGGAATGTTATTTAAAGTCACTATTTCACTTGGAGGTAATTATATAAGTTACCCCTATAACCCTGGCTAGAAGGAGGGTTATAGGGGTAACTTGTTTCCTATAGTAGGAGATCGAGGCCCTTTTTTTTGTGTGGAAACTCACACGGGTCATCACCTCACCGGAGCTGAGGGTGAGGTGGTATGTCGGATTCGAACCGACTAAAACCACACGGTGTTCCGTCCAACTGGGTCTATTGTAGGGAACCCGGGATACCCTGCGAGAGAAAGGTTGTAAAAATACATAAAAATGGACCTGCTTTTAAAGTTATGCTCCTCTCCTAAATGACGTAATGTGATTGAGATTGTATTTTTTGGCAATAAATACTGTATCATAAATTTAGTATGTAAACAAGCTGCTGATAAACATCAATTTATGTACTATATTACTTAATATATATTACAATAGATTACAACGAGGCACTGCTTTAACATAAAACCCCCAAAATGTTGTGTACTCGCATGTACTTTCGGTCAGGTGGGCGTGTCTGGCGCGTTAATGGTGGTGCAGGTTCGATCCCGATCGCGTGCTCAAATGTTTTGGTATTTTAATACCTTCACTGTTGTTGTGTTTTAACCTGTTTCTTGTGTCGGATGTATGAAGATAAGGATGAGAGTTTCTGAGATCGGATTTTTCGGTTTTATTGCGAGTTATTTTAGGTAAACGTGTTTTGATGACGTGTTAACAGTATATAAATGCATTTTGGGATGTTTTTGTGATTTTGTATTTTGGAGGTAAGTTAAAAACAATATATATTTGTAAATATGAAATAATGAAATAATGTGTTTTGTTGTGTGCATTGTATTTAAAGTTTAGTATCCAGAATCTATCTACGGAATGAAATTTAACTAAAAACTCAACCTTTATTTAGTTACTAAAATTCTTAAGATAAATCACAATAACGATGTTAAAATTAGTAAAGATTATAAATACTTATGATGAACGGCTTGAATTAAATATTTTATGTCTGTCTTCTTTTTTTACAAAATATGAACTGAAAATTCAGCAAAGCGTGCTGAAGTCCTAGTTTTTTTTTTTTTTTTTGTGAATATGATTTTAATATTTATGTTATGTATATAAAATGTTGGTGTACAAGCACGACCTCATTTTAAAAGACCTTGTTTTGCTTATGACACAGTTTTGATCTCCTCGAGCAGGCGGCGATGGATTGTTGATGGTTGTGTTGACTGTTTAATACAAAACTAGGGCTTTTTCTACCAAAGAGTATGCAAACACTTTGTGTACTGCCTCAGAAAACAGTGTTGCCAGGTTTTAATCATAAAAGTTGGATCGTTTTCATTTGGAACTTGTTTCATTTTTAACTATTTGAAAGTTTTTGGATGATGAGGTGGATTGCATGCCACGTTTACTCAAATATATCATACAAGTACTAACAGAAATGTATGTTCACATATATATTAAATCTTGTTGTCAATTAAAAAAATAGGTTATTACGACACCCACGGGAAGACATGGGGTGGCCATATTCTACTCCACCGTGAACCACACGGCTTTTACGTAACCAGATTTTAATTAATAATCCAACCCGCTGCTTAAACCCTCATTATTTATTCCAGTGCTATAAGAAGACAATTAGGTACAAAATTTGTAGCCATTGTACCAAATGGGTTGGTGACCGTTCAGTGGTCGCTTCGGCCGATTTGTCAAGCTCTTGCACTTGGCCGAATTGCGGTACAGAGTCGCCAATTACTCAGAATCGATTCTTCCGGAAAATCGATGTACGCGGTTACGTAATCAATCATCGAAATTGGCGCATTGTGGATTACAATTTGTAAGGTTTTTGGTGACAGAGATATGTTGAATTTTAAGTGTTTTTTTTTTATTGTATGTAGGTATTTTTTTATTTTTAAAACAATAGCTTACATCAGTCATCTTTAGAAAGAGACCGCATCGTTTAGAAATATGCCTCTGCATCTAAACATATATAGGTGTTTAAAAAAAAATATCTGAATCTAAGCCCAGTTAATAAATCTAAACCAAATAGTTCCCAAAAATGCCCAGATGATGGCAATAGACTTGTTCCCTGTTGATTACACCTGTGCTACCCCTTCTGGGAATACAGGCGTGACTGTATGTGTCTCAAATGAAGTTGAAGATTATGTTCTGATTTGAATAGCATATTATACAGTTTTATAATAAGTAGTACCTTTTTGTTGTTGTTTTGTAGCGCAGAAAATCTTTCAAAGCACACTACACAGCACTACGAGCCTACCTGACTCTACAAACCTTATACTTTTCTATTGTAAACTACGTATGTTTTCCAACAAGATGTGTGTACGACACAGTGCTTGGAATGTGACCGGTCTGACTCGCCTTGGTTGGAGGGCAACTGGCTGGACAATGTCACTAGCTTACCGGCGATAGTAAATCGAGTTATGTGATTGTGTTTCTTTGTACAACTCGCCAATAGAATACGTTTCCTTCAATACTTCTAGTGTTCAAGGTCACTCTAATTATTTTTAATTTTTTTTTTATAGATTAAGAAGCAGAGAAGAATCGTGAGTTAAGGAATTCTCTGTACTGTTAAACAACTCGTCAATTGAATACGTTTCCTTCTATACTTCTGGTGTTCAAGGTTAATGGAATTATTTAAAAAATGATCATTTTTGTAAGGTTTGATATTCTACCATAGACAAATATTGTATGGTTATTGATTAATATGTAAGCAAATGATAAGAAGATTTTTTTTTTTGCTGCATTTGACATGCCGTTTCAGTCGTTCATTGCAAATATTCAGTTGCGCTCGGAATGCTAGGATTGTAGATGTATCCAATTTTTTTTTTATATTGAAGGTTGACAGACGAACAGACGGGTCAACTGATGGGTAGTGAAAATAGCAGTCTATGAACACCTGCAACTTAAGAATCGTAAGTGCGCTGCTCACCTTTGAGGATGATGAGGGATGGGGGTTTGCGGAGAGGGAAAAGGTGACAGGTGGAGTTGGAACCTCAATAGTCTGATCAGGCAATCAGAGGTGATGGTGGAATAAAAAAAATCACATACAAACATGATCCCTGAAAACACATACATATACATGTAGTGATGCCTTTTTCCTGTCCAGAGTAGACGGAGTCGATAGAACGCCGTTTGATGTAACCTCACATTTATTTTACATATCCGTGTATTTTCACTTCCAATAAATTCCTCTTGTTGGCCTTAAGTTTAACTAAAGATGCAACCTCATTACACTCCTCTGTTTAGAAGTTGTGCAATAATAAGTACAAATAATATTTCTGTCGAAAAAAATACTGAAATTGACTGACAATCCAATCAGCTCATTTAGTCAAAATGGGGAATTCTGTTACTATTATTATATATTTCGTGTTTCTCAGATAATGCTTAGAAAGATCGCATATTATTATACAAGCTAACTTTGTACATATCATTCATATAGGGGGGGGGGCAAGAATATTGCCGTTATTCGGGCAGTGTATGACTGTATATATTCCAACTGGCCCCAGCCTGATCCCAGGGATCCTTGATCTGATACCCAGGGGTATTCTACTCCCGAAAACCACGCGGCTTGTACGGTGTCATGGATGGCAGATCTTTCTTACAGATTAATTTCAAAATTTAGTAGGGCAGGCAGTCAAATCAAGGAACAGACTTAAAGTTGAGTCAGGTTTATTTTAATACGTTTTAATAATGAATGAATGGCCAGGCTTGTGAAAGTACAGAAAGTCGAGGCTTGAACAAAAGGACTGGCAGAATATTCAGTTAAGACTTAACCAGTCTTAAATTTAAGTCAGGTGTTGTAGTGTAGTGTTATTTTAGTGAGGTTGGATGATAAGATAACACGGTGTCTTAGCTTAATCAGCTTAATGGTATATTATTACAAATAACTTTAAATCCGGTTTTTACTTTATTCTATTTGTAGTTAAACAAAAGCATAACTAGTGCTAGTGTTAAACGCAGTTTTCACCTCGATTTGTAGAGGTCAATGTTGTGTTGCCGTACTAATATACAAATGCACAGCTTCCGTGTACTAGATGTTCTATGTTATGCTATTTTCTAAAATACATTAGTTTTACTAAATTGATAAGTACATATATGCATGTTATTCAAATCAGAGTCAAATAGTTCTACTACGAATCGATCAATACTTTTTAGAGTTCAGTTAGCTTGCCCGATTTCTTCTCATAAGGCTCAACCATTTGGAAACCAGCGGTATAGATCAACACAGACAGGTATTTCATTATTTTATCTTTATAATTTTAATTTCATATTTCACAAGGCAATTTATAGTTGCGATGACGATGTATGTATTGGTCTATAATTTTAAATATTTTTCAATAAGATGATTCACAAATAATTGTTATCAATTTAATGAAATAAACATATTTAATTAGAATTTGAATTTGATTAATTTCTTTATTAACACAAAATCAATTATAACATATAAAAAAAATGTGAAGTTGTAATATAAAAAAAATATATATACATATAACGTAAAAGGCAATGACAATAAATGTCGAAGTCAAATATTAGACACTAAACTTTTTAACCTGATCCATAAGTCAGTCATATGAACGATCGAATAAATATATTTAAAAAATGATTGCCTATTGTTTTACCAAAAAAATAAACGCTAACAATTGATGTAATCTAAATAATGATTATAAGCTGTATTTATGTATCTACATAATTTTGGTGTGAATGTCTTTTTATTTACGTCTGGCAACTTAGTGTGGTGACAAGCTGTACACTAAATATTTAAAAAAATATATGTTATTCTATAAACAAAATTACTTTCTTTTTTGTATTTTGATATTTTGGGATGGTAACCTTTTATTTTTATACACTTAACACGTACCATTGAAGTGTAATTTTACGCCAAAACTATTTCGTTTTTAGAATAACGTCGTCGAATAAATTTAATGTCGAACTGATTCGTTCCGACTTGTTGCGACCACATTGATATATTTTTTATTGTATCATAAAATTCAAGGAAAAAGTACTTGCAATTTTTAATGAAAACAGTGACGTGACATAGATCGGATTCCTACAGAAAAAAAACAGAGTTTAATAATCTTATCTAGCGCGGCAATGACAACCCTGTACGCGGCACAAGTTCAATACGAGTATAAGTATTTATCTGACAAGCAAGACGGACAAATATGACTTCATCATAAGTATTTAAACTTGGAGCGTTCAAATATTGTAAATTGCTAACTAGGTTATTTACTTAGAGAGTCGGCCTTATATTCTCAATTGGTCTCGAGGTGTAGCAATATTAAAGGTTGTCACTGTCATAGTTTGATACAGAATAAATAACTGTTAGGGCTTTGTAGGTACTATTCTAGACACAAACTTGCTTGTATTTAAGAATTGACCTCTGTGGACAAGGCAAGGGATCGCTATTAACAATATTTGGGTAGCTTTAATAGTAGCAGAAATCAGACGAAACGTAGATTCTATAAAGAAAAAATACTGAAAAAATGTTGTTCTCATCATTCCGTGATCTGCTTTGCTTTTAATTAACAAAATAAATGGATGATATTTCTTTGCCACAGCTTTGAGCATAAAGAGCTCATTAGATCACGACATGTGAAGCGTCATTTGAATCGACCTAAGAATCGGAGTGAAATAGGGTGGTGGTGGTGGAACCTGATCGTAAGTGACAACCACCGTCTATTTACACCTACCACTCAAGAGCCGTAAGTGCGCTGACCGCCTTTAGAATGATGAGAGATGGGGAATTGCGGGAAGGGTAAACAGGGGAAGGGTTGAGGAGAGGTGGATGAGGGGAGTTGGGCCTCCGAAAACCTCACTAATTTCTTGGTAATGCAACGCAAGCGTAGCTTCACAAACAGTTTTTTTGAGGCCGTAGTATCGCACTGGTCGAACCGGCCCATTCGTGCCTAAGCATGGCTCCTCCACGATCAATTTGTATGTAATGCGTATGGGATTAACGCCTTTTATATAAAATTTATCTTATTTCTATATTATAGCTCAGTCAACCAAAAATCTAGCCAAAATTTAAAACTGTGTCATCAATCTAAACACAGGCCTTAACCACGTTTCCAAATACATAATTAAAAACGTTCTTGGACGAACACCGGCTGTATACGGTGTTAAAACCGTTAAATTATTAAATTATTCGATGCGTATATCATAGTAACGGTTCAACAAACAAATATATTATTACGTGTGTCGGTGTATCATTAGCCTGTAAATTCATTGCACGATTTTAGATTTGAAGTAATTTTGATGTTTATTATATTTATATATAAATTGGAATTTCATTTCTGTCACACTTTTTTTCCTTACTTTTATACTAACTAAAAAGTATACTTACTTACTGGATAACCTTCTTAATTATTATTATCACTATATCTGATTCTAAAGAATAATTTAAAACAATATTCTAAAGAAAGTATTTACTAAATCTCAATTGCACTGCACAAATACTAAAATTGCCAATAACGCAATTGTACAATCACAAATCCGCCTGGGTTAGATAGTTTCGAGGCCGCCATCTTAATTAATTTCATAGAGCATAGATTAGTACTTCTATAGTCTATGTTCCGTGTACCTTTTTCTTTATTTAGAAGGATTAGATGTAGGTACTTTTATGTGTACTAGGAAGTATTTTCTTTCTTATTTATGAAGAGATTGTAAATTCTTTAGTATAAATATATTATGAGTTCTTAACGAGCTTTAACACATAGGTACATATTATATACAAAGTATAATAAATAGTAGTACAATGTAAGGTAATAAAATAATGGTTATCTTATAAAAAGCTTTGTTAAAAAATCTAATGAATAAGCTTGTCGCGTCTATCTTTATTTATAGAACCAACCACGATACAAGTATTTTGTTATAGAATTCTAGAAATATGTAAACCATTTGGCTAGTATTTTTGTTGACACCTCCAGTTAGGCTCAATGCCTGCATTAAGGGGTCTGATGGCAGTGGGTTGACTTCGAACCAGTTCGCCACAGTATCATATGTCGGACGCCTTGACCATTTTTTTTTTTTTTTTTTTTTTTTTTATGCGATAGGGGGCAAACGAGCAGACGGGTCACCTGATGGTAAGTGACTACCGCCGCCCATGGACACCCGCAACTCAAGAGTCACAAGTGCGTTGCCGGCCTTTTAGGTAGAGGTACGCTCTCTTCTTGAAGGTTTGAAGGTCGTATCGGTTCGGAAATACGGCAGGCGACAATTTGTTCCATAAGCTGGTTGTGCGAGGCAAAAAGCTTCTGGAGAAGCGCACAGTGGTGGAGTGCCAATCGTCCAGGTGATGGGGATGGATATTTTGTCGCGTAGGACGATGGCGGAAACCAGCAGCCGGTATAAGTCCGAACAATTCCTCTGAACACTCCCCATGATACAAGCGATAGAGGATGCAGAGTGAAGCTACATCTCTACGCAACGCCAAGGTGTCAAGTCGATCAGAAATATCTTGGCAGTCGATGATGCGAGTCGCTCTCCGTTGAATGCGGTCAAGAGGCAGAAGTTGGTACCGGGGTGCACCTGCATAGAGATGAGAACAGTATTCCATGTGTGGCCGAACCTGCGCCTTATAAAGTTGTAGGCGGTGGGCCGGAGTAAAATACTGTCTCGATCTGTTTAGCACACCAAGCTTCTTCGAGGCTAATATGGCCTTACTCTCTAAGTGACCGCGAAACTGGACTTCGTTTGATATATCGACGCCAAGGATTCCGATACTGGCTGATGCAGTTAGGGAAGTGCTCTCAAATTGAGGTGATACGACCAATGGCATCTTTTTAGCGGTGAACGCGCAAACCTGTGTCTTCGTGGGGTTAAATTGGACTAGGTTAAGTCGACCCCAATCTGAAACTTTTGATAAAGAAGTTTCGATTTCAGACACAAGTTTGGATCGGCTTTCGATGACGTTTACCCGAGAAATGTTAGCGCGGCCGGTGTAAAGGGCATCACTCGTGCTATCGTCTGCATAGCAATGGATGCTGCTAATCTGCAGCATGTCGTTGATATGCAGAAGAAACAGCGTGGGTGATAGCACACAGCCTTGTGGGACACCAGAATTAACAGACTTCGAGTCGGAGCATGCACCGTCAACAACGACCTTGATGCTTCTGTCTGTAAGAAAACTGGTGAGCCAATTGCACAGTTTCTCGGGAAGCCCATAGGAAGGAAGCTTCGCAAGGAGCGCTTTGTGCCAGACCCGATCGAAGGCCTTCGCCACGTCCAAACTAACGGCCAACGCTTCCCCCTTGGTCTCGATCGCCTGTGCCCACCGGTGAGTCAAATATACGAGAAGATCACCAGCTGAACGACCCTGACGGAAGCCGTATTGTCGATCATTGAGGAGCTGGTGGTCTTCTAAGTACCGGAGGAGCTGGCAGTTAACAATGGATTCCATTATCTTGGAGAACAAGGAGGTGATGGCTATGGGTCTGTAGTTGGACGGATCCGAGCGATCTCCTTTTTTAGGGATTGGGTGCACTAGAGCTGTCTTCCATGAGTTCGGGACTACGCCAAGAGAGTAGGAAAGCCGATAAAGGCGCGTTATAACCGGTGCTAACTCTGGAGCACACGTCTTCAGCACGATAGGAGAGATTCTATCGGGCCCACTCGACTTATGAACGTCTAGGGAAAGAAGCGCTTTACGCACTGCCCTTTGTGTAAACCGGACTTCCGGCATGCGGGTCTCGCACTGCGGTATGGTCGGCGGTGCGTTTCCCCCGTCGTCCAGGGTCGAGTTGGACGCAAAGAGTTTGCCCAGAAGATCGGCTTTTTCTTTAGCGTCGTGGGCCAACGAATTATCTCCTATGCGCAGAGGTGGAAGGGATGGCTTACAAAAGTTCCCCTGGACAGCTTTAGCAAGAGACCAGAATGCACGAGTTCCGGAGGGGAGACTCACTAGTCTCTCGCCAATTCTGCCGATGTGAGCCGACTTCGCCCCAGCAATTACTCTTTTGAGGGACCTGGAGGCAAAGTTAAATTGCTTCTTTAATGTGCTGGTCTTTACATCCCGTGCTGTCGCTGCATTAGCCCATGCTTGGTAACATTCCTGCTTTCGGCGGGACGCCGCTTTGCAGGTTCGACCAAACCAAGGCTGGGACTTGCCACCTGTGGGAATCAGGGAGAATGGAATGAAAAGTTCCATACCCTGAAGCACAACATCCGCGACAGAGTCAGCAACGACATTGGGATCATCCGGCGAGAAGCAAACCTGCCTCCATGGGTAGGATGCAAAGAATGTTCTCATTCCATCCCAGTCTGCTGACCTATAGTGCCATACGCGGCGACTGCCTGCAACACGCGGCCGCAGCGAGTGAACGAGTGGCACCATACTCCTAATCAGGCAATGGTCCGAAGAGCCAAGAGGGGCCTCAACGGATACTTTGTAGCCGTCAGGATGTGAGGTTAGCAGAAGATCCAACAGTGAAGGCACGTGGCTTTCTGCATCTGGGATTCGCGTAGGCGTTGCTACCAGCTGCGTCAAGCCATATGCCAAGGCGAAATCGTAAACAGATCTTCCCGCATGATCGGTTTTGCGCGAACCAAGCCATTCGGCGTGATGGGCGTTAAAGTCGCCAAGAATCACGATCTCTGCGGATGGGACCTGCTGGAGCACTGAGTCTGTAGCCATTTGGACGTGGTCGATGAGTCGGTCCGTTTCGGCATCACCGCTATGGGACCTGTAGAGGCATATGTAGATGCGGGGATGGTCGTCGCAGTCTACACGTAGCCATAAGATGGAGAGGTCCCTACCTTCAAGATTGCCGAGGCGGCGAGAAGTGATATCATCTCTAACGTACACGCATACACCAGCCTTAGGAACAAAGGAGTGTTCCAGTCCGTACCCAGGGTAGCAGAGGTAGGATGTGTCCGCTGGAGATGATATCTGCGTCTCGGTTAAAAAGAGCAAGGCCGGCTTTGCTGTCTCAAGGTGGTGGTGGACAGTGTCGAGGTTCGAATGTAAGCCCCTAATGTTGCAAAAATCCACGGTAAACGTGACAGGGGGTGCCATGGTATGCCTTCTCTTGCCCCGAGCAGATTTTGAGAGCGCAGTTGAGCCCCCCCCAGAGTACGAGGGGCAGCCTGGGCGTCCACGCTCAGGCATAATCCGTACTGAGGGTGGACGTCCAGGGGGGGATTCTCCAACGCTAGCGCTGGTACCCCCCTGGGGTATCCTTTTCGTTAACAGCGCTATCATTAGGGGGGTGGGGGATTTTGGGCCTCCGGAGACCTCACTCATTTCGGGGAAATGCAACGCAAGCGTTACTTCACAACCGTTTTTCTGTGAGGCCGTGGTATCGCACCTGTCGAGCCGGCCCATTCGTGCTTAAGCAAGCATGGCTCTACCACTGTAGATTTGTACCGGTGTAGTTTTAAGTTTTACTGTTATTTTGTTTAAATAATATAATAATACAGATATATGAAAAGGACGAGTTATGAACTAGACTGAAAAAATATTCGGGTCTAGTTCATAACTTGTTTTATTGTTTTTATCATATTCAATTACTACTATTTATTATAGATTAATTAAATTGAAGAGTTTTATTGTTTGTCTGTTTTAACCTGTTTACCGCTGAAATTTTCAGTCTGATTTGAACGTTTCTTTGGTTTTGGATAAAGCTTTTATTGAGGAATAATATATAATATAACATCACGCTGAGACCCTTAAGAGCCGTGCAGTGAGCGTAAACGCAGTTGAAACTGCGGGGAACGTACAGTTATAGACAAGAAGATTCAAATATGCATTCTATTTTTAAACCGCGGTGAGTGAAAATAACAAATGTATTAATTTCAAAAGTATCTACCTTATCTGAAGTAAGCTACAGTTTAGGTACATTCTTTACATGGCAGTGTTATCATAGATTTCAACTTAAGTGCTGATAAGTGATGACAAAAATAGGTTAAATACCAAATGAATACAAAAAAATACATGTCAGTGATAGTCTCTATCTTTTTAAAAGCATTTTTGTGAGGGCTTTGGAAAAGATTGGTTATCTTTTTAAAACAAGTTGCAGACTCAAGACAAGTATTTTTAGAGTATATAATTTTTTCTCCGTGTAGGATTGAATCGACGACCTCTGACTCGGCAGTCGGTGTCACTAACCACTAGACTAATAGGCCATCCGTTGTGAATTCTGTCCCTTTATATATATGTATGTGTGTATTATATAAATAGTCATCTAATTATTTATATAATATAATACACACTAAGTCAAAGTATTGTAGTCGACACCGGCCAGTTCGAGTTATAGGTATTCGACCCTGACTTACTTAAGCTGTTGCTTATACTCCGCAATCCATCTGTATTAGAATATTTCTTGCCCTCCTGTTCTATCATTTCCCGGAAGCCCAATTCCCCCTTTCATCTTTCCTCTCCCCCAACCACCCCTCTCCTCTTTCTCATCTCCTCATCACCCCTCTCTTTATTCCCCTCCCCGCATCACCCTCAAAGGCGGGCAGCGCACTTACGACTATTGAGTTGCAGGTGTCCATGGACAGCGGTTGTCACTTACCACCAGGTGACCTGTGTTCGTCTGTTCCACTATACTATAAAAAAAATCTTCCCAAATCTAATCTGTCTCAAATTTATAGTCTAGCTATAGTTCAAACAAGTTCCCTGATATCGGCAGAAGGCTGGCCCCTATTACGTAAATGGGACTTAATTATAGTAGCCAAAATGTAGGCAATAATTTCGCCTCGGCCTCCACCTTCAGGATACAGGCGTGAGTATGTATGTATGTGTGTAAGTCAAATGTGCATTTGTACAGTGCCATGATTGCTTCGTCCAGAACTCGCACAAGTTTTTAAAATAACGTAAACATTTAACCGACTAGACGGTACAATATTAAATAGTAAAGTTTGACAGACGGTCACTCCGTCACGTATTTCTCTGAAAATGGCTTGTTATAGTATTGCTAAACGATATTGTGTTGGCAGTTCGGTAGTTAGGCACGCAAGTTGGCGTCAATGACCGGCGGACGGCGCGGCGGGTAGCGTTCAACACTTGTTGGAGAATTATTAAGTAATCGTAGTCACAAAGATATTTTTTGTTTGCTTACAGAAAAAGAAAATACAATATCAAGCTTTATAGATTTATTTGGTTTTTTTTTTGCCCTTTAATATATGTTCTGGGTGATTCAAAAGATGTAGTTGAATTTATTTTAACAAAGAAACATAGAAGCCACTAAAAACACTACTTTGGAAGTTAGAAATTAAAAAGAGAATAGAATTAGAGAAGACAAATATAAATAAAAAAATATGACCCGATATTGGTAGTGTACTACACAGGTAAAAGCAAGGTCAAAAACAAGCGTTTTCTTATGTGTTTAGTGACTTTTTACTTATTGATTTTGTTTTTTGTTATTATATTAATATTGATGTTTTTTGATAAAATATTGATTTATAAGAATACAATCTTGTCTAGGTCCACTGCAAGGTCTAGATCGATAGATACCTCTTAATTAAAATACTATCGTCTCAAGTAACCTGATTTTGTATAAATTCAACCGACCTCTTCTGATGAAAAAAAGTGAATAAGTTCCTATTAAAAAAAAAACAGAAAATATTAGTAACTTGCCATAAAAAAAAAATACTCGCCATATTGAACTGTTCAAGATTATAGCCAATATCGATATATAACATACCCTGATTAAAAGAAAAACTTATTTAGAAAGCACAATGAACACATTAGGCACAAAGAATAACTCAAAATAAAGTTGCTATATTGTTTTATAATAGGCCATTTTCATTCGGAATAAAGCAAGGATTGAAACAATACTCCAAACATCAAAATCTTTTTACGCGTTAAGAAGTTTCTCGGGAACAAAAACTCATAAATACGATACATGCAACCCAGAAAATAGTGCCAACAGTGTGTAAATGCGAACGCGTCATGTAGCCGCCATAAAGAATTTCAAAAATTATGTAAAGCAAGTATCATTTGGGGGTCTATAGTAAATATTACAATTATTCTCTGTTCCTACATCCATATCGATTCTGTCATTTATAATTTATAGTGGAGCTAAGAACCTCAAATACGTACATCAAACTTTCGGTTTACATCAGCATTTCAATACTTTTTAGTCAAAAGTGTAATAAAGTCATACAACTTTTTAGTTCCGTTATTAAAAACAAGCTTTGCAGAGCTCAGTTAGTAACTTATTTGACTTTGACATAAAACAAAGATTCCTGTATCTAGATACCTACAGCCCACTGAGTGCCTGGTCCCGTTAGTTCTACAGCTTGGTTATGTAGTACCGTATGTACAGCTAGACTGACGACATGACAGTTAAATTCGCGCCCTTTTTGCTTCACCGACGGCCTAACACTTAAACGCTATTTAATTTTGTGATGCCGCTTCATTAAGAATTACTTTTTGTTTCTGTTTAGTGTTTTCAGGTGTTATGCGGTATAACGGATACATAGATAAATACTACAAATTTAGAATACCTCCTTTTACCATCGGAGGTTAAAGATATACTTGAACTCAAGTCGCAGTTAATTAAAAAAAAACAACGACAATGCCATCCTCCCAAAATATTAAAAAAAGAGAATGTAATCAACTTAACGACCTTCGTAAACTTGTGAGTATTTATTATTTATGAACCTACCACAACAAAAAAAGAAAATCTACGAATATCAAATTAAAATGATTACGTAATAAATGCTGATTATTTCAGTTGTATCTCAAGTCTGTCGAAACAAAAATCATAACTTTTAAGTATTTAAGTTTAAGTAGATTTCGAGACACAACTGCACTGATTCCCTCCCCGGTCCGCGTCCGCGCCCCGCGCTGTGCGATAGCATCGGGGCGATTTCAGCTTTCTTAAAACTTAAATCTCAGAAGTCTTAAAACTATGTACATAGTATGTGAAACAAAATTATATATGTATTCACCTTCTTTCATGCTTAAGTTTGTATACTCCTAATAGGCTACCTTGATTCCAAATATCAAGTTTCTAGGTCATCTGGAAGAGGTGTTAGGTTTTTGATCTATAAGTCAGTGAATTAGTCATAAAAATTATGGTTTTTAAAGCTTTATCTACATAGATTATCCTTGATTACAATGTATATAATTATGCCAAGTGGATCTCGATGAAGTAGAATACAGTATCTCATTACTTCCTTTGGGTGTCTTAAACGATTGGACAGTTATCTATCAGATAGTTTATATTCAGGCAGACTCGAGTGTATATTTTCTCGTCATCTCAAGTTGCTAACCTACACGAAGTAACGGCATTACGATGCTATCCTATTAAGTTAACTTAATGGCTCTGATTTACAAGCTCCTATGGTCGTTCGACCTTCGTTGCTAAGTGGAGTGAGGTTAGCAGTGTTAAATTACTGAATTTAATCGTGATTACATTTATAAGATTGGATCACGGCACGCAATGACTGTATGGGATTTATCTGGGGTTGTGTGATGGAAGGGTGACCGGTTATATAAATTTAGTCCTCTTTGAGCGTTGACAGGTACACGAGGCCCCGTCATACCAAGGATTTAGATAAACTGGTTAAGAAATATTGTTGTTCTACTTATGTAATAATAATAAATAAAAATAAAAATAAAATCTATTAATTTTCACGTATTTCTATTCAGGCCCAAAATTGTATGTAATCGTTTCTATCTCCTTTTCATTCAAATAAAAAATTAATAAATACACGCACGCTTGTATACCCAAAACGGTAAGCATATGTGTTATTAACGCCTACCATAACCTCGTCCCATCCACGTAATTGCGGGCCTATTGCTCTCAGTAATAACTTTGGCAATTAGATCGAAAAATGGGAGTTTATTGAAAGGGAAAGAGATATTGGTTATACTTATTGCTTCATACAATATATTTAATTATATATTACTTTTTACTCCCAAAGCAGAAGATTTCTAGACGCGCCATCTCTTTCACGCTTATGGAACTGAAAGTGATAGTCATAGTCAAGGTCATTGAAGTTAATGGTTATCTCAACGAGTATATTAGTAACAAAATTATTTTTAACTACCACTTAATGTGTTACCCGTATTTTCATCGACGTTTATGTTCATTGCTTGTGTGTTTATATATCACGTAAAGCCTTCCTCAATAAGCGGGCTATCTATCGCAAAAATATTTTTTCAAATCGTATTAGTTTTTCTCTTAAGCGCGTTTAACCAAACAAACAAAGCATGGCTCTTTATAATATGATCATAGTAAAGATGATTGCCAAAAACCTCAAGGCCGCTTTTTATAGTCGTTAATTACAATGCTTGTATTTATTTACATATTTTTTATTGCGATAACAATCTGCAATAAATATTATTTGGATACCTGAATATCTCCATCTGCATATATTTGAGTGTTCCTAATATTATAATCATGTTTTTATTGTAGCTAAGGACATCCATCCGTGTTCTCAAACCTCCATATATATATAGTATACTACGTTTAATTTGGGTCTACAAATGCTCTGTAATATGACTGAAATATACAAATCAAATTGAGAATAAATATGCAAAAATAAAAGCCCTATAGTCAAATATATGCATAGCAGCTACATACTGGCAGTCATTGCATAGTGTCCCTATTATCATACTCATAGTAGCCACTGCTGGACATATGATGCTATGGCAACGTTGGGATGGCAATGTCATAAGCTAAACCTGAAAATATTGTACTCTACTACAAAATAATAAAAGGACGCGGCGACGAATGACTTGATCGGGGTTACCTGATAGTGTTGGAAAATAAAGTAAAGATTATTGAAAAAGAACAATAATTAGAATCTTATGAATGAGATGACAATAATCACGTTAATAAGAGACAGAGGCTCAAAACTATTGATTGATTTAATATACGGACTTTGAGTGTTTTAGGTTATCTTCTGTCTTAAATTCGGTCTAGTTATAGCTGCATCTACACATACCTTATCAAAGGTCTTAGTTTTATCTTTTTTTTAGATGGTGACGTAGTAATTCTTTTTTATGTGACCTAGCTATTAATAGTCAACATCTAATTGATTGTAATTGACACAAAAAATTCAGTGTACTTCTTTTTATGGCAGGAAGTATTTGATAAACCTTGAATTAGACAAGCTTACAATGCAGTAGGTTTACGTAAAATAATTAAATTTATGTGTTTACGTGCGTGTAAATAGTTATTTATAAAATTGGCGTTTTTTGGGTCGCCATTCAGTTTCGAAACAATTAAACTATGGTATATTACTTTGTTAGTCATGTTCTGTGCCTCTTTAAGGGTCATGTTGAAAGGCTAAGCAGAGCTAATGCCTATATACGGTTTCTTTCAGGAGGACGTGTGGGGAGGCTACGAAAGACGTACACCGTCCAGATCGGTTCAGAAAAGTATTGACGCCCCTTTTTGCAATATCTCATAAATGTTAATGTAGTGTGAGGCATGGCAGGATTGTGATAACGTGTTAATAAAGTGTAATGATCTATATTCTTAAAGGACTGGTGTAATGACTATAAATCATCAATTTCGATGTTCGACATAAATGCCAAATTAGTATAAATACACATGTACATAGTTACTTCTACATCTATAAAGGGGTAGGCAGAGTTGCATGAAACGTCCTTCCTGAACCCATCAGTTAAAGCCTGAAACTCACTACCAGCGTGTTCACGTGTTTCCCTCCCACTTTGATCCTGGGTATTTTAAGCGGAGCGTGCAAAAGCATCTCACCAGGCCGCCATAGTGTAGGTCACCGTACTACATTGACTACACTCGCAATGAGGATGGTGACCACCACTCTTAGACTCCACTTGTTGCTTCCCATCAGACAGAGTAGAGTTATTATGGTAGGGCTAAAACTAAATTTTGACAACAGAAATAGAATTTAGTCTCACTCACGGACAGGTAACAGTCCAATCCCTTATTGGCCTTTCACGACACCCACAGTTAGAAATGGGGTGGCCCTTTTCTACCCTACCGAGAAAAATATCATAATAAAAGGTTGTCAAATTCTCATATACTTATGTTAGGAACGATATTAAATTAGACATACTCTCTCTATCTCGGTATCGGGTACAGGGACCAAGGTACCGGTGGTTAGGGCTCTAGAGACAGGAACCTCCTCAGAATACGTGCCGTATCAAGAAGGACTGCCTTCTGCATTAGGCCCTTAACCCAGCTGTGTAACGTGAGCCTCTGCAGATGTTGGTCGAGGCTCTTGGCAATCAACCCATGAGCTGATATGACTATCGGTACAATGATTGCAGAACTAACATCCCACATGTCGACCACCTCATGGGCCAGATCCAAATATTTTATTTGTTTATCTTTTTCAGCCTTTATGAGATTGTCGTCATGTGGAATGGTAATGTCTACAATCATTGCTCGGCGCTTTAATCGGTCTATCACCACTATATCAGGTTTATTGGCAACAATAGTCCTGTCAGTGATGATAGATCGATCCCAATATAATGTTGCACGACTATTTTCAAGAACTGGGTCGGGCACATACCTATAATACGGTAACTCGATATCCACAAGGTTATATCTAAGAGCAAGTTGCTGATGGACTATCCTGGCCACTTGGTTATGTCTGTGCAAGTACTCACCATTTGCAAGACGAGAGCAACCGGAAATTATATGCCTGAGGGTTTCACCGGGGCGATGACATGCCCGACAAATGTCAATTGTGCCATCCTTTAGGATATGTCTCCGATAATTATTCGTCATTACATTATGAAATTTTGCAAATAAACCATAAAAATAATTATCAATTTTAATCTAAGAACTTTAATTTTAATCTTAACTGTTTAAGTACTTAGCTAATTAAACTTTAAAGTTTAATAAAACCTCTTACCTTTCTTTTTTAACTTTAACACGAACGCAGAAAACATCAGATATACTCGTAACTGCAAAGTTTGTTGTTGAATTCATAAATCAGTAGTTATTAAAAAAAATATTTAAAACTTAAACATATCTTGTTTCTCTCTTATCCGTTCGTTAATCAAACACTGACGCATATTTATTTAAATAAACGGCTTCTTTACTTCTCCAAAACTATAACAAAATTATTTATGACTTATGTATTTCAACAAAAACATTTTTTTTTAATGTCTCTTGAAATGTTCCTTGTAATGGCAACACTTAAGACAGAAGAAAAAATAAACATTTTTTTTACGTTATTCGAGCAGGGAAACTGAAATGTATGAATTCTATATATAAAAACGAAGGTTGTTTTTTCTTTTTGGGTGAGAAAACACTTAGTCGACAGGGAAAGGTGATAAGTATTATGTTAGCCATCCTTGTGAATTCAGATGATGGTCTTTAAATTTATATGCCCTGTTGTATAGGTATAACAGTATGCCATTAAAAGAATAACCTGTATAAAAAAACAAGTCTCACAACTCAGTCTCACTCATGTAATACCAAGTCGGTTAATTAATTAAGTCCCTACTTAAGGGTCCTTCTGTCTTAAGTTATTACGTAATTAGCTAACCTAACAACATTTTATAGGGATTTTTTTATGTTTTAAATAAATAGATTGACTCAACTACTTAATTTGACAAGAAATGGATGTTACGGCTGTTTTGTTCGACTTGGCGGGGGCGCTGCCTTTCCCCCAGATATTGCCGTTCTATATTTCGCCACTGTCCATTTCAGAAACGTAAGCGGATATGTTGTGACGGCCTCACAAGTGGTTTCGCTATACCGTCTGCATGTTTGTTAGTTTTTTGTTCTTCATCCTACATTTAATCTTATTCATAAGGACTTTCAACGACAGTAAATTGTAACGAGTAGTCAGTTTAGATCACTCAATGAAACTAAACTCTATGAAAGACTCATTACTGTTTAAATAATAACAAATTATATATAATTCTTATTCTAACACGTAAAAATCCTGAATTTCATACAACACGCGAAATTAGACAAAAACAATACCACCTAAGCCTTAACACACAGACTTAATCCACCCACTCCCCGGTAAAAAAAGCACTCATCAAGTCCCCTAGACATCTCAGTAAGTAAATAAGTTGCCAGAGGCACCTAAAACAAGAAAATCAATATAGCACTTTTGTTAATGAACTAAAATTGTTCCTTACGTACAAAGCCTATTTCACACTAAACGAATGGATCAATTTTAATGACAAAACACGATATGATATAAAACAAATAAAAGAAATAATTCTAGCCCAAACATTTAATAGCTACACAAAATTTATTTAATAATTATAAAAATATATCATATATAATTTAATAAATCAAAATAAATATAACTGATATTTAAAAACTACTTTATAAGCATCTATAAAAATATATTTGAAGTTATAGATAAAACACTATAAGTATACATATAACAATATACTTTTATTAATATTTATAACGTACACAAGACATACACATTTTCTTTTAATGTGGAAAGCAATAGATAGTTTAATGTTGCCACTACAATATAAATGAAATTATATTTAAAAATAACTTTATTGAATTATTATTTTAGTAGGCCAATGACCAGTGAAACTACTTTAAATTCACTGAAAATAAAAAAAAAGTAACTAATATTATTTAAGGAAGCATAAAATACAGTTACATCTTAGTAGCATTATCCGTTTTAATATAATTCCAGAATTGATTCTACCTTTATATTTAACATGGTAACACCTTATCAATGTAATTATGACATGCAATATAGCATTGAGTTTATATTATAAGGTTTGATCTTCAGGTCGGTGGTACTCTTCACACTTTCTAAAGTATTTAAAGTTCATTAAAATTAAAATCAAATGATATATATTTTTTGATCATATTATCACCTTATATATTTTGTATACTCAAATAAAAGTTACGATTGCTCGAAACTGCGGGCACCAGCCAGTTCGAGTTATAGATATGCGACCCTGTATTCCTAGAAGTACCTGGAAGAGGGCAATAGGTTTGCCCCCCATTACGTTAATGGGACTAAATTGTATTCGGCAAAATGTGAGTGTTAATTTCGCCTCTGCCTCTCGTTCGGGATACAGGTGTAAGTGTATGTACACATTTTTTATACTCAAATTATAGTATCAATAACCATTTTGGCATCTGATAGCTAGTAACAAAGACAACAGCTGATAACAGGAAATTTTTCAATACCACGCCATCGCCATAAAAAGCTAAGAGAAACTTTCGCCGTCTCGTACATACATATATCAAAAATTGTGTAAGATTCGCAGTGCACACGGTTCCTATCGCGTTTTCTTCATTACGCTTATACAAGTGCATGTTTTCAACAAGCAATGGATAGGTATCAATATAATCACAGAATATATTTACAGTGAAGTTTGCTTTCACGGAGATGGCTTCGGTATCTATGCCAGTTTTTATGCAATAAATTCTTATTGTTGTTTTTGATGGCCGATAATAGACGGGGTTTTCTTAAGATACAGGGACATAGATGTTTGTTAGATTGACAAATCAGAGATAAAGTCCTTTTTTTTTGTTTGTGATACTTGGAATTATCACATGCGATGTACAGGTGTATAGGCTGAGTTTTTATTTCTTAAAAAAAAATTTAACAACACTTTTTTTTGTTGTAAATTTTAATTAATGGGTTTTTTTATGTATGCCCTTTGGTGTGATCCTTTATATAATATAATCAGACTAAAAACACCGTGAAAAACATATTTAAAATAAATATTAGTTTGCGATACATCACTGAGTTGTGTGATAGCGATTTGGTTCTTATCGCACAAAGGCAGTGATAACGCTTACTGTCAAAGTCTCTACTAAGTCAAAAATATATGTTACATATTTAAAAGATAGAAATCAAATATAACTTGCCTAGCTGCAGTATCTTGAAATCTTTTGTAAAAGTTTTGTAAGATACTAAAATTTATATAATGCAGTTTTAAAACACACAAAAACAAAAATTATAATTTGTTATTCCATTTTATTGTAAATATTGTATCCTATACGCTACTACTACCATAATAAAAATACGCAAACAAGTTTATTTAAAAAACTTACAAAAAGAAATAAAATAATAAATAGAGCAGTCACCATAAACACCCTGGCCGTGTGGAGAACAACTAACTCATTGATATCGTAAATTAATAAGAAAACAACAGTTTTATATATATAAAAAGAGAGGGCGTTACTACTGATAATTGTAAGTCACACGGTCTGTTGATATCTTATAATTATAGTTTCAAATATGTTATCCCCTGAAGGAATAATTGTAACGTGAGGACTATAATTAAATTACAATCAAAATAAAGTATAGCGATCAATCGTCTAAGGGGGCAGTGACCTTTGAGAACGTAAGAAGCTTTTAGCGCCTCGGGTTGAAATAGTGATGCGCAATTGGATTAGATTAGTCGATTATATTTCTTGTGATAGTTGATTTAAGTGAATTTGCTTTTGCATGTCGATCAGTATATATATATATATATATATATATATATATATATATATATATATATATATATAATCGGTATAATCGATGAGCATTTTTTTTAATATTAGTCAACATTCAGATTATATAGCCTCTCACTTGTATAATGCTGTTGGTAATATTATGTTCCAAGCTCTTCTTCATAACCACTAATTTCCAACCACAGGAATACGTGAGCACCATGAGTCATTTTGATATAAAAAAGACAACATATTAATATCCGCCATCTGACTTCGCCATTTTTTTGTTACAAGTCAATGACGACACAAATGCAAATCGTTTACTTGAATAGCTAAATATACGTTTTGTCCCTGGGTGTGTTAATGCTAAAGATAATGCATGTATCGGACGAGGAAACAGGACTGAGACTGCAGTAGTTAATTAAACGGGAGAAGCAACAGTATTTTTTTATTTTTTATTCAGAAATTGCTAAATGCAATGCACTTTTTTGAATATGTTGGTAAAATTTGGGGAATATTGACAGGAAAGACGGGATAAAAAGGGAAGGAAAGGGATATTGCTTATACAGATAGATTGGGGAGTATAAGCAATAGCTCAAGCAAGTCAGGGTTGCATACCCATAATTCGAAATAGCTGGTGCTTGGAAGACAGAGTCCTCTTCCTCCTAATTACTAAATGAAATGTATTTAGCTGTGAAAAATAAAACGCAAGTGTAACGAATACCTTTAAACAATTGAAATTTGATTATTTAGATTTTTCTCTTTAAGTATGCTAACATACACCATACATCCAAATCTGTTTAGACTTACAGACAGGAAAAAAACTCACATTAAATAATGGACAATGTAGGTGTGTAGGTACATACATGAAGTTTATGACTTTCTTGTGATTCGATTTGAACGGTACTTACTTAAAAATTAGTCGATATAAAATAGGCGATTTCTACATGTTTCTTGTGCATCCTTACTATAAGTCGTAAGTGTTATATGCTAATACTGCTTATCTGCGGTCGTCGACCCTTTCGATAAGGGACGGTTAACATTAAACAGAAGAAGTTGAATCTACTAAATTGTAGTTTAATTGCCACGTTAATGAAAAGAATTTTTGTTTGTTGAGAACGTTTAATACCCACCTCTATCTAGAGTTACATCAATTAGTATAATAATTGTATTAATTAGGTGTTGGATTTTACAGATGGCGCTGTTTTATATTCTACTTAACATGTATAATCATTTTAGTATCTGTAGCCAAGTGCCATTCGTTCGTATCAAAAAGAAGTAATTCTTATTACTTAATCGTTTTTCTGAGTAACTTGTGTTTGTGAATGAATTTATTCTTTGGTGTTATAATCAGCAAAAGATATTATTCGAAAAACTTCTTTTGTTTTAATTTATTATAGAAATTTAACAAGAAGAAAAAAATTATAGTGAAGCAGAAAATTTAGATAAAACAATAATTTAACTTTCAAGATGTAACTATCTAAAATACCACTGTACATGACAGTTCATTGTTAATTTTTGCCTTGACATGTTCTATAAAAATTAAAAGTCTGTACAAGAAGGAAACACAAAGATAATATTTACTATTTATTTTCTATACATGTAAACAGACATAGATACTTACAAATACTTTGTTTTTGTTACAGATCCACCAACAACGCAACAGTATATATATTTAAGGTAAATATTTCTATACATACGTCACACCTTATTCCCGTTAGGGGTAGATAGAGACGGTAGATGCTTTTGCCAAAAATCTCACTAACGTAGTGCTTGCGCTGTACCTTTCACGGATGCTTTTAAATTGGCCCTTCTTTACTACCTATGCTCCCGGTCTGGTCAATACCATACCTTTAAAATAAGTAGATATGTAGATAGTCAAATTGGCATACAACTTCAATTGGCTCGCAATCGGCATAGAACTTCAATTCGCTCGCAATCGGCATACAACTTCAATTGGCTCGCAATTGGCATACAACTGCAATTGGCTCGCAATTGGCCTACAACTTCAATTGGTTTGCAATTGGCATACAATTTAAAAACTTACTGTTAAACAAAAAATACTAGATAAATTACAATAATTGATATTATCGTTTTAAATCTTAAACATTAAAACTTCATAAGGATATAAGATTTGTAATTTATATTTATAACGTTTTATAACTATTTATCGACAAATCTTAATACAATGAAGCTGAAAAGTTTGAAACATAGGAACTACTGATACGCTTTAATATATTTTAGGCTTTAAAATATCACATTGCGGACCTTTAGAAGCGATTATTTTCTCTGAACTCAAATAAAGATAGCGATTATTTTCTTACCTGAATCGAATAGTATAAATCATTTAGGAGCTACTTGCGGAAGCCCTAAAACATGTAATTTACTTACTACGTTTGTCAATTATTTCGCTTAGCGCCTTAACCTGCCAGATCATGTGTCAATGTCAAAATTTAAATAACAAATTCTACATTAAAAGTTATAAAACAATACGAAATACAATCGAAAACTTAGCATTAAAGTGTTGTCATACTTCCGTTGCAGGAAGTTGCGCCATCTTGTACTCATATAGAATGCCCCGAGCATAAGATTATGTCATAAGTCAATAATAGATTAATAGTTGTGGAGTGTTGTATGATAATCAAAGCTGTCGGAATAGATCAAGTTAACTTTCTTTCGAGTTTAATTAAGATATGATAAGATTTCCTGATGATACTAGGTTTGGTACATTTTGTCATCATTCCTTTTGAATGTGAATTTGATGCATACAAAATAGATTAAAAACGTTACAGTAAAACAGAACGACAATTGTACTCGTAAACTATTTTCATCATTAATTACTGGCTGCCTAAGCCTTCAGGGATACAGGCGTGAGCGTATGTGTGTTACCCAGACACATATACATATGTATAATAGGGAGAAAATAATTTGGAAAAAACCTATATCCGCGAATGGGTAGGCAGAGGCCTCTCAAGCACCAACGTGCCAAATATAATTTAATCAGACTTACGTATTTGGGGCAAAAAAAATATAAATAAAATGTGAGATGATAATACAACTCGTGTAAAAGTTATGACTGTTTTAATTTCCAGGTAAAATAAATAATTTCCTTTCTTTTATAAATGTTGGTGGAATATGTTAATTTTAATATTCTAATTCTAATGTTTGTATTGCATTGCATATTGTATTGCAATTATTCAATTAGCTTAAATATTAAATATTAAAAAAATACTTTTCAAACTAAAAAACCTTTCTAAGTTAGTTTTTTTAAGATAAGATAACCAATGGTGGTTCAATATTGACAAATTGAATTGAGCAATCCTGCATTTTATTTATTTATTTACACACTTCCTGCATTTTATTGCATGGGGCGGACTTAATGCCAGGAGGCATTCTCTTCCAGTCAACCCTTTGGTGGTGCAGAGAGGGTCAACAAATTTAATGAATAGCCTACTGAAGGTCATATAAATAATTAAATATCCCAAGCAATCCCCTTTAGAGTTACCACTAAGTTACTTTAATTGTTGTATATTAATTAATGTATGTATGACTGAGCATAGAGCGGCTCATTCTCAACAAAAAGTCAATATATGCACGTTTAATTAGCGTAAGTTTTCCGCTTAACTTCCGACTTTCGTTTCGCTAGAAATATGCGAAAAACTACAATGAATGAGCCGCGATTATGTTTGATACGAGTATAGGAGATGAATTATTGCTTGTATGTCTAGTGGTTAGTGGTCGAGTGTTTGATCTCCAAACGAAAAAAATTAAGCGATTCACAAATTGTTTTCCCCAGTGTTGGTGTTCTTGTCTGGTCCCCCGGGACACAGGTTTTTTTCCTAATTCGGGAGATTTTTTTTTTTTATTTGCAAACCTACCATAATGACTCCACTTTGCCTGATGGTAAGCAATAAATGGAGTCCAAGAGTGAGATGTCTCTTCATAAAAATAAAGAAGGAATAATAAATATATTTGGGGATCAGACAGTGCTATATGGACTCAAACTAAACAGGTTGCAGGTGCTAGCTTATTATATAGCGTATACAGTTTGCAAGTACTGGTATTTTTATTCGTTTTATTTTCTATGCGATAGGAGGCAAACGAGCAGACGGGTCACCTGAAGGTAAGTGACTACCACCGCCCATGGACACCCGCAACTCAAGAGTCACAAGTGCGTTGCCGGCCTTTTAGGTAGGAGTACGCTCTTTTCTTGAAGGTTTGAAGGTCGTATCGGTTCGGAAATACGGCAGGCGACAGTTTGTTCCATAAGCTGGTTGTGCGAGGCAAAAAGCTTCTGGAGAAGCGCACAGTAGTGGAGTGCCAATCGTCCAGGTGATGGACTAACCTAACCATTCCCTTCCCTTCCCTTCTCGCCATCGGGAACTAACTATAGAACAGCAGTGGCTTTCTGTGCCCACTTGCACCTTCAATTTGAACTCAAATCTGATGTACTCCAACTTTTTTGAATTTGATATGAAAAATTAATATTATCCGTATATATTTATTTAATATTTAATATATATTTATTAAAGGATATATTTAATATTATCCGTAATATGGACTCCACGAAAAACATTGATTTTAATGAACACAGAAAGTTTATAAAATTATGATAATACTAAGGAATAGATAAAATTTTGTTTTAATTTTTATTTTTGTAGGTTTCATCATGGTGCTCACTTTAATCTATGGTAGTGAGGGTGATATATGGTAGAAAAATGATGAAAGTAGAGTAAATGCTGTTGAGATGAGATCACTGCCAAGTATGGGTGGGTAGAACGAGGAATATCGATATTCGGAAGAAGTCTTTCAGTGTAGTGACGAAAATTGAAAAGGATCTGGTGTTTTGAAAATTTTAAAAGTGGTTGTGGTGACTGAAGCACTTGGCGTTCTTTGGTCTCTGCCTACCCCGATCAGAGTAAGGCGTGAGCTTATGTATGTATTATCATCATTTCCATAAAAAATAAAATTGGGAAATGCTTTTTTCGCAGCGCGAAATGTAACACATAATCTATTTATTTTCTTCTATCTTCCATCCGCGGCTTTTGGTAGCGGCCCAAGGTATACACATACAAAATGTATTCAAAATTTGATGCGCCATTTAGCCGTGAAAAGTTAACAGGAAGACAGATAGATGGCGTTACTTTCGCATTTATGAAATTGAGAATAAATTCTAATCAAGTTAGTTTTTATCATCGTAACCATGGAAATACACACGATAAAAACATCGCAGTACAAAATGCGTTCATGTATTGTACAATAACAAGTAAAAGCATTACTATCTTCGACCGTAAACTATTAACGGCCCATTGTTTTGTTCAGTCATGCTTTGCACCGATAGTGAGTACAATTCCACTGTTACTTGACCTAAATAGAATTAATCGAAGAGTCCAATAGCTAAAACATCGATTGTTTTATATGTCTTTCTTTATTAGATACATCGTACTCAGAAATATGTATATAGCTTGCCTCCTTGATACGTATGTTGGACCTTACTCCATGACTTAAAACTACCACTACCAACGTCTCTGAGAATCTTTGAAGATTCTCCGCCGCATTTTGTACAATGTGTGTGTGTGTGTAAACTTCTATGTATAATTCTAATTCTACCAATGTTGTACAAATAGAATTGTTATCTATCTATCTTATTAGTTTTTATTTTCTTTAAAAGACTTTCTGTTAGGACAAAATCATGTGTCGCGGGGACTTTACAAACACAAAAACAACGGGTACAAACAATACCTTCGAGACAACTATGTGTGGATAGCACAATTTTTTGTCCTCACGACCTCTGGGTCAGCCGTCAGGATCACTAGCCTGGTGGCTAGTCGTAGTCGTAGGTCTAGTGGCTAGTCGTAGCAGTAGGTCCTGACCAACGCCAGTCAAAGTCGTGTCAGCAAAATATGAGCGTTTGATACACCTCTGCGTTACGACGAATCAGAAATTCCGTTTTTATATGTGAAAAGTCATTTCTCTCAGTTGCACGGTCGCTTCTTCCCTCATAAGTGTTAGCATGATAGAATGAACAGATCTGTTGGTTTTAAAAACAAAAATGGATATCATAAGTGAAAAAATGAATATTTTCAAATTGTGTTTGTATAATACACCTTAGGTCTGGAGTCTGGAGGGGCCCTCAGAGGAAACAGGTGTGAGCGTATGTATGAATGTATAACACAGGGAATCCTAGTGTGGGGTCTAGTGAATGCATATTTCTAATGTTGTTAACAATTAATGAATTCTTTATTACTATTAAGACGATTAAATTGTCACCTCACATCTCGTAATCCACAAAGCCGTCTAGGCCCCAGGAATTGACAAAAAAACATTATACATACACTCGAAAAATAAAACGCTCATTCTTTGCGCTTCTTCTTGCTCTTTCTAGGTATAACAAGTACCAAGTAGTAATTAATCTAGTACCATTCAACCTGTAACTAACTCTTTAGAAATGTTGAGTCTAAGTACAAAGTTCGGTCGTGATCGCACGCCTGATTCAGTTGTTACGAAATATTGCTCATACTTTCAAAGTTTATTGTTGAAAATACGAAACTAATTATATACCTAACTGCTTAAAACTATTAGTAAATAAGTACATCTGATTTCAGTTCAAACGTCTTCTATTGAAGTCTTAAACCCTGGAGAAGACAATAGGAGAAAAGGAACCCATATAGGATCGGTTGTCTTACTCTGTCTATCTGTCGGTCTGTCTGTCAAGATACTTTTTAATCTTTATTGTTACACTTCTTGTCTGATATCTTGGTAAAAACACGTTAGCGGGTTACTTTTTAATAAAGACGTTATGTACTAAATATTAGCTTACCACCATCTATAATAATTAATATAATAACATACAACAAATAATTACTTAATATTTATTAAAATAAATCATATCTAATATAGCAAGTTTTAAACACCGTCATTTAATCTGTTAAATAGATATAAAATACAATTTAACATATGAAAAGAAATAAGTAACACATATGAAATAAAGTATAAAAAAACAAAATTATCGAAATTATTTATATGACCAAAAAATATTAACAAAACTAAAAAATATTAATATCTGTATGTAACAGACTAAATATATATGAAATAACTCCCCTCTCTGTCTCATTTCTATGCCATGGCCGAAAGGGTCCATAATTGATACAATTTACATTATTGAAGCAATTAAAGTATTCAATACAGCAGTTAAGTGAAGCTATCTTACCAAAAATACTTATTACCTACAGTAAATTTGTTCAAAAAAATATAGTCACTCAGGATGTAGGGACTCCAATGATACACCATAACATATTTAGCCATGTAAAGCTTATGGTGGTATAAAGAAACATAACGTAGGTCAGTCGGTGTCGTGCTCAAATTAAAAAAAACAAAAAAAAAATTAATTTATCAACACGCTTTTTTTTAGACTACAAAATTATTGTGTGAACATTCCATACTACAACTTCATACCAAACAGTTAAAAATTGTGGCTCTGAGCGGCATTAGATAATAATATAATTGCATAATGTAAGAAAAACAATTGTCCCTCCAATTACATTGACCGTAAGCTCGTAGGGACCTGTGATTACGTCACCGTTAGCAACTCAGAAGAACTACAAATAAAACATAAGCCTTATCACATGATAATAGAGTTACAAATCACATACACGTAGATTAATCTAGTCCACCGTGTTCCGTTGTATGAATATCAACTCTATTTTAATGTCAATAGGTTTTGTTTTTTATTGTGTTGTCCCTCCGAAGTGCGTATAACGGGTGCGCGAGCAGTGTAAACGTTATTAGTTCTAACAGTTGACACCATTGTGCGACACTGTCGCGAGGAAATACACAGTAATTGTTTCTAATTGTAAGTCGATTGTTTGTAATTGTGTATACGTAATTTGTATGTGCCAGATAACGTTTTTTATCCCCAAAAAAGTTATAAAAGTTTGATTATTGGAGTTTCATCAATAAAAATCAAATGTTTAGTGTGTTATTCATAGTTTGACCATAACAAAAACGAATGATGATGATTATATAAACAAGAGATATTTTGATATAATCAAAATTAAAATGGTAGTTTTAAATATCTTTATATTCTGAATTTGTTGCTTTACATTATAGTTATTGTAATTTTTTTGTGACGTCACGACAATGGTGGCTACCTTTTAGGCGCATCATATTCTAGTTTAAATTATACACATTTTTTATTTTGCACAGTGATATTTATTAGAGGAAATAAAAACACCAGTTGACTATCGAATCTATACCATCATATTGAAATATATTTAAAATAAGCGTATAAAGTTTTAGTTTTATAAGTGTTAAATAATATATATATACTAGCGGACCCGACAGACGTTGTCCTGCATGATATTTCAAGCGATTAGGATCAATATAGATAAATAACCTAGATACCGACTGCAGCGCCATCTGCCGGGCTGATTTGTGAATCTAAACCATTCCCAGATCCCCTTGAACACACACAAAAAATTTCATCAAAATCCGTCCAGTCGTTTGAGAGTAGTTCAGTGACATACACACTCACAGAAGAATTATATATATATATATACATTTTTTTTAAACTTGATTTATTTTTCATAAAACTTTAAAACAGTAACAACGATTATAATAATAGTAGCTTCAGACACTCGCATACGTTTATCCTAAACAATACAGAGCTGGTACTAAAATAACCAGACAGCTCAAATACATACATACATACATACATACATAGGCCGAGGTGTCTCAGACGCCCACTTACGACTTTTCTCAGACGACTCTAATGTAGTCCCACTTTCGTAAACTGTATACAGACTGTCTGAAAGATAACAGTCCGATCATTTAGTCGCCTTTTACGACATCACCGTGAAGAAATAGGGTGACCCTATTCTACCCCACCGTGAACCAGACGGCTGTACATATTATTCATAAAGACTAGTCAGCACCAAAAATCACCCAGAAACAGCTGTCCGTCTTATTAGTTGGCTCGCTAACCACTTGGCAAGACAACCAGGACACACAAGCCAAGCTATTTAAGCATTACTAAAAAGTGCAATAGACGGCCTCACAGAAAACCGGTTAATAGTGACATTGGTGAGGTTTCCGGAGGCCCAACTTCCACTCTCCTTTTTCATCTCCCCTGACCCCCTACCCCTTTTCCCATCTCCTCGTCCCCCTCTTTCCACTCCCCGCATACCCCGCACTCCCCGCACTCTCGAGTTGCAGGTGTCCATGGACGGCAGTTGTAGCTTACTATCAGGTGACCCGTCTGTTCGTCTGTCCCCCTATAATATAGACACAAACAAAAGTTAAATATCTAACGTGTCATTAGGTAAGTATATGTTTTTTATTGTACCATGTTGTTATAACCTATTTTTTCTGTATTATATTGTATTGTTACTGTGTATGTTGACGGGCCTGTTGGTCTAGTGGTTAGTGACCCTAACTGCTTAACCGGAGGTCGTGGGTTCGATTCCCACACAGGACAAAAAATTGTGTGATCCACAAATAGTTGTTACGAGTCTGGGTGTTCTCTGTGTCCGTTGATTGAATGTTTGTAAAGCCCCCTTCCCCCACCCCACCCCGCGACACAGAAATTATTTCTAACGCGGGAGTAGTTTCTCAAAAACAAATAAAAAAGAAAACTTCATTAGAAGACGCTTTGAGGAAGTCTGATACACAGAACCAACCAACCAGAGACCATTTCTCTTGCAAGATCACGAGTACTTGACCCAGCGGCTAATAATTAATTACGAACACGTAACTTTGATATATCTATAACTATCTATATTATCCGTCGCTATACAGTCCATTAACTATCAATAACTGAACTACGGTTTGGGCGAGTGTTGTTACGTAAAGGAATATTTGTGTATCGTATGATCATAGAACACGCTCAACAGTAACGTTGTGTAAAAACTCTCACCGTCACTATAAACACAAATGTGTGTACACTCTCGACTATATCCTAGAAGGGTTCAGCATAGGCGTCTCAAAAACCCACTTTTTGCAAACTTTAATTTAGTCCTACTTACGTAACAGGGGCAAGCCTATTGGTGTTATCGGGGCTCTGTATAGCTTTATATATTATACTGTCTGATAGATAACAGTCCGATCCTAGCCTATAAGATACCCACGGACAGAGATGGGGTGACCCAATTCTACTCCACCGAAAGCCACACACTACACGGCCCTTGTTTTTTATTAATTTGGGGTTTTTGCAATGTAAACATTACAAGAAAGATTTGGTTATTTGCTTTTGATGACCGTCCGCCTATCTGACGCCAACTCTGCTTGGGAATGTATTCGTTTTAAGACAAAAAGGAAGAGAGAAACGAAAGACTGACTAAAGGGAAATCATGAAAACGAAAATGGGTAGTGAATGGAACCTGAATAGATTTTTTCGCATACGCATTATACATAGAAATACATAGGCCAATTTAAATAGACATGACAACCCGCAAAATTTGCAGTCCCGCCGCATCGCAGACGTCGACGCCTGTTTACACGACGGGTAAAAAATCGAGTGGGCTGTGTTATCCCACCACAACTTCTATATGACAGAACAAATTTGGATGTACATATGCGGACCTTAGACATTGTGATAGTGGCTATAATTTTCAAAAAAGAAAAAAACAATCATAGCTTTTTGGCGTGCAACAATTTTTGGAGGGTTGTTGATACTTTTGTTTCTTGTTTTGGTTGATTGGAAATTAGTTATTTCAATACATATACATACGCTCACGCCTGTGCCCCCGCAAGGCAGTAGGCAGAGGTGCGTTAAACGCCAACATTTTGCGAATCATTTGATCCTGCCAACGTAATAAGCTTATTTACGTTTCCCAGGCACTTCAAGAATTCAAGATACTAAAAGACCTTCTTTAAGAAGGACCTCTAAAAGAAGGTTTTTTAATAGAATCTCCTTAAGCTTGTATCACGGGGAGTGTTCAGAGGAATTTTTCGGACTTATACCGGCTGCTGGTTTCCGCCATCGTCCTACGCGACAAAATATCCATCCCCATCACCTGGATGATTGGCACTCCACCACTGTGCGCTTCTCCGGAAGCTTTTTGCCTCGCACAACCAGCCTATAGAACAAATTGTCGCCTGCCGTATTTCCGGACTGATTCGACCTTCAAACCTTCAAGAAAAGAACTTACTTTACTCCTACCTATAAGGCCGGCAACATACTTGTGACTCTTGAGTTGCGGGTGTCTATGGGCGGCGGTAGTCATTAAGCATCAAGTGACCCGTATGCTCATTTGCCCCTATCGTATAAAAGGTCTATAAAATTTTTAATGACATTTAACTGAGTACATAACTAACAATTTATCAACCGATTGATTAAAAGGCACGGTGTTCTGACAAAAAGGTCCAAAGGTCACAAAGACATTGAATGAAATAAAGCTGATGACCTTCTGACAAACGTTTAGGTATACATCCTTAGTTGATGAATGATAGTATATCTAACTTACTAACTTTAACATACACATATGTTACATTATATATTCATACGAATACAAAAAAAAAGCACTCACGACCTTAAGAATCTAATATTTTTTTCTACGTCCAAAATTAATAAGTTTTACATATTAAATAATTAATACATACATACAGATATTATTTAATAATATTAAATACATGAATATTAAAATATTGATAATAATTGCATTTTTAGTAAGTAGAGAGAGTAAGTAGTAGAGTTCTAGAATCCATATTCAAAGCGATACCAGTCCAAGAATATTATTATATAATAAAATAAGGTTTTTTTTTATATTTGTACTATTTATTTACCTAAAAGGCTGGCAACGCACTCAATTAAAAGCGACAGTTTGGCGTATCTAGTATACCTATGTACCTATATACCTATATTTGTTTTGCAAATGGCAGTTCTAGGATATTGGTTTTCATTCATAATAGTTGGGGTGCCTCATATAAAATGATGTATGAAACATGAGTTCGGTAAAGCCTGTTGATATTTTATTCCTAATACCGTTTCGAAGAACTGTCTTAGTAATATTGGTGGTGAAATATTCTCTCATCGATTATATCGCAGGACAGTGTTTAATTCACTCTTTATATAATACGATCATAAGGTATATTAGTTACTTAAATGTAATATTAATATGGTATAAAGTGAAAATCAGACCTACCCTAAATAAATTAGGTGAAACTAACCAGTCAAGATTTAACAGTTCGATTTATTTTTTAGTAACAGGGATGTTAACTTGTGTTGCACAGAATGCTCACTATAAACGCACTTCTGACTCTTGAGTTGCGGGTGTCACTTACCATCATGTGACCTGTCTAATCGTTTGCCCCGGATCGCATAAAAAAATTATAGACTTCATTTTTATATTTGGTTATGGCATCGGCACCTAATGTTATACAAATTAATTACGGATTGCATTTAATAATCATACAATATTTACAGTAATCATTCAATAATCATATGATATTTAAAGTAATCATACAATAATCATACGATATTTAAATGAAATAATATGCGAATTAATCAATCATTATTATTATTTGTCATCACTAACATCATTTTATTATATATTTCTTATTGTCACGATCATCATATAACTTTTTATGTTATATAACATGATATATGGCTACTACGTATATGGCTGATCAGATCAAGTGGGTACGAGTTGGGATCCCACCCACTGTAATAATTAAGGCTTAGGATGAGGGGATAATTCTTCTGTTATTTTACTTATTTTTCAAAAGATTGTGCGCACTTTACAAACTTTTCTTTACTTCACAAAAGTATAAAATATAAAAATTAAAAGGTTATATGTAAAAACAGATAGACTGGATATGACTACCGGTGAACCGCGTGCTTTGGCGCACGTGTAGAGAGGCCTATGTCCAGGAGTAACTGCGAATAGGCTGATGAATGATGAAAAATGGTATGTTTAAAGAAGTACTAAAATATTTCAAAATCAGGTATCTTCAGCTCCAGATAAGGGCAACTGCAAGCACTTTATTTAATAAACAAAAATATTAAACAAACCAGATGTAATGCAATTCATTACCAATATATAGATGCTAATTAACAATGCACTCCTCTTTTTTTAACCGTTATACCGTACCGTTATTTTAATCGGCGTATTAAACAATGGAAAAGATACGCAGTGGAAAATTCTGGAAAAACGTCTTCTTTATTTTGGAATTATTCCTGTGCATCACAGAGGACTTAATACACAGAGAACATCCACACACAAGACAATTATTTGTGGAACACACACATTTTCGTCCCGGGTTGGAACCACGGACCTCTGGCCCATCAGTAAAGATCAGTGTTCAAATTCATTGTATTTTCTAATTAAAATCGTAACAAATTCCATGTCAATTTCACTTTCATTAACCTGCTGGCGGTGTTTGAGAGAACCGGGCTGACTGCTGCCACATAGGAGAGAGCGTGGGTGGGATAAGACCCAAAAAAATACGTTTCAACTAATAGTAAAGTTGACTGTTGAAACTAGTGGGAATCATTTAACCGGGTGGCCTACTTATGCCGTCTACCTTCATTGTGTACAATCATTGTTTGAAGGTTAATGAGATTACTCTTTAGCGTATTGCAGGGTTTAAAAGTTTGTGACTTAAGTCGGTCGTTAAGAAAACATTTTTAATTACTTGTGAGAAATCTTTTTAGACAAGCAAATTTATAAAAAAACCCGACTATAGTTTGTTTTCGCTGGCGTACTATTAGGAATTAAGATTTAATACTATTAGGATTTTATTTGATAACTCACATGTCGAAATCTATCAAGCCTTTTGTTTAGGCGATGTCTAAGCATAATCATACATCGGATAAAAATCTTCTCTTACCATAGTCTTCAGTCACATGACGTGCGTGCGTCTATGGTAAGAGCACGTTTTGATTTTTATATTCGATTCGGTTTTCAAAATGTATATCGGTTCGAATAAAAAAAAAACAAATGACTATCAGATGTTTTGTTTTATTACTTAGTGAATTTGATCAGTATGTTTTCTTTTATTTATTAGAGTAGTTGCTGGTCTTCCATCTCACTTGATGCTGAGTGACGATGAAGACTTATATGGTACACGTCTATACAAAAAAAACCTTTACGTACATACATAAGCTCACGCCTATTTCCCATCGGTGCAGGCAGAGACAACTAGCTTCTACCTTACATACACCACGAGCTTACAAGCCGGCCGGTTTCGAGGACTTTTGACCCGTCTTTTCTTTAGAATAACACCAATTTCATAGATGTGTGTTCTGCGTGGCATACACGTCTGCCTTATATACTTGATTTGATAAGTTCCGCCTTCATTTTTTCTACGTACCTAAACGACCTCAGCATATCTTTTTCAAGTTTCATCACTACGTCTTCTTTCAACCCACACTTCTTCCGAAGGTACCTATACACTCTTCTCTTAAGGGTTTAAGGATTATAGTTCTCTAGAAAAATAGATGAGATAGTTCAATCAAATCCCTGCTCATATATGTGTATATTAACATATATTTTCTAAGAATACATGTTGTTCTTTTTTGTTTGGAAAACTCCCGCATTAGGATTCATTCCTGTATTACAAATATTCAAATACATAACCTTGTAGAACAATTTGAATATAATGTCATGGTTTTTATATATTTTCCACTCATTGTTTAGTAATAGTTTTGTAATAGCAATACTCATTCTAATTTTAAACAATAAAAATAAACACTGACAACTCACAAAGAACTCGAGAACAGCGTGATAGCCATAGGCGTTGTGAAAGTTTTTTACTCTTCTTTTTTCTGTCGGTTAATTACACAATGTCGAAGTAAATGATGTAACATTAATTGACTTTTTTAAGTCTCTAAAAGGGTATGGAATTTTTGAGAGAAAGTGGATTGGTTTCTCGTACATGCTGAGCATGAGCAATACATTAATAAACGATACGTCCGAAGAAGAAGGTCTTTCGGAAGAGGTATTTCGGAAGTTTGTTTTTCCTGCCTCCATGTACTTGATTTTTGTATATTGTTTATGGTATAGTTGTTGTTATCTTCTGGAATTATTAACCAACGGTGAGTGTTTGGTAGGGTTTGCCAAGTTACCTTTTATCAGAAAAATATACTAGCAAGTTAATCTGCAGGATAGAACCGTTTCATACAAAACCAATACACGTTATTTGATTTTATAAGCGTGTGTTTGTTGTCTATGCTCGCCATCAGGCCGTCGTTGTTCCCCTAGATTGCATTAAAAAAAAACAAGCGCGCGCTTTTGTCCCAGTCATAAGCCTAGTCTCACGAACAGAGACTCAACGGTAAATATAGATTGATATCTTATTTTAACCTGATTCTATTGTAATTGTAACAACAAACAACTAATTACTAAGGTGTTGAGATAATATTTTGCTAACGCAATTATAGGCACTGTGTTATTTTGAAATATGCTGCACACAAATTTCAGACTGTGGGGTGCCATTATCTACTGTCCACAGTTTATGAAGATTTAACGAGCTGACATATACTCAAAACATAGATAATAATAATAATCATTCAATCATCATCTGTCAATCAGAAGGCACAGATTCTGTTAGAAACATCTTTTAAAATTGACTTTTCTTATGATAAGTTATCAACACGCAACGCAGTATCGCAACTTTTTTCTTTTTCTAATATAATATTGATGTACTTTAGAATACCATCCTTATCGGTACATATGCCATATTAAGTGGTCACCTCGCCAATACGCTGCCGCGCCAAATGTTGTGGGTTCGATCCCCGCACAGGACAACACTTCGTGTAATCCTCAATTTGTTGTTCTAAGTCTGGGTGTTCTTTGTGTCCATTGTTTGAATGTGTAAATTCCCCCTCGACACATATATGTATATACATATATACATAGTTGCTAGACTAGTCTTATTTGCAACTTCGGTATTTTTCTGACTAAATAATATTTGCAAAGGCACCATACCAGCAAAGTAAAAGTGTCACATGCAGACACATAATGAGCACCTTACCGCGTACGCGTACTGTAGCCTCCACTTATTGTCATGTCGGAGGATGTTGTTAATTGTTTTGTCTATATGACCATCAGAAAGACATTGATTTATACTATTCGAAAATGTATCGCCTTTGACTAGCCGTGTTTTACAGTTTCTGGTTGTTTATGGACGATTCTGGATTTAAGGGTAGTACCACAATATTAAAATTTAACATCTCGTATTAAGCTACTGGACAGTGTCAGAACGATTGAGTTTAAGTTCTCGGTACTATAGTAGAAATTAAGACGAACGTAATCATATCGCGATGTAATACGTAAACGCCATCTATCGAGCAAGGAGACAATTGGTTCCGATGCATTAGCTCCATTCTTTTAAATAATTGCGATGCTTGTACAAAATGGTGGAAATTATAACGGTGCTGTCGAATCATTCTCAAGATGTTGATCTGTTAAACTGTAAAGTTCATTTAATTTTATTTGAGAACAGCTTAAGACAGGTTGTCAGAACTTCTTTAACTACGAGGTCGAGTCTTCTAACGGCACCCACCTTTTATTTAACTTCCAATGCATGTTCGTTCGGGCCAAACCTTGCACAATAAATTTGACCCACTTCCCGGTGTCCGATGGAGCTGAAATTTGGAGTTCCTATTCTTTTAGATTTGATGACACCTTTATATTCAAAAAACTTGATTGAAAAAATATTTTTAAGTTACTTCATTTATTCATATTTGTGTTAAAAGCTAAATGCGGTAGAATAGAATATCTTTATATTATATTCCCAAGCATTTGGTTGTAGGTTGTCTTCTTTTACTAAAAATATCAGTAAATTAATAAAAAATATATATTAAAAAATGTATTTCATTACCTTAATTTTACGTTTTCTTGAATGTCAATGTAATTAACAACATTTATTGAAAGGATAGTAACCTTTACCCTTCCATTTTTAAATTATTGTCGTTTCAGTTTTTTCATAGTTTTTTTTTTAGGAATTGCATTGCCAGTGCTCGTGTTATCAATTAGTTGATAGACATAGGCCTCCCTCAATGTTCTCCATAGCACCCTACTCTTTGTGCTACGTGTGCAGAATAAAAAAAAAACTCGCGCTTTTTCTTATCACGAACGAGCAGTCGTACGACGAAGTAAAAACAATTGCTCTGTTACTCAATATCGCTAATGTCAATCTACTCGTGTGCTCATTCACAATTATAACTAACACAAGGTTGTGTTCTGCAATCGAGCGAGATATATTTTATAGTTTTACTTTTCTATGTTTTTAGGGTCGTCGAACACAAGATTCTTTTCGCTTTAGCTTTAGCGATAGTCATACATATTCAAAACAGTTTCTTTAAATATTTTATCATATAGTTATCTATCTATGCCTATTTGGTAGACATACTTCTTTTTCAAAAACATTTTCAATGCCACTCTACTAGTCCTGATCTGTACAATCAAATTTTTCTTGTTCTTGCATCAATTACTACTTAAATATACACATTTTTTACGATCGGAGAGTGGCATAGGCACGAATGGGTCGGCGCGACCCGAGTAATTCCACGGTCTCACATAAAACCGGTAGACAAATAATGCTTGCGTTTTACCGACAAGTGAGTGAGAGTACTGGAAGCCCAACTTCACTCACACGCTTTATACCCCTTTTTTTTTATCACCGCCTCGGGCCTTCCCCCCACCGGGGTTTTCGGTGGAACGGTGTGTCGCAATCCTCAACATGGAATTCTCTTCAAGCATGATCCAGTCAAGCCTGGTCAGAGTATCCTTCTTTTGTTTCGACATACAAACCTAGTACCACAATATCAAACCCTCATTTTAGTTCATTAAGCTATTAAAAAGATTTCCATTTAGACCCTCTTAATAACAAGAATGTAATGCCATTGCAAAGTTTGCGTTTTTATGCAGCTATTTAAAGCAGTCTATGGTATTAAGCATAGCGCGTGGGTAGTAACCCTTAGGTTAGCCGCTTATAATTTTTGTTATGAAGTGGAAAATGTTTTATTGTTTATGGTTTAATTGTAAACGAACGACCATCGTGTCTATTAATATGAAATTTGACTGAATCTAAATGGGTATATATTTAAATTTGCAGTGACATCGCTAACCTCAGAATTATGAAATTTGACAGAAATTCAAGTCAAATAGTATTTGACCAATCAGGGTAACATTGTGACAGTTTGAAAAAATCCAGTTATGGTAGTTTTTGATAATTTAATTGTATTTACAACTGACAATGGCAACCTTGGATGCATGACACTATTGACGGTAGACTCATGTGACGTTCACAAGATGGTATAAAAGAAAAGACCATTTAACTTATCTCTATTATATGTCTTTACCAACATTTATCTTGAGACTCGTCTCCAGGAATGATTCCCTTAACACGTTTAACCACGTGAGATGGTTCTGTGAACCACGTGAGAAGGTTCCAGTGTGTCACGATCCATTTTTACACGCTAATGAACATACCGAGTTATAACAGGTCTTAATTGAATTACTCTTGAAGCCCTATGAGAAACCTACGTCAAAAGATCAGTGAATTTTAGGTTATAGTTGGTTTACAACTAAATACACGATCATTATCTGTTCTAAAATAAAAAAAGGACTGGTGTTATGTGATTTTGGGACAATTTTAGTGTAAATTATAAAAGTTAAGGTTTACAAATTAAGTGTTTAAAGGTCGACAGAAATCAATTCATTGTTTCTCTGGAAAAGGTACAAACGAGCAGACGGGTCACCTGATGGTAAATGACTAACGCCACCCATGGACACCCAAGAGTCACCAGTTTTAGATAGGAGTACGCTTTTTTCTTGAAGGTTTGAAGCTCGTATCGGTCCGGCAATACTTTAGGCGACAGTGTATGTTCAACAGGCTGGTTGTGCGAGGCAAAAAGCTTCTGAAGAAGCACACAGTGGTGAAATGCCATTCCAGGTGATGGGGATGGAAATTTTGCCAGACAAATATGCTGTGGAAATTTCTCGTCCACATATAAGCATAATGTTAACGAAATGTACGTATGCATTTAATTCTTAATACATTAAGAAAAATAAAACAAATGTAATAAAAATAAAAATTGAGGTTGACCCTTTATAACTTTAATTACTTTTTTATTCAGTATTAATTTTAACGCAATTTAACGCTATACGTAACGTAACGTTAAATTAAAGCTTTAATAATTAAATTTATTTGATTATCTAAACAAAAATAATACAGCTGAAGAGTTTGTTTCTTGTGTGAAAACAGTCATTTTTGTTTTAGATAGCCTGTTAATTGAGGAAGGCTATATGTAGGCTATGAAACGACGGCGCAGTGAGCATAAACGCAAGTGAAACTGCGGGGAACCAGTTATTGATATAGTTATTTAAACTAGAATTTTCCTGTGGTAGAGCCATGCTTAAGCACGAATGGGCCGGCTCGACCGGTGCGATACCACGGCCTCACAAAAAACCTGTTGTGAAGTAACGCTAGCGTTGCATTTCCCCGAATTGAGTGAGGTTTCCGGGGGCCCAATTCCACCTCCCCCCTTTTCTCTCCCATATCTCCTTTCTCCTTTTTTCCATCTCCTCATCCCTCCTCTCTTCTTTCCGCTCCCCCATCCCTCATCACCCTCAAAGGCGGGCAGCGCACTTGCGACTCTTGAGTTACAAGTGTCCATGGACGGCGGTGTCACTTACCATCAGGTGACCCGTCTGTTCGTCTGTCCCCCTATAGTATAAAAAAAAAAAAAAAAAAAAAAAAATACATATTCAAATGTTTGTTTTCTTCTAAATCTTAGAGTATCCTCGTATATGGTCACGCCTTAATATATATTTCGCTTTGTGGCCTTCATATTAATCTCTTTTATCATCTCATACAAGATTAAAGGATTTCCCAGTATTTTATGAATAGCTTGTTTGAATTTCTTAACCTGCTGTATAAGTGTATAGATAAGAACAATTACTGTATTCGTTATTACCCCAATTAGGTATCATGTATATGACTCATGATTACTTATGACTTAAGCACATTTGTGTTTCTGGATGCCATTTTACATTATACTGCTGCATTACTCCTGCATTAGGATAGGTTTAGGTTAGGTAATAGGATGCCAGCCTATTGCTGTCATCTGGACCCCTTGTGGAATTAGATGGTTTTTTATGCGTTAGGGGGCAAACGAGCAGACGGGTCACCTGATGATAAGTGACTACCGCCGCCCATGGCCACCTGCAACTCAAGGGTCACAAGTGCGTTGCCGGCCTTTTAGGAGTACGCTCTCTTCTTGAAGGTTTGAAGGTCGTATCGGTCCGGAAATACGGCAGGCGACAATTTGTTCCATAGGCTGGTTGTGCGAGGTAAAAAGCTTCTGGAGAAGAGCACAGTGGTGGAGTGCCAATCGTCCAGGTGATGGGGATGGATATTTGGAGTACATTGGGAGGATAGAAAGAGAAGGAAACTTATACAGATGGATTGGGTAGTATAAGCTATTGCTTAAGCAAGTCGAGCATATTTATAATAAGAACTGGCTGGTGAAGAGAAGTCCGAGCCCTCGAACTAACTATAATCTAATATCTATGCCAAATTATTAAACATAAACCTTCAAATGTACATAATACCCATATCTATAGGTACCTATAGTTATATAAAAAAAAGAATGAATTTAATGTACGCAGTAATTTTGATGGATTCATCTTTATTGGCATTTACGGCAACAGAGGGACAAATATAACCTCTGGGTTGGTTACATTTCTTAGACTAAATATGGCGGGAAAATAAAACTCGATATTTGGTAATCAATTACGTGTGCAGAATATAATCTTAACAATTTACAAAGTTACAAGTTTGTAACTTGTATATACTGATTCTGAATCTTAATATAAACTATGTTTGAATTCGAAACATTGCAGCACAGAACTGCCAACTTAAAATATCTGATTTGATTGTGTGATTCGAATGTTGATTGTTTTTGTTTATGGATGTTTGTGTTCGACAATAATGTTGACGATCGTGAAGGAATTCAAAACTGTAAATGAACATTTGAATGTTTTTTTATATAGTTGTTTGTTGTGAATTCTGTTTGCGACGACACATAAGCATAGAAAATTATTACTCCAGTGCAATATGAATAAAGTGGTCATCACGAATAAGATTCACAAATCCGAAATGTATGTGGAGTAGTTTAAAAAGACGTGGACTAATTTTAGGAGCGGTCAAATTCTTGATTTAGCCTTAAAGAAAGGATAGTTGAAAAATTGTGTATTGACAAAGAATAAATAAAAATAGTAAATGCTTTTCCTGATATTGGTACACATTTCTAAAATATTTTTCCATAACGATTTTCTTTGTCAATTGACGTTATCGTCCAATAATTGACTTTAATAGCGAAATATTGATGAATGTGTGAGGGCACCGGATGCCTCTTTCCTCTTTCCCCTCACCTTACCCCCTCTTATCCTCACCAATTTAGGGTAGCGCACTCACGAGTTGCAGTGGTCCGTGTGGGTGATTCTTACGTGCCTTCAAGTGACACGTCTGTTCATTTATCCCCCTTTTGAAAAAAAAAATTGTCATAGGATGTTGCACGCGACTGCGAAGCGAAATTCATCCAAACTCGCTTTTGTAATAGTAGTTACAGTTGAATATCTAATATACATAATATTTTCCGTGGAAGTCATGCTTATGCACGATGTGCCGTCTTGGCCGGAGTTATACCACGGCCTTATAGGAAAACGGTGGTCAAGCAATGCTTGTATTGCGTTGCCGAGTGTTCGGACTGGTGTACCGGAGGCTCAACTGTCCCTTTCTTCTGTCTGTTCGTCTAAAGAATATATATATCTATATACAACATGTGTTTATATATACATCTATGTATGTGTAAGAAGAGTAAGAAGTAATATAAAATTCTCTTTTCTCTCTCTCAATTAAGTAGATTCAAAGACGTTGGTAAATATATGATATTTCTAAAGCACTCGTAGAGGGCGACTATCCGGCACTTGATCGATTATACTACCCAATTCTTCCCCATCTATCCTCGTTTTTCCTTTTCGTCATAAACCAGTTTTCCCCTCTAATTCGCAATGTGCCCGCATGACTGCAATAAGCTTGCCCCCTATTAAATGGATGCGGCTGAATTATGGTCAGAAAATGTAGGAATTGATTACGCATCTACCTGCCTTACCTTACTTACTTGAACTATCACTCACACACACATACTCGATTGGCATTCTTGACCATGATCAAATGAAAAAGCCTCAGAAATATACACAATCATTCACCGTTATTTTCTTTTGTCAACAGTAAACCAACAATGACATAAGCCTCCAAGATGGCGCTACGTTTAAAGAAAGATATAAAGAAGGCATCGTACTACGTGTGGTTCCTGGGCGCTCAAGAATCGAGAGGACTTAGAGGGGAGGAGTTTGCGCTGCCAGCTATCAGAGTATTGGAGGAAAGGGCTCGAGATCTTGAACCTTTTAAGGTTACGCTCCAGGTAAGTACCAATCTATATACATAATTATTTTGACTTTAAAAAATAGTTGAAGGCTTCGTTATAAAAGAGGTTTATTATATTTACTACTTTAATCTATTAGGCTGTTATAGAACGTGATCTCTGCTTTCCCCGTTTTTACTCTCATCTGTTAAGAAAAAAGAACTATTGGAATAAAATATACACTTCGTAAATTAGATTGTGCTTCTTAAAAAAAGGTACGGTAACAAAGTTTTCTTTGTGCTATTATTGAGGTCAATAAACTGTCTTCAATATCACAAAAATATATAACTATTTTTGATGTAAGTGTCTATTACACTATCGGACATCAGTACTACATCAAACATGAAGGTAGTTTCAAAATTACGTAATACTCAATACAAACTTGAGTTCCGAGAAATATATCAATTAGAGCGTCACATCGTATGACTTTCGCTGCAATTCCTCTTAACTACACACTTGTGGGAGTAAAAGAGACGGAAATGTTTTTATGTTGCATTCTTCATGTTTTTGTTCCGCGATCGGGATTTGTTCAGTCAATCATTTATTTTGACGAGGTATTTAGATTAGATTTGCGTCTAATTAATGGTCTATAAGTTTACCAGTCGTTAGTGTAAAATTGGTATGCTACTATTTATTCTAATATAATACAGCTGAAACATTTTTTGTTTGCTTAACAGCCTAAAATATCTAATAACTAACTGTATATAAAGATTATTTTTTTATTGGATGGAGTATTTAGTGACGAATAATATAGGCTGAAACATCACGCTGAGACCCTTACTAGCAGAGCAGGGACTATAAGAACAAGCGAAACTGCGGAGGACTTTTATAACCATCTAAATGTTCTCCGCAGTTTCGCGCTGTAGAGATGTTATTAACAAACGGGACGTATAATGCCCACTCTTACAATTATTATAACTAGTATAAGTTATATATATTTATTCTAGGTGGAGGGGAATAGGGTTCAGCCATCTCAAATCTGAGGTGTCTATAAGACAGTAGACATAATATATAATCATATGTACAGTCATACAGTCCCCGGATGATGGTCATAGGGTTTGAGACGTTTCTGCCGTCACTTCGGATAAAGTCGTGATGTATGTGTAGATTTTATAAAAACTTACACAGCGTCCCGCGAAATATCTTTAGATGGCTGCGATTTGCTTTTATTATGATTTGATAGTAACGAATGGTGTCACAATTTGTTATTTCATACAAAAGGCAAACAGAATCTATAGTTTAGACATATAACAAGAGAAAGTTGACAGTCACCTAACGTTTCGTTTGTGTGTTATGAGTTTTGATGTATAGTACCCACACCCAAATGCTAATAAATGATGAATGTGCCTCGCTAAGGTCAATAAGTTCAGTTTCACAATATTTTCCCGCGCAATATTGTCGACCGATTTGCGATATTTTTTATTATCTAAATTATACCACTTTTTGCTTACAATAATTTCGTCCCGCTTACTTGATAAGGGACAAATTTTAAATAAAAAAAAAATATCTAACAATAACTCCATCCGAGCCTCGACCAGCTTGTTAAACATATTATAATACCCACTATAATCAGATTTTCGTTCGCCAACTTGCGACCGTGAGAACCGCAGGTTTCGTCACTTGGGTGTGTTTGAGTATTTACCACACATTGAGGAAAAAATTACTAGGTTTATTAAAAGCCGCACCCAACTTCACTTTTGACAACATACTTACCGGCTACAAAAAGAAAATGTGTTATGACTTTTTGTCATTAAGAATTATGTAATCGTAAATTCGTTTCCCGTGTCGAGGAAATATGAAGTGTAATGAGTTTAGGGCTTTGTTTTCTGTTTTAAAGAGGTTATTAATTCGACACCTTGTGTAAGGTATTCTTAATAAATATTTATTAGCTAACTGTTGCACGTGACATCGTTTCAAAAAAAAAATCAATTTTTTAGGCTATTCGCGACAATTTTATTTGTTTTTTTTTTATAGGATAGGGGGCAAAATGAGCAGATGGGTCACCTAATATTAAGCGACTACCACCACCCATAGAGACCCGCAAATCAAGAGTGCATGCAGTGCAATTTCATCTAGGTCCGTTTATGTGTAAAATCAACATCACGATTATATTTTTCAACCGGCTTCGAAAAAGGAGGAGGTGCTCAATTCGTTTGTTTTAATGTTTGTTACCTCAGAACTTTTGACTGGATGAACCGATTTTAATAATTTTTTTTTTATTCGAAAGTTTCAAGTTAGTCCAGTTCTGACAATGGCATCCTTGAGAAAACCACATAAGTCTTATATTTTATTGACGTCGGTTGTCTGAGTGAATTATGTTGAAACCAGTTAAAAATTGTGTCTGTGTTATTTGTAATCAGTACTTATAGTAGTCATGCTACATCAATTTTAAATTACTACCTACCTAACTTGTTTTGGACTACATCACGAATCATCCGTTTGATTTCCGTTTAGTGCAAATAATTGTATACATGAATATTAGAGCAGGCTTTTGTCCAGAAACTCGGACCCAACTCGCCGGAGAACAGGGCGGCGTAGGCTCGCTTACCAGCACCTCATGCCGCCCTGAGTGTAGCCGCGAGTGGTCGGGGCGGATTTTCCCCTCCATCTGCCTTATGGCCAGCCGCGAGGAGGCGACGTCCTGGTGTGCCTGGACGTTGCCTAATTGAGAGTTACCCGAAGGTGGTACCCGCGCTGTTGCGGGCAACAGGCGCTAGGAGGGGTCCGGATGTCTTACAAAAGCTGTTCCCGGATTCCTCCTATGTCAGGCGCAGGATGGCATACCGTGTGGTTTTAGTCGGTCCGATTCCGACACACCGTTCCACCGAAAACCCCGGTGACGTGACCGTTATGACGGCCCGAGGGGGTTTCCACACGTTAAAAAAAAATAAAATAAAAAAGGCTTTTGTCCAGAAGCTGATAGGCGGATGGTCATGGTGATAGTGATAGGCTTGTGATGACGTTATCTATGTAAGTAGGTTGTATACCACAAGAAGTATTCGTGGAGATATTACTATACTCATACTCTTGAAATGCGTGTCTGTAAACTTCTATATACCCACTTACATATGTTTGAGCTTCACTTGTAACTGATTAACCATGTGTAAACACATCTTGAAAGTCAATTTCTAAATATTAAATAGTCGTACTTCTGATTATTGTACAGAAGATTATGTATCATAATTTTTCGTAATTTTCGTAGTTTTATAAAAGACAACTCCCGCACTAAGATTAATTCTTGTGTGTGTTGACAACGGACACAAAGAACACCCAGACTCAGAACAACAATTTGAGGATTACATAAACTGCGTGTAAACACTAGGCGTGGCAGCATGGTGGCGGCGGCGGCAGGCGATAATTGTACTATTTGGTATCTTAAGGCAGATCAAATGTAGATACCAGTAAATCCCTGTATTCATATGATTTGTTATGATGAACCTAACACATTGTACAGTGTACCTCTTCAATAGTTATTACTAAACTCCTTCAGTTTGGGCCCTTTTTCTTTGAGCGAGTATAAAAGAATAGACCACGATTGATGACACAGCGTATTTTTTAGATATTAATATTTTCCTTCTACATATTAAACTGAAGACCGGTCTTTGTATTTTTTTTAGTAAAATGAGTCGACGATATAAATGGCACCATTTTTTTCCAACAGGTATCTCACAAAGGGTTGAAGATTATCCAGAATGTGACAGCGAAGGGCAAGCAACAGACAATCAAGCACTTCATTCCACACGGCAGTATCACCAGCGCGGTGGTACAATCTGACGTCGTGGCTTGTGTGCTCCTGCTGTACAATCCGCTAACTGGGTGCCCTGTACACGTTCATGCTTACAGGTAAGATTTATTGTTTTATTTAAGTTAAAAATGTATTATTTTCAGGGTAAAGGAGGTAACCGAACCGAGGGTTGGTATGAGATCCTGATGAACCTGACCTACCCAAGCTATAGCTTAAAGCCCAATTTTTTCATTTAATTCTCAAAGTGTACAATTGAAATTTAACAAGCTTTTGTTAAGTTGCTATGTACTTTTCGCGTTCTTGCACTTGCAATCTTGTACTTAAACTTAAATTGAGCTGTTGAGCCAATTATGTCCGATTGAGCTGGAATTTTGTATACATGCTTTAGTTTCGATGACAGTGCATCTTAATGAGATGAGTATGAAACCATAGTGTTAAGAACTTTTTGTCAATATTTTTTTAAATAAATAATTATTAGGATTCTTTTTAAGTTCCAGAGCAATTAACCATTTCTTGGGACTCGAAATGTCCCTGGCAATCAGTGTTGAGAAGGTCCATATATCAAATGAGAGTTGACTTTGTCTACAGGCAAACTTACTCTTATAACCTATTCTTCTAATAGGTCAGAACAGACGTCAGATAAGCGATGATATCTATAAATATTTTGTCATTGAGTTTGCCGAGCCACTTTTAGACATTTGACATTAAAGTGACCTCACAATGTGTTAAATGTCATTTGTCTCCTGATATTTTACTTCAATGTAATGTTAGGTATAAATATTTATTTGAATATACGGTTTTACTCACCTCTGTATTTCGGGAATCCTCTATTAGTTTCGGTCCGGACAGGAGACCTTTCTAACGTGTGTCGTCCGGTACCTTCGCGGCTGTACGACCTAGTAAAAGGTCTTCTGAAGATACAGAAATGTGTGGTTAAATTTTAGGACAGTTATGTTTTACTCACAAATAATTGATTAAGCTTGAAATTAAATTAATTAAAAAAAACACTTAATAATATGTTTCTTCGGAAAATACTTTTTTGGTGTGGGTACACATTTCTAAACAACATACTATGAATGTTCTCACCATTTTTAAATATTTTAATGTTGTATTTTTTATGTATCAAATATTTAAATTTACATTTTCGGTAAAATCCGTACATCCCATAAATATATTGATACTAAATACCTATAGTTTCATTCATGTCAGCCCTCTTACAAAAGATTGGCTTTGTAAATATATACTAAAGGTTGACTCGTAGAAAATGCCTGCGGCAATGGGTCCGCTTCATATATTTGAAGCAAGTTTTTAATTAATAATTAAAATCATAGTTACATAAAACTTATCATAGAGATTCATTGACATTTGAACTGAAGGTGTATGCTAAATTTCCCACCACCGGGGCACCGGGAAAGGGGTCAAATTAGTCATCTAAGATATGATCGAAACAAATATATATTGCAGTTAAATAAGAGCTAACAAAAAGGAATAGAAATAGCAAAACGAGATTTCTACGCTCTAAGCGTTTAATATGCGAGAGCGGGGTTACAATATTGCCCAAGGCACGACACCACTTGTTTCTCATCTCATTGACTACATCGGGAGGATTACAATGTCCAAATTAATTGCAGATATTTTACAATTGTCAAGAGTAGAAGTCAGATACACAAATCAATCGTGATACTAGCCTGTTCGAATACTTAGATCCTATGGAGAAAAACAAGCAAGAAACTCATAAGACACTCTTTTTAACCCGTTTCTTTTACCACTTTAAGTTACATTACAAGCGCATTCTTAAATATAACAGACGTGCAAATTATAAAAATATTAAAGTAATAGGTGCCAGGAGAGCGAACCCTCACTTGACACCCCTAATATCCTCACTCATATATCTAATGTGTAAAATGTTTGTTACGGCTTAACTTCTTAACCGATTATCATAAAACTCTGCATATTCTCAGTACTACTGTCAATAACAAGAGGCACCTTTCATCCCGAGTACTGTTCAAGAACGATAACAAAATATATGTAACGCGAGCTAAGCGACTTGTAATAAATACAAACGGATATATAGAACCTTCTGGTTATGCGCCCCACGCCCCATAAGGATAAGCTTGAACTAACTGTGCCTCGTAACAAATTCTTCGCCGATAGATGGGGCTGTGACCTTAAGATGCGCTTACAACGTGATATGTCATCCGGTTGCTACACCCGAAGCTTTAAATTGATGTTTCCATTTAAAATATAATATATTTGCTTATTTATGTTTGTATTTAGTATATTTGTCTTCTAATATGGTAATAGTTATATTTTGCATAAAAGATTTATTATTATAGCATTAGAAATGATTTCGGTTTCTCGGAGGACTTGAACAACAACGAAAACATAGAATACCTGACTCGAGACAACTATTTCTGGAGCTCACAAATTTTTGTGCCGTGTGGGAATCGAACCCTCTGATCAATCACTACTCTAACAGGCCAGTTAATATATATAAATAATATATAGAAAGGCTGATGGCTGGGCTTCAGATTTGAGATCAAGTGGTTTAGGGTTCAAACCCCGCCCAGTACACTACCGTTGTAAACCCACCCCTAATACAAGCATGTAGCTTAGTGTATGTGTGACCCACGTTGCGAATATTCTTTATATATATAAAAAAAGTGTCTATCCCTCTGAAACCGTTAGTTTTTTTTCTATTACAAATATTCTTTTATTTACACATCAACTTCTGACTACATGTGTATGACCAATTTCATGATATTTGTAGTGTAGTCAATGAATAAAAGCGTAACAAAAAACAAACAGCCAACTAACTTCAAATTATTATCAATATCACTTAAGGTTGAAGATGATTTTTATGTCTTACAATAGAATAGAAGAAAGTATATTTTAAACGAAAATAAATTTTATTACAGGAATACATTATGTGGTGTAAAAATTATATTGGACATGAAGATTTCTTTAAAATAATGATAATGTACTTTTATAGCATTTGATGTGGATATAATAATAAAATTATGATAGTTATGGATAACAGCTATGCAATCTAGAAATACATATATACACACGTGTACATATATACAGTCTGTGTAAAAAATACACATTGTGAAAATGTAATATATGTATACAAAGTATACAAATATATTACAATAAATATCGTCTGCTCGTTTGCCCTCTATCGAATAAAAAAAAATGATACGAGTAACATAATATATGGAATAATTCAATGAGAACAGGACAAATAGAATATATTACAAAAAACAAGGATAAATTAGTCAGACAATGTTATTGCACGTCTAATAGCAAAATGTTTAATTCTATAAACAAAGTTACAATACCATAGACAAAACTAATCGGGTCATGATTGCTTTTCAAATTGTCTCAAGCTGCACTTAGCTCACAAAGGGTTTTGGCATCTTCACTTGACATTTACCGTCAATGTCGCAACCACTTGCATCCTTGTGCAACCTCCTTGCACAATTGTGGCGCTATTTACCTCTTCATATTAAAGAAAATATGGAAAACATGATTGCAAAATTAACATTAATCGCTGTGGAGATCCCATTAATGTTTGTATTGCTATGTACCATAGTATAATTAGTAAGTATGTCGTCATGTGAAATTAATTATATATATTTTTATTACCACCCAAAACAGGCCGTAAACACTAACAATAAAATTGGTATTTTTTTATTTACAACCTCCGAACTATGATTTATGTCTGTATCCCGGGGGCTTTACAAACATTCAAGTAACGGACACAAAGAATACTTAGACTTAGAACAACAATTTAAGGTTTACACAAAATGTTATTCCGTGTGGGGATCGGCGGTGGCGTTGTGACCACTTAAACCACTTCAACACTACAAATCTATCTCCAACTCCACCACTTCCTCCTCTAATGAAGCCTAATAGCCATTTGTATTAATATACTTCAGCATTAAAACAGGTCTTATATGACCAGAAATCAGAAAAGCTAAAAATCTGGAAAATGGAAATGCCTTTATATCTCCAAAGCAATTGATAGTTTATATTAGACCCACTTCAAGACACGAATTGGGCCTAAAATGAAGTAGGAGCGCCTCTGCCTAAGATGCCAGGCTTGTGCAAATATATTAGATAATTAATATATCAAATAAAATATTTACATATACATATTTACATACACTTTATTCCTGAAGGAGTAGGGTAGGAATGGGTGCGTTACGCCCACATATTGCGGACTCTAATTAAGTCCGATTTAGGTAATAGGGGTCATTTAAGAATTAAATGGGAATAATTTGTAGTATAGTATATAAATAAGTAACCGGAGTGGCTAACATGGCTGGGGAGTGTAAGCGATATGTCAATCAGATCAGCATACTATGAACCTGTTACTGGTTGACGCCGGGAAGACCGAGCACTTCAACCGATTGAATGTCTTAGACATAACTTTGACTTCCAAGCTACTAACTAAGTAAGTACTTCTTGAACGAATAACATGCTGCCAAATCTACAAAGCCAACCCAAAAACCTACGACCTCAGCAGAGTCATGTATATTTCAGAAGACCGGCAATTTAACTATCTCATAAAAAAAAACTGCTTATGAATATGTATCTAATTGTTATGCCTCTACTGTTTCATCTGAACTAAATGATAAATGAAATCGAGTCTGAAAAGAGTAATATGCATGTCAGTTTTAATGATTGCGGCAGTCGATTCAGATGCCCCTTTGTATGAACATCATTTACATGACAAAATACATATGAGAACTGTCAATTATATCCAATGAATTGATAGAACAATACTCGGGCTTCTAAGGCGGTGATTGATTGACAGACAATACACTTTTAATAACCTATAGATTGATTAATTAAATAGAAATGGTTGAAGAGCTGTTGATTATATCGTTGGCAAAATAGTAGGGCTATAATTCTCTCACTTACTCACTCACTATACTCTCATATATAGCTCAAGCGTGTGTCTCACATAGTAGTAGTGAGTAAGTTTATATAAATATATATACATATGTATATATAACCGAAATAAATTAATGTGTACTCATATTTGCATATTTTTTAAAATATAGGGGTGTAGACGAACAGACGGGTCACCCGGTAAGTGACAACCGCCGTCCAAGGACACCTGCAACTCAAGTTTATAACTGCATAACCGCATTCATAAATGTATTTAGCCAATACTGCCCTGACACATTCCTAATTAAAAGTTAAACACTTTTAAACATTTTAGTCTGTTCTGTCTGTTCCTCATAATTCAGGGCTCATATTCTCTAAGGACATATTGGACTGCGCAGACTCTAAGGCACTCTGACAATGATGACTGAACAAACATCATTCATACATACATAACAGGTGCACTCGAAAAACAAAACTCAAGGATTTCGACATAGGATGTCATTGGAATAACCTTAATCCTGGAAGACACAAGCAATATTTCAAAGTAACGTCAGCAACAAAAAAGGAAAAATGCAGTACGGTTTCATATTTTTGTAATTACTTTATGTACTATCTTAGATGATTATTAGGAACGGGTATTCCACTTATCATCGAATGGTTCCAGGTCATCAACGTCTTCTTACCTTGCAGTATCCCCGTTATCTTATATCTGCTAATTTAGAAACCAGTTAATAGCTGATAAATTAAAACTAAATCGGCTTACAGGTTCAGTAATAGTCAAAGCACTAAACTGGTGGTCCCTGCCAATAAACTAAGAATCTAGGGCTGTCAACAATATTTTTTTTCTGTTCTTCTCGTTCTGTCAGTTCCGTCTATTTTTTTCTTCGCTCTTTAAGCTTTTGGAAAGCCATGCTTAGGCACGAATCTGCCTCCTCGACCGGAGTAAGACCACGGTCTCACTGTAAACAAGTTAACAAATAATGCTTGCTGTGTATTTACCGAGTGAAACTCCCTTTCTTCTTTCCCCTGCACTGCCTAAATACGGGTAGAACACTTAAAGCCCTTAGTTGGAGGTGTCTATCCCTTTTTTGTACCTCTGACACGTGATTATCGGTTGTGTAGATTACACAATTGAGCATCAAGAAGTGTAGATTACATACATATGTACATAGATAATATCACGCCTCTTTCCCATAGGGGTAGGCAGAGACCACATCCTTCCATTTGCTACGATTCTGATATACCTTTCTCGCTTCTTCAACTTTTTTACTTTTGACCTGGCCTTTGCTTATATTGTCTTGAACTTGGTCCAAGAACATTCGTCTAGGTCTTCCTCTTTCGACAACTCCGTTTACCTTTGCCATATAAATACCCTTTGTCGATCTTCTTTTATTCATCCTTTCGATATGACAGAACCCGCACAGCATATTTTTTTCTATTTTAGTTACTACATCCTCTTTCACACCACAATGATTCCTTATCACAGTATACCTCACTCTGTCACTCAATTTCACATCAGCTACTACTACTACTACTCTACACAAACTACACTTTAGTGGTTTGTGTAGAGTTAACAAACTCGCATCCTCCTTAATGATAATAGCTATAGCTAGTAAGCGAGGTAGAATCTTGGATATATGACCTCTCTAGTCTAAACATATAACCCATCAGATGTTACAGTTCTAGTGGCCTATCCAGTCGCAGGAAGTTAAGAACATTCGGGTAAGCGACCTTATCTCCTGCGAGCTCCTGCAAATTCAGACCCATTTCCTCATTCAAGATTGCGTTATTCCTTGCCCATTTTCCTTCAACTAATCTCCCTTCCTTCTTACTTTCATGTCCTTCACGTTCCCATTCAAGTTTTAAGTCACACAGGCAGCTGCAGCAGCTGGTACAAAATAAACTCGCCAAACTCCCTTTACATTGCACCGACTTATGCACATAAATACTTATTGCACTGACCCAAAATAAATTTGGGGCAAGAGTAATTCTAAAGTCAAATTAAATAAGCCATGACCATAGAGAAGATCGCCATTATAAAAGTAAAACGTATTTATAGTCTTCTAGAACTTTCGTGATAAGGTTTCTAGAAACTTTGTAGGCAATTAACAACCCTGTACAATTTACTCGTATATGTATACTCTAACGAGCCATGCTATGAGGCGGTCGTATAAATAATGGACTAGAGTTTTGATTAGAATTTTAATGAGAAACATGAACCTGCAGCGAACTGGTATGAAAACTTACTAGAAATAATGCTGCTGCTTTATGTTAGGTTTCAAATAACATGTAGAAATCAAGTTTAGATTCAGAAATGAACAAGTAATTGGTACTAGTGATACTGCTTATGTCCGCTGACGTTAGGCTTGCTAGTTGTTCGGGAAATCCGGGATTGTCCCCGGAATAGCCACACATTCGTACACTCATAAAGCATTACAGCAGGTTTACACTTTCAATTTTCACTTCAATTTTCTTTCAGGTGAGATTGCAAACAACAGCTAGTACTAACTATAAATAATATGCCTGAACTTTTAAGATGTACCAGAGCGGCATTTCCTGACACAGGCATACATTTGTATGCCTAAAGGTGAGGTCAATAACCATGTTTGTAAACCAATGTTTATTAGTATTTTATTTTTCTTCTTGACCCGTGTCAAATTAAATACTACAAAATACCGCTGTTCTGGGTTTCGGTTTTACTATATTATTTAAAAGTTATGTGAAAAATTAGAGATCTGTCTACAGCCGCCATACATACACCTCATTTATCAGCACACAAATAAAAAAATTACCCGGAGCTCCTTGTTAGTAAACAAGCAGACGGGTAAGTTATCTTATGCCAGCAACTCAATGCATTTAACTTTTTCTTTAAATATAACAGTAACAGAACCAAGTAACAGAATCCATCTGTACCCAAGTAACAGAATCCAGCAATAATATAACGATTTATGTAAGGTAACCAATATGTATTTATTACTAGGATTTAACTTTTTTACTCTAGTAGAATTGTCTCGGAAATAATAAATTAATACGTGGTAACCTAAAGCTAAGTAAGTAAGCTAAAAATCATTCTTGGCCTACTTCGATATACTCCTCACTAAAACCTATGAACCTAATGTTTTTCCTGTTCTTACTTTTGCAAATTATTTGCAAACGAATGGTCACGTGGAGAGCGACGTCCATTTTTTTATTTCAACTGACTTCAAGAAGGAGGTATTCTCCATTCGACTATTTTTTTTTTATTTGAAAGCTGATGCTTCCTGTGTAGTCCAGTTCTGACAATGGCATTCATGAGAAAACCATACAAGTCTTAAATTTGCAGTAAGTTTGTGAGCGACAAATGGACGAATAACTCAATATCACGGCAACCGATTTCGATGATTCTTTTTTCTATTGGAAAGGATGTACTTCAAGGGTTTTTAGATGAGAGTTTTGTTAGGTTCTGACAATGTCATCCATGACAAAACCATATAAGTCTTAAATTTTATGATAGACGCATTGAAGTGTTGCCTACTTTTTTAAAGTGAATTATTTGTATACAAACAGAAGCTCTTGTCTACGCCTTTTCTGAAAAAGCTTTAGATTTTGTCGAACAATTACTTTTAGTACTATGTCCTGTTCTGTAGGCCTGACAAAATTTGGGCGTGAAAGTGTGTATAATAAGCGTGAAACAAAGAAATAAACAAACTTGGTTTAGTTTAGGTTATAGACCTTATGTCGCTTGATCGCTTAATTTACTCGATTAAAAAACTTATTAAAAAACTCGATTAAAAAAAATAGACATTTATAAAAGGTTCTAAAATATTTCCTTGAGCACTCCTTTGAATATATACTTGTTATTCTTGCTTTCATTCTTCTAATAATTATTCAAATATCTTCTATATATCTATCTATTCTATTTTTATCTATGTTGAATACTGATTGTATTGACGATAATTTAAATCCTTTGATATTCTTTAGAAATAAAAAAAAAACGCTTTTGGCAGATTCATAATTATTTTGGTAAAGTGTTTTGTGTCGTGTGTATGTCCTCTCTTCTTGGGTTGCGATTGTTTCATTATATGCTAAGGTACATTTTATTTTTGTTGTACAAAGTCATTCATTTTCGTTTATTACATACAAATGTATGATATATATCTACATAAATAAAGTGTATAGTATAAGGGCTTACTTTTATATGTATATTCACGCCCATAACCTCCAAGGTAACCAGAGTCTCAAACGCCATCTTTTGTTTATTATAATTTAATCCCTCTGACGTAATAGGGGGCAAACATATTGCCGTCATCCAGGCACTGTGTGACTGTATGTATACCATGTTTTGTAAGTTCAAAATCGCATAGTTTAAATGGAATAAAAATCTCTTTGGATCCTTTACATATCTATTTAGATAATCAAATTTTTGTAACTGTTACACATAAACTATTTAATATGTAGAGACAATAATTTTAGCATGAGTTTAGTAGCCTTATTAAATACATTCGTTAAGGGTCGTGTAGCGCACCTCATACCGCTTTTTCGCATACATCTTATCGGACATACGCGTCAGTTTATGAATGTAATAGGGCCTTGTAATTGTTTAACTCCACAAATCATTTACTTTATATTTATTTACTATTTTAAGTGGCCACAGTACGCGGTTGTACCGCTATTAATACACAGGTATGTTGGTATACGAGTATATGGCTGTAAACATTGTCAAAGTTATTGCTAAGAGGAGCGCAAACCTGGCGCGGTATTGCAAAGAGATTTGTCACATGCCACGATAGCACGCTGTGACTAAACGTTATAAGCGTTTAGCAAGTTTAGTTTAAGTTGTTATATTGTCAAGCCAACCTAACAAGTTGTGCAAATTTAAGTAAAGTTACATGTAAGTAGAGAGAAACTTTGTAACGACAGTTAGTTATGGATTTATGTACTATTTTAGAAAATGCTAATCTTTACTAATTTACTCATTAATCCTCACATTTTTTTTTTCATTAAAACGTTATTAATATTTTTATATATATTATATTTATCACAATCAAAACAAGCCGTGTTAAAACCACAAAATACCTCACTAAAGCCCAACTATAGAATACTTTCTAATGAATAGAAACATACACAAGTTCTAGAGCAAAGGTGAATAGGACGACCTCCGTTTCAAAGACACAGAAACCAGTTATTTGACTAAATATATCACAGGCAAATCCATCGACGACCGTGTACGAAACATTATTAAAACATACTTTTAGCGCAGCATTGGTCACGTCTATTCTAGTAATTCACTCGTTTTGAGAGCGAGTGCTTTACAACATTTGACAGCTGTTGGAAAATAGCGGGTGAACAGATAAAATATAACTTTCACTTTATTTTGTGCTCAAATAAGTTTTGCGTTAACAATGGAACACGTTTAGGTGTTGTAGTGAGTTTGTTAACAAATCGTGAATACGTAAAGTCAACACTTTTGTTATTCGATTTGTTCGATACGAAGCAGGTAACTGCCGTTAAAATTTTAAAGTCATTGACTATGTATTGATAGTTTTACGAGTGGTTATAAAATTCGATACTGTGTATAGGTCAATATGATATCATGACAATTTTGTACATAATCGTTGACAGAATTGTACAGTAAATCTAATTTGTAATGTTTATTCTGGCCATTTTAAATGCTATAATATTCGCGATGCTTAAACACACATTACATTTGTTACTTGTATATAACTTATATGTTATGTAAACTTTATGAATCCATAAAATTTTATAACAAATGCCCTGGTGTTTTCTTTTTTATTTATATTGGTACAGACGAACAGACTGGTGACCCGCCTGTTCGTCAGGTGTCGGCCATAAAAGGAACTAGACAAAACTCTCTTCAAATGACCAAATTGCACTAAAGTCAAATTTGGAATAAGGGTAAGATTCTTTGTACCCTTATTCCAAATTTATCATCATAATCTCTCATAAACATCTGATTATGTTTACTAGTAGCCACCTTAGTATTAAATTTCTAGTAGGTATTCTCGGTAACCCTTCCAGCTAAGCTAAATACAAGTTGTAAGGAAAACGCCAGTAGTTTCGATAGGTACCTAGTTGGATTTCAATACATGTCTTTAATTGTAAGGATAGGATTAATAGATAGCCTTTTTTTATATGGACAGGTAGGTGTGTATCCATTTTGTATGTTAAGATGCAAGTGACCTTGACATCTCCACATTCATCACCTTTGAGGTGAGATTAAAATAGAATAATAAAATAATTACGACATAATGACGAGCTTTATTAACTTACACCTTATATACTATTTTTTATGAAAAAGAATATGACTATACAGGACCCGGTATAGGTCCCTGTGAAACTCCAGTGAGCAAAAGTTATTGTATCGCATCGCTCAGTGCAAGTAAAGTCACTCGTGAGAACCGTTTCATTATTGCTAATTATAATTTTTATGTTTAAGGTGTGTATGGATCTGTTTGTTCGTATATTTGTGTGTCTCTCTGTAGCATCATAGCTCCTCAATCGTTAGATTAGGTTTTTAGCTATAATTCTCTCTCAGAAATCTGTTGCTTACATCATCACCTCTTTTGAGTATTAAGGGATTTATAGTCGAATATAATTTAAATGTTTATTGATCTACCGTCTACAGAAACTATATCTATAAAAATGTAAACAAAATAAAAATAGTCACGCGCTCTTTATAAAAAAAGAAAATTAAAAGATACATATGATCACTATCTCAAAAGCTTTCCGTAATTCTTTTCCTCAAGTTCTTTTTAATGATGTGTGTAATAACGTTGTCAATATTTAAAGAGATATGTACACTATGCTTAGTATGTTAACTAGCAGCCTTGAAGGTTCAATTGTGCATCAAAGTGACAGGTTATCTCATCGCCTACGTGGGGCTTAACCTTCGAATTATTTACTTACTGTGCAGGATGGTGAACGACGCCATTGCAATTTTTGGTGTAGGTGGAATTTTCTCAATTAATGTTGATGCTTATTATAATTTCTGCGATAAGGGACAAACTCTTGATAGACCAAGAAGTCTAGTGTTTGTTGTTATGTTTATAATTTTGATAGTATCAGTGAAAATTGCAATCTTGAAAAACGCGCATTTAAGTAGAAGTATGTATAGAAGAAGTTAAAACTACTTTAAATGCATTTCTTACGTTAACAATGGGGTAGACACAAGTAAAATAAAAATATTATAAACCTCTCTGACTACATAAATGGTTTGATTCTTAACTATCTCTCTTGAAATCTTATATGAAACTTACGTCATTGACATTATGTCAATTCAAATGACATCACGTCGTTTAGGCTCCAGGTCGTGACAAAATCATAAGACTTGCATAGTCAGCTTAAAATAGGTACAAGCTGATTAGAAAAGAAAAGGCGCAGACTTAGGTACATATATTTTATTACCATTAGAGAGCTAATTTCTTTTAATCTCAATAATATGTCTGTATGACAAACTATTACTACTACTAACTATTAGTAACATTAGCACTTAAACTCCTTATTTCGAACAATAATATTCCAGTTATTTATATTAATTTTCATATTCATAAATTTTTTTCATAAGATTTGTGAATTTGTTAACTTCAGTAATCCATCAATGAATACCAAACGATCGTAAACATCAAACAAATGGATGTCTAACTTCAATGTAGGTATACCGATAATCCAGGAGTATGCTCAAACATCCTTGACATTAAAATGTCAACATTCCTTCAATTCTAGTTTCGAACAGTACATCGCAGTACACTTTTTGTGATCAACTGGTAATGAAATGCACCGGTGCATGCCGCTGCGTGTCACACCGAATCGACTTCACTTAATTAAGATGTTAATTTAACGTTATTTGGTAAGTATTTAAATGATTTTCAATATTTAATGTCTTTCTTTATAGAAATTTGGGTTTGGTTTGGGAAAACGATTTTTTATCGGTATCGTTTGAACTTACGACTTTTAAGTGTTTTTTTTTTATATGGCAATTGAGTTTAACTGCATTACGCTAAATTAATTTACACGATTACCTGCGTTTAGCAGAGGAATAAGACAAATACAATCTTAAAGATTAATATATTTAATCGGTATTTACAATTTGAATATTGCGATACAATCACATTCTATGAGCAAAATGTTTTGTTTATTTCAAATTTAGTCGGTTATGGTATTAAATATATACAATACAAACTAAACTTTCTCAATAATTTATATTCTTAAAAAAGTTATTATTTTCACAAGAACAATCACATATTTGAATGTACTTAACATTACTTTTTTTTATGCTATAGGGGGGGTAAACGAGCAACCTTTTTAACAATGTCTTCGAAAATGTGAGCGGGAGTGTATACATACATGTATATAATATTAGGTATTTTATTTCGAAATAGCTGCTTGCGTTACAAAACGGTGTAAATGTTATCATACCAACAGTACAATTCCCAATTAACTTGCACGCAATAAAATTTCTTGAATAAATTAATGAGGCATAATTTCTAAAACGGTTGATACTTTTTATTAGGGAATTTACCCATTTTCAATATTATACATATGTTCATATACCGATATTTCAAATTTTATCGAACTCTTGTAAAATTCTACAGTTTTTGGAGGTGACTATTTTCTATGGAGAAAGGCTGGCTCGGACCTCCCGTCTGCAGCCAGTTGGAGCTATTGCTTACAGTTTCAATTTTTTTTTATAATATAGGGGGATAGACGAATAGAAGGGACACCTGATGGTAAGTAACAACCGCCGCTCGAAATGGTGCATATATTTTTAATTGCATTTCTTCCATCATATTTGGCAGCATTGGTTCAATGCAGTAGCTAATTCACTATTTAAGAAAAAGAATATATTAGAGATCACCCAGCGTCGTTGCGATTTGCGACCGATGTTATTTAAATTAAAACCCGACATTAACAGATTGTAACTTCACCAGCCTCAACCATCTCATTGATATTTATGTTTCTTATTGATTTTTTCATGTAAAGAGGGATGGTATATAAAAGGTTGAGAACCTATGGGTTAGACGCTCTGACACAAATTTAATGTGACAATGGTGTAATATGTAAATTTAATTATGCTAAGGGCCGCCCATGCAGCTCTTACGACAGATCCGGTCCTCGGTAGGACTGGTATTTAGAATAGTATTGTTTAGATTGTGATATTGATGAAGTAAGCTTGGTACCTCCCCTTGTTTCGATATGTATAAAGCCTGACACTGACCAGAACTACAAATAAAAAACTTAAATAAGCTAGTTTTTTCTTCTTAAATTGTGTGCAAACGGCTAGAAGATGCTACAGGGTTGTAATATAGTTATAAGTTAACCTGTCCCATTAAGGACTCTATACAATGACAAGTAATACTGGTATTGTTAATTGAAATTATACTGATCATTGAAATTAAACAAAACATTTAAAAGATAAAAGTATAAGCAGCATATACAGCTTAATCATACATTAATACCATCTAGTGAAGACGAACTGAACTAAGTAGCAACCACTCAAATGTCGTAGTACGGTATTAAATCGCGATATGAGTGTTCTCATTACATACAACTTCGAGCACCTGGTCGGAGGATCTACCCTTTTGTTGGAGGGATGTAACATCCGTTTTTCACTTGCATCAAAGTTCATAAGTTTCTGTTCTTGATGGGTATTGCAAAACCTAACTTTATTGAGATTTAGAGTATGTTTATTATTTGGTTAGCGTCTAATTAAAAAGTCTAATTAAGTGTTTATTTTTTGTCTAGTATTTTTTGGGTAGAGGGGTCAATCATGACAAGTCAATATACTACACTCGTTTATACGTTTTATAAGATTTATGCAGCTGTAGCACGTCATTTATGCAGCTGTAGCACGTCATTTATGCAGCTGTAGCACGTCATTTATGCAGCTGTAGCATGTCATTTATGCAGCTGTAGCACGTCATTTATGCAGCTGTAGCAGGTCATTTTTAAATATATACTTTAAGAACATTCATTCCATATTTCTTCTACGCATAAAATTTACTCCAAAGTAATTTTTTTTCCATCACACGTCGCTCAGTTTTTTAAAGCGTTCAAACTTGTCATATATTGTTCTAGATATATAGATTGATCTCAGTCTCAATATAAAACTATTTATCATAAATATGTCAACAATTACACCATTCAAACGTCATGAATATTATAAAAAGGTCATACAAGCATCCTATCCACATGCCTCACTGGCAGCCGAGATCGTTATATGTCACTGCTCAACTCAGACATTTTCTCGGTAACTCAATACCGTAGAGTACCGACCTCTTTGGTATGTGCAGTTTTGCGCTCACTCCTGATATATTGGTAACAAAGTTGCAACAAATTGTGCCATGCCGTCGCCGTGAGATTCTCGGTGGAGTGGAATAGGAGCATTCCATCTTAGTTAAGGGCAGTGCCCCACTACTACCTACTATAGGCTCGCCCCTATTACGTTAGTGTGACAAAATTTTGGTTGTCAAAAAGTGGACAATTGAGATGATGACTCAAAAAATATGTTTATTTTGTATACACATTCCACATAGCATGGAATTTAATGCTAAAACAGCACATCTATCACCAGATGCTCAAATTCCTGGAACATGAAAACTTCAAAAAAAAGTCGTAATAGACGAAGGTGCAATAACACTTTAAATATAAGAACTAGCCTTAAGGATTGTTTATCTTACTATTCATAATATGATCAAGTACTAACGACCTCACAAATGACAATAAAATAAAAAGAAAGTGTTTGTGTGTCTGTCATCAAAAGTTCCCACAGAAACAGCTTAACTAATTCATATAGAACTTTCACTTGATAACTCAATGGCCAAACAAATGTCTTAATCACGCCCAGAAGTGAAGATGTCATCGGTTGATATTTCATCTACTATTGTTTTACGCGCCCAAGAAGATACTTTGAAGCCGAACACTTTGAAGTGCCAAAACAGGTTTCGATCAAAGAGGTATCATTAAAACCAACGACATCCCAACTGTCACTGCCCATATTTAAAAAGAAAAGTTCAATATCGCTGCTTTATTATAACTTTTTTGGGTTGGGGTTTATTTTGTTATTATGTCAGTAACTTGTAAACAGAATTCATCAAGATATTAATGTAAACATTTAAAAAACAACAAAAGCTTTTTCAATAATTGACTTTATTTAAAGTATGGTTCCGCTTTCTATGCGTACTTATCGTAATATTGCGCAATACTTTCAAACTTGATACTTGATATAATTTCCTTCTTTTCGAAGTATGTTAAAAACGTATGTACCATACAGTAGTCATATATCTTAAAACTTCACTCTATTTCCTTATCGATCTTATAAGAAGGACGTTATTATTTCGATATAATTTTTTATGTGTATGTTAGCGCTATCTTCGCCATTTACGAGCCGAAAAAAATAAATAAAAATTAAATTCCTATTTGATTTTAAATATTCCACATCTAAAAGTAGAAAATTGAGGGATAAAGATACATACGACTTATTACAATGTATAATCATTCCATGTCTGCGTCACGTTGTAAAAACGTATTTAAACGGTTTTTTTAAGGGTAAGAATAACCAAGACTATTATATATACTATAAGTATATATATATATATATATATATATATATATACTATAAGTATATATACTATAATATATACTATAAGTATATATACAATAATATATACTATAAGTATATATATATACTTTTAATCATTAAGATTTTTAAATTAAGTATATATTAATTGCTTGTTCTCGAATGACCGAAGGACGTATCAGATCAGTACATAGCGAGCAATGTTAACAAAGTCAATAAATAACTACTGCATTATTTGATGAACAAGGCAGACAGATTAGTTTCCATTTACATATTGAAAAGTGCGATTATTTTGATAATTATAAATTATGAATACATACATACATTCCATGTGCATGCTTGTATCCCTGAATGGGTGTGCAGAGAGTATATAAGCATATACTCTCTGATAGATAACAGTCCAATCCCTTGGTAGCCGGAAAGAAATGGGGTGGCCCTATTCTACCCCACCGTGAACGGTTACCATGTTAAATTATGAATAGTAGGGTGATTAAGGTATTACGATCCAATAATCTTACGTACAATCCTGTGAAGTTATATAAATTTAACGACTCTTTAACATTTTTACGTGGTAGAGCCATGCTTAGGCACGAATGGGCCGGCTCGACCGGTGCGATACCACGGCCTCACAGAAAACTGGTTGTGAAGCAACACTTGCGTTGCATTTCCCCGAAATTAGTGAGGTTTCCGGAGGCCCAACTCCCCTCTCCCTATTCCTTTCCACTAAGCTCCCGCCCCTTGTCCCATCTCCTCATCTCCGTATCTATCCTCCCCGCAGCGCACTTATGACTCTCCAGTTGCAGGTGTCCATTTACGGCGGTTGTCACTTACCATCAGGTGACGCGTCTGTTCGCCCATTATAATATAAAAAAAAAACTTTTTTTTTGCTGTCCACAGATGTGACTCAGACCACACAGCCGAGATGCTGTACACCCATCTCCAAGCCTTGATAGAACGACCAGAGAACCAGAAAAAGTTCGCCGATATCGAACGAAAATTACAAATGAGGGGCGCTTTACCTTCTTCGAAGAAACCTCCAGATTCTTCTTTGGGAAGCGAAGTATCTCGAGAGTCGGATTCTGGGAGTAATGAGGAGAGATGCGTAGCTAACTTATATGACAGCCTGGCTGCAGAGTTGAAACAAAAGTTGTCTACAGGTAAAAAGGGTCTAGGTCAGTTTTTTTGTTTATTTTTCGTAGGTAGAGAGCTTCCTGTGCACCGGTTATGGTACGAAGTAGTTTGCTTTATTTTATTGTATGCAGTATTATTACCATAATGCTCAGCTACACTGTGTAATAGTAGTAGTACATTCAAGAGAAAAAAGTATTACTAATTAAATAAAAGCCGGTTGCCAAGATTTGTACGTTTGAGACACTTCTGCCTACCACTTTTTGTGTATGTATGTATAAAGAATCTTATTCATTGATAGAAGTCTTACTCGTATATCAGTGGGTGCTATTGCAAAGTTATCAACAGACGATATATACGAAGGTTCTAATCAGAATTAAATGTTATCAAATCAAATTAAATTCTAGTATTCAAGTTTGTTTTAAATTCTATATTTATTTTGGTCTTGTAGCATTTTTATGCCGGCCCCGTTTAGACAGTTCTAAACTCTTTAAGTCCTTCAATCCAAAATTTCATCAACCCGGCCTTTACAAGCCACGTCACCCGTTTTTCGTAATAGTAGTACATACTTTGTGCTGTATCAGCAACTTAATTGCTTTGATCATATTTGAAATCAGTTCGCGTTCACCTATCAATAAAGTCAGTTTTTATTATTGAGTTTTCTTATTTATCCTTTAACTTATAACCATGTTTTACGAGCCGTAAAGGACCTGTGACTGGCCTCGACAGGCATGTCAAGCTGCCAGTGAGTTAACAAGTTATATGCTAGAATAGCAAAACTTTCGTTACAGCCCAATAGTTGATTGAAGATTATGTAAATAAATATTTCTAAGTTACTTAATATGTCGTAATAAATTATTTTATTTGCCGAAGTATTGTATTTCACAACACACTTGACTCTACAGTTTTGTATGATATAATACCATTAACCCTGTTAATTAAATTATGTAATGTGTGTCCACTTACGATTGAAATGATTTAAGGAAATATGCAATAGAGAAGGCAATTCAACTTGTCTATGTCTCAACTTACACAAATGGCTATGTCTAGTACGTAAATAATTGACTGGCCTGTTGGTAGTTAGTGACTGCTGAGTCAGAAGTCCTGTATTCGATTTCCACATAGGACAAAAAATGTGTATGAACTACAGATAATTGTAGTCTGGGTGCTTGCTTTGCTTTGCTTACGTCTTTAAGACTGAAACCGTTTTTTTAGCTGAAAACATACAAACGCAGACTCACGCCTGTATCCCCGAAGTTGTCGGCAGAGACGTAATCAACGCCCACATATATTTAGACCCATTTACATAACAGGGGGCAGGCCTATTGTCCTGCCAAAATTTGGGGTATACTGAAAGGAAAGGGCATGGATGGGCAAGTAAAAGAAATAGCTCCAGCAAGTCAGGGTCGCCTCGGTTCGCTATTATTCTATTAGATGTAAAATATATACATAATCATATAACATACATGCATATATTATTACGTATTGCATTTATAACCAAAATGAATCTTATATATGCAAGTAAAGTTTATATCTAAAATACGTTTTAACCAAGAAGCTGACCAACAAATAATTAATTCCTTACGTATGTATTTAATGCTTAGTCAGCACAGGCTTGGCCATAAGCTTACGTCACAACGCTTGCCAACCAAATATTTATTCTTATACAAAATTCCTCAGGAAAGAGTCCCATCCTGTTGCCGCCACGGGATTATGACACAGTTCACCGACAGAAAGGGAACTTGAACAACATTGACACACGACGCTGCCTGAATCAGAACATTGTGGGAGTAAACGCGAGGAGGAAACTGGAGTCCTCTGGAGGGAGCTCCGGCATCGGAAGTGACTTAGCCCCGTCACCGGAGAGGAATGAGTATACGAGACAGCATGATAATCACAGTACTAGTGGTGAGTAAAATATTAAATCACATTAATGTAGTAAAGATTGCTTAACGTCAAGTAACTATTACTGAGTTAGCTAGTGAGTGGTTATATTATATTATATTTGTGTGCTGAGCATGAACGTATGAACGAGTGTACAAGTTGCAAATGTAAACTAGTTTTAGTTCAGAATTTATAACTAGATGGCGTTGTACCATTGGTTCCGAATCACACTATAGTTTGGTTACATGATGCTCATATGGTCAACGCAATATTTTAGTTCTGTGTACTAGGTCTGTTCGAATAAAAGTACACTGATTGTTACTATAGACGAAGTTTCATTGAAACCAGTTTGAAATTCGTACATGGTCCTTATCGAGTCGGATTAGTATCAGTGAGTGAGTGATAGCGCTGAAGCGCCGCACACCCAAGCTGGTGTACACAGTGACCAGTGGTTCTGCAGTGGAGGAGGTGGCGCAGAGTGGAGTGGACGGCACAACGACTTTTAGTGAGACTAACAAACAGCATTTAATTTTTATATATATATAAGAAGAAGATAGATTGAAGATTTATTTATAAATATATCAGTTAGTGTATTAGCGATCTGGTTAGCTCAGAACAAGCCCTGTTGGATTTGGGATCAGTATTACAATAATATGTAACCTTATATTTAAAGTAACTTAAAGCACAAGGCATCCTGCATGGATTAAGCATTATTACTTTGCGTTAGTTTGGCTTATGTAACTAATAAAAGGAATGAATAACACCGGCTTGTAAACCCCAACGAAGCGGAAGATTACTTATTATTATAGTCTTTTGTCTATGGCAGTTCGCGAAGATTTATATTACGCTACTGCCATCTTTGCGAGTTCAAATATAGTTTCAGTGTATATATTATACAGTAGCAAAGAAGTAAACGGTCTGTCTGGGTGTATGCATGCCCCAGCAAATATCTAAATAAGATATAACTGGAGGAGTGCTGTGTAACAGCAATTTTCTTTACTAACATCTGTTCTGTACAATCTGCTAACTGCAACCAAAAAGCAGACTCAGCATTCTGACTGGCCTCATCGTCTAATGATCAGTCACTCTGACTGCTAAGCCAGAGCTTATGAGTTCAATTCCCACCCTGTTTAAATTATTAAGTGGTGAATACGTATATTTAGAATAAGGCTGCTGAAGTCTGGGTACATCTGATACCGCTAGTTTGAGTTTAGAGATGTCTGAAATAATTATTATTATTTAAACGCGATACCAATACGCAATTGCAGTTCTACTACCTACAGTTAAAGGTACTAGGCTTGCAGCAACAAAAACATGAGTTATATTCAACATTTCTTACTGTAACCACACTTTTGTTCGAAAATTAGATATTATCTTTGGTAACAGTCTGCGCAACTATTACCGAATACATCATTATCCAGTTAAAATAAAACTAGTCAGTAAAGATGGTCAAAGTATGAACGCCAAGTAGTATCGTGCGGTTAAAAAACATGATGTAATAAGTGCAAAGCAAAACAGGATACTCGTACCGATAAATACCTCAATTGCGTGTATCATTATCTAAATGACTATAGTTTTTTCACCAGTACGAGAGGATTCTATTATGTTAGGAAAAAAATATTACCTCATTTTAAATTGAAGTTTTTTACGTAATAATATAATAAGATATTTAACATAGACCTAAATTTAAAAACGTGAAATACTAAACACCGTTTGAATAATACCTTATCATAAACAATCTATTCTGTTCTGTCCTTATATCGCTGCTTAAAGCATTTGCCTTCATTTCATACTACTTATTTCGAAGAGCATCGACACACTTGAAATATCATAGATTTCATTGCCCCTTTGTGAGCAACAATAGGGCACAGTGTTTGATAGGTACTAATGAAATGTAAGTTAGAGAATTTAATATACTGAAACTTTCTCGGAACTTTTTATACAAAAATAGAAGAGATACTTCAGTATTCATCGTATCACAGTCAGCTGAACATACGATTAGGTCTCTAACAACATCCGCTATAATACCCGGTACACCGCCTTTCGCGTCCACTCTACCTCAACAACCTTTGACAGTGTGTCGGTGCATCTGGATGGAGGGGATCTACCTTTGTTTTGCCCATTCTTAGAGATACTTATTAAATCAAAAAGTGTTTGGAACATATGGAAGGCCGATAATGATACCTATCTAAAGAACATGGAAAAAATAAAAAATATATTTAAGTTTACAAATTGACGTTTGCCTTTACTTCTTGGTTACGGTAATTTTTTTAAATTATTTTTATGAGCATAGATTTGAGTTCATTGCTCAACTGTACTTCTGGGCCAAACTCTTACTTACCAAGATCTACGGGAACGCAATCTCTTGCAAAACATTGTAAGAAAAGCATCTCAACTAATCGCATCGCAGTGGAAACCACACGACAAACCCACATTACAGAACAAGTGACATCATCAACCGTGACCTGACCATTTACGTCATCGTCCACAGAACTGACACCATTTTATTCAAATGTATAATTAACATTCTTAACTAATTTCATGGAGGCCCAGAATAATTTAGTGAAGAATGTTAGTTTTTTTGACTAACTAGTGCCTGACTTCCTTGTGGTACTCGGTGGACTAGAATACGGCCACTCAGTCTCTTAGCGTAAGTTTGATTTGATTTTTATCTGTCAGGTAGTATACATATGTATGTACAGTGTCCGGTGGATGGCACTAGGCTTGTAAGTGGGCTTAAATTATGAATGGTAAATGTAGGCGTTCGATATGCGTCTGCCTACTGTTTCTGGGATACAGGCGTGAGCGCGGTGGGGTTTTTTTAATAACTTAAAGATCAGTAATAACGACTCCTTTGTGGAATAGGGGAGCAAAATAGCTGATGGGTCACTTGAAGTAAGTTGTAAAATTGCTTAATAAACCAATTTAAAAATCGATATTGCCTATAGTTTTTTCTTTAAAAAAACTAAGAAAAACTTTCGTAACTACCTGTTTGAGAACCTTTTAAGCTTGTCAGTTGTCAAAAGATGTTTTTATTGAATTTTCAGTTAATTCTTATTGTGAAATTGCTTTAACCCTGACCTTTGTAATGGTAGAAAAAATCTTAAAGTTAATCGTGATTATAAAAGTCACGCTAATTTACCAAATAAATATTATACGGAATGATGGTCTTAGTTTAAGAATAGTGAGACTGTATATCTTCCATCTCGCAAGAAGACGCACCAGACGTCGGAGAGCAAAACATTGATCTCCGACCTCCGTGAGCGCTGGCCTGGGGGTAACGGGCTGGGCTGACCTTTACCCCAGCAGAAGCAGGCCTGAGACGTTGGCGTGACGTACGTGTTCCACGCGCGCCTATCTTATGTGGGGGGCGTAAGGCCCCCATACTCCAAAGTGTGGTCAACTGCTGGTCAGGTGGCCAAGGTCTGCTAGGGTTCCCGGTAGTTTCCTTCTTTGGGTATCCCGGGTACCTAGCAATAGACGCTCTTCGTGAATGAACACCATGTGGTTTTAATCGGTTCGAGTCCAAGTCTGCAAGGTGTATCTAGGTCCCCTGTAATAACTCAATAACTGCAATAAACCCACGCGTTAACACCGTGTGGTTTTAACATGTTTTGGTTTGACAGCACGTCACTTGTAGCTCCGTGAGGTGATGGCCCAAGGGGGTTTTCACACGTTAGTAAATAAAATTAAGTATTCAAATTAGTTGAATCATAATCATAGTTTATTTAATCAATTTACAATGGACTATAACTATGATAACCAGACATCTGCTACTTACATATGTATGTCTATTCATATTTCTAAATTCATACATATTATAGATAAGCTGGGTGTAGCTTACACATAGTAAAAGCAAGTAGTACATACATAGCAAAAGTTGTGGTTTCACCGTGGGAAAGGTATGTTTATCCACTAATGGGTGGCTCGAACGGAGTGATACCATGCCCTACATTGTATTGCCGAGTGAGTGAGGGTACAAAGGCTCAGTACATACAACTCTTGAGTTGCAGGCCCATCATGGACGGCGGTTGTTACTTACCATCAAATAAACCGTGTGTTCGACTAAACAGTATATCACAAATAAAAATACAAATAATGATGATCTCCTCCTGCTGCTACTCACACAATTATTTGTCCCATGTGGTAATCAAACCCACGACTCCTGGCTCAGCTGTCACTGTATACAACAGTTCAGCCATTATATCATTTATATTCAAGAAAACAATTATCCTTAGAACACAGTACATATGCAAATGTTCCACTCACGACTAAATGTGATAATAGAGCTAACATATACATAATAATAGCATATACAACCTTCTAGAAGGCTGGAAATGAAATATTTTATTATTATTATTTATTATTTTTATTTAAATATCAATCGTGTGAATGATATTGCGTTATTATGGTAATGTTTTAATTTATTTAGTTTTATATCAATATTTTGATACTAATAAAACTCATGGCTCTATGGCAGAAAGGATAGGTTATTAAATATTTTGTGGGAGATCCGTGCTTAGTTACGACCGGAGTACAACTGCCTTACAAACAACCGACCTTCGAAGGCCGTCCACGCACTTGCAACTCTTCGAGTCGAAGGTGTCCAATGTACACCTCTTGGTACAACCATAGGTATATAGTTAGGTATTATTAAAAGAGTATAATTAAAATTCCACATGTTTTATAATGTTCTCATACTAATAGGAAGCTGAATTTATCAAGTTCTCTGTATTTAATCTTTCAATTCATGTTTGTGCCTGTTTTTTTTTTTGTTATAATAGAACGAAACAATGGGTAAAGTATCATGTATCGGCTTAGTTAATAAGTACTTTATTTCCTTCATAAGTAGCAGTAGACTCTCCCATCATTGATAGTATGAAATAATAATGGGTTGTGGTGTTATAGAGTATTTATTAAGCGTAAATACTACACTCACTATTATATTGCTTAAACGGCCAATTGTCGTCAATCATAATAAACTTGGCTTCCATGATAGCAAAAAAATCCGTTGACATTTGAATACAAAAAAGTTTCTAATTCTCTTTTATGTTTTTTTCTAATAAACAAATATAAAAGAAAATCTGATTTCAAACAGAGGACAGAAAAGTACTACGTACGACTACTTTTACTATCTATTTATACATACATACATACATACATTCACGCCTTCCCTCCACATGTTGGCGGTCATACTTTAGTCCTATTTACGTAAGAGGGGGCTTGAGATTTTGTCCATTTACGTATATACTCAGGTCAAAACTAATTTATAGTATAAGATTATCAACAAAAAAGGTTTTATAACTATTTCATGTTGTCTCAACAAGGGTATTTTTTAAAATGTTATTCAAACCTAAGGGTACTCACGGCTCACAAAATGTAGCAAGACATCCATGACTTACACATATTTTGCAAATATTTTCTCCCGCCTATTTTTTTTTTTTATACAACTCCCTTACTAAGTAAAAAGTATTTTACTCATGGAATTTGTACTTTAATTTTAATCCGAATTTAAAGTCGGTTGTAGATCCTTCCAGACACTGCAGTGAGAGTGGATATAGGATTAGTCCCAATAAGGCATTTTAATTATTGGTTTTAGGTCTTTTAACGTCCATTGAACATGTCTATAGGTCACACCTAATTAAAAAAATAATAATAACAGTGTAAAGTAAATCAAATCATACCACCAACATATAGTTCAAGACCACAGTTGCTTTCAAGGTTCAGAGCAGCTATTGAAGAGCTTGAGAAATATTTGATTGCGAACATTTAACACTTTGCACAATAACCTACTAATAAAAATTCATCTATTTTGAACTCTAAAATCATGTACAAAGAATTGAGTTTGGAGTGAGTTGAAAGGGAGGCGTGGTTGGACATGATGTCAATGATTTATCTTTTGAATAGTATGGAATAAATTTTAAGTGAACAGATGCTTGAAAAATATTGATGGCCGTGTGAATTTTACTAATGCCGTGTACTAAGTTAATATGCGTTTTGTCAATTTTATCTCTTGCTTTAACGGTAAACAAAAACATCGTAAAGAAATAAGGTTGGAGATAAACCGCGTGCACTATCAATAATAACCTTAGTCGAGTCACTGTAACTGGATTTTATTAAAACCTATTCTTACTTCTATTCTCATTCTTCCTCTTGCCATTATCGTCTTATCAAATTGTGGTTTTGAGTACACACACATACATCATAAATTATTTGATCACATACGCTTTTCGCTACAAGTGTTGTATTTAAAATAATTCTTTGTGTGTATATCTTTAATTAGTAGTAATCTATTCCTACTCAACCCCACATTAAGTACCTTGTCAAATTAACCTCAAAAACAAAGAATACAAAAGTTTTTCACATGCCTTTAAAAGGCAGTTTGGGTCCCTTCCCACGCCTCACAAATGAAAAACAATACTGCGGGTAGGAGACAAAACACATATCTCCAACGCGGTTTTCACAAAGATGAAAAAATAGCGATTGTCTGGAATAAGATTTTCAATGGCCGACCTTCCTTTTCTTTGCGTATTCCTTTGTTTATGTTCTTCAATTAAATTGTGATGTACCTACGTGTAGCCATGATGGTAACTGGTGTCGGGTACTTATAAATTACTTGTTGTGTATTGTAAATACATATTATTCGATTTTGAATTATTCCCCTATAAAATATAGAGTCTGTTTATTTTTGTGGCCGTTGTTTGTTTGTATAAGCCCCATACCCCCCTGTAACACAGAAAACAGTGCTATTACGGGAGTTGTCTATTTCAGAAAAATATACTAAAACGTTTGAAATTCTTGAGATACGCAAATCTTATCATCTATAATTGTTACTAACTGAACGAAACGAAAATTGTAGTGCTTAGATCTTTACTTCAAACAAGTTAAAAGTAAGTGAATAACATATATATGTCAGTAGGTTACGTTAACGACCTATTCATTGAGCGCTAGAACCTCGTAAGAGATTTATGAGAATTAAGCATTAAAATAATTACTGCATTAAGTAAAAGTGAAATCAATAGAAAGTAGATGTGGCGATTGTTCGCGAGGTCCCAGGTTAACGCTTTTAGTGCTCCGTATAGCCACCTCTTATCAATGACAGCTTATATTATTTTAAATTACATGGTAGAGCCATGCTTAGGAACAAATGGGCCGGCTCGACCGGTGTGATACCACGGCCTTACAGAAAACCGGTTGTGAAGCAACACTTGCGTTGCATTTCCCCGAAATTAGTGAGGTTTCCTTATTCCTCTCCCCTGACCTCCCGCGCCTTTTCCCATCTCCTCATCCGCGTCTCTTTTCTTTCTCTCGACTCTACGGTTGCAGGTGTCCATCGACGGCGGTGAAGCATAAAACAAACCAAATGAGCCGAAACACGAGGGGTTTACTAGTAAGTAGCCACTGAAGAGTACCACTACCCAACCCCTGGCTCCGTAATCAAATCAGCTTTAAGATACAAATCTATGCTATTGTAATTGAAACAGCACATAGTAAATTTAAAATCGATACTACAATCACAAATTGGGTAAATTTGCCTTTTAAGATTTGTTTAGGTAGTGAAATGGTTACAGGTGAGGCTCATCTTCTTCTAATGCTTATTATTCATGTCTATTTTGGTTGGTTTCTACCTCAACCAGTTATTTCCTGAATATCAGTTGTTCTTCTCAGCGACTAGCTACTGACCTCCGCAACCTATAGGTCTAAAGGGCTTCCCAATATCGACTGTCATAGGTATTCATGACAGCCATGACTGATGGCTTAACGTGCTCTCCGAGGCACGAGGGAGTAAAATCGCCTACTTGTAACTCCGGGCTGTTACTCAGAATTTCCCGAGACTGTTACTGAGACCCGGGAATCGAAGCCTAGCGCTAACCGCTAGACTAACAATGCAGTAAAGCAAATAAAATAATTAAAAAGAACTAGCATAATATTCGTCGTGTAAATCAGACAATTTTGGAAATATTGTCATTGCTTAAACGGGGAGTAAGAAAATATAAAACTCATAGAAAAATTCTATCGAGGATAGAGAGAAGATTCACTTAAAATCGGATCTTTAGATTTATAACGCCGTACCTGTTGTAGATTTTTATGAAATCATAACTTCTTTTGATTTAAGTTAGTATTAAATCAATTTAATAAGAACAAATATAGAACAAAATAAGAATACATTCAAAACTCATAGATGAGGATTCGAACGAATGATTTCGAGTTAAGACTGTCTATTGATTTCCACCTTAGATCCGAATGCGAAATCTGCTTATTGAATACCTGTGTACTCATCACTATTAATCAATACGTCAACACACACCTTCCTTCATTTATTAATCAAGGCAATGCGACCCGCATTGCCTTGCACTAAGTTTAATGAATAATTAATCATTAGCCGTTAATGATTGCGGCAGATGAACCTACCACGCGTGACATCCGGGGCCACTTACTTAAGGTAAGTGCTGAATTGGAATGAAAAGCCTCGATGGGCAAATCGAATTAAGTACAGTACTTAGCCAAGGCAAATTATTGTAGCTTTGAATGAAGTTTTATTATCAGTAACACTAAACTTTACTATTTTTACATCCAGTTAATGGGGGCTTGAAGGCCCATATACCATTTTGTGGTCAACGAAGTTGCGTTTGGTCCTTCGAATTCTTTTTCTATTCTAATTAAAAGTAAAATATTGGTAGAGGTGTAATTAGACAGTTAGAAAAATATTTGTATATCCAAATTTTAACAGAAAGTAGGTTAGTATTGCTTGTTCGGAATATAGTAATCGTTTAAGAACTATTAGCAATTAACTTTGAAGCAATACCTACTGCTACAAGTGATGATAAAATGGTGTTTAAAATACGAATTACGAATACTTTTGTAGCTTAAATATGTAAAATAATTTGTAATAAATAATTTGTTGTTGTGTGTAAAATGATTGTATTTACCCAATCACTATTATTATAAATTATGTAATAATTTGGATGCATGTTTGCAAATTAACCAAGCCCGAAGTACTACTACGGTTCACGGATCACGAACAAATAACGCAAATGAAATAATTATTTTATTATTTAGCATACCCAATCACTAACTATTAGTAATATTATCGATTATCGCAAATAAAGTTATTAACGCATCAAAGTGCGGAAAAGAGAATCGACATTGTTATGACTTTTACACAATATGGCAATCATAAAAACGAAATCTTATAAAGATAATGGCTATTATATCACATGAACTACCGAAAGACGCGCGCTTCCTTAACCAAGGTTTTCAACAATGAACTAGTCATTAAATGATCTGTGCTCGAAAACTACCGAATTGGATAAACTGGCTCGCACCTTAAAATATCGTAGGTTCTTGTTTTAGTAGTAGCTTTAGTGTTTTCTCATTTGCATAAACTTAACATATATTTACGTTTGTTAGTCAAATTAACACCCACTTACTTACGACCTTGCAATTTTCTAATACCTACACCGTTAGTACATAAAAACTAACGTAATATTCTCTTGACAAAACTCACTTTAAAGATTGCTATATACAAAAAAAAACTGCGGTGGAAGCGAGATCTTGTTACCATAGCAAATTCATTTCAAAATTAATAAGTAACAATGTTTAACTAATTACAGATTGAGGCAGCAATAAAAAAAAATAATCATGCAAGCTGAACACTCCGCAAAATATTGCAACAATGTTCAATCTTCATATACATTTAAAACAAATACGATTCGCATGCAACTTAATTGCGTTTCGTAAAAATGTTTCGTAAAACAAAAGTTTATTAAACATAAAACAAACAATGCAAATGAAAATTGTTGTTTTTTTTCTCATAAAGCACAAGGGGAATGGGAGCAATAGTCTTTAACAATGAAACTAAACGTCTCGTAGTCGCTCGAGTCCCAAACAATTTGCGCGCGCTTTTAAACAAGATGGTGTTGATATCGACAATATGGCGTCGTGAGAGCGACATATATATTTTTTTTTTCTATGCGTATCGCTAGGGTTACTAACAATATACGGTCTATTAGAGTAAGGTTCTCCATATAATATAATTTAATATAAAATTAAATTGAAAAGTATATCCTTAAAAATATGTGTAAAAACGTACGAGTAGTACATTACTATTAAACAATACAATAACAAAATTCCTTCAAAGTGTTGCCAAGTCTTAAAAAATATCAAATTAATTGCTACCAACTGTCAGCTTGGTTTTAATTCAGGTCACATCCAGTGGTTTGTTATAACTGTTGAACTACATCCATCACTCATAGTAGGTTATATTAACCAACAGTCTTTCACTAAGAAATGGAGCATATACAACGCTTTAACTCTCGTATAAAAAGTCTACCTATCTACCTCTACAAATCAACGCCAACGGCTTTATATTACGCATTAAAAATGACTATAAAAATTGTTAAACGTCAATCATTTATTTTTTGATAGCCCTAGCTTGACGGGTTCCTTTCTATGTCAATTCGTATTCAAAAACAAGTCGGTAAGTGGCTTGTAAATAGGATACCGTTAACTATATGAATACGACGGCTGATGGTCACCTGTTCACGCGTAGGTTGGATTATTTCCGGAGTGGATTAAGTAAATGATATAAGCGAAATTTTGCAGAGGTTTAAAACTCGTTTATGGCTTTTACCCAACCAGCGACGACAACTGGAACCATTTTATCTTAAGGCCTGCGGTACTATATTTGCTGTCAGTTACGTATTTATTACAACCTAAAGAATGCCAATTGTTTATAATATAATTTTTACAAAGCGGAACAACAACAACAGAACAGAAATAAATTCCTTCTCTGGTTTTACGTAGTATAACACTATACAATTGTTTATTTGTTTTTACACCAATTACAGCAAAAAGTATGCGGTTTGTCATATCGTAAAAATCATGGCTACTAGAACTTTATCCACAGCAACTCTATGGAGCTCGAAACCAATACACTCTCAAAACGTTAAGTTGGTTTTATTTAAGCAGAAGTTTTGTGGCCTACTTTACTTTTTATAGATACGGTTTTTAAAGATGAAGAAGTACAAAACTATACCAGTTATCATTAGGAATTCTTATGCGCAGAAAGATGGCAGCGTGACGTGCTCCCATCGATGATTGTGAGACTACCTGTTTTGTGAACAGGTAGTCGCGTCTGTCGAGGGCGCGGGAGTCTTCCTACGCCTACACCTTAACAAAGGACGCGGTAAGTCGGTTCGATTCCGACATAACAACTTCGCTGATTGCTCCGTGAGGTACCCGAGGGCCTCACCACGCGATAAAAAGTATCTAAAATCTCCCTCCTAATTTTAATATCTAAGTATTATAAATCAATAACGAGGTAATCAGTTTTATTTTAAATAAACGGCCTGTCGTGGTTTTTTATTAATTTTTCTGCGTCTAACCTATGTGTTTTACACAATTGCTGTTTAGGACAGGTTTCTACAGAATCTACCGATTTGACGTATGATTAAGAAACTGATTTGACTTGTTAGTCAACATGACTGGCTTGTTGGCTTAGTGGTTAACCCTAGATGAGCTAGAGGTCGTGGGTTCGTCAAATCTATATGACGTACAAATACTTGTCTCGAGACTGGATGTTGTGTAATTTATTTGTTTCTTTGTAAAGTAAAAAATAATTCATAGTGCGGAAGATATCTTTAAAAAAAACTATAAAAAAGTGCAGAAAATACCTATCCAAAGTCTTTTTTGTAAAGCGGTTGAAAAACCAGCTATTGTAAACCGCGGCGGTCGCTTAGCAATCGCAATAGCCGCTTAGTGTCATCTGTTGAGTATAGATCTATACACGTTATCGTCGAGGAATTTCGCTAAGCATCTCATAGCTTTTGAAAAGTGTGTCAAGAGAGCTGCTTTGTCATGGAAATATTTTTATGAGTTTAAAGGTGTGTCAGAACCTAAATACATAATATATAAGACTCGATTAACTGTGGATTGAGAGGGCAGGTGTATAGGCCGGAGATACTGATGCTCGTTTATTTAGAGGTTTGATGGGAGAGGCCACGAAAATACTGAGTCGCTAAATTGATATTACTTAAACATGCAATCTGCTCATCAGGTATATTAATTATTTGTTTTGATGTTAGCTCACATTTATTGTGTTTTGGTAGCTGTAGGAAGAAATAAATAATATAACTGATTATTATGTGTTAAATTCGAAATACATTCATGCCCTATTTCATTAACTATTGATGATTCATTAAAGCAATCGTTATATTACTAACTTATGACTGATCCTTTATTTAGACATAAAATTAATACATCTGTAATAGTTTATTACATTTTTAATTGGCCATTTTTTTTCAAAGGCGTGTGTAAGTCTGGTGGATTTGAATAGGTTCTCTTTCCTAGTAGTCTTCTTGCTAGTATTTAAAAAAAAATGGATGTTGTAAAGGGCGACTAAGGGATAGGACTCTATATATCCGACAGTATATAAACATATATATAGTCATACAACGGCCGGATGACGGCAATATGTTTGCCTCTATTAAGTAAGTGGCAATAAATTATGGCAAAAGTGGGCTTTTTTTACATATCTCCTGCCCGTTCAGGCACAGATTTTCGACTGAACGGAGGGCGTAGAGGTTTAAGTGGTCCCCTCGCCACTCAGCACGGCACTGTGCTGCCGTGCTGAGTGTTTTGGGTTCGATCACAGCACGGGACCACACTTTGTGTAATACTCAAATTGTCGAGTCGAGTCTGGGTGTTTTTGTGTCCGTTGTTTCAATGTTTGTAAAGTCCCCCGCCACACAGGAATTAATCCTAGAGCCTAGAACCTTAGAAGATTACTGTATGACTATATGTATTGCCTTGTAAAAAAACAAACAAACTCAATTCACATCCATAATATTAGTAGGATGGCTAGGATATCCGTTAGTCAATGAATGAGGGTCATATTTTTCACTCGTAACTTAATTTCTGTGTCACTGTACTCTTTCCCGACCACACCTTTCATTGTATTTATTTTAAAAGTTTGAAAGCGTACAATTAAAGGTGCGGTCATATATTTTATGAATCACATTAATAGTAGAGCCTCGTAAATAGTAACTGCTCAACGTTTAATACAAAACTACATAGTCTTGCCATAAAAAATGTTTATTTTTCTGTTAAAACACACACACAGTAAACTTATTAACATTACTTAAGTTTATTCATAAATATAAAACCATTAAAAATACATGAAGCTCATTTAAAATTATCTGCATTGGCTTTAATAGAGTCCTTTAAACGTTAAAGCCAATTAGTTATCAATAGCAACTAAGAGGCTTGACCACCTTCTCAAGAATCATATCTTGATACATATGTGCTGATGTTTTAACTAACACCCCACCAAACCATTACTGAAGTAGGATAATGCCCACGTTTTACTCTGCTGACTACTTGGGAAGCTTCTATAGAGTTTTGAGCATAAACTTAGTCGTTCTGTTTGTTAAAATATTGCTCAACAATAAAAGAAACTCGTCAGAAATGTTTTTTTTTTCTGTGACCACCCTATTTATTTTTAAATTATCAGTTAAATGCGCGTAAACCAGTGCGTGTCTTTAAGGCTGGCCTAATTCATCTTTTGAAATACGCGACATGTTTCTAGGTCCTATATTCATTTCCCGAGATAAAACCTTTAGATTACGACTTATAATTTTTTCCGAGTTTTTTCCTTTTTAACTCCTATTTCATAATACCCGATACACAAACATTCGACTAATACCAAGCGGGTAAAAAGTATCAAAAATTGCATTTGGCTCCATACCTCCCTTCACAGCATTATCACAGCAATTCGGTTCTCTTTCTAACCAACCTCTCAAATGGAGTGGCATTTGAATATCACAAAAATATTTAGGTACATATGGCTCGAAAATGAGAAAACAATGAATATTCATATAAGAATGAGAGATTCCAAATTAAAAACTAATACTTATTAGGACTTTTTTTGGTAGGTGCCGCGGTCAAGCCGGGTCCACGTCCTTATCTACACATATATACAAAATCCTAAATATACAAAATAAATTCTATCATAATCAACTAATATAATTGCAGTTAATGGCCAACTGCTTACTAACCAACATGGCAGAAATGCATGCATAAAATACATGCAGTGGGTACGGTGGTTCCAACCGTTTTCCAAATATTGCAAATCCCTAACAATATTTATATTTATTTTATTTTATTTCTATCTTATTTCAGAGGAAGACTGGGCTGAGAGTACAGCGTACATGATGCATGAAGCTTTCGACGCATCACCTCCACGCCGCGCCATATCACCACGTCGTGCTTCTCCTCCTCGCCGCACTTCACCTCCCCGCCGAGCTCTTTCCCCGCGTAATTATGATCGTTCCTACCCCGATGATTTCGATCAGTTTCGCGATCAACTGGCCCCATTCCGCGACCAAAATACCTTCGAACGACGATTCCGCCATGAATCTTTGGAGCGTGCCGGCAAAGATAAGTTCCCAGAAAAAGATAAATATCCGGAAGATGCAGTTAATTATAGACGACGGTACGTCGCAGAAACCAAGCCCTCTAATAGAAGTATCGATAGAGCTGAAGATAGGAGGTTTGGTAAACTTCAAAGAGGTGCCAGCGAAGGTAGCCTTAAAGTCGCCGAAGCATCTCCAAAAGACAGGTTCAACGTTGCGAAAGAAAAATTCATGAACTTAGAACGTGAAAGATTCAACAGAGAGCTCGAACAACACATGGCCATTAGAAGGAGCATGCTTGAAAGGAACAGTCGCTCAACTTCTTCCCCTGAGGAAGAAAGGAGAGACGAGCGACAGGACCGCCACAAAGATCTCAGCTCCCGAAGAGAGCCAGAACGCTCTCATCGTGAAATTGAGCGCCATAGAGAGCCTGACAGGCGTAAAGAACCAGAGAGGATTCGCGACATTGAGCCTCTGGCTCACAGGGAAATGGAAAGACTCCCTCGAATTGGAAGAAAACGTGATGATACGAAACGCTTTGAGTATGGTGCCGAGGAGTACTTAAACAGAATTGAGCCGAAACCTAACAGGGATGACTTCGACAGATATGAAAGAAGAGACAGAAGGGAATTAGACAGGCGTATTGATGAGGACGAGATTATTGAGCCAGTTATCGAAGACAGAAGGAGAGACTGGAACGACAGACAAAGGGCGTTTAGCCGCTCTCGTCTTCTAGACGATCAGCGTCAGTCATACGTCGAAGGAGACAGGGAAAGGTATTACGATAGAGATTACAGGGACTTCCGTGAGCTCGCTGACAGGCAACAAACAAAATTCCGCCACAGTTACGCGGAACCAATACCCAGAGGACGTCTGGGAACCGTCAGACCTTACTGAATGCCATAATAGATTCGTAGGTATTAAAGGAATATTGAAACTTTGAGGAACCAAAAATCATACCTGCATAGAAGTTGGACGAAGAGGCATTGCCTCAGAAAAGTTGTCAATACCTGATTTATTCGTTAAATTTAATATATTAGTGGACACAATATATTGTTTAATATATAACTTTGGGCATTGTTTACATTCCCGCATATTAGGGAGGTAAATTTGCCACTTAATTTACCCACCACATTGATTGGTGCAGGGGTATGTTATAACTAATCAAATGAATTAATCAAATGTAAGTGCCTTTCAAATAGTTATGTATTTATAAATACTCATAAGTCCAGTATATGTCACAGATAATATTATATTGTAAATATAAGTGAAAGTACCTTTGTTATCTTATAGATAGGTTTCATACATATGCAGACATTGTTATTATTGTATTTTATTGTTATTTAAATGTTATATTTATCGAACAATACTAGTATTAGTATACTAGATGTAGAAAGACATAAAATCATTCCATCCCAGATATTTAATTCAAAATTTACGTACTTTGTTTTTTGGAGATTATATAGTTAAATATGTTTTTCTGAGAATTATAAAAAAAGTGTTCTGGGAAGAAACTTGTAATTATATTATTTTTTATAAATTATGTATCAATGCTTTTATAGTGCTATAGAAATAAAACAGAGTAAAACTTCAAGGTTACAATATTTTTCCATATTTTTTAATATTGCCCTTTCATTAAACTATCTTTCATCACCTTACAAAGAACCTTACACAATACTTGGAGCATGTCTGAAAGCAAGATAATATTGAACCATTTTTGTAAATGAACTTACACTAAGTAACAGAGAGCTTTGTTAATGCTTTTCCCAGAGAACGCAAATATCAAAAGCAATTTGTATACCTTAGTATTCTCAGCATAAAATATAACAGCCCCCATATGTTTAGCTCTCTACAAAATATGAATATAATAATGTTCTGTCTTGGGACTGCACTTTTAATATTGTATTACGCTAAATAAAAGTAAAATATATTACACAGTGACAAAATACTCATTAATTATGTTGAAAAGTTTTTAAATACTGTCAGCAGAAAAATCTTGAACCGTTTACACATTATTTATTTCTTAAGTTTTGCAATTGGGAAAAAAACACCTTAGTGTACTCTACTAGTCATAAGTGTTATCACAGGAATAAAGGGAAAACCGCAACAATGAAGACAAAGAAGCGTTAAGAGAATCCTCTTTCTCTGTTTTTATTAAAAGAGAGCAATGAGAATTATTTGTCTCTGTCTAGAATTTGCTTGCAGTTACGAATTTATAAGTGGCAGACAAAGTGCCAACGTTGACCAATTTCCGAAATAGCAAATTAATTTAAAGGAAGTTAACAAATATAATATAGTAATATACCTACTAACCATGGTACTAGTATTCATACATGAGTATCTGTAATTCATCTTATTGTATGAGGGTGCAATATGCAATTTCTATCCGACATGTCTTGCTGTGGTTTTTTGAGGTGAGTTGTAGTATCTTTTCAGATAAATAATTATTCTCTTGTGTTGTATTTTTCCAAAATATGAACTATATCGAAGTTTGAAGACTATCCTTTGATGTATATATTAATATGTTATTATATGTTATGTTATTCAAAAATCCGTGGGCAAAACATTGTTTTTATCATTCTCAGATAAAATGTCAGTTTGTAATTTATTTGTAAGTTAACATAGAATGTAAATGAATGTAATATCATGTGTTACGAAAGAACTTTGAACAATAAATTTTTAAACGTAGATACCTGTAAGTTTATTTTTTCCTAAACTATTCTCTTTGACACATAGGAAACCTCCATTGAAATGAAATGTTTCAAAATTAGGAGAATAATCTTGTGAAGTACTTGTGCGACTATCTTACCACATTTAGTATAATTTAACTTAGTTGTGTACACACATTTCGATGAGATTCGACAAAAGTAAATGGGACGGTATTGTTCAAAATTAACTTGAGATACGTTCTTGTGCACAGGTGTGATATTTGTTAGGCACAACTTCGCCACCGCGCATACTTCAAGTCAGATCCCTGCAGGAAGTTTGGTTATTCTTTTGAAAAATGAAAGGCAAGCCATCTGAACGGGGGGTGGGTTTGTTTTGGCTCTGAGCTTTCAGTTGTTTGACAACTTTTTCCTCCGTAAAATCGTAAATTGTTGCAGTAATGCCATTGTTTGACATGTCATAAAGAGGTTCCTTTTGAGGTACTGTAGGTGTACCTATAGTTACGGTGACGATGTGTGAAGACGATTTCAAATAATTGTTTAGCAATTTTATATAATAAAGATATTTAATTTGAATTTACAAACCTGCACTCACGCTCGTAGGGGTAGCAAATGCGTGTTAAATCCCCCTTTTTCCAACCACAATTTAATCGTACTAACGTATTATTGCCGTCCTACTAACGTATTATTGCTGTCCTACTAATGTATTATTGCCGTCCTACTAATGTATTATTGCCGTCCTACTAACGTATTATTACCGCCCTACTAACGTATTATTGCCGTCCTACTAACGTATTATTACCACCCTACTAACGTATTATTGCCGTCCTACTAACGTATTACTGCCGTCCTACTAATGTATTATTGCCGTTCTACTAACGTATTATTACTGCCCTACTAACGTATTATTGCCGTCCTACTAACGTATTACTGCCGTCCTACTAATGTATTATTGCCGTCCTACTAACGTATTATTGCCGTCCTACTAACGTATTACTGCCGTCCTACTAACGTATTATTGCCGTCCTACTAACGTATTATTGCCGTCCTACTAACGTATTATTGCCATCCTACTAATGTATTATTTCCGTCATCCGGACGCTATTTGAATGTACAAATACTGTCTGACAGATAACAGTTTGACCTCTTAGTCACCCTATTCTACTCCAGTTTGTACAGTCTGGCAGTGCCATTTTTTTTCATAATTCAACAGGAGTGGCTTATATGACCGTCGGTGCATTTAAATAACGCAACCGTGTCGTGGTTCATTTAAGAAATACAATTTATTTTGTTAAAAGGCCTTGATTGGGTAAAGTCAAAAATCGTTGTGTACAAAGTAAAATTATCGATTATGAAAGGACCAAAAAACAACGACAGTACTAATTATTACCTATAATTATAAATGTATGTACCAAACCGTTAGTAATTGCTTACAATTAGCTTATTTCTTTAAATGTAATTATTTCAAGTAGAGTTAATGGCTACCAAGTATTGCGCATGCGCGTGTACTGCAAAGTCTCACGTATGAAGTAATTGATAATGCTTTTGAATACCTTACGAGTTACGAAACCGCAAACTATCAATTTGGTTTTATTTTAAATTCTTTGAGCTGCTTTAGCACTAAAAAATTTGACGGGCTTGTTGGTTTAGCGGTTAATGACCCTGGTTCGATTCCCACACGGGACAAAAATTTGTGTGATTCACAAATATTTAGTAGCCCCGAGACGTTATTGCTAACGCGGGAGTTATCTTTTTAAAATAATATTTCACTTTAAAAAAGTAGACAACCAACTTCAATGCGTCTATCATAAAATTTAAGACTTATATGGTTTTCTCATGGATGTCATTGTCAGAACCTAACCAAACTCTCATCTAACTACCCTTGAAGTACATCCTTTCCAATAAAAAAAGAATCAAAGAAATCGGGTAGCGTGATATTGAGTTATTCGTCCATTTGTCGCGCACATGCTTAATGCAAATTTAAGACTTGTATGGTTTTCTCATTGATGTCATTATCAGAACTGGACCAAACTAAAGTGGTACCACACGGGAAGCACCAGCTTTCAAATAAAAAAAATCGTCGAAATCGGTTCACGCAGTCAAAAGTTCTTAGGTAACAAACATAAAAAAAAATATACAGTAGAGGAGTAGAGGAATCTGACTTCGTAGCACCAGCCAGATCGAGGTATAGGTATGTGACTTGTTTCCGTCGCTTTTAATCCTCCCTATCCATCAATCTCAATCAATGTACTCATTTTTCCCATTAAATTCTGTGCCCGGCGGACAGCGATAGGCTTGCCCCCTATTACGTTAGTGGGCCTGAACTGTAATCGACAAAATTTGGGCATTAGTTACGCCTCTAAGTATCCCTTCAGGGATACAGGAGTGAATGTATGAATGTATGATAAGACGGCAATTTCAAAAGATTTTTTTATTTCGTGTATACCCGGAGGTTTGCCTTGGGTGTAATACTTAAAGTTATAAATTGCAGCGGAGTGGTTATGTCGGAATCGAGCTGACTAAAATTACTTGGTGTTCCGCCACAGATGTCTATGTATGGAAGCCGCGTCCGTCTCCAGTCTAGAAAGGCGTGTGCGGAGCAAGTCACTGCACCATTTCCTACAGGCCAGAGTGGTCAGGTAGTAGAGCCATGCTTAGGCACGAATGCACGGCCTCACAGAAAACCGGTTGTGAAGCAACACTTGCGTTGCATTTCCCCGAAATTACTGACGTTTCCGGAGACCCAACTCCCCCTCTCCTTTTTCTTCTCCCCGATCCCCCACCGCTTTTCCCATCTCCTCATCCCCCTCTCTTTCCCTTCCCCGCATACCCTCATCCCTCATCACCCTCAAAGACGGGCAGCGCACTTGCGACTATCGAATTTCAGGTGTTCATGAACGTCGGTTGTCACTTACGATCAGGTGACCTGTCTGTTCGTCTGTCCACCTATAATATAAAAATAGAACGGGTTTAAAACCAATAAGTACTCCTTGTACTTCAGTGTTTTAGTAGTACCTAGTACTCGTCCGTCCCGCAGTATACCAGGCATATACATATGTATATAGAATGTACCATGGTGGGTTCGCCTTGCTCAACAAGCAGCCAAGTCTCCGTCAACCGACGAAAACTCTGACATCCCGGTGGTGACAGAGTTTTCTTTGGTTTGTATGTGGTTTTAATCGGTCAGACATACCAATTTATACCCCGGTAAGGTGACGACTCGACTCGTGGAGGTTTCATCACAAAAAACGACATTATGTAAAGATTACATTTGATTTTATAACTACAGCACTAGTTTTTTTGTAGTTATAAAAGACCACATAGATGGTAAGTACAGGTGATTAGGTGAGTGGACGCATGCTTTGAATTTCTAGTTTAGTTCACGCCTTTAAATGGTTAGCGACATATAATTAATTAACGGAAATCAATGTTATTACCATGACGATTAGGTGAGATTATCTAACCTAGTAGTTATTTAGGACATTCTAAAACTTAAATTATAAGCATTTACAGTAAGTAGGTACTCGTATATACAATACTAGCACACCTGTTGACACACCGGCCACCCCTTGTGGGTGGAATTTTGTAAAATCCGTTCTTAGCTGACCTCTACTCTGCGATAGGAATATTCCTACAAAATTTCAAGTCTCTACGCGTTATGGTTCCAGAGAAATCGTGATGAGTCTCTTATATAAGTATAGATGTGTCATACTTTTGTTTTGCTTATGTGTATATTCCTTCGTATCCCAACCCTAACAGCAAAGTTAAACCAAAAATCAAATGTTTAAATATCGCCGAAATAAATGAGAATACAATACAAAAAATGAACGACAGTTAGCAGTTTTTTAAAAAAAATGATACAAACAGTGGCTTATCGCTCCTAATGTACCTCTGACACAATATAAGCTATTGTTAAATCTATAAAAAAGTCGAGATAATCTTGTACGATTTTTGTGAGGAGAGCCTTTAAGAATTCTTATTATCGTAAAATGCCACCTTGAGGTACGCCATTACTGACGCACATCGCCTTACTAAAATGTTATGAATTTGCAAATAAATGGATGTTAAGTTAGTAGTCTAAAAATCTATTCAATTGAACAGCAAAATATTTTCGAACTTATCAGTCGTGAACAGTCTACACGGTGACCTACACTACAACTCTACTGCAGACGACCCAGGTATACCCTAAGAATGAAGCTTCCGAGAACCCCTACAGACCTTGGTGATATTGTGGTAAGCGGGGGGGGGGGGGGGGGGGGGGCTTTGCCACTCTCCAGATTAGAGAGGCGCGCGCAGAACACGTAGCGATACCGTCTCAGCCTTGCATCTGCTAGGGTATCTTCTTATCTCTATCATACCTACTTAGCACCGACAGGAAACTTAAAAAGAGGATGGTCGAAATTCTATGTTTAGTGTGTGTGTTACACGGGGACTATATTGCAAGTATTTGCTTTATATTTCAAACGGGTTTGAATTGAAATGTAAATGGGTCATCCAATTGGTACGAATATATTCCACTTCTAAGGCTAAAAAGTTAGGGATGAAAAATACATCTTATTATATTTAATGTCAATTTACTACTTTACTTATTCCGGATCATTGAAGTCGGTTGATACCGTTTCATATTTTTTTCATACTTAAGGTATGAAACGGTATCAACCGACTTCAAATACTAAAGGTATGAAAAAATTAAAAGAATTTCATAAGTTCAGAAAATATTAACCCATTACTTCCCAAGCATCGAAAACTTTGGAATTTTTTTATCAAATCTTGGAAATAAGTTCATAATACGCTAAGAAAAAAAATAGTAATTTTAATGCTGAGTCAGCCTGTCCTATAAATATGACAGTGGGGACATGTGATCAGAAATAATAAAAGTAAATAATTATAAGAATATTAGCCGTATTTGAAAATTTGACCATTAACAGTTTTAAACATAAAGTTCTATTAACTTATTTTGTATGGTTAGGTATAAAACTGTTATCAAATCACTGCAGAGTGTTTTTTTTACATTTAGCGCAAAAAGTAAGAGGTTGTTTGTACAACCTTGTCCCTGGCAACGCCTCTGTTTGTTCCTCTTCGTCATATAGTGACCAATATTGTCAAACCTGAAAGGTTGTAAAAGGCGTTCTGATGTACCTGGTGTAGGTTTGCTTGCCTTGCCTTCCGATCTTTTCATCCAAGAATAATATTTTGAAAAATTACCACTATATTTTAAATTATGTTTTGTGACGAAGATTATTAATGAAAACATAAGTTTTCATTTTTTATAAATTTGCTAAAGGTCCAAGAATCAGTTTTATGTAAATTGGAGTTGGCAAGTTTTTTACATTATGGTATATAAATATGATGATGATCAGAATATGATACTTCCTTTTGAGGCAACAAAAATGATATTTTGAAAAAATTACACTAAAATTACGGATACACTTTTTGCAGAAGAAAATAATATTTTATCAGAAAAACAGTGCAATAATACGAATTTTGTCAGAAACAAAAAAAATGACCTAACATGTAAAAAAAACGTTGAATGTGATGTCCTAAAAATAGGACAGTGGGAGGAATGGGTTACCGATAAACGTGACTATTTTCCGTTTCTTCAATAGATAAGAGATACATATGTATATCCAACAAATACTAATCATAAAAAATGTAAGATAGAAATGTAACTAACCCCATATTTTATATATAATTTATGACATATATAAAATGATTCACTCATACACTTATATTTTATTAAGGGTACAAGGTAATCTATATATATATATATATATATATGTATATAGGTATATAGGTATAGACTAATCTTGGGTGGGATCAAAACATTTCATTTAATCATTTATCAAACACGCTGCTAAAGATAAAGAGTTTCGCACCAAGTAATAATTAGATAATACAACTTTTCATTTTTATTGTAAAACATATACATATTGTATATTTCTAGAGGAATACATGAATAAGGTAGGTTAACAGGATACACGTATAGACTATAAATGACGATCTGGTCAATATACGTTTTTCGACCCTAATCGCACCAAATCGACAACTCACTTGAGCCTTATAAATTTCTTTAAATATTCGCTCTTTAAGAACAATGCTCGAAATTAACCAAAAATTTCAATTCCAGTAAGTATTATACACAAACACTAATACTCTCATTTTTCATATATATATTTTTTTTATATGATGTTTCAAATCATCATGTAGTCTTATATTACTTTTTCCTATATGGTGTTCTAACACTAGTTTACATGTACCGATCTTAAGTTTAAAACTAGGCAGTCGGGCCGCTTCAGAAAATAAAACCTCATAAAATAAGGGTGGTGCTTAACTGAACTGGTTGGTGGTTGGTTGGGGTGGCACGGCTGGTCGCATCGGTTGTGCCATACCCATTGGCATCATCTGCGCTCCTGGCATGCCCATTACCATGCCAGGCTGTTGCTGTTGAAAATTATAACATAAATGTAAAAAAGAGGTTAAGTGTCTTATTGATTTCTCTAAAAAGTTTTTAATTAGACAGAGATTTTAATGTTTTCCGTGTTTCTTGAAACGAAGATTTGCTTAAAGTTGCTACAAGGGTTTGGAAGATGGTTTTAAGTGGATGCCAAGAACAGAATACATTTTATACAAAAAAGAAATATCACACCAAATCACAGACAGAACATTCTCAAAGAAAGTGTATGGTGGAATGAGATTTACTATTCATGCAAATATGTCATACAGTCATACACACATACATGCATTGTCTTTCAAACTGTTACTATTTACCTGGAGTACCTCAGCCTGAGTTTTCAGTGTCGGTAAATCGTGTTTTTAGTAAAGTGTTATATGAATGTCTCTTCTGAAGCTTCATTAATTAAGAACCTAAAATTGCAACCTAGCTATGTCACTTGGTTGTAACGTAATGGCACGCACATAACTTCATACAATCTTATTACTAATACACAATTTTATTCAAATAAACGCAATAGACACACTCAAAATCGAAATCAACATTTCGCAGTGTAGTTTTCAATTTTCTAGGTGTGCATATTAAGTTTTTGGCACAAATAAAAAAAAACCTTTTCAGTTCATTCTACGTGTCATAATCTACGAGAAGCAAAATAAAAGAAAAACACAAAAAATAGCAAAACTTACCATAATATAATACGGGGAATGGTATGTATGAGGCATAGTGTGGGGCAATGGCGGGAGAGGCATGCCTGGGCCCTGAAACGCAACAAAAAAGGATGCTGGCATGCTACGGGAAAAAAAATAACACACAAATGCACAAACCAATTCAGCATTGATTCTTGTCACTACATCCTTTTTATCCACACCGTTTTCTAAGCATATCAATCCTCGTACATTACACGGCCTTCTTAATGAAAGCATGCATTAAAGTTAGCGCCAGTATGAACAGCCACAAGTGCTTTTAATGACACGTCCTGACTATTCACCAAGGAGTTCAGGGCTCTGTTTTTAGTTTTTATTACATTTTGTCATTTACTCTTATCCTCATAGATCACTCATAGGCTCAAAGACTCACGGCTATATTTGTAGATGCAAATTGTAAATGATTTAACTTAATTCGACTTCGTGTTATATATCTATACGTTCTAAACTTTTTGTTTCCGAAACTTAACAGTATCATTTTAAGTGCATTTAGACTTACCATTATGATGACGAATACTATACGATAACTATACGAATCTATAGATGAGCGGCACAAAGTAGGTAGACCAAAAACGATTACACTAACTTTAAAAACTTTAGCGGTCTATAAAATATTATTACACAGTTACACAAGAGGTAACGCGTTCACGTAAAAGGTGTTACATACCTTTGAATTGCCTGACGTCTCGACCTGGTCTCACCGGCCATGGTGACAGATTGACTGGCACCGCGGTGGACGCACTCCGTGAAGCAGAAAGTTTTTTTATCTACCCGGGCATTTTTTATATTATTCTTTCGCCAATTTACATATCGTACACCATACTACAGTATTCATCTACTATAATTAAATCGAAGTTACACGATCGTGGTGTTTATCCGACTGTACATCAAAGCGAGGAGCACCAAAGAACATGCTGTAATTAATATATTCATTTTTGTTTTATATGAAATAAGATTCAGTTTAAACATGTTTTCTTCTAATGATATAATCGCTAACAATCTTAAAATATTAATTGCAGTATATACAAAGTTCTCGTTTGTAGTTACTTTGTAATTTTTAGTATTTGGGTTTGGATTTGAGGTGACTTTGACTCACCATTCGGCACTCTTAAATTTCCCAAATCAATACGCTACATTCAAGATTAAATAAAACTAGTCCAATATCATTAAATCAATGTATTTCTTGTATTTACAATAGTCGCACTGCGAACCAGCACGTGTTAAAATATTGCACAAAGATTGCACGTGTTTCAAATCGACAGTTTACAGTTTTATACATGTACAATAAATATTATAAGTAATTAACAGGTATATTGCTGAAATAAAACCAAGACCTCATCATGATTTTGATATCAGACTACTCCCGCGTCTCGGCTAAACAAATATTCATGTATCAAGGGGGACTTTCTAAACATACAAAGAACAACCAGACTTCTGTGTGTGGAATACACATTTTTTACCTTTCATTTGTCCCGCGACTTCTGGCTCAGCATTCAGAGTCACTTAAAAGCAACATATCAACTGGCCCGTCGCTGTTTTATTTCAACAATAAACTTCAGTTATTCTTATAAATAGAATATAGTTAAACATGTTACTTCATAAGCACTTGTCTCACCATGAGTTCTAACAGTAAAATCTTATCGTATATAGCTTAAAAAGTAATGAGAAATTCTAAATAGACTTGACTCTAAGACCAACTATGCTCTTTTCCTCTGAGCTCGGCATTTTATGACATGCCTACATTATTTTTGTTTTAAATAAATAATCCTATATTTTTGCAATAGATTTATAGAATTCCTAAAAAAATATTAAGTAGTTTTAAGCTTACAAAAAGCTTTAATAAGGCTTTCTTGTACCTGTGGCACTCTATTATAAGAATTGGCAGATTCTTGAAAAGACTAAATTGTATTAGTTAAGCTGCGATTTGAGCCTGGTGTATTTGCAAGACAAGAAACTATAACAAAACTTGCCATTTCCATTTCCAAAATCATTATTATTTAAGGATAATAATCTGCAACATTTCCCTTCATATCACACGGTTATATTCCATGGTGAATTAGATTATAGTAAAAAAAATATTTAGACCCGTAATATAATATTTTTTACCCAATCGTAATAGGCGTTGATCAACTTAATTGCATTAGTTATTTTAAGCCAGTGTACGTTTTATTGCAGGCTGAAAAAGGACAATGATCGCTGACCGACGTTGTTATGTTTGCATCGATAAAGAACAATATATGTCAATACCAATAGCTACACATACTTTTTTAATTGTTAATGTGTTTAGTGAGCAAGAGTCAAGCAGAGAAAATAACTTTTAAAAAATTGCTCTCTCGTTGACTAGTATAAGGGTCATCAAAATAAAACGGACTGAAGTAGGTAACAATATACATAGATAACTAAATGTTTTGGTGAGACAGGCGCCTACCAACACAATAGGACCTACGTGTATCATCTGATTTTTAAATATATTTTTAAATATACATAGAGTTATGCCATTACATAGTTACAATGTTAAACCAGTCTCATAGCTTCTTACTTAAAAAGATAAATTGATATCTGTTTCTATTTTGAATATCATAACAATCGTCTTTAATCAAATTTAAAATGTTAGTGTTCTTTTATATTTCACTTTAGTAGCTACAAAAACCTGCAGTGCAGATCTACACTAAACATAATAAGTAAATAAGAGTAAATTTAGACTAGGCACTGCTACCAAATGCTAAATATGAAGTAAATATAAACTACACTATGTATAAAAGATTATTTTAATAAATAAATAACTACATACATAGTTACATGTATAAGATTCGATATACTTAAATTCCTTATTTAAAAATAAGGTGGTATACGTTTAATATAAACTTATATATATGAATATACAATCTCTGAATTCGATATTGTTTTATTCTGAAATGGTCGCGCTTAACACTTGGCACGATTGGAGTCATATTTGTATCGATAATTCTACTAGTAGTTTCAATAAACCACTTGTCACGCTTGTCGTTTTCCAAATAAGAATGGATATATAAACTTCATTGATCGTTAACTAAACAATACTTTTGTCAACGCATTTCTAAATAACAGCCAGGCAAATGTATGCAGCGCATGTCAAATGACTACAATTCTGGAGAAGTTTTGAACTTGGAAATTCATTAAGAATTATATTAAGTTTAGGAAGTATTTTGTCTTTTCTAGAAAAACGTATTAATATACAGATATCAAAAGTATTGTGATATAAATATACGTCACACAAAATTTGACTTATTGTCTTATATAAGAATATTGCACATTTCAAAAATATTGCACCACATGATCTTTGTCTTGTTTAAATTATTGCACTAGTTTTAATTTAGAATATGATTAATTTTACCAGAATATACATTAAAAAAAATATACATTACTTAAAATATAGATAATTGTTTGTTACTTGAATTTTGCAAGTACATCTCAGTCTCAGTAAATCACTAAGTTCCTGGAATATAACACCATCAAGCTAATCACAGGCTCCCTCAAAACTCCCATTTTAAGTTTCATAAAAATGAGGGACGGGGTGTGATTGGTTTTTAGTTTGATTCTAGATTTGTCTCATTTTTTTAGGGACTGTAACATCGTGTCTAAGGCGTCCATTTTATATGGATCTTTGCTTTAAGTTTTGATTAACTAACAGATATACTACCGTCTAATTCAGCGACAGAGAGCTCCAGGCTGCTGAACAAAATCCGGCAAATATGATTTATATTGTTATAATAACTTTAACTGTAAGCCGTAAATACAAGTCTATGTAAATATTTGTTAGTTTATGAAAAAACGACAGGTTGAAATCAGATTTTAATTTTGCAAAAGTTTATTTAGACACTATAAAACAGGCCCTTTAAATGTTAAGTCATGTATATTTTGTGATTCAGAAACTGATATTAAAAGATGTTATTTCGGATTCATATATTAAATAACTGATATTTACTATCACTTAGATCACATACTTCTAAGAGAAATAAGTGCTTTTCATGAATAATTCTTAACTCAATTTCATGTTGATTCAAATTCAATTATATGATGTAATTGCATGAAAGTGAGCTGACGACGATTTTAGAATCAAAAAACACACACATAACCGATTCTCTAATAACGGAATATTTTACTAATATTAAGATATAGAGATTCGAGACGATGGAATTAAATTCGCTTCATCATTCGATACATTCATATTTCATAACGAAGATACTGAGACTGAGATTGGATAGAAAGATGAAATCATAATAAAAATTCTAAGTAACAAAACGCGTCTGGTATATACATACTCGTATGAATAAATCGGGACTTCGTAGCGATAATATTTTTCATATACGATGCCTTCTTGATAAGGCACCGTTGTCATGCGTGGACTGACCATCGTCCGTGGTGTCGTTAAGTCCCAATTTAAACACCTAATATGGTAAATATTACTATAGAACAGCTGGTATAAAAGTTTGAAAACAATTATTAACATAGCAAAAACTGTCAAGTTTAACATTGAAAAATGGGTGAAGTTCGTCCTTTACCTATAGTATATTGCGGCTAGGGCAGGTAGCCGAGCGTGTCCTCGAGGCTGGCGTTCCTGCTGAGGGGGGCGTGCGCGAAGACGGTGGCGGGGGGGAGGTGCGCGCGCAGCGCGAGTGCGCGTACGTCGGTGCGCTGCGACAGGCGCACGTCCGCGAACAGCGCCGCCATCTCCGCCGACTTCTTAACGCTCAGCGCCTCCTGCGACCCAGCGCCCGTACTGCGGACTGGGAAGGTAATGTCTGTTTATGATCAGTATGGGACGAAGAGGAACAAAATTACAAATAGGAAAAGTACTTCCCATCTCTTAATCAACTTTACACTTTTCGAGATAATAACCCTTTTTTATTATATTTTTTAATTTATTAGAATAACGAAAGGTTATAATTTCAATAAAGAATGGACCACAATAATATAATTACATTTATCTTTTTCAAACAGTTACAACACATACAATCATAAAGCCGATTGTATTTGATTTTAAATATACAAAGACGAAAAAGAGGAAACTAACACCAAATAAACTAAGCTAAGAGATGCTAAATTGAGATACTGCTTTATACAAGTCCATTGAGATTCATTAATTAATAAAAAATAAACACACCTATTGGTAAGCCTACGTTTTTAATTTTTAAGAAATTGTCTGATAACAGCGCTAAAGTCCACTATTTAAATGGAAGTAAAGTAAACAAAATATATATTGTGTCGGTTGCGGGGGAGTAAAACAGAGCCACCCCATCACTTCCTGTGATTGTCAAGACAACTAAGAGATCGGATTGTTATCTATCAGTTAGTATACATACAGTGCCCGATTGACGGCAACAGCCTTACCAAATTCTAATTGTCAAAGTGGGTGTTTAATACACCTCTGGCTCTCCTCAGGAAATGCAGGCGCAGGATGCAGGCAGGAGCGTATGTACGCATTTATAATACTAACATAATCACACGTGCATATGCTATAAAGTGTAATATATCTATTCACAAAACCTATGCTGACGATTAATAACTTTACTACTACTCACCAGTAAGACGTTGCATATTTCTCGCTCTGGGTTTATTCTGCAGTAAAAGTTCATAGTCGAGAGCAACACTGTCGCTGCTGCGAGCACGACGTACACGATCTGAGCGCCGACGACCACCCCATCGGCTAAAATAAAACCAAAAAATCCTAACTTAGTAAAAAATATGCTAAAACTCCGAGTTAGTTTTACTGATTGATTTTGTCGAAGCTTCTGATTAATATGGATTGGTCAAATACTGAAAATATTCAATAACAGCATGAAAACCAGAAACTTTTTTATGGTTTCATTTCGTCGATGCAGTGCCCTTTCAGTTGCCACTTTAATACAGTTTCATTACTAATAACTTTGTACTTTAAACATAATAAAAATCAAAATAAATATGGAATGCCGCAAGGGACTAAATTGGTACCCTAAACTCAAAAACTGGAGAGTATGTATAAAAGGTTTAATGACAGTATAGGATCTCGTGTATTATGTGTGTATGTGTACAACCAGTACCCATAATCGAATAGTGCCCAATATATACGTACGTATACGTAAAGGACTGACTGACATGAGTGACGCAAAAGGAGAAACAAATTTTAACGGTATCCTTAAATTAGAATAGTATCTATTAAAATAAGGTAATATACAGTAGGATAACTTACCTTGTTCTTCCACTCTTGTCATCATCAAAAGCCCTCTTCATTCTATCTGAGTAGGCCTTGGAAGGGCTTCTTAAGTATTCCATACTGTGTGATGCTTGTATCCGTCTAGGTCCGGTGCAGTAGCATTTGTTGCTATCGGCACAGCTTTCTGAGTCACAAGAGCAGTAACTGAAGTCCCCATCATAGTAATCCCTGAAAATTTGGAGTTAGATCCTTAGTACCACATAAAATATGGAATTTCAAAAGGGACTGGTTAAAAAGTCCTATGGACGATATTGAAGAAATAATTTGAAAACAATAGAAATCAATACTAAGTGATACCAAGTGATACTAATATTATAGTAAAGAATATGAACAATAAAAAAATACTAAAATAATATATATATATATATATGTATATATATATATATATATATATATATATATATATATACAGGAACTATAAAATATCAATCAAATAGGATAGCAATCACACAAGAAATAAGACAAACAAAGTACATGTCAATTAAATATAAAATTACCTAATTTTAAATGCAACTGAAGTTACAGATACTAAAAAAGCAAAGACATTTAACAAAGTAATAATACATAAAGATATATTTTATAAGAGATTCATCTGATATGTGACTAATATTTAATGTTCTTAAACTATTTATTTGCTGCAGTTTAAAGAACAATAATGAAAAATATTCGAATCAGATCGGTGGTGTTTGAAAAGAAGCCTGGGTGGCCCGAAACCGGCAGGCTTGTATGAAAGTGACAGTAGAAACAACTCGTGACGTATGTAAGGTTAGAAGCATGGCTGGCTTTTGTCTCTGGCTATCCAATGAGGAGAAGGGCGTGAGTTTAAGTATGTACTGATACAATTTTTTGAACATCAATTTAAATCAAATCAAGTCTAACTTATGAAACACAAACGTTATTATTATATTGATTAATTAATATAAAGATTATAAATTTAAACTTCATTTCCTAACTATAATCAGTAGCAGTAAATTAACGCCATGTCTATAAGGACCATTTCAATTGTCTTCATAAAATAAAAATAATATGTTACTGTACTGTACTACTACTACTACTACTACTACTACTACTACTACTACTACTACTACTACTACTACTACTACTACAGGAAATTATGATTTCAAAACGTTTTAATGTATTAAATGAATAGAATCCTAAATGATCTTTTCATTTAATATTTTCATAGAAGTAGAATTTTAATAGCCCGTCTCTTTCCGTGGGTGTTGTAAACGGCGGCTTAGTGATCGGACTGTTAACTATCAGACAGTATATATACAGTCATACAGTGCCTGGATGACGGCAATCGGTATACCCCTTATTACGTCAGTGGTACCACATTCGTTTAATTTTTAAAGAATACTAGCAACGTCACACATGACTAGTATTCTTATTAACCCCCCCAGCTAAGCTAGACGCTTGTGTTAGTGGTGGGATTACGACGGTAGTGTACCGCGTGGGGTTTGAACCCGCAACCACTTGATCGCAAGTCCGACACCTCAGCCATCACGCTACCGCAACTGTCAAATGCTTACCTCTTCAAGGATACAGGCGTTAGCTTATCTATGTATGTGCTTAATTATAGTTGGCAAAGAGTCGACGTTTGAGAAACCTCTGAATAGCAATTCAGGGATATACGGATGAGTGTATTTACGACTATGTAAGTATTTTATACACGTGGTACTTTAGACTACTTTACAATTAATACGTAACAATTTTCTAAGGCGAGTTGAAATCTTTCTTTCAAAATTTTAATACACCAGTGGAATTCAAACGACAGTGTCTACTTGTATTTTTTTTTACAGAATTTATCCATTGCCTAACCAGATAGGAAGTCGAGGCTATACTATACGTGCAGTAATGGCGGATTCTTGGTCATAAGTCAACAGCTAAAACAATAAATATAACCAATTAACTAGTTAACACTACAGCAGTCAGGTAATCAAATCATATACAGTATGAGTTTAAAGTAGTGTGCGTAGAAAAAACGCAAGTGAGGTAAGTAAGAAACTGTTGATTTATGACAATAACAACACTAAAAATCTACAAAATTTAAGGTCGCTAAAAAAACGATTATCGGTTAAAATTAAAAAGAAAATAGTGCAGATATATTTTTTCACTTAACACCCATTTGTTTTTAGAGTTTAATTCTCTGGGGTTTTGTTATCTCTGTTACTTATTTAATGTTACATATTAATATATTACACAATATTCACAATATCACCTACGTTTATGATCACTACTGTGCTCTCTTCTGTGATATTAAAGAATTAGAATACCAAATTGAACATTATTGTTATTCAATTCAAAGCATGTAGCCGGTACTTACGTAATTTTTTTTAATCAATAAATAAACACTTTGAACTCGACCAATAACATCTTTATATATTAATTTTATTATTTATACATTATTAAATTATTATTGTATAATTTTAATTATAATTGAATGTGAGAGAGCTATGCTTCGGCGCGTATGGGTCGGCTCGACCGGAGTATTACCACGGCCTCACAGAAAACCGGCTCTAAAACAATGCTTGCATTGTGTGACCGAGTGAGTGAGGTTACTGGAGGCCCTTTACCTTCCTCTCTGCCCACCCTTCTTTTCCCTTCCCCTCCTCCCTTTCCCCTACCCTTAAAGGCGGGCAGCACTCTTATGATTCTTGGGTTGCAAGTGTTCATGGACTGTGGAAGTCACTTATCAACATCTCGTTTGTGTGCCTCTATACCATAAAAAATACATACTATTTGTATACTATAAAACAATGTTGCTTATACGGATGTACTTGGAAGTGTAAGCTATAGCGATAACCCCTCATTTTGACCGTTAAGATATAAAAACATATATAATAAAACATGAATGGTATCATGGCTGTTTTGAAACACAACCTGTATACAAAGAAACAACCAATTATAAATACAACTAAATATACTTAATTCAGTTCAGTAATTCACGAGGTGTCTTGCGCGGGCTCTGCACGCTCTGATTATCCTCTACACATTTCATTTCTACTAGGAACCGTACGAACGTAGGTAATCCTTATAAGAATGACAATAAAGTACAAAATGATATGGCTAATATGAGATTAAATATAATTAATACTACACTCTCTTTGATGAAGACTATTGGTGGTAAACGAATGGACGTCGAAAGTAGAGAAATTTTCGGTGAACAACAGTTTTTTAATGTGAATTTTAATAAAATGTTTATTTGTACTGTATGAGTTTTCTTAATTCTACTGAAGTTTGCACATTTCCTACCAATATTGATTTTTGTAAAATATTATTCCATTGTTTTATATTTTTGTCATAATAATGTTTATTTATGTGGTAGATATAATTACGAACATTTTTCTACATAATGTAACTGAAAGTAAGCTAATTATATAAAAGACACGTAAGAATTGAATTTTTATTTTATTCATCGTATCATTTGAATTAAATCATTTTTTTTATATATCTACTAAAAATTTGTCTGATATAATAAGTCACGACTGAATATTATATACATAAATACCATCACGCCTGTATTCCCGATTGGCAGAGACGTAATTAACGTCCACATTTTGCTGATTATAATTTTAGTTAAATTATCGTAATACGTACGTAGGCTTGCTGCCATCATTACGGCACTTTTGGGACCCGTCCAATTTGGGAAGAAAACTACACATCTAATATGGGGCAATACCACCAAGTTGACTGGTGCCGGGTGGTTCAAGTCCTCCAGTATTATATACCTAGTCTTATAACATATTGTTACAAGGAAACAGATTTCTTTTTTGCATAAAACATTTGTAATGTGTGTTAGTTTAAACATTCATATAATAGCATTAAAAATATATGAAGCTCATTTAAAATTATCTCCATTAATTTTAATACAGTCCTTTAAATGTTGAGGCCAGTTATCAATAGAAACACCTACTCTCTTCATGGTAAAATTCTTCACTGCTTATCTTAAGGATAGTTTTAGGGACTCCCAATTATTATGGAGTTTAGAAGATTAAGATCGGAACTAGATGTCTTCAGCTCTAATGAATTCAGAATTGTGTGGATCGAGCTTTATGAGCCGGTGCTGAGTCTGGCTGAAAGGACTATTCTTGGTTATGGAACATTGTGTTAAGAGACTTTATCACCTTCTCGAGAATCGTATTTTAATACACTTGTGCTGATTTTTTGATATCTTTTCACAAAAACATGGCTCAGTCACTGCTTGATAGCTAACACTCAACCAAACTGCTGACTAATTGCGAAGCTTCTATAGAGCTATATTCATAAACTCAGTCGTTCAACTTGTTAAAATATTGCTCAACAGTAAACAATATTTCTTGTCAGTATTTTTTTTCTGTTAAATAATGAAGAGTGGGTCTCTCATAGGTTGCAAATTCTAAGTCATCTTTTAAAATACGTGACTAGGTGTTATAGTCATTTAATGAGATAAAATCTATTTCGTTCGCACAGGATTTCTCCGAATTCCTTCATTCACTGCTTTGATCACCTTTTTCGTATGAATACTACGTGGATGGCCAGATCTGCTTCTATTCATATTACAAATTAGAGGATTATATCCAAAATAAAAACGCTTGGAAACATGCTGGTCCTGCTCCATAGGACAATCACAATTTAGAGTCTAGACGAAATTAAACTGGATGCTAATTGTACTGTATAAGGAATTATATTTTTGTGACATTGATTTACACACAGAGATTATTTTAACTCACACACTGACTTATTACTTGTTAATATTCTATGAAAACTTTTACTATGTTTGTTAATGTGTGAGCACCATGTATCTATCATAAAGTTAATTTATCTGTCGTTGCTTTTCTGTAATTCTTTTTACCTATTTCGGTATAGCAATTTTATGCTGGCTGCATCGTTTTCACACATAATTATAATTATATACAATGATTGTATTTAAACACAACATTTTAGACGAGTACGGTGGAGTTTCTTGCCCATTCTTCTCCATATGAAAGTACATTTTGGAAGGAGCAACTAGAATTAGTTAGTTGACGTTTAAAAGTGCCTTTTGGGCCTGGTAGAAATAAATGCTTTGCTTTAAAAAATTACAAAAAGAGGAGGTTTCACAGATCAATAGCCCGGTACATAAAAAATCTACTAATACAAAGCGGATGGATGATGAAGGTTTCAATAATTGCATTTAGCTCTATACCTACTTTTTGTTGCTATGCTATCACAGCAATTCGATACTCTTTATCACAATACTCCATTTCATTATCACATAAATGTAAAGTGTATGGTATTTTAATATTATAACAGTATTTATTGCCATTAATATACTAAGTATAGTATATTAATGGATTTTGCTACTTAAAATTTGGAATCTGTATTTTCTAACGCTAATAAAAGTGTAATAAAACATTAAAGTATTAATAAATGGAAGCAATCTACAAAAAGACACATTTATACAATCTCAAGGCCTCGCTATAAAAGTAGACTTTCAAATTCTTATCAAAATGTGTGTAATCACACTACTGCATCACGACCATCATAGCGTAGTGTAAATGGCCTCACACAAAATGTCTTTGATCAAATTGTCGGTCTTCAAGCAAATTGCGCAAATTCCTAGCTTAGCTTTTAGTGTTATTGTAAGTAATTATCCGAATGGCTATCGATAAAGTGAACAATAAGTATCGATGCAAAACAATAATCACATTTATATGTATATTTACGAAATATCACAAATGTATCTTTTATTAAATAGTTATATGTTATTTCCTTCTATTGGGTAATTTCGTACGTTGCTACACCTGTTTTATAATGGTTGGGATCTCTAGTAAAGACTTGCAAATGATTACGGCAACTATTTCATAATTTGTTCAGCTCAGAGCTTGTCTTATACATGAAATGTGTTTTCTTGAATGAACGCTACATTTGTGTAATATATTTCGGATCTTATTTGACTTAAATTAAATACGAACTTTCTGTAGAAAGCTTGCACTTGAAGTCGAAAAAGATTCTGTTGATTATTTATAGATATTCTGTTAGATGTAATGATATATTGCTAAATTTAAACTTGTGGAGGCCGTGGTTTTATATGTATGTATATCTTTATTTGAGACTTTTCTTATGTTGTTCTAAACGTATTTATGCATATATAATACTCATTTAATGTCGACGTTTTCATAAGGATTCCATTATAAGGAGATTAACATTTTTAGTTGTTACATTAACTTATATAAAATATTTTATCAATCTTCTTTAGAGGATTTAGAAGAAGAAATGAAAAAAATGCATTCTTTATTTTAGCCTATTATATTTCTTGGGTAGCGAAAATTGCGTTGTTTTGTGATGACGTAACTTTGACCGCGAATCAAACTTTTTACTAATAAATTTGCTATACTCAAAGACACCTTTATTTGTTAAGCATAGATTGTATGTCATAACAAAACATCTGCCCTTCACTTATAAACACGAAAACGATTAATTCTCTCATGACTTTCACACTCAGTAATTATATATCTACATTAAAAATATTAAGCAATAAACTTACCTTAAACAATCTTTGCAGCTCTTGTTTTTATTCAAAAGATTTGACTTGCTTGAGCTTGGAGGTTTGGCATCCACCGCCGAGCAATAACACTTGTTCTTGCAATCATCTTTCAAGGAGCAGTAACATCTATCTATGCAGCTCTCAGACTCGCATTCGGAACATGACACATATCCACTAGAACTATTCCTGTTCTGACATCCCAAGCGATTGCTTAACGTCAAAAAATCCGAATCTTCTGAAGTAGATGTTCTCTCTAACTGTCTTGGCTTCCCAGTTCTTTGGGACACGTGTAGAACTTTATCTGATCGTTTCGAATGCCGCTGTCGCGTCGTTTGTCGCTTTGGAGGTGGTAATGTTGGTTCTTTGGGACGAAATTGCCGCATGTCGTAACTGGACGTTGATACTGAGCTTTCAGAAATGGGTTCTTTAGGTTCCTGTAAATCTAAGTTAGTATCGGCATTCTTGCTTTTGTTTTTTAAATCTTTCCCAAAAGGCATCCTGAATACCGTCCTCAAACCACTCGCTCCTTTGAATATTTTTCTTCTTTTGTTTTGAAACAAACTATTTTTTCTTAATATTTTCTTTTTCTGCTTCTTCATTATCGCTTTGCTGTGCTGAAATATCTCATCTTTCGTCAGCGTTACGGCAAGTTTCAAAAGAAACTCTTTGTATATGGGTTTTAAATCATTAAAAGACATCCCTTCAGCATCTATTATGGCGTTGAGAATTTCATCCATTGAATGCAAGTTCTCTTGAACTTTGAATTCATTAAAAAGTTCATTGAACCCCAATGGCGATCCACCTCCTTTCTTACCATTGTTTCTGAAATAAAATGCAGTATGACTACATTATTTTATTATAACCATTAAAGAAGTAAGTATTATTAAAAGGCCCGATAACTGCACCTAACAAAATAATTTAGATACGACAAAAACAACAGACAGACAGACAAATTAAGATCAGTCAAAAATAGAAATTTATACGTTTCGAGGAAATATTACAGACAATTATACCTTTTCTTTTTTCTTTTTTTTAAAAGACAACTCCCGCACTAGGATTAATTTCTGTGTCGCGGGGGACTTTACAAACATTCAAACAACGGACACAAAGAACACCCAGACTCAGAACAACAATTTGAGGATTACACAAAGTGTTGTCCCGTGCGGGGATCGAACCCACAACACTCGGCGCAGCAGTATAGTGGCGAGGTGACCACTTAAACCGCTACGCCATCCGTGCAGTCCTATCTTTCAGTCTCATTTTTAACCGACTCCAAAAAAGGAGGAGGTTCTCTATTCGACTGTATTTTTTTATACTCGCTACCTCAAAGCTTTCGACTGGTTGAACTGATTTTTATGTATTTTTTTTTTTATTTGAACGGTGGTGCTTTCAGTGTGGTCCGATTTCAATTTGGTCCAGTTCTGACAATGGAATCCATGAGAAAACCATATAAGTCTTAAATTTGCATTAAGAATGTGCGCGACAAATGGACCAATGTTCAATTGAATCTAAATCAGAATTTGATCATGGGACATGCGATATATCATTAAAATTAGAAGTAAGGGTTTAAATGTAATGTTTTTACGATAGAAAGTATTGCGCAGTGACTTGTAATTGCAAAAACGTATTGAAGGCGGTTATCTACTTTTTGATAAGTCAATTATTAAGCAAATCTTACTAATCTTATATATTTTACATAGAATAAACGAAGATTTTGGTTATTTCAAAATAGAAAACGCAAAACGCATCATGTGACTCAAATTAGTATCTTATATGCTCGATATCATTATTTTACTTTCTTGCGATAAAATAACTAGTACATTGGCTTTCTCGGTAAGGATGTTACAAGTGTAATGATGTTAAAAATAACTCGACATATATCAAAGTAGAGGAATGCATCGGACGCGGTTGCGTTGCCACAATTACTCGCATGCGAGTTGTCGAAACACTCCACTAAGCACGATCCATTCCATCTTGTTATACAGCTATTTCAAATCATCATATTGACCATGTGTAAAACACGACGGGAATGAGATGTCAGCGCACGTAATGGATAAGAGGAAATAACACGTGTAAATAATGCGTGCCATTGTAATTACACATATTGAAAACTTATTTTAATTATAAATTTTATTCTCTCAAATAAATTAAATCATACGTACCGGTGTCCAATCGACTTGTACCTCGTCAATCCACCAGCATTCAAAAAGCTGCCCGAGCGAGGAATGGCCACTTTAGTTAATATGTCACCAGATTCAGTTATCGATTTTCGGCCACTTTGACTCCTTCTCAGAGGCTCTTTCTTTGGGGGGTCCGGTGGCATTTCCGAAGGCTTTTTCAAAGGTATAGGCGGTGGCATAGTCGGTGGTCTCTGTAAACTTTTCCTTCGCTCTAATGCTCTGAACAACTCAATTTTCTCCGATACCTTGCTACGCACCGACGATTCAGTACTGCTTTGGAGTTTTTTTACATTTGGGTTCTGTCGAATGCTAGGACTTTGGGACTTTTTTGAGGACTTCTTGGAGTCATGAGTGTCACTACCACTTGTGTCATTATTCTTAATAGAATCCAGTTTGGCTTTTACTTCTTCAACTGTAATTCTTTTAATATCGGCGGGATTCATTGACGAAGGGGGGACCGCTTGTAGCAGGCTCTCTGATGACATCCTCTTTGTTCTTTCTTGTTTAGGTTTTTCACAAAATGATTCGCTGGCAGAGAACCCATCCGCTCTATCACTGTCACCGCTTTGTGAAGACGAACTTCGCTTCTTTCGAGGTGGCCTTACTGGGACCTCGTTTGGTGACATACTGCTACCGACGCTCATGCAGCTCACTCCGTTCCGACTTTTCAGCTTCTTTTTATCACTGTGCCCTTGCCGGCTCATGTGCGCCATTAGTGATTTGTATAACGTAGCCGCTATCACGATAGCGTCTTCAGTCGTTTGACATACAAATCCATGACACTCCAATTGCTTCGCGACGCCAATCTTCCTCATCACAACAGCGAAAATGGGTGAATGCATGTTTTCGTTGTGGGAGAGGATGTACTTTTTGTCTGCTGAGTCTAAATTTTGAAATAGAGCTTGTCGATCAATATTATCGGGATCTGTTATAAGAGGCAGGAAGGCGTAGCATAATTCCCGTTCGTCCATATCTACTGGCTGGACGATGAATTTCACGGCTGACCACACTGCTATTGTGGGGAAAGGATTTTGTTGTTCTAAATCTCCTTTTTCTCCTTTATATCTAACTTTTAAACCACTCTTGGATATTTCTAGTTTACCGTTAAAGGAATTCTTATGGCGATAGTTTCTTCTGTAGTTGAAGTACAAGTCCCTGAGGGGTGTTTGGAGGCCTGACAGACTAGTGACTTTGCTGTGCAGGGGAGTTGATCCAAGATAGTGCACATTAAATATATGTACTCCGATGTTTTCGATAGGTTGTTTAGACTCGCCCGCCATGTCTGCGAACATCCTTTCTATCCTGTCCTGCACTGTGTTATTGATTCTGTTGAGTTTATTGCTCTGGCAGTAGCCGTCATCATCTTCGTACAATGTTGCTTTACTATCTTGTGTAGATTCAACCTGTGGGCAAGTATATCCATTTTAATATATGAGATTATGGTAGGAAATCGTGGTTCCAAAAGAACCTATATAATTCCGTAGCATGATGGCATGCTGATTACTTTAGCGGACCTCAACCTAGTCGAGCCTGTTCGTCATACAACTATTCTTATCAAGACAGATTAACAAGAATACCTTTAAAATGTAACACGAGTTACAAATATTCTATAAAAAATAGACAAACGTGGAAAGCTCACGCCTGTACCCCTAAAGGCTAGCAGAGACATATAAAACATGGGTTTAAGTTTAGTCTCACTAACGTTGTAGGGGCCTATGGCCGTCTACCAGAGTATTATAATCCTTTTTAGTAAAGGGAAGGCAATGAAAGGACATTGATATTCCCTTACCAAAGAGTATAGAGTATAAGCTATAGCTGGAGAACGTCGTGGTCTGATACTTGTAAATCAAACTGGCACTAGCGATTATGTCCGATCCTCAACACTAGATTTGGGAAATCTATAAAAACTGTAATAATAAACTCAAAATTATATATGATATGTTTCCGATATAGAACATGATACCAAGGGGCTGCCATAACGTTTACGTACGATACACTGCATTGAACAATGATGAATAATCATAAGAAACAAGTAAAGCAACGTCTATCAATCGTAGCACGCTTATGTATATATTTTAATAATTAGATAAATATTATACAGTAGCTGTTCTTTGCAGTTTAACCTGCGTTTATGGACACTGCTCCGTTCTTAATTAGCGCAATGTTTAATATTTTATATTAACCCTCAATAAATACTGTTTCCACTACAAAGTTCTTTTTTAAGAACTGGAATCTTGTAGTTTATATAGTTTAATCCAAGAAACAAACAAATAACTGTTGAGCTCTATTACATTACTATATGTATATTCCTTGTAACACTAGATTGTCAAACACTGACATATTTAAATTGATGTTGAAGTATTCACAATGAGGTAATTTTAGTACAAAACAAACAAATCATTGCTCAATTAAAGTTAAAGTTATCGCCAACCCACTAAAGTACCTTTATAATTTCGTTGGCAACGGTTTGTAATTAACATTACAACATGGCCTACACTGTGTTGAAATTTACTATATGGTTCACAAAAATTGAAATGTATAAAAATACACAGTGAACATGCCTGAGAGATGCAATATTTGTCATCCTGAAGTCAAAAACCATGGAGAATACTAAAATTTTTAAAAGTTTTACTTGAAAATACATTATTAAAGGAAAAAAAAATTTGTAAAACTATTTTTTTATCTGTAATATACTTTCGAAGATATTATATTTTTTAGTAACGCGTCCGTTTCCCGCTGCTGTGACGTCACTTTCCAACGGTCTTCAAGAGTGTGCACCCACTCCTGGCTTGTGTATGAAATTGTGGTCAATAATAGGTTAAAATATTTATGCCACAAACTGGAAATGATATTGTGATTAAACATAGGCAATAATCGTGAACTATGTATGAGTGAAACATTACAGTGAGTCCGGCGGGTGTTGTGAAGTGACATCACAGGTGGATTTGAAAAATTGAAAATTGAAATTATCATAATATCCAAACTGATTGCTTCATTTGAATGAAACAAAAAACAAATATATGTCTAGACAATTAGACTAAACGGTTACGGAGTTTCAATAGATTAAACGAACCTGTTCACATTCTCCGAACGTATATCTGTTAAGCAGTGCCGTACTGTTCATCCGAGCATTATGATAACACGTAACATACTAAAGTACAACCATTTTAAATATAACTTCACCTTATCCCTCCTTTCAAGTTCGTGGTTCAAGCTTGGTGTGTACTGGCTTGTGATGGAACGCGTGTCGTCAAAAAGCGCATCGATCTTCTGTTTGTAGGAGAGTGAGGAGATGGATGGCGCGCGCGCACGCCTTGGCTCATCTTCGCGGCCCAGGCGGAAACCGCCAAGGGAACCGCTTTGGTTGTCGCAAGTCACCATCTGTTGAAAGTAAAAAAAAAAACAAACTATGTTTAAAATAGAACATTTAAATAATTACCACCAAAATTAAATTTTAGTGCGATATATGTACTACATTGATCTCTCGTGATCATTCTGTATTACTCAGCACCTGATCTTGAGATAACCTTTGATCTTTCTATTGAAAATGTCATATAAAAAGTAAATTCAGTGTCTATATATTAATTTAGAGGTATTTATAATAGTAAGAGGGCTTGGACTGCGACCCTGACTTGCTTGAGATATTGCTTTTACTCACCAAACCAGCTGCACCCTATTACGTAAATGAAACAAAACTAATCGGCAAAATGTGGGCCTTAATTACACCTCAGCCTACCCTTTGGAATACAAGCGTGAGTGTATATTATATTTTGTGTTTGCATAGTACATCCGTGTAGTCCAGAAGATAACCAGCGCTAACCACAAATATATATCTAGCTGATGTTGAACCGGATCCTATTCCGGTTACGATAACTATATTACTTACGTTAATTTTGAGTATGACAGAATATATCTATGCTATGGTATAAAAGGAATGTTGTTTATATGAAGGCATTGGCAAGTGTAATCAATAGATAATAGCATACCTGCACACGAACTGTTCGTCTAGTCGTTAGAGATGCTGACTGTAGGTGTCATGGGTTTTATTCCCACACTAAATTAAAAATTGTGCGATCGACTAGTAGTTTTCTCGAGTCTGAGCATTTTTTAGTATCCGGTGATTGGACCTGGTGGATGGGTGATAAAGCAATATTTTTTACATTGACAGAGCCATGCTTAGACACGAATGGGCCGGCTCGACCGGTGCGATACCACAATCTCACAGAAAACCGGTTGTGAAGTAACGCTTGAGTTGCATTTCCCCGAAATGAGTGAGGTTTCCTGAGGCCCAACTCCCCCTAACCTCTTTCCATCCCCGCATCCCCTTATCCCTCATCACCCTCAAAGGTGGGCAGCGCACTTACGACTGTTGAGTTGCAGGTATCCATGGACGGAGGTTGTCACCTACCATCAGGTGACCCGTCTGTTCGTTTGTCCCTCTATAGTATAAAAAAAAACAAATGCAAGTTTTATTTTTTCAATTTAAGTTAAATTCTGATCAATCTCGATCATGGTTCATATCGTACCTGTGGACGTACGAAACCCCTAGGAATTAATTATCGCAACTATTTTATTTAGTCACGGTAGATAACATCAGCACCCATACGATACAACAGTTAGTTACGAAAGTAAAGCATTACGAAGCCTCTTTATAATGTAATGGGCTACAAATACGTATATTTACATATGTATTTACAATGTATTGTGACTGGCTGTGACCGCAGATGGGTAATATAAGCTTGAACAAAGTGATTTGCATTACGCAAAAATTACTCCGTCATCTCATTGATGTCACTAAATTGTTATTTTATGTGAAGTATATGGCCGTTTGGTTTTATTTATGTACTTACTTAAGTATAGAAATGTTGTGATCATTAAATTTGGCTGATTTCGTAAATATAAGTAAAAAATGCTTGCATTGTATTGCCGAGTGAATGAGGGTACCGTAGGCCCAACTCCTTTCCTCCTGGGCCCCGAGAAACCTCACAAATTTCGGGGAACTGCAAAGTGAATTTTACGTGTGGCCGTGGTATCGCTCCGGTCGAGCCGGCCCATTCGTGCCTAAGCATGGCTCTGTTAGTATGGCATGGCACTGTAGGTATGTATAAGATTTGTAGTTTATATTTCTTGATAAGGTTTTGTAATTTATACTTTATGTCAAATCTAAAACGAAAATGGCGAATATCTTTTTGATTGAAATTCATCAATCAATCAATTTAATAAACACTGTACAGTGTTATTAATTGGGGACATGTGTTGGGACTTTAGTACTTACTTTTCGAGAGGCATCAACGAACTTATACATATTGTTTCACAGAAGTGTAGTCAAATTTTAGGAGCGTTATTCATGTCTGACAAATAGTAATTTTGTTTGAAAAAATAGATTTAGAATAAAAAAAAGCCACATTTAGAAACAACATAGGTAATATAAATTTTAATTATTATTTTTTTCCGGGTGTGCTTGGCATTAAATAGGCCTCTTTATTTAGCAATTCGAAACGCAGCCTATGATTTACAAAAATCTAATAACAATGATCGGTGTAAACAGCCCGGTCCCTGTATTTTGTTTTCCACAATATCTTCCTTTCCACAATATAACTCAACAAACGTTTTAATACATAATTATTATATGCAGAGTGTACACGTAATTCACGTGGTTGGAGGGTGGATTTCTTTATGTTAAAGGGACGTAACACCCGTTCCACAAAACATACGTGTTATACAAACATACTATGCCATAAGTAGCACAAATACACATACATACCTATATTATAAGCAAATTAAAAGCTCTATACACACTTCACATACACCAAAAATAAAGTACATTAAGAGGATTAACATCATTTTTCGAACAGGAGATGTTGAGCAAAATTATCAAACAAATAACGTCTAGTAAAAAAAAAAAAAAAAAACGTCTAGTAGGCTCACTTGATGTACATTTCATATTACGATCGAAGCATCTATCGCACTTGGTTACGTGTAGTTACATAACCATCCATCAATACTGGATAATGTATTCGTAACATAAGTTTTTGCCTGCCCGTTACAAGTGCTCATAAATAGGAAGGTGTTACAATGTCTCGCGATTTGAAGTAATTTCCACTGTTTTTTTTTTAGAAACAGTGATTTTTTTATAGAAAAATGAATGCCTGTCCGGATATATGTATGTACTTTTAAAGCAATAACTTACAAATTAAAACAATTGAAGAAGGAATTGATATTAATAAAAATCAAGAATTTGTTTCTAGTTGCACTCCTTTATCTTAAAACAAGTCTTATTTGAAAAACTCTTTTAGATTTTAAAAACACAATTCCCAGTTAATGCTTTGTATGTGTATGATATTCTAATTGTACTGTTAGTAAATGATTTGTCACTTCCGACATTTCTCTTGCTATTAAGATTTTTTTTAATTTTTTTACCTAACTACGAATAAAACGTCTAAGCACCATAAAATATTTTTGAAAAATGGTAAAATACACCTATGTATATTGATAAGAGATATCAAGTTTCAGAGATTGTTGATAGAAAGGCAACTAAATAAAATTTAAGTCAATGCAGAATACTTTGTTTTATTTCCATTTCAGTGAATATTACAGTATTATTTCCTTACCCAAATAACTGGAAGTTGCAGGTATACGACCTGACCTGACCAGACCTTCTTGAGCTTTTGTTTACACTCAATTAATCCAACACCATGAGCAACCCCCTTTTTCTTTTATTGTCCTACCTTCACGCCTGCGTTTTTCTTAAAATATCTCATACACATTTAAGTTCGGAAAACGTTCTGCTATTGACAATAGGCTTCTACATATTACGTGAGATGGACCAAATAATTGTATGTGAAAGGTGGGTTGTAATGACCTCTATCTACTTATTTTTTCAGACACTGGCTTAAGTATATTTTTTTTATACCATATGAAGACAAACGAACAGACGAGTCACCTAATGGTAAGTTACTTCCACGGCCCATGAACACTTGCAACTCAAGGGTCTCAACAGCGCTGTCCACCTTTTAGGGTAGGGGAAAGGGACAATGGGAAAGAGGGGACGAGAAAGGGAGGAGGGGAAAGAGGGTTGGGGCTCCGGTAACCTCACTCTGTCACACAATTCAAGCGTTGTTTAACAGCCGGTTTTCTGTGACGCCGTGGTAATACTCAGGTTGAGCCGGCCCATACGTACCGAAGAATGGCTCTCCCATGTTAAAACGTATTAAAATATTAAAGTAATGTAGCTGTTACCCAAGATAAAAAACACCTCTTCAGTAGAGTTGGGAGACTCTGCAGAGTAATATTTTTCTTATCGAATAACCACAGTTACAAAGAACACCCAGACTCGGAACATTTATTTGTGAATCACACAATTTGTGCGGTATTTGAATCAAACCCACGGCACAGATAAGCTTGATAAGATAAACAGTATCACCAACTACTAAACCTACAGACCAGTCATTATAATTACATTGTTCAATGGATGGTGTATAGCTTAAGGGTTAACGATTACAACTCAGACGATTGTACCGGTAGATGAGTTATGGTTAGATATGGATAAGCACCACTACGGTGTTTTACAGCAATGTTTGATAAGAATACATTATTTTTTCTTGCTGTTTTTGCTACTAAATAGCAACATAGACAATCATTGTAGAAGTTTTTAAAATATCCTCTATGGCTGGCTTAGTAAAATTTTTGCCAGTTTCGTCAGAATATGTAAAGTAAGATAAGCATGTTTAAATTTTTAGAACTAAACCACGGGAAGTGCCACCCTCTCGGCTCCATTCTATTTCACATGTTTGTTAAGCCAAATCAGCTTAAATAAGTGCCAATGTTTAATTTTTGATCGGTTTTATGACGAATGTCTTTATGTCGTTACATTAGTTATTTGCAGATGGTGATGGTTGGATGGTATATAGGACATCTATGTACATTATTACTTGTCATATATTAAAAATATTTTTAACCCGAACCGACCGAACGACCGCATTACTTACTTCTTAGAACTGCAATTACATGCAGATTTATATTTTATTTTTTTTATTAATTAATACAAAACGAAATATTTTCAAATTTTAACCACCTGCAATCATTTTAAAGAAAGGCAAATTTTCATTAACTACATAGGGTATAAATAGGAATCAAAAATCAAAGTTTCATATATGTATATACTGACATGCCAGTGATCGTATATATTCAAATTTATGTTTTAGTGGATAACAATTATACAAGTTAAGACTTAGAAAATTGTGTTACTTTTTATTTACCTAATAAAATAAAATTAAAAACTGACTACACAACAACGTGTTAGCAATAAACAAAAACAAGCACTTACTGTTTACTCTTTGCGGAATATGCGAACCAAACATCCAGACTTTACACTTGAATCACACAAGACACCATAGTTACAATATTTTTTAATATTTTTAAAACCCAAGGAAATATATAGGTCTCAAATATGTTTCATAAAGTATGTTAAGTCTATGAAACGACGTATTTTTTTATATTTTAAAACTGTTGAATTCAGTTATTTACCGTATAAGACAGCAAAATAAACGACTGTGTTATAAAGACGGAACCGGGCCGGTCAGTGATTCACGAAAACTAAATGCCCAGTGCTCATAATGCGGGTCAACTGTTACAAACTTTGGGCAATTATAGCAATGGTCGGTTTAATTGCTACCATTACAGTCTTTTTTTCTACTAATGGTCAGGCTTTTGACAACAGCTGGTTGAATTAATAATAAGTGATGTATAGTTTTGGTGAAGAATTGTGCGATCCCCTTTATTTAAATAATACCAAGAGACGAACATTCTAATAGGTGTGCAAAATATGGGTATTTATAAGCCTCTGCCTAGTCATGCATGTGTTATGTGTGAGTGACATCGGCCGTCCATGGACACCCGCAACTCAACAATTGTAACTGCGCTGCCTGCCTTTAAGGGTGATGAGCAATAGGGGGACGCGGGGAGGGGAAAGAGGGCAGGAGAGATTAGAGGAGAGGAAAGAGGAGAGAGGGAGTAGGGGCTTCGGAAACCTCAGTCATTTCGGGGAAATGCAACGCACTTAATTTATATAAATTGTATCAATATCAATTTATAAATTTATTAAATATTACTGTGTTTAATGTTAAAATACAAAATTATATTCTTATTCCGTATAATAATATTTGATTGTGTGTGTGTTGTCATTACCATAAAAAATATTTTTTTTAGTCTTTCTTTCTTTTAACATATGGCCCTATTTCCTGTAAAACTACTTTCTTGTGAGGGTGTTAATATACACGGGACACACTACACATAAAAAAAAACTTTAACTCACAAATACGGTCCATTACTTATCAATTATTTTACAATAATTCATTTTTCTCATAATTCAAAGTACAAAACAAGAGACAGAGAACTTGAAAGGGGTTGTTATTACTCACTTTTTTACAAGACGATGGGCCTTGGGCCCAATATTTTTCAGCATTTTGACACACCCTCACCACTTATACAGGGCACCTGTAACAATCATAAAATAACTATTAACTAATTAAGTACTATTAACAATTACACAGGCATTTTTTTATAATGTTAAGTTACAACGCTTACTAAAAGGATGTTGAAACAGCATCATAGTAACAGACACATGATATGATGAAAATGATGTAAGCCAAAAGTAAATGGTCACCTCGCATCTACGCTGCCGCGACGAGTGTTGTGGGGCTCACACCTAACAACACTTTGTGTAAACCTTAAATTGTTGTTCTGAGTTTGGATGTTCTTTGTGTCCATTATTTGAATATTTGTAAAGTCTCCTCCCGGTCGACCGGTCCCGATTTTGGAAAAGTCTATAAATGAATTAATCCTAGTGCTGCTGTTGTTTTTCAAAAAGAAATGATTATTTAATTTGATATATTCTTTGATGCGCAATAAGTGGACTGTAAATGTTTTTTAAGTAGAATATAAATTTCTAAACCTTTATATATTTATACTACGCCAGCCCTTCCCTAAAGTTACCCTTGCGTTTATGGTGACTGCTACGCTCATCATGACCTTTTATAGATTGTAGTATTTTTTAAATAAATAATCTATTTTACCCAAAAAGAGCCATTTACATCTGATTGATAGAATAGGGCATTCCTATCTCTACCTATCGTAAAAAACGACTAAGGGATCGGCCTGTTATAAATCAGACCGTAATTTTTTTAACAGTGGTAGAGCCATGCTTAGGCACGAATGGGCCGGCTGGACCGGTGCGATACCACGGCCTCACAGAAAACCGGTTGTGAAGTAACGCTTGCGTTGCATTTCCCCTAAATGAGTAAGGTTTCCGGAGTCCCAACCCCCCCCCCCTCACCTTTACCCTCATGCCCCTATCCTCTTTCCTATCTCCTCATACCTCTCGTCTTTCCCCTCCCCGCATCCCCCTATCAATCATCATGTCCATGAACTTACCATCAGATGACACGTATCTGTACTCAGTTTTCCAAGAAATAAAGTTTAATATTACACAATACACTTAGTGGTCTCACTGGCACACTAATAAGTGCCTAATCAAACAGGAGACCTATCACATTTTTGTGATTAGCTATAAAAAGACGATCAACACAATGAGCTGTCTGCATAGTTATACTAGACCGCAAACATGCAGACACGGACAGGAAATGTGAATTCTACGTGTGGCAGTATCCTGCGGCTACCGTAAATTGTCTATGACTACAGTATATCTCCCACATCCTTTATCAGGATACTACTCAAGTATTATTAGTGAGCGCTAGGATGATTAAACTGATTCATAGTGGAAATTCTAACTGATATTCTTCGAAAGAGACCTTGGAACTATTGGCTACAGTCAATTTACAGGTATGTGTTCCAAACCTTCTCGAGCTATTAATCCATTCTAATAAGCTGTTGGATGCTCGTTAGATTATACTTTAATGTTTGGCAACATTTGAAAAAATTAAGAAGTGAGATATAACTAACTACCTACCTTTGAACTAGGTGTTAACGTTCCTGCTTTATTTTTAATTTTTATTGGTTCCTTGGTACACGACTGTTCATTCCCCTACATAAGCAATATTCATTTTTTTTTTCTATTTCATTTCTTTTTTCTTGTTTCATTTTCAATGTACGCACAGTTTTTCCCTCTTTAGTTGTTAATGTACCTGGTTGATGGCAAAAGGCTTGACCCCATTAAGTAAGTGGGGCCAAATAGTACTTGGATGTTTATGGGTACCTTATGGTTGGTGTAGTATACCTTTAAGGATACAGATGTAAGTGTATGTATGTATGCTAAATAAATGGGAATCTAAGTTTGTATCTGTTATGAGCATGAAATTTCGCATGTAAGTTGTCCAGGGTACAGAAAAGGTTGTCCAGGGTACAGAATTTCTATGAGACATATATATCATACAGACAATTTCGAAAATATTATTTAGCAAAGTTTTATCCCAGTTAGATTGATGTGTACACACGTTGTAAGTATTATATTATTCCGTAAATAAATTATAGCGTAGTATTTTATCCTATATGTGTATAAATAGTGTTTTAGTTACCGTAAAGGATCTTGTGTCGCTTTCGTACTGGCTGGCATTTTGTAAACACAAATAATAGCCTAAACTTTGCTGACACGTTACCGCGTGTCTCGATAGAGATAAAATATAGTCGAGTATGAAGTTATGTGTATAGCTTTAAATATAAACTATACTCTAAAACCAATAACTCAAATTACAGTCTGCCGACCTCTTTTCACCCCCCTCTAGAAAGGTTTTGGCGTGACGTATGGTGATTACAGTCGCCTCCTCTCGATACAAATGAAAAAGAGAGGGGGGATGAGGGGAGGGGAAAACGAGAGCGGGATTTGGAGAGGGGGATGAAAAGGGAGAGGGGCGAGGGGAGGGGAAGAGGAAAGGGGGAGTCGGGCTTCCGGTACCCTCGCTCTTTAGGCTTTACAATACAAGCATTGTTTGTCCACCGGTTTTCTAAAAAGCCGTGGTACTTACCCGGTTGAGCCGGCCCATTCGTGCGTAAGCAGAACCGATTTACTTATTGCAATTTTTTGTAGGCACGGAATACCCGTTACCATAAAGGAAGCTGTCTTGTTAACCCATTTTTTTTTTAAATATAGCTACATAACTGGGGATACAACAGATAACGTGCATGTATGTATAAAAATACTTCAAAACTATACTTGAATATGCACGAAAGTTATGGATTATTCGGTAAAATAAAAAAAGTCGTTCCTATGTTATTTGTTGTTGTTTCTGTTCGTTAAAAACACGACCACTGAAAGACGTAGTAACTGAGTGAAAGAGGATATGACTAAAAAAGTAATAAGCATTGAAATGAGTAATTGGTTGAGGCTTTCGCGGCCGATTGATGACTCGTTGGCTTTATTCGGGTCTAAAGGCCGTCGTATGTTGTCTGCATCCAGTATCGGAGATGGAAGGACCTCTGAAGAAGCTGGCCACGTGTGCTAGCGAAACGTTAGGAAGCAATTCCAACATACGACGGCCTTTAGACCCGAATAAAGCCAACGAGTCATTGAAATGAGTTTTGAAAATTTAAATCAATATTATCTGTAGGCTGTTTTATAAACTAAACAACTACATTTCGTAATAAGTATTAAGAATCGGCTTAAACAATCCTAATACGGCCTATTATATTAAATACTAAGAATTGCAGTAATATCGACCATATTTGAAGATACCGATGAAAGGTTAATAACCCAAGATCACACTAAACCCGTTCAGATAGACACAGTTGTTTACTTAACTATGTAAATGAGATAATATAAATGTGAAAGCGAAAGTTACGTGAAACGATGCAGTTTTAAATATACTGCTAACATACATATATCGTTAATATGTAATTTAGATGCAAATAGATGTATAATGGCAGCTGGATAATCTGTATTAATAGACAATACATTTCGAAGAACACGATGACCTGCCCACCAAGCCTGTTCTATGGAACCATTATTGCATGTTGTATAGTTTACACATTATTTAGATTTGACAACTATACAACTATATAAACAAAGAACACTTAGATTCGGATCATACATTTGTGGATCCCACAAGGCACGGCCTCTAGCTCAGCAGTCAGGATCGCTAATTACTAGATCCACAGCCCACTCATTCACTCAGTCATATTTTGTACTTCGATATAAAACTACGTAGTGCACACACAATAAAACATGAATCAGAAATTCTTTTTTCTTGACTTTACAACTACCGAGTATTAAAATACAGAGATAAACATATTTGCCTCCCCGTGCCTTACTGATTAGAGAACAATACATTGAAAAAGAAATATTCTGTTTTTTCTTCAATGTTTGACATAGGTCTCCGGTCAGTGTACTACCAAGTCAGTTCTTGAAAGTGTTGAAACGGATGCTTTTCATTACCCCAAGAAATTAAAGCAGCAAATTCTATCTAGTTTATTCACCCAGCTTCGGGATCAAATAATATATGCTATATACACGATGACACGAAAAGGCACTCTAAGACTGTAAATGTTGTGTGTTGGATTGTTAAATTCCTCTGAATACATAACATACTATAATTTAATGCTACTCACGTAATACAGCGCTGTTACTGTGCACTTTGAGATTAACGTCGGAAAGTTGGAAGTCTATTGAAAACGAAAGACAATCGATTAAACTAATATTGCCTATACGGATTGATTGTAGAGTGATTGCAAATCATGGTAGCACAGCTGTAACTCGAACTTTAAGCCATCAATTTGGTTTTATTCTTAGATTTTTTCATATGATCCAAGTTAAGAAGATTTCTGGTAGTAATTTGAATTGTCATAATTAATGTTTATAAAACTCGCTATATCAAATTAATATAATTGATGAAGACCTACATAAATATTAAATATCAGGAGGTTACATGACCTTGTGAGAGTTAGCAAAATGTAACTACTATAATTTGAGAATGAATTGCATCTTCTATATATATTAGACCTTTTCACAACTCAGTGTTATTAATGGCAGCAATTTATAATAGTTTAGAACTCAAGGCTCAGGTTTGTCAAGGTTAGTCGCTTATTTCATATTTAAATATGAATTAGTCTTAATTTATAAAATATTAAGATATCGATCGATACAGGGGCACAAGTTTTTCATTTCCCCTGTACTGAAGCGTAAGATTAGTCTGTTGGCCAGTGATCCCAACAGCTGAGACAAAAACTTGTGTTACCCACAAATAATTGTATTATATGACTTGATTGTATTTTTGTCAGTTCCCGGTGACTTAGTAATCATTTCTAATGAGGGATTTGTCTTTAAAAAAACTTACTTAAAACGAAGAAAACTGTTCTTATAATGTTTGGTTCTATCTCCATAAGATAAGCTGAGGCAGACAACGTTGTTGCATATGTACGTGTTGTAAAGTTGACCAACTGAGAGGGAGTAAGGACCACTACACATCTCCATTAATATATACATATATATAACAATATCAGTATTTAAGAGTGGATATATCCCTAATACGTTCTGGCCTTATTGATAACATGCCATCTGTTTCACTAAGGGTACATTTTTTGAATAATATTATTATTCTTACACAGAGGAAATACATATAGAACTACTATAAGCAGTTTTTTTTTTGTTTGTGCTTTTATAAGCACAGCACACAGCTTGAAACCGCTAGTATAATGAGTTGGGGGTAGATACGCGAAGTAATTACCCACAACACACCAGAAATGCACGATGAGAAATAAAACTGAAACCTCGATACAATTTACAAAATTATGATTAAAAACACTAAAAATTATGATTAAAAAAATTGTAAAAAGTATTCAGATATTGATCACCGGATATTACGCGCTATATTGTATTGCAATATTAATTGACATTTCATATGAACATTTATATATCCTTATGAAAATAAATCACTATTCAAATGTGTCTGCATTTGCTAGAAAAACTAATAAATAAATAGATTGCCTTACTATTTCAGACTGTCTCTCTGAGTATAGATAGACAGTCTGAAATTGACTGATTTAGATTTCACTGCATTCAGAGTTCCTTACAAGAAACAAATCGAAAGACTTTAGTTATAGAAACAGTATATTATTATTTTACTGAATCTAATTTTGTATCTGATAGACTAGAAAGTAAAAGCTACATTGGATGCGCGCAGTTATTCAATTATTATAAATTTTTACACAATGAATCAGCCTTTAGTTAGATATTCAAAAGTTTTACAATATACATTCATGCAGTCATCATTTATCCTAGGTAGGTGTAGGTGGAAAGGGTAAGCAGAGGCGTATAATTTATTCCCAGTTACGTGATAGAATTGAAAATGAGGTCAAACTATTCGACTTCCCCGAGAACCACACGGCGTTTTACAATACGTGTAGTGTTAAACTGCTGACTCTAGTAATTCAACTTTGTCTGTTTGCCCAACTTAGGCACCTCCTCCATCTTCTTTTGCAACTGCAACTAGAAAGTCGTAAGTGCACTGCCCGCCTCTGAGGGTGAAGAGGGATGAGGCTATGCGGAGAGGGGTAAGAGACGGGGATGAGGAATTGGGAAAAGGGGTGGGAGATCAGGGGTGACGAATAAGGAGAGAGGAGTTGGGCTCTTTTTTCCTATTTCCTCATCCCCCTCTCCTCCCCGCTTACCCTCATCCCTCATTCCTCATCATCGTCAAAGGCGGGCAGCGCACTTACGACTCTCGAGTTGCAGGTGTCCTTGGACGGCGGTTGTCACTTACCATTAGGTGACCCGTCTGTTCGTCTGTCCCCCTATAATACAAACAAAAGTTCCCTTGTTGCGTCAAAAGCGAAATATTTGAATCTATAAACGTTAAGCTGTGGTCGGAAACAGCTATAATAATTTTTATGTATGTAGATTGAAACTTAAAGTTAGTAATAAGTTCCGACAGCCTCTAATAATGTCTAGACATTTAACAAGCACGTCATAAATATTCAATTTCAAACGTTGTTAATAGTGTTCTAATATGCAAATAAAAAAAAAGTATCGGTTTAATATAAATTGAATTAAGAAAACTACAATTTTAAAGTAATTTATTTTTCTTGACATGTTTTTTATCAGATTACGCATTAGGGAAGTGTTAAACACCAACATTTTGCTAATTAGATATTGGTATCACTAACGTAATAGGAGGCAAGATTATTGCCGTAAACTGGTCACTGTATACATACTGTCTGATAGATAACAGTCCGATCCCTTAGTCCCTTTTTACGACTCCTATGAAAAGAGGGGGGGGGGGGGGGGCTCTATGCTACTCTACCGAGAACAACACGCATGTGTTATACATATGTATATGTATATACTTATATATGATATTTCTATGACAAGCCCTAGACGCCTTGTTAGCAGACAGTAACGAGCTTTTGTGAGTTAAACGTGGTCTTCTGAATCTTAAATGACGTATTTCGCAAGCTGAGTTGGGTTAACAGAGCTCCAGGAAGAGTTAGAGACAGTATAACTATACGGAGACACATAAAAGTTTTTTTTTTTTATACTATAGGGGGACAGACGAACAGACGGGTCACCTGATGGTAAGTGACACCGCCGTCCATGGACACTTGCAACTCAAGTGCGCTGCCCGCCTTTGAGGGTGATGAGGGATGGGGGATGCAGGGAGGGGAAAGAAGAGAGGAGGGATGAGGAGATGGAAAAAACAAGAAAAGAGATGAGGGGAGAGAAAAGGGGGAAGGGGGAATTGGGCCTCCGGAAACCTCACTCAATTCGGGGAAATGCAACGCAAGCGTTACTTCACAACCGGTTTTCTGTGAGGCCGTGGTATCGCACCGGTCGAGCCGGCCCATTCGTGCCTAAGCATGGCTCTACCACTGTTATCAAAAGTCTTAAGGATTTAATGATATGATTGTTTCTTGCTCAAGTTTGTGTCATAAACAGCTAAATGTTAAAACAAAACATTCGCTTCAACAGTTCAGGATAAAACCTTATTTTATATAATATACTTTCTTCTGTATATTAAGCATAAACTCTCCACTGTTCGGAACGAATTTGTTACAAGAACGAAACTGTTAGTTATTCTCAGAAACAACAGCATGCGCGTTTCTAGAACTTTGTATTGGGAATTTTACTACTTGTAGAATATAAGATATGTCGAACTTACTTAGCTTTCCTTTTCTCTTGGTAAAATCTATTGATGTTATGAAATCGCTCTTTGTATTAAGTGGACTTTGATCATTGCATATTAATATAAATGTTGTTAGTATTCTACTAATAGTAAATACGTTACGTAAATTAAATGCGACTTTTGTCATACGGTAAAGGCGATAAACTTAATTTGTCCAGCAGAGGACTGCGATATGCCGAAAGATGTTTTGTTTTTTTTTTTTTTTTTTTTTTATGCGATAGGGGCAAACGAGCAGACAGGTCACCTGATGGTAAGTGACTACCGCCGCCCATGGACACCCGCAACTCAAGAGTCACAAGTGCGTTGCCGGCCTTTTAGGTAGAGGTACGCTCTCTTCTTGAAGGTTTGAAGGTCGTATCGGTTCGGAAATACGGCAGGCGACAATTTGTTCCATAAGCTGGTTGTGCGAGGCAAAAAGCTTCTGGAGAAGCGCACAGTGGTGGAGTGCCAATCGTCCAGGTGAGTGGGATGGATATTTTGTCGCGTAGGACGATGGCGGAAACCAGCAGCCGGTATAAGTCCGAACAATTCCTCTGAACACTCCCCATGATACAAGCGATAGAGGATGCAGAGTGAAGCTACATCTCTACGCAACGCCAAGGTGTCAAGTCGATCAGAAATATCTTGGCAGTCGATGATGCGAGTCGCTCTCCGTTGAATGCGGTCAAGAGGCAGAAGTTGGTACTGGGGTGCACCTGCATAGAGATGAGAACAGTATTCCATGTGCGGCCGAACCTGCGCCTTATAAAGTTGCAGGCGGTGGGCCGGAGTAAAATACTGTCTCGATCTGTTTAGCACACCAAGCTTCTTCGAGGCTAATATGGCCTTACTCTCTAAGTGACCGCGAAACTGGACTTCGCTTGATATATCGACGCCAAGGATTCCGATACTGGCTCATGCAGTTAGGGAAGTGCTCTCAAATTGAGGTGATACGACCAATGGCATCTTTTTAGCGGTGAACGCGCAAACCTGTGTCTTCGTGGGGTTAAATTGGACTAGGTTAAGTCGACCCCAATCTGAAACTTTTGATAAAGAAGTTTCGATTTCAGACACAAGTTTGGATCGGCTTTCGATGACGTTTACCCGAGAAATGTTAGCGCGGCCGGTGTAAAGAGCATCACTCGTGCTATCGTCTGCATAGCAATGGATGCTGCTAATCTGCAGCATGTCGTTGATATGCAGAAGAAACAGCGTGGGTGATAGCACACAGCCTTGTGGGATACCAGAATTAACAGACTTGGAGTCGGAACATGCACCGTCAACAACGACCTTGATGCTTCTGTCTGTAAGAAAACTGGTGAGCCAATTGCACAGTTTCTCAGGAAGCCCAATGTTATGTTAGCTACCTTAGAACTTTTGACTGCGTGAACCGATTTCGACGATTTTCTTTTTTATTTGAGTTCAATTCCGACAATGGCATCCATGAGAAAACCATATTACTCTTAAATTTATGATAGACGCATTGAAGTCGGTTGTCTACTTTTTGAAAGTCCGATTAGAAGTTAACTTTTTTTTCTTTTTTTTTTTTCTTTTTTTTTTTTTTTCTTTTTTTTATATAAAAAGACAACTCCCGCACTAGGATTAATTCCTGTGTCACGGGGGACTTTACAAACATTCAAACAACGGACACAAAGAACGCCCAGACTCAGAACAACAATTTGAGGATTACACAAAGTGTTGTCCCGTGCGGGGATCGAACCCACAACACTCGGCGCGGCAGTATAGTGGCGAGGTGACCACTTAAACCGCTACGCCATCCGTGCAGTCAACTGTAACTCGTAACTGTTTTTTCTATTTTATTGTTATTATTGTTTATTGGAATCGGCAATTGTCAATTGTTGTTCTATTGTACACACCTATTCAAGAGAAACCTATTCAGTCTACTCATTATGATGACGTGACACATATTTAAGTACACCATTTTTGTTCTATTACCGTTTGTATTGGCTAAACACTACTAAACAGAGACTTATGTTATCTCAAACAAAATAAAACAACATTCTTTAACACTTTTAGCACTGCTTTATGGTTGTATTATCTAAGTATGTAACTTTCATTCCGACTGACGATTTGTTTGGGTGTTTCGATAATAGAGACGAACATTTGAAAGAATATCGGCTTGGAATTTATGGAGCACATAATAGTCTGACATAGATCCTTTATTTTTAATAAAATTGTAACTTTAAAAGTATAATACATACACGTGTCAGATAGGTAATGTACAAATGGCGTCCTTATTTAAATGCAATTTCTTCCAGACAACCTTAAAAGGGATCATAATGATTCTGAGAGAGACAGAAGTAGTTTACTACTTTATATAAAACCTACATAAGCACTATACTTATAAACAGTATGCTATACACATGTTGAAACAAGCCTCCATCTTTGTTTGTGATGAGTTGATGACAAATGCAACTCAATTATGGCCGCGACGAAATAATAATATGAACGATCTGATACTTAACCAATTTCAGTTTACTTTCAAACAATAAGATAATCTCCGTTGATAAAATCACATGGGAGTGCCATGCTTCGGGCGTACGGGACGCTCGACCGGAGTATTACCACAGCTTCACAGAAAACCGGCTGTTAAGCAATCCTTTAATTGTGTGACCGAGTGAGTGAGGTTACCGGAGGCCCAACCTCCTTTCCCTTCCACTCTTTCCCATCCTCCTTTACCCCTACCCTAAAAAAAATAGTACTATGATTGTCCGCACCATTTTGGAATGGATTGTAATTTAAGTAAGATATACACATATATATATATATAGATACATACGAAGCACATATCCGGTTTGAGCTTTAAAATTAGGAATTAATTATTTTCACTATGAAACTAATCAAGTAAAACTTTAATCAAACAACCCAGACGTGGTTTTTTTTTTTTTTTATACTATAGGGGGACAGACGAACAGACGGGTCACCTGATGGTAAGTGACACCGCCGTCCATGGACACTTGCAACTCAAGAGTCGCAAGTGCGCTGCCCGCCTTTGAGGGTGATGAGAGATAGGGGATGCAGGGAGCGGAAAGAAGAGAGGAGGTATGAGGAGATGGAAAAAGGACAAAGGAGATGAGGAGAGAGAAAAGGGGGGCGGGGGAATTGGGCCTCCGGAAGAAAACAAAATACAAGGCGGCAGTAGTCATGGTGATGCATACAACTGTACCCCTTCAATCAAGAACAGCTTTGAATATAACAATGTAACACATATAAAACAAGATAAAATAGTTTGAAGTAATATAATTTAATACCGTTGACTTATAAAAAACTATACATGTAACGTTTGTAGATTTCATGATCGTGTCGTTGCATTTATATTCTAGAAATAATTAGTACTTCCTTACATGTTGTTACGTAAGAGAGTCATGCTTGGGCATTTAGAGCATACAACGGCCTCACAGTAAACCGAGGGTTATCCTAGTGAGTAAGGCTACCGGAGTCCCAACCCAACACTCTTCTCTTGCCTTTCCCCTCTTTCCAAATAAAGGCTGGTATCGCACTTGCGACTCTTGAGTTGCAGGTGTCCATGGGCGGCGGTAGTCATTTACCAACAGGTGCCGAGTCTGCTCGCTTTACTTTTTACTTCTGCCCAACAACTAAAGTTAAACTTACAGTAATCTTCTCGTTGAACGCCCTAATTTTGTTTTCATTGCTTTGTAACATTATATCAAAACAAATAATGCCAAAAGCAACTAGCTATTAATTAATACATCTTCTAGAAGTAATCGAATCGAATTAAATCGAATCAAATTAGATTCAAACGAGTCAAATCAAATCGGACAGAATCCAATCGCATCGATGCAAATCGAATCAAATCAATTGTTTTTTTTTTTTGAAGAAGTCAGTGAAACAAACCTGTTAGCCTGCTAGACTAGCAGTGGTAGAGCCATGCTTAGGCACGAATAGGCCGGCTCGACCGGTGCGATACCACGGCCTCACAGAAAATCGGTTGTGAAGTAACGCTTGCGTTGCATTTCCCCGAAATGAGTGAGGTTTCCGGCGGCCCAAATCCCCCTCTCCCCTCATCTCCTTTCTCTTCATCCCCCCTCTCTTCTTACCGCTCCCTGTATCCCCCATCCCTCATCACCCTCAAAGGCGGGCAGCGCACTTGCGACTCTTGAGAAGCGGGTGTCCATGGACGGCGGTTGTCACTTACCATCAGGTGACCCGTCTGTTCGTCTGTCCCCCTATAGTATAAAAAAAAAAAAAAAAAAAAGTTAGGACCTTTTTTAAATACATCTAGAACCCATATATGGGAACATAAACTTAGTTACGACTGCGACTGCAGCGGAATGCACAAACCCGCTACTGCAATACAATATACGATACGATACCATATATTATGTATAAGAGAGTGAAGATAAAAATAGTTTTAACTTATATTTATATGCAGAAATGGCAACACCGGACTAGATGTAGGCAAGTAGGGTAATCGTAACTGCTTGCGGCAATCTCAGGATAGCTCCGCTGAGTTAGCGGTCTAGTGCCGTTATTATCCGAGTAATTGGATATATGTACCATCTGTATAAACAACGGAATATAATAAAAACGGTAGGCGGATGAAGTTATATAAGCATACTCGCCTTACCCCGCAGATTCATCTGCGTTTATGTTTACTGCTGCGCTCCTAATGGTCGCAGCGTGATGTTTAAGAGCATATATTATGCCTTAAAAAAACTCTATCCAATACAAAAAAAAATGAATTCACTTTAAAAAAGTAGACAACAAACATGTAAGACTTAAATGGTCTTCTCATGGAAACCGTTGTCAGAACTGGACTAAATTAAAATGGGACCACACGGGTAGCGTCAAAATTTTAAATAAAAAAAAACATCAAAATCGGTTCACCCAGTGGACAGTTCTGAGGTAACAAGCATAAAAAAAATTAAAAAAGTACATACGAATTGAGAACCTACTCCTTTTTAGAAGTCGGTTGAAAATCTGACTGATAGTTCTACATATAAGAGCGTTTAATTAAATAAATAAAAAAGTCCGTTTTATTAATATCGTTTTAAAATATGCTTTTTAAAACTTATACGTCAAACCTGTTCAATTAACCTGACATGAAATGAGTGGATTTGCCAAAATAAATATAAACTTATGTATATGATGCGTAAATCAATTTTTTTTTTAATTCCCGACGTTTCCAGTGAATTGCACCGAGGCGATGTCCATGGACACGAGTCGCGGGTGCTTATAAAACGGTATTGTATTTGTACAAAGGTACTGCACTAGTTTTTATGCAACTCACAAAAGTTTAGAAACAATTAAACTCAATAACAAAATACAATAACAAAATACAATATTACCAAATAACATGCAAAAGTAAAGGTTTAAATATCTTTCTCTCGATCTCAGTGAAGTAGAATATTGCTTCGCCATCTCTTTCCGTTGATATTGTAAAAGGTCACTAATAATTATAATAGGTTGTCGATATGTGGGATGTGAATTCAACAATCATTGATTGCTAAGAGCCTCGACCGACACATTCAGAGGCTCACGTTAGGTAGCTGGGTTAAGTGCCTGATGCATAAGGCAGTCCTTCTTGATAGGACACGGTAGCTTGGTCGCTGTACCAAGCTACCGTAGTATTTATTTATTCAGAAATTAGATTGTAGGTTACAGTTACGGTAACACAGTGTGTAGTGGTGCAGTACTAAGCAATCAGACTATTATCTATCAGACTATATGTAGTCTTACAGTGCCCGAACGACGGCAACGACGGCTTACCTCTTCAGGGATACAGGCTTGAGTATATATATCCATGTAGTATGGCGATAGTGAAAATAGAAACGAAATAAATCAAATGAATTGAAATCAAAGCAGCTTAATTAAAATCTTTAGTATAATCTAGACTAGGAATTTCTTTAACATGTTCACAATTTATAACGATTGCTGTAGTCGTATTAATGACTCAAAGTATGTCTAATTATTTATAGAAAGTCTTCTATTTCTGCGTAAGTATTTGGTTTTTAATTAAATCATTTCTTGTGTAACAACTACAACATACATTTGGGAAGCAACTTGAAGATTTTATATTATCATCTATCATTCATCTTGAACTGGTTTACTTCACATGAGTATGTCAATTTGTACAAAATAAATTTTAATTTAAAATTACCATCGACTCGAAAAAATCATGATAAACACTTTTGATTAAGTCATATTTACGATAAAAACTTAAATAAAATCGATTTATTTGCCACATACAGATACACAGATCGATTGATTCGCCTTCCTCCAATTGCTTTCATAGAAGAATAAGTCGATTTCGGAATCGGAAGACAGAGCTTTTTTGCTATGTGTAGGTACACTGTTAAAATATTATACAAAAGTCAAAGTCCTTATTTTCCTTAGTAGGAAAGAACAATTGGAGCTTATACAGCGCAGTAAGTAGTTCAAAGAACATGCATTTAGGCTTCTTTTTAATATTCAGAAGACAGCGGTAAGCTACCAACATTCTAATTACTAAAATAAATATTAGTAAAGCATTCCGCTTAATGTTAACTGACCGTGCAATTTTATGGAATGACGTGTCGATTTTTCTATGTGAATAATGTTCAACAAATTTGAACAAATTATAACTAGTTATGTACACATTAAAGATTGCCTATAGTGTTGGCAAAATATAATAAATTCTAGTTATGTCTATGATTTATTTTAATAAGCCAAATTTGTACTTTAAATATACAAAATTGAAACTGTGACTACGTACACACATGCATGCTCTAACGCCTGTATCTCCTAAGGGGTGCGTAAAGATGTATTAAAGACCCCCATTTTTCCAGTTCTGATTTGGTACCATTCACGTAGTAGGGGGCAAGCCTATTGCCGTCAACTGGGCACTTTATGACTGTATACGTACTGTCTAATCGATAACAGCCCCATCCCTTAGTCGCCTACTACGACACCCGTGGGAAGCGACGGGTTGGTTCTATTTTACACGACCAAGAACCACACGGTCAAAAAAGAAGAAGTTACGAGTTGCAGATTTATAATAGTATAACAAAAGTAGGGATATTTATTTGCAAAATAAATTGCACTAACTCTAAAACTATAGGTCAGATTTGAATGATTATTTTTTTGGAAGGAGTATCAATTGACGAATAACATGGGTTATAAAATAACACGCTGCGGTCCTCAGGAGCGAAGCCATAACAGGTGAAACTGTGGAGATCAGCTTATTACGTTATATCACCTAATATTCATTAGATTAGTTTTATTTGAAGAAATGTTTATGGTTTTTATCGTTTAAATCGCACTCATTTTCAACCAACTTCAAAAAGTAGGAGGTTCTCAATTCGGCGGTTTTTTTTAAGTTTGTTACCTCGTAACTTTCGACTGAGTGAACCGATTTTCATATTTTTTTTTCTTTGAAAGCTGGTGCTTAACGTGTGGTCCCATTTCAATCCGTTGGTCCAGTTCTGACAACGGCATCCATGACGAAACCATATAAGTCTTCAATTTGCATTAAGATTTCGATGATTCTTTTTTTATTAGAAAGGATGTACTTCAAGGGTAGTTAGATGAGAGTCTGGTTAGGTTCTGACAATGGCATCCATGAGAAAGCCATTGAAGTCCGTTATCGATTGTCACATTATTTACTATGGTTGTGGTTCACAAGTGTAATGTTATTCAGTCTGTCTGGAATGGTTTCCTGCAGCAGTATCTGAAGGTGAGGGCGGTCCGTCTCGTCGAGTTGCTCCGTAAAAGCCTTCAGTACTGCGCAAGTGCGAGTCTAGCTTCAACGATGTCGAGGTTGAATCGGCCGGACTCAGTAGGGAAGTGCGGAGCCGACCGCACTTCTCTACTTAGCCCTTCGAAAACAATTCAGCTATAACTTGAAATCACTAAAAGGTAATTTTTTTTTTAGTATATTTTTATATATATATACATATGTAACGTAACGTTATTGTTGAATAAAAAAAAATGAAAAAATAAATGGTAAAAAATGGGACTTGATTTGATGTCAAAATACTGAATTTAGTAAAATAAAAACTGTAGCCAAATCCATCACAACTAAAATTTGGTATATGTTGTTCAGATCATTAATTAAATTAAAATTAAAATAATTTTTAACCATCGCCGAAAAGGGCTGTTATAAGTTTGTTGTGTGCATGTATTAAAACATACCATATGGTTTTACTCACGTGTGTATTTTAGGGATGATCAACTAATTTTGAACAAGATGAGGCTCACATCAGAGTGTTAGGCCGAACTCCGTCGCAGCAGGATGCTTCATTTTCTCTCTTTGATAGAGGTCCCCTGTCGGATCCCAAACTAGTCGAGCTTCCCCGAAGTGCATTAAAATATACTATATGGTTTTACTCACGTGTGTATTTTAGGGATAATCAACTAGTTTCGAACAAGACGAGGCCCAGTCAGTGTTGGGCCGAACTCCGTCGCAGCAGGATGCTTCATTTTCTCTCTTTGATAGAAATCCCCCGTCGGATCCAAAACTAGTCGAGCTTCCCCGAAATACACACAGGAATACAACCGTATATTTTAATAAATACACACCATACTTATAACATCCACTCATGAAAGTGTTCATCTTATGGTATCATAGCTCCTGAAGATATGAACCCATTTAAAGTTTTTTTCATTTGAAAGGTGTCTTTACAGAGTCATCCAACATCTATGTTTAGTAAAAAAATCTTCTAATTTTTTCGGGTTATTTATAGTCCGTTAATCATTACTCATTATAATAATTGGTTTATGAACTTGACGGGAGCGCACGCGTTTTTGTCGATCAACACGTCAGTATTTATTACTACTACCCACAAACAATTAATCATATCTTCTCATACAATGAGTGATGATAGAGTTAGCGTGATTATATCTGACGCATTTATTAGTGATGACATTTAACATACTTAGGAATCTCAATACGGGTAATTAAAAACAAAGATGAAATATGATATCATATACATATTTTTATATCTCTACCAACATATGTTTGTTTTGTTATCTCTTAAAACTTTAAACCTCTACAGTACGATCGATCTCTCTTGGCATGTATAAACTGTATATTGTTATATTAGTTGTAAATTGTTATATTAGTTATATATTATTATTGGAACGAAGTTCCTTATGGGGCGTTGCGGAGGGGTAAAACGTCCGTAACGTTAAAAAAAGCGTAAGATTTTTTTGTATAGTCTATGTATGATGACTATACGGTGTCTAATGTATAGTCTACGGGATTACTGTTATTATTTGTATACATAACATACATAATGAATATCATATATGGTAGAAGATAAAAACCCATATTTATTAATAGTGAAACGGGGAAGACTGTTAGATAGATACAATTCTCATTTGCAATACAGTGGACCCCCGGTAATCCAGACCCTGTCTAATCCGGAATGCCTATCACTTTATATATAATATATTTCTACAAATCTTCACTAATGCACGATTGAATACGTTGTAACTTGTGCCACCACTATTGTGTTCGACGCGATGCTCATATTTCATATCAGTTGTTATCCATAGTATCTCCTAAAATATTTTCATTTTTAGTAGTTGTTTGTACATAATGATTACCTAACGTAAATAAGTTTAGTTATTTTTGTTAGTCCTCTAGCATTAATGATGTTACATTTATAATAAAACGTAAGCTCTCTATTGTGTACGAAATCCTTCGAAGCAGCGAGTCTCTAGCTCGCGGAAAATCGAAGCGCAACGGTCCCAGCTCTATCAGGTCCTAGTGAGTGAGTGGAAGGAACGGCTTGAGCGACCAGGCGCAGGGCACGCCACAATTGTGGCGATGAGACCCATTCTGGAGGATTGGCTGGAGAGACAACATGGCAGCCTCTCCTACCGGCTGACACAGGTGCTCACCGGTCATGGCTGTTTCGGTAAGTACCTGTGTCGCATAGGAGGATACTGCACTCCACACCCTAGCGGAGTGCTCAGCGTGGGCGCAATAGCGACACGACCTCCTCTCGCTAGTGGTTCTGTCCATGGTCCAGAGTGAGAGTGCATGGGATTGTGCCGCCTCGTTTTGCGAGGAGGTAATGTTGGCCGAAGGTGGCGGAACGGGAAAGGGAGAGGACAACTCTCCCATCCCTCAGAAGACGCACCAGACGTCGGAGAGTAAACGCTCATCTCCGAAATCCATAAGCGCTGGCCTGGGGGTATCGGGCTGGGCTGACCGCTACCCCAGCAGAGGCAGGCCTGAGACGGTGGCGTGACGTACGTGTTCCACGCGCGCCTATTTGATGGGGGGGCCTAAGGCCCCATATTCCAAAGTGTGGTCGCCTGCTAGCTTGCAGGTGGCCAAGGTCTGCTGTGGTTCCTGGATGTTTCCTTCTGAGGGTATCCCGGGTACCTAGCAATAGACGTTCTCATGACGAAACACCGTGTGGTTTTAGTCGGTTCGAGTCCAACATACCACCTCACCGTCAGCTCAGCGTGATGATCCGTGGGGGTTTCCTTTTTTTTTTACACGGAAACAAAAACCTCTATTGTGCTGTTTAATTTACTAAATTCGCATAAAATATATATGTGGTATGTTTTATTATATTATATTTTAATTACTGTTTTATCTAAAAATTAATCTACAAAAATATGTTTGCAAAAGGCACCAAAATGGCTTACGTTTTAAGGAGTGCCCCCGTAAACTATTATTAACTTTCTTTTTTACAACCAGCCTGTGGAACAAATTGTCGCCTGCCGTATTTCCGGACCGATACGACCTTCAAAACTTCAAGAAAAGAGAGTACTGCTACCTAAAAAGCCGGCAAAGCACTTGTGACTCTTGAGTTGCCGGTGTCCATTGGTGACGATAGTCACTTACCATCAGGTGACCCGTCTGCTCGTTAGCCCCCTATCGCTTAAAAAAAAAAACACTTGACATTGAAGATTATTTACAATTATATAACAACGTAAAGTACGTAAATATTAATTTGCATAAACAATACGATGTAAGCAAGTGAAGCGCTTGCTTATAGTGATGAATATGAACAGATATACTGATAAATATATACATATATATGACTGTTTAGTCATTAAATCTTCAAAGACTGTCTACTATATATGTATGTATGTGAGTATGTTATGTGAGGGGCACTGAATCTTACATGAATGTTCAAGAACTATATACTTGACGTCGAATTAGCTTAATGTTACTACTGGTGTACACAGGAATTTTATGGCGTTATTAATCAAATTAAAATTCAAAGTAACTTATTTTTAATGAAAAAAACTCAATCACACTAAGTCAGTGGTTGCCTGTTACGCATTAACAACAAATAACAAATAGACGTAATGACATTGTAGCTTTTATTTTTTATTATAACAGACGCCTAAATGACTACGATAATACAGTATACGAAGCAGTTTACATTCATAGTCACAAATGAAGCATAATTTATTCGATATCTAAACTAGAATAGTCTTACTTTAGTTATCGAATAAATATCAGTAATCGGCGAATGAATATCGAATAAATAGTTCGTAATAAAAAAGAGAAATGAGAAAGTGTTAATAACCATATAAACGAATAATTGTTGTACCCAAAATAGATTCCTTTCTATTATAAAATGATCGTGGTGTATAAAATTGCTATGATTCAATAGCTTTACACCTAGGATGTTAAAAACGCAATTAAAAAAAAAATACAAAAAAAAAAGAAAAAAAACGCAAATTCATATAAGCGTTACGACGACTAAACAATATGGTTTACGTTTATTATACCCCATGGCTCTACCACTAACAAATATATAAATATATATATATATATATTTGTTAGTGAAAATTAAAAGTAAACAAATATATATATATATATATTTGTTAGTGGTAGAGCCATGGTTTTTTATGGTAGAGCCATGGTTTAGAGCCATGGCTCTACCACTAACAAATATATATATAAATATATTTGTTAGTGGTAGAGCCATGGTTGTAAGAAAATCGCGTAAATCTTTAATCTGATTCTATTATTATTGCCATTAATTTATAAGTTCCTATATGTACCTAGAAGTATTCTATTGTATAAAAAATAGGTAAATTCTTCTCTATTGTATATAACACAATTACGCTCGCCATTTCAACTAATACATAAGTATACACATACATACGCTCACGGCTGTATCCCCTAAGCAGTAGGCAGAAGTGTATTAAACAACCAAATTTAGCCAATTAGAATTCAGTCCCACTAACGTAATAGCCGCCAAACGGGCACTTTGAGACTATATACATACTGTCTGACAGATAACAGTCCGATCCCTTTTACGCCAGTCGCCTTACTCCACACCTACTGGAAGAAATGTGTGGCTCAATTCTACTCCATCGAGAACCACACGGCAAATACCTAAAAATTTAATATAATTCCACTCGAAACGCTCGTCTAAAGTTTCGCAAGTTTATGCAAATGCTACATCCTGCCATAAAATTGTATTAGAATGAAAGTGATGTCTGAACTGAATTAATTGAGAATTTTTGCAACATATTTAGAGTTTATTTACATACACACTAACTAGCTGTAGCACAGTTGAATAAATCAAAATTAAAAATGTTAATTTTATTGATTGCTATTAGAAATTGCGCTTGATACAGATATGTATAGTGATCTGCTCTAGCTATTACGTACACTGACTGATCAATAAATTCAATAAGCAATATAAATATATCTTACCTTACTTTTCAATTCCAATGAACTGCCAATTTTCCTATGGAATTCTCAATATTTTGAAGGCAATTTAATAGTCTCCTATTACATATGTAAGTGATGTTAAAATCTATTCTCAAAATGAAGGCGTTTAATATGCCACTAGAGGCTATATATAATAAAATATGTTAAGAAGAATGAGGAACCTAGCCAAGAAGTAAAAATGAGGGACAAAGACTTTAAAAAAATTGACAACCGACTTCAATGCATCTATCATAAATTTTAAGACTTATATTGTTTTCTCATGGATGCCATTGTCAGAACCTAACCAAACTCTCATCTAACTACCCTTGAAGTACGCCCTTTCCTATATTGAGTTGATAAAGTGATATTGAGTTATTCGTCCATTTATCCGCGCACACACGTAATAAATTATATAGTAAAATAAGATAGTAAAATTTACACATTTAAGACTTATATGGTTTTCTCATGGATGCCGCTGTCAGAACTGGACCAAATTGAAATGAGACCATACGAGAAGTACCAGCTTTCAAATAAAAAAAAAATCGAAATCGACTTACCCAGTCCAAAACTATGTAACATAAAAAAAAAGAATGTATCGAATTGAGAACCTCCTCCTTTTTGAAGTCGGTTGAAAATTAGAATTAATTTTATATTCTACTACAAAACTATATATATTCTACTATAATATAAGATTTTTTATAGCACAGCGCTATCACCTACACACATATTCTGTTATTAACATATTAAAATGTAAAATTCAGCTAGTAAAAAGTAACAACTCTGTAATATTTATTGGACAGTCAAGGTTGAAATTTAAAGTATAGAGATTTATGTATTTATTATTACATCGTTAATCATACAAAAGTCAAGTTTGTGTCAATTTTATAGCCAGAAAACTGTAGTTTACAACCATGACAATACAAATTATACTTTGGCTAAACTGAAGGAAGAACAAACAAACGAAAAACTTCCTTTTTCGTCATACATATTAAGCCTTGCACCAATTTTTTGTGATCAATAATAATTTTAGTCCACCTTAACGTAGATAAATAATATTTAGAATTATTATCGGACACTTCTCAGGAAACCCTATATCTTCCCGACGGTATGGTAAAAGGCAACAGTTTTCTATTAGATAGTATAATTCATTAGTTTACTAAGTGCTCATTTTACGACAAGGATTAGCCAAAAGGATCACAAGACTAAATGAACTCAAATTTGTTTCTGAATTTCAATACTCTTCTGTTATCGAGTTCATATCAGTAGAGTCAATTGTCGTTATTTTTTTTTTTCATATTTATTGCATTATCGTGAGCCATGCTTTGACAGCTATAGGCCGGTGCGATAACTTGCTTCTCAGAGATCCGATTTTGAAGCAACACTTGCCAACCTCTCCTCTTTCTCATCTTGTCACCCCCCCAGCCCCTCTCCTCGTTCATCCTCCCCTCGCTATTACAGACGAGCTGTACATTTACAACTTTTGAGTTGCAGGTGTCCATGGACGGCGGTTGTCACTTACTGTCAGGTGACCCGTCTGTTCGTCTGTCCCTCTTTAATAAAAAAAACTAATTGATGAACTATGTTTGGCAGAACTTAGCCGTCTACCTGTCCTAAATCTACATTTTAGCAAACTCGGACCACTTGGCTGGGCGTAAGCCAATTATCACATCCGATTTTTTTTTTAATCTGTTCGCTAACTTTACAGGATTACCTGCTGCGAAATCGGTCCAACCATTTTGGAGTTCATAGGGAACATAGGCACACACACATTCACCGCCTATGTAATAATATGTATATTGCAACGAAATGGTTATAGAAATCGCGCGGACGGTCTATGTCTGGCGCAATTAGTTATCTCAAGTGGTCTTCTTAACTATCCGGCCAAATTAAATGCAGTAAAGGGCTAATTTTATGTTTATACAATCTCCGTGGTGATGAAACTATACAATTAACAATCGATTAACAATCAAACTCAAGGATTTTTCATCGCGTACCGTCTGTATGGTTACATACCTTCTCAATTGTATAATACCCCGTTAAATAATCCTCCTCTTTTATTACTTGGGAAAATCCACATGCACTATCCTCCACCGGGGTCATCGGCGGAGTGGTGTGCCGGACTTGACCGGCTAAAACAACCACGGTGTTCCATCATCGCAACTGCTGCCGAGGGCCGCGGGAACATGGCATTCTTCCGCGACTGTGACCGTCCGCCGGAGCGGACCCCGCCTATCATATTCATACTTTTTGCAAACAAAGAGTTAAGTATTATTTATCATAGATTTCAACCTACCAGTAATAGAGATTATTAGATAGTGTACTCTACTTGTAATGTGTGTCAATACGGCACAAGCACTGAGCGATTATTATGTATTTGATAAGTTTAAGAAAAAGACTGGCTTTATTTCCAGTAAAACAATCAAGTGGTTTGCAAAATATTCATGACAAAACATAATATATAATTTTGCGAGACCGTACATCTCACGTCCTCATCTAAAACATCATAAATAAGAAATGTATCGGCACAACTTAGCATATTTACAAATTCGATTATACAACTCGTTCGATAGGAAAAGTTACGCTAAGTTACGGTTAGATACCATAATATTGTAAAGAAGTGATATATTGGACTTTCACACATATATAATGACCCTTTTTGTTGGGCATTTTAAACGTATCACGTTTCTGAACTTGATTTTGTAACTCGTTCTAAAATATGGTTTGATGTTTTGTACATAAATATTTATGGTTATCTTACTTTTTTTTTTCTATTAATAGTATAGACATAACTAAACTATGACAGGTCAATAGAAAATCTAGACTACATTACATTGCGCCAAGGACAAACCGTGGATTACAACACTTCTATAGTTTTGTGTTTGTTATAATCACGGGAGCTCGGCATGTAATGAGCATAATTATGGCAAACTCTTGTTAATTATGTTTATAAACGCTCCTAACCATTAACTGTCAGGTATAAGGTATGTTTACGTTTCAAGTATGTTTGCCGAGGCTCCGTTTGTCTTCTTTGCTGCGGTTATGTGTAAGTAATTTGCTTCAATGCTGTCACGTTTGCGCGGCATCACTAACATCCAATCATCATCATCATCATCCATCCTCCATCCATCTAATGCGTTTTGCCAGATCAGTGGGACTCGCCGATGCTTGGTCACTGAATGCGACTGCATACAGTCAAATATTTATAGTGACCTCCATATTTACAATAGTATATAAAATGTTTCGTGTTGATGTTTATGTTGTAAAAAATACTAGTGGTGGTTCGAAGTGGGGAAAAATGTTATATTACTTCACATAGCTAAAGCAAGCACAAGCATCAAAGGCTTTAAACAAAGAGCGTTCTCGTACCTAAAAGGCCGGCAACACACTTGTGACTCTTGAGTTGCATCAAATGACCCGTCGGTTCGTTAGCCCCATATCCCGTTAAAAAAAAAACATAATCTTAAAATCCATTGCAACAAAAACTATTTGCGAGCAATTTATATACAAGCAAATAAAGTAAATATTTATTTACATCATAGTCGTCGATACTTTGCGATCCGACAAAGGTGATTATAAAATCGATCACAGTAAATATTACATGTCATCTGTTAGACGACTTAACTGATACCATTATATGAGAATACCGGCAGAAATTCAAAATTACTAGGATTAAACCAAAATACATTAACACAACTTACAGTTTAGTCCAGTAAGATTGTTTGGCTTTCAGACATTCATGTACTCTAGAAACATTACACTCCTTTTGCGTAGCCGTGTAAAAAGGCTTAGGCCTGCGTTCAAACTTAGGCTTTCACGCTTAATAGCCTGACTGCTTTTATAACGGTCATTACAAACAGGTTCCAAAGTCTAGCTCTACTCAAGTTGTTAAGTAAAGATAAGTTAGAACGATGGTTGACTTTATTACGCTCAAAGTAATGCGCAGTTTCTAACATACTAGCCTTCAACTTAACTATTACCTTTAGTTACACCGTTCTAGGCTACACATCTATGTATATACGCCTATTTCTCTGAAGAGTTCGGCACAAGCATCTCAAACTATAATTTAGGCCTACTTACGGAATGAATAGATGGCCTGTATATATACTGTCTGATAGATAACAGTCCGATCCCTAAGTCGTCTTTTACGATACCCACGGGAACAGATGGGAAGGCCCTGTTCTTTCAATCAGATTTAAATTATTCTTTTTGCGTTACACTGATTAATTATTAAGAAATAATATAGTAGTATATAATATAGTATCAGTGATTATAAACGCAAATGAAACTTTAGGGAAGGGCTAGCGTAGTATAAATATAGTTTTACAGACTTATATTATACTTAAAAAAATATTTACACTCCACGTAACGAGGATTAAACATATATTAAATAAAATAATCTTTTTGGAACGAAGTTCCTTATGTGGCGTTGCAGAAGGGTACCCTAGCTGGCAAAACGTCCGTAACGTTAATAGAAAGCGTAAGATTTTTTGAGAAGAAAGCATAAGATAGATAATACTGCCAACTAGTGTTTCTATTATGAACTGCAAAGAAGTTTAGGGATTTTTGTTCTAAAACAAAACATGGTGTAACACTGTCTTCTAGTAAATGTATTACAAACAACGGAAACTTGAACCATTCCTTATAATAAGGAACTTCGTACCTATCTGGTGTCCCACGACACCTAATGGTTTTTTTTTAAAGTGAACCCCCGTTTTAGTATTAATTCCTGTATCATGGGAGCTTTAACAAACATTCAAAGAACACCGAAACTTAGAACACCAATTTACACATGTGTTGCTCCGTGTGGGGATCGAATGCACAACACTTGGCGCGGCAGCATAGTGGTGAGGTCACCACACGTTCAACAGTCGCGGTAAAGTATAATATCACAAATTGCCCTCTCTTTTTTCCCTCCTCTCATCCTCCACATCACCCTCGAAGGCGGGCTTGCTTACGATTATTGAGTTGCAAGTGTCCATGGGCGGCGGTTTTCACTTACCATCAGATGACCCGTCTGTTCGTCTTATCTCCTATATCATTAAAAAAAACTGTCTATCTAATTATTTCCCCTTCTGTAGTAAAAAAAAATATGTTGTTACACATCACTAATTCTCTTAGCTAGTTCTTTATTTATATAACATTCACAGACGTATTGTGTGCTTGGAATTCATTAATATAACACAAATATTCTAAACCAGTTATGGATGCGTAGTATAACTAACTGAATAAAATCAACCTCAAATAAAGTTGAGTAAATGGGCACTCGTTTAGATAAACGAGGTAGGCCGTATTCGAAATTTTTTTAGTTACATAAATTTTAGCAAACAAGATTTTAAAATCTAACAAGATTTTAGCTCCACTTGCGAATGATAAGAACAATGTATCATACGCAAGTGGAGCTAAAATCTTGTTAGATTAAATTATAAGATTAGAATTATTCGACTATGTATTTATTTCCATATTAAGAGACATCAGAGTCACCAAATAACACATATTGCGTTATACTCTCAAGGTCCGCAGTTAAGTAGATGTGCTCCTGGTAGTTCATATAATGTATGTACGCCTGCTAGCCCCTAATTTAATTTATGGTAGCGAGACTTGATTATGACAGAAATACGATGAATGTATATTTAAATGTTGTTGAAGTCAGATAACTTCGAAGTGTGTGTATGGTAAGATTGGTAAATAAAATAAGACATTACCATATTAGGGAGCAATCTGGATTGAATAAAGCTGTAGTGACGAAAATTGAAAAGGGTATGCTGAGGTGTTTTGGGCACGTTGAAAGAATGAATAAGGAACGAATGACAAAAGAAATAAAGCGAACGTTAGTGGGGCGGCAGACTGATCAAATTGATGATATTCTGTAAAACGAGCAGGTCAGAAGTACCCGAAACATGCGGGCTTGTATGAGTTAGATATCAAATAATCAAATGCGATATGAACTCCCAAACAGCTACATACTAAATTCGTGTTGAATGCGAGAATTATCAAACCGTTGGACGATTAAAACTCACCATCATTGCGCCGTGATCCATAATTACCGTGATTAATAATTAGTATAGAACTACGCATTGATACTTAAAATATATGTTTTACTATTGATATCACCGGACAGCATGTCAGTACATAGAAATGTGAAAGTAAAAATCGTTATTGTGAAAATATGTAAATAATGGTGACACCTGGCTTGGCTTACGCAGTGTGCGAGTTAGATTTAAGCCGACCTTCGACGGCCTTGAAATATGATTATATAAAAGACATCCATTTTGACATAACTTTCGCTACTTATGTTCTGTATATAATTAATTATAACACGATGACAACATAACGCCGCTTACGTCCCCGATACTAGAGGAATCCGAGCCGGGTAGTGCCACACATGCACATTTTAATGAAATAAAACAGTAATTCAATGGCCTCACAGAAAACCGTTACAAAAAATTACTTGCGTTTGTGTCACCGAGTAAGTGAAGGCCCTCTTCCATTTTACCTATCCCCGCACTTGCAACAGTAAGCTCATGGTGTATATTTTTATTTCTGCTCGTTTGCCAAATATACCATAAAAAATCATATAATCACCATCTGAGACGTCTAAGAGATCTCCCTAGCGAAATATGGGCTCATCTCCTCTAAAATACTTCTACAATGACCGGTTTCAAAAAAGCTGTTGAAGGGCCTCCCTTATGCATTTATTTACAAGATGTTTGACGTGAACTTTGGAGGAGAAACATTGCAAAAAGATTAGTCCATGATTACATATAAAGCAACAATCACTTGCGGAGAAAGGTAACAGTTCAATCAATTATATTTGGTGCTGCTGCGGAAATATTTTTGGAAATAGTAATTTCGGAGGGAAAACCGAGGGCTGTTGTCATCGGGGTGTAGACTCCAACACGCCAAGTATAGACATTAACTAATTGACATTTACAGGGAATACAAAATGGTACACCTTCTACAGTGAAATAGACATACTGCCTAGTCGTGGCAAGCATCTCTATAGCTTGGTTTGCAATCTTGCTGTGGTGTAACAACTGTTGTAGGTCCCCCATCCATCTTCTATTGCACTACATCTATACTAATTGTATAAACGCTAAAGCATTCAGCATTCAATCATCTCAGTCAATCTGTTTTTGTGTTTTAACCGATTGACTAATCATGATGTATCTTGGTATAGAGATAAATAGAACTTTAGAGATGAAAGAAGTTATGGACACATATTTCTGTATTAAATACATATTGTATTTGCCAGAATACAGTAGAAAGAAAAGAAAGCTGCGAGTGGGCGACGATGTGGATGTGTTATATTTTACGACGAATGTTTGTAAATAGTAATATTTTATTTTATTATTTATTTCTATTAGTAATAAAGTAAGATAATTATTATTTTATGATTTTAATCATTTGGTATTGGTTATTGAATACTTAAACATTTAGGATATTTGTTTTAGAGTTTCTTTTCCAGGCTCGTGGTGGTTAAGGTCATTTCTATTGTTTGTTTTTAGTTATTTACTGTTCAAGTAGCTACAAATAATGTTTTATTCGTACACGTCAGAAAGGTGAAAGGTGCCTGTCATCACTCAACTCACTAATGATATCTTGTGGTTGCTTTGTAAAAAGACTTGACAGGACATTTACCGGTTACTCTTAATAACGTACTAGTATATATATACCTACTAATTGAATACACCGGTAATTTAAAAAAGGTGGCGCTGAATAAATGTGTTTACGTTTAATAGTGTTAATTCTGAGCTATAACGAAATATTCCATTTAACTAACCCTGCAAGCTATTATTTGTTAATATTTGAATAGTTTTTTTTTTAATAGACAACTCCCGCACTAGGATTAATTCCTGTGTCGCGGGGGACTTTACAAACATTCAAATAACGGATACAAAGCACACCAAGGCTCGGAATAACGGTGGGATCGAACCCACACCACTCGGCGCTGCAGCGTAAACCGCTACGCCATCCGTGCAATGTTTAGTGTTATTTCTATATGTATTTATGTTTTCTTTTTTATTTATTTACCCAGTATTGCAGAAACTATAGTTAGAGTTATACTTAGTTCGGCTTTGGCGCTGTCAAACATGTTTCAGAATATTATAAATAATTAAAAAGAACGCAGTCAAAATCTGTTACATATTTTACTCAAACAAGCTGTGGTTTGTGTCTGGTTGTTTCCATCACCAAATATTCGGCATTTTTTTTAAGATCTTATTTAAAAAAGCTCTTTTAATCCGACTGTTTGCTAACAAAAGATATCAGATGAAAGAGATCAGATAAGAAACGAATTACTAGTTGCACTAGTATTAGAAAATATGTTATTTGCCCTAACTTGCTTATTCATTAACTACAATATTATAAATACGTACGACTTACGACTCTTGAGTTGGAGTTGTCATTTACCATTAGGTGACCAGCCTGTTCATTTCCAAATATTATTTTTATGATATCGGTTTCATAAAAATAAAATAAGTAATAAGCCCTGTACTTGATCTATGCATCTTTGAAATTATTTTTGAAGTGAAAACTTCTTTAGGCGCGTTGTGCACTTTTTGGGAGAACAAAAATCGTGACACTCACGTCACGTCGTATACTATGTATAATCTAATAGCTCGACGATACAATTGACAAGTTACTCAGTTTTCACTTCTATCGCAGCCCCCAAAACTGCCCGTATTTTTTTTTCTTGATTAATGATGCTTAATAGAGATTTAAATTATACTAGTCGAGGCTTATTACTGCAAGAAATTGTCTGCTTGTCTGCTGCAAAGAAAGGTTTGACCTCAAACCTAAATATCAAAATCATGATACATGTATAATTAATTCGTGTACTTCTGTATATAACCATCTCAATAGTATGTCGAAAACTTTAAAAGCTTGTATGATCTTTTCAACTTTCATTATTTAAAATACAGTTATTGTATATGAGAAATAATAGCGGGATTTATTTTGAAAGAGATCAAGTGATCATAGCGTTATTCACTACTGCCAAAAGTAACTTCACGTAACATAATAATGATCGATTTGATTTGAACACAAATATACGTAACTAACCGCGTACAAAGTGATTAATGAAAGATTTCTATTTTAATTAGTAAATTGTCAGTAGCATCAGTAAGTAATTATGTGCAATAATCAAAGTAATTATTTAAAATTCATTTTAGCAGACATGTTTCTGATGTAACGTAATGGTACGCCAACGAGCAGACGTGTCACATCTTGGTAAGTGACTTCCGCCGCCCATGAACACTAGCAACTCAAGATTCTTTTAGGGTAGAGGAAAGAGAGAAGAGGAAACAGGGGAAGGGTAAGGAACGATAAGAAATTCGGGAAGACAAAGGAGGTTGGGTCTCCGGTAACCTCACTCATTCGGTATCACGATGTAAGCATTGTTTAACAGCCGGTTTTCTGAGAGGCCGTGGTAATACTCCGGTCGAGCCGGCTCATACGTGCTGAAGCATAGATCTCTCAAGTTAAGACGAGAAGTGATATCTTTGCTATTAATTGTAAACCAATTTGGTAGTGGAAGTAGGTCACTTATTTTTAATTCCACCTCATGTGTTTTTCACATTAAAGGTGGATTTAAAAAAAATGGCTCAAGTAAATACAGCTTATTACAATGTTTACTAATATAATAAAGCTGATGAGTCTGTTTGTTTGTTTTAAGGCGCTGATCTCAGAACTACTGATCCGATTTGTAATAATTATTTTTGCATTAGGTAGCCCGTTAATTGAGGAAGGCTATAGGCCATAAAACATTACGCTGCAACCTTTAGGAGTGGATTGAAGTCGCATATTTATTTTATTTATTTAAGTTGATTATTCACGATAAATATCGTGAATAATCAACCTCGTTTTTAAATTACATATTAGGAAGATACTATTTATTCCACAAAGCTGTGTAGTGAGACAGTTGCTCTAGTTTCCGAAAAGTACAGTTTTTCTTGTAAATCACGGTATATTTTCAAAGTACGTTACATGTTCTTTGACAAGGATAATGCCATTCAATGTTAATGAGAACTTGAAATTGTTGGTCACTAGGAAAAATTTAGAAATCGAGCAACGATACAAGCTTGACATACTTGTATTTCAAAAAATATTTTTGACGTGACAATGTCTAATAAATCGATGAACACGCACGCATGCACGCACGCTGCACGCACGAAAAAGGATGACTCCTTGTCCCGTTACGCTTATTGTACGCTTGCGCCGCATCTATCTCTCTTCCACTCGATTGGCCTATGCGTCCGAACATTTCATCAATGTTTTGTTATAACGTTGAAATTGGTTGTCTGTGAACCGACTTTACAGACAACCAATTTTTTGAGATGAGATATTTCGTCTTTGAACGTGTTTGTCACGTATCTAGTTAACTCTATAATATTTGATCACGATAAAAAAAGCTTGTAAAGGTTCATTTGCTGTCAAATTGTTCGTGCCGAAATACGTGTCGCATTAATGTCGCGTATTTCTTATTATTATAAACATCTCAATATTAATGTATGTAAGACAAAGATTTTAATACCATATATGTATACTGTTGGCGTGTTATAACAAATGAATAAACAAATCTTACACCACGATGATACAAAATGCTAACAGTAATACTTAAACCTAAATGAAATAAATAAACCAATAATTTGTATACTCTTACTCGAATTTGCCCCAGAAATCATTATTACTTTTTATTACTGGATTTCAGTAGAATCAGTGTGGAGGCCACCCACTGCCCAGATTACAGTACCTTGTAGCGTAAAGGGAGACAAAGCTTTTGGCGTCAACCGGGCACTGTATGACTGTATACATACTGTCTGACAGATAACAGTCCGATCTCTTAGTCGCTTTTTACGACACCGCCGGGAAGACATGGGGAGGCCCTATTCTCTTCCACCTTGAACCACACGGCACATAAATAAAAAAAAATATAATTACGAGCTACTGATACTGCATATTTATAAATCAGCTTAAATATAAAAAATAATTGACAAACTGTCACCTCGTTGGTGACAGGTTCGGCTAAATTAGTTCACTTCTAAACCGTATTTCATTTTCTAGCCTAGACATATCAGTCTATCCAATACGACAATCTACTCACTCAAAAATACGAGAGGGAAAGTTAATATCAAATAATAATCGGCGCTTGTTTCAACTTAGTTCGTATGTAAAGCTTTCTATTAAATAGAAAAGTGGCATCATCTGAATCGCTTTTTACCCTCATATTCTCTTAAAATTAAAAGCTAATAAATTTGAATATTAGAATAGAATAGAATAGAATAGAATATACTTTATTGTACACCTTAAAACAAAAATTTACAGTATTTATGCAAAATAGAAATGTACCATCGGCGGCCTTATCGCTAAATGCAATTTCTGCCAGGCAACCTTAGCATGGACAGAAAAAGACAAGATGCAAAAGAACATACGGGGAGTTTAGGTGCAGAAAGAACAGAGAAAAAAAGTGTTTTTTTGTTGAAAAGTTGAAATTGGTATAGATGGCTTGGACTTAGCAACGAGTTCGTATTATTAATATGCGACCTTGACCTGCTTGATCTATTGCTTATATTCTTTACCTTCTGTGCTCCCTTAACCTTTTAATAAGCTAGAATTATATATAACAATTTCTACTCCACTCCCAAAGTCGCCCGGTGAACGGCAAAAGGTTTGCCCCCTATACATACATACATATGTCAGTGGAACTAAACTGTAGTCCGCACTATTCCTTCCAAGATACAGGCGTGACCGTATGTATGTATATGTTGCGAATGATATGCGGAACCTTTTCAACTAATAAATTTATTTAAGTTTCCAAAATTTCAAAGCACGTTATTGGTCCGTCGAATGAATAGGTTATACAACACTCTGTATATTATTTTTTTGTACGCCCATTTCGTTAGGAGCAATAAAATTATTGTAATAATTAACACCTTCGCTGTAGGAACAAATTGTAATTAATGGGTTATACTCGTAGATAGGTGTGGTGAAATTTAGGAATTTAATTTATTGCCTATACATAGTTGAACAAGCCGGTTTTATTTAGATATTGATTGCAAAGTGTTTGACTTGCAATCAACGCTATTATCGTGAACCCACTGCTTTTTGTTTTACTTGTGGAAATCCATGTGCCGTACTGCGCCTGAAATAAGAGGAATCCGGGAACGGTTTAAATATCCAGACCCCCCCCCCCTAGTGCCTGCAAAAGCGCGGGCACCACCTTCAGGTAACTTTGTGTGTGCCTTCCATCATCAGATTAGAAATGAACGTTGTGGGTACCTATACAATTCGAGAATTTATCTCGATTTCCCTGGAGATCTGGGGATCCTATCATCCTGATTTATTTACAATGGACTACTCCATGAGTATACTCTTTCAACAACAACTGGTGAAGATATCGATAAACATACATAAAATAATACATACAGTCGAACACAGAACCTGTTTTTGAAGTCGTTTAAAAACCAAAAACAGATTCTATCGGTCTGTTGAAAGAGCCTTATTTTAAACTTTTTTTTTCACTCTCAAATACTTCTTTTAGTTATGAAAAATTATTTAATATCGAATAACATAAAACCGGCAAAAGCACCATGGCCAAAACCGGAATCCTATGTTAATTTAGGAACACGTTGCGTCACTATCTCTATTAAATATACAGTTTCGATTTCGTTAACCTTACATGTGATTAGAAATATATCGTTTTATATATATATAATCAATGTAATCCAATGCTATTTCTCTTTTTGATGCCAACGGCCGTGGCGAAAGCTTTTGGCCAAGCCCGCTTTTATCAACCTTTAAATAATTCAGTGTCATATATGTATGTAATTAAGTTGACATATGTAAATGTATGTAAATAAAAATACTGTTTATCTATGTGCTTTTTTTTGTTGCTTGCTGCTTTACAAAAGAATAGGTTAGTATCTACATTCCGATGTCCTGATATTTGTTTTTGCAAATCAAACCTATCCACAACATAACATGGACAGTGTTAACAGTTCAATTTAACAGTGGTAGAGCCATGCTTAGGCACGAATGGGCCGGCTCGACCAGTGCGATACCACGGCCTCACAGAAAACCGGTTGTGAAGTAACACTTGCGTTGCATTTCCCCGAAATGAGTGAGGTTGCCGGAGGCCCAACTCCCCTCTCCCTCCCCCTCCTCACCCTTCCTCTCTTCTTTCCACTCCCGCCTTTAAGCGTGATGAGGGTTGGGGGTATCGCACTTACTACTCTTGAGATGCAGGTGTCCATGGACGGCGGTTGTCACTTACCATCATATAAAAAAATTACTTAATACGCGGATGGCCTCCGTATGGCCCCTAACACATACGCGTCATGTAATAACTTTTTTAATGGTAACTATGTCTGTGATAACGGTAAAGGCATATCGAAGTCAAACCGAGTAAATTAAATGTTGGCTGGGGACAACACAACGAAATCCGGAATATCAGATATCCTTGAGTTGAGAGGGCCATGCTACAAACAGTGCGCCGAGATCTAGCAACTCTTAGCTCTCTCTCTTGGGCTAGTAATATCACGGAAGTTAAGTTCTACATTCTCAAATACCAAGCAATCACTAGGACATGATACACAACAGTATAATACTTCTCCTACCATTAAATATCCCTTTCAACGGACTCGCAAAACATTAATGAACGAGTCAGATGACAGTCATTCCTATATGTGTGTGTGTGTGTGTTTATGTTTTATTATATAGGGAGTTTATGTTTTATAACATGTCGGTCCAGCCGGCCTATAAGTACCTAAGCATGGCTCTCCCACATGAAAATGCACGTTACAATTATGCAGATGTTTTAAGATATATATGTATAATGATAGATATAATTTGGACTTCGCTTAAGCAACTACCCTGATTTTAAAAGCATTTAAAGATTAAGGTAGCCGTTTATTACAAGCCGGGTACTTATTTGTGACTGTAGCACTAAAAATACATTCTCTCTCTCGCTCTTGATCTTCAAATGCTATTTAACTTTCTAATCGATGTTTATTAGTAATTAATTATGACATTTTGACTTTAAGCGTTTTTATAATAGAAAATGTATTTATTTAAAGTATCCATTTCTTGTTAAATGAGATACAGATAACTTTTATATTTTGATTTTAAGCCATGGCCCACAGATGCACCCGCGTTCACTGTCACTGCTCTGCTTCTAAGAATCACAGCGTGATATTTTAAAGCTTATATTATGGGTCAAGTGCATCCTATACAAAAAGAATTACTAAGACTGATACTGATATTCTAGATACTTAAGCTAGCTTATAGCTTTACTACATTGGCACAAACTAAAAAATCTCTATATTAAATGTGGTTGTTTGTAAGATTTAATGCAAGGATTAATATGTATTTTGAGTGACATTGAAATATTTTACTGTTTAAGTCTTTATATATCATCTTAAACATGAATAAATTTATATATATTTTATAATGTTAGTCATGCTTATCATTATCGAAACTGTAGGTATCAACTCATTCGGACTCAACATGAACACTCATGCCTATATTCCCGAAGGGGTAGGTGTTTATGTTTAACTCCTATCTCAAATAAAAAATGGTCTTCTTATTATACAACATAAACACTTATACAACACGTTTACTTAAAACGATTATTTTTTTATTTTATGCTATACGGGGACAGACGAACAGATGGGTCACCTGATAGTAAGTGACACCGCCGTCCATAGACACTTGCAGCTCAAGAGTCACAAGTGCTCTGCCCGCCTTTGAGGTTGATGAGGGATGTTGTATGCAGGGAGCGGAGAGAAGAGAGGAGGGATGAGGAGATGGGAAAGAGGAGAAAGGAGATGAGGGGAGAGAAAAGGGGGGAGGGAAAATTGGGTCTCTCACTCAATTCAGGGAAAGACAACCGGTTCTCTGTGAGACCGTGGTATCGCACCGATCGAGCCGGCCCATTCGTTCCTAAGCATGGCTCTACCACTGAATAGATTTTTTATCATTAACAGATATACATATTTCAGAAGCAGTGTGTACAGCCGTAAAAAGGTCTTTTAGTCCAAAACAGAAACTTTATTGCTAAGTCGGTCTAAGAACAATTAAAAAATATCTGCGGAAAAGTTGCCTGTGTCGGTGTTCATTTAACAATCTCCAATTTCCGGACGATACCTACATGTGTACTGAGTTTTTTCATACCCTCTCACGATATATTTGTCAGCCACTTTTTATTTATTTTAATTTTATTACTATTATATTTTATTACTCATACTGTTCATATCTGTCATAGTGTAAAAAATTATAGATGTGAGGGCTTTACGTAATACATGGGGACTTCTATGTTCGTCTATAAGTTAGCGATCCTGACTACTGACCTAGTGGTCGTGAGCTCGCTTCCCACACGGCGCTAAAATTTGTGTGATGTGTTTAAAAGTGGGAGAGCCATGCTAAGGCACGAATGGGCCGGCTCGACCGGTGCGATACCACGGCCTCACATAAAACCAGTTGTAAAACAAAACCATTTTCAATAAATTAGTGAGGCCCTACTCCCCTTCCCCTCTTCCCATCTCCACAACCTTTTCTTCTGTCCCCTCCCCGCATCCTCCCATCCCGAGGGACTGACTCTCAAATGCGAACAGCGCACTGTCTAAGGACGGCGGTTTTCACTTACCATCCCGTGACCCGCCTGTTCGTCTGTCCGCCTATATTATAAAAAAATAAATGACAAATAACTTTCCCGAGTTTTTTTGTTCTTTCTGACTGTTGTTTCAATGTTTGTCAGGTCCTTTTGAGAGACATATTACATATAATCGCGATGACAAATATAAGTAGAGTCATGTATACCACACCTTCACGTCATAAATAAAATAAGCTTATTTATATTAAATTATATTGATCTGTAAGGTCGATATCAACATCGTATATCATCAATTATCAATGCCATATAGATTCAAATAGTGGCCACTAATACCGTAACATGAACTATCGATGTGCATTCTGAGAAATATTAATCATAAATATTTTCATTACTAAACGTCAATATCATGTTGCTCTTTAATAAGTGTATTTGTTAAATGATTAGTCGATGAAGTGAGAGATTAGTGAAACTATCGGATTTACTTTCGGAATCGGCGGTCTCAAATGCCATCTTTGAAAAATCGTAATATGAAATATTTTATTTTACTATTTTTCACCAGCTAATTGGAGTTAAGTATTCGACCATGACTTGCTTGAGCTATTTCTTATACAAGCCCGTCCATCCGTATAAGTACTGCCCTTTTTCTTCCCTTGCCATCCTGTCTTCCCTTTCAATAAACTCGCCTTCTCTTTCGCCTCTGCCGTTCCCTTGGGGGATACAGGCGTCAAAGTATGTGTGTATTTATTTTATTTTAAGTAACATGTTGGTATAGCAAATAATAAAAACATAGTTTCTGTTATTAGGAAATAAAATACCTTTTCTTATTTATGGTCCCAAAATGCCCTCTAAAATTAAAAATTTCATTAAAATTGGATAGTGAATGAAGGATGCTTTCGGGAGTGTCCCGTCACCCCCATAAACCCTTTTAACTTGGACTATACGGTAAAAGATTCTCCGGAGAAGAAGCACAGTTTGATGGGACTTCATAAACAAATGCACACTGTATGTCATATTGAAGTCTCGTGTTTACATGAGTCTTCAATATGATGATGTTTCTGTCGTATTGAGTTTAGTCACTATGGTGGACACCATAGTGACTATCTATCTTGATGAAGTTGATTAAGTTCGGGTTTTTAAATTTCATCAACTCTTTCTGTAGATTTGGTCACACTTTGAGGATATAAGGACGGGGAGTTAGGTATTAGCTAATTAGGTAATGTTCTTTATTTTTTATGTGATTTAAAATAATTTTCTAATCCCCAGTTAGAGCGCGATAAACTATTAATTTTACATCTTACTACCATTATAAATGCAAAGGATTGAATGGTTGTTTGTTGTAAGGGATGAAACAACAGTGGTAGAGCCATGCTTAGGCAATAATGGGCTGGCTCGACCGGCGGTTGTAAAGCATCGCTTGCGTTGCATTTCCCCGAAATTAGTGAGGTTACTTTTTGCTCTCCCTTCACCCCCCCCTCCCCCTCTTATTTTCCTTCTCGAATTCCCCATTCCTCATCACCCTCAAAGATGGGAAGCGCACTTACGACTCAGGAGTAGGAGCAAAAAATTCGCACATAGACAGACTATGCTCTGAATACACTTTTAATTACAGAAAAATGTACGATTCACTACTTACACGCGAACGACAGCGAGCAACAGAGAGTGTTGTTAAAAAGTTAAACAAAAAGATACAAGAAAATAAATTTCTGATATTATAAAACCACCGTTGCATTTTAAATGAAATAATTATAAAGAGAGAATCTTTAATCCGAAAAGAAATATGATGAAGATAATACAGGAAAGCTTTCGCGACAATTTATTATCAAATTTTATGCACGTTGGCACCGGTTACTTGCAATTAGGTCTCTTGCAAGCATGTGATGCTGCCGTAAACCTACATTGGCTCATTTTATGACCGGCGTAACTTTAGCTTAAACTGGCATTACACATAATACACAAAATTGTTGGTTGGATTCCTATCTGAACAATCTTATTTTAACAATTTTATTTGTACACTATAGTTACAGCATATGTATTATACGTACACTTATCACACAGTCACACAGATAATATACAAAGGCGGCCTTATGGTTAAATGTAATCTCTTCCAGACGAACTCAGGATGGATGAAAATGGAGTTGAAGTGAGGTTATTTGGAAGGAATTATATAATTCCCAAGTAAATATCATACAGTCCCGGTTGACGCTATTACTTTAGTTTTACAAAATTCTAATTGGCCATATGTGGGTGTTGCCTACACCTCTGCCTACCCCTTAGGGGATACAGGAGTGAGCTTATGTATGTACAGTACCACTGTAGTCCTTAGGCCCTCTAATGTATACAAGTACACAGTACAAATACATATGTATATCATTGTCAACAGCAGCCTATCGCTGTCTACTGTTGGACGAAGGCCTTCCCCAAAGAGCAACAAACATATATACTTAATAATTTTAGAATTTTACTTATGAAATATTGAAAAATAGTTGGGCAAATTGATTAATAACCAGACACGACCAGTAATTATTCTAAGTTTTCACACAGGTTTTTTCAGAAAATTCGTGACTTTTAATACCTAAATGTTGTAATGTTGTAATACTCTAAAATTTATATTTAGTGTTAAAGCTTAGAATGGTAGCAGTCTTTGCTACATAATAAAATAAAACTATCCTCTTTTTTTTATAAGACAACTCCCGCTCTAGGATTAATTCTTATCTCGCAGGGGACTTTACAAACATCCAAGCAGCGGACACAAATAACACCCAGATTTAGAACAACAATTTGAGGATTACACAAAGTATTGTCCTGTTCGGAGATCGAACCTACCACACTCGGCGTTTTAGCGTAATGGCGAGATGACCTAAACCGCTACACCATCCTTTCAGTCCTTTCCAAGGTCTAAGACAATTTAAAAGGCATCTGATAATAAAGAATTTAATTGCTTACTTCTGTTAACAGGGTAACAGCTTTAGTTTAACTATTCCTGTCTTCTGAGGAAGTAAACACGAGTAATGTTTCCGCTCTAATCAGAAACAGAACACTGAGCCGTCTCAAGCCACTGATTGACGTCTTGCACCTGTGTTTATACTCAGTTATAATTTCAAACTCCGCTAATAGCCGCATGTCATTTATAATAGTTAATTTGACAGTTTGACGGCGAGTTACTGACCTTTGAAATTTCTTGATACCTTTTAACACTTAATAGCTTGACTTTGAAGTATATAATGATATGTTTTAATGCAATGAAATATTACAACTCAATTTTCACATACTTGTCTATTACTTCTATCCTTAACACATTTTTTAAAATATATGTATACAATATGCATATGAATACGATATGTTAATTATATTTTGGATTAATTTACTATGTATTCATTATTGCATTTTATGCTTTTTTTAATGTTTGGAAATGTTACCGGAGCCAACGGTGTATTTTAAACCCATCTGTGTTTCGTTATAAGGTCTATTGCAACAGACTATGAAGGATATCATCAAGGGCCTACAGAGGCCCGCTTCTGCTAAGGTAACGAAAAGCCTCTACCGTTACATAAAATATAATTGGACGCGTCCAGGTATTTTTATGTATGCATTACTTACTATTTCAATAAAACGAATGTGTATCATTATTAACCTAGTGCGTAAATAACCTTTTTAATATATTCCCTTCAAATTCCAAGGCAGAGGAGACCGCACAGGGCAACCTACTTTCAAATGTCAACCTTCTATTAGAGCTCAAATAATTATTTTGTTAAAGACTCAAATCGCCACTACCTATAAATTTCCTTGACATGATGATGTAGTGGAGTATTTTTTATAAATACTCCACTACATCATCATGTCATCATGTTAACTACAACTAAGGACAGGAGGGTTACACTATCTTTTTTTGCTAATTAATAGGTAATATTCTTTAAATGGATTTAGTGTTTATTAGTTTTAGAATCTTATCAGCGATAGGCTTGCCTCCTATTATGTAAGTCTAAGTCATGGTTTAAAAAATTTGGCGTGAGCGCCTATATACACCTCTGTGTACCCCTTCTTGTATATAGGCATGAGTGTATCTATGTACTTATGTATATTTAACTTCGCTTCTAATGTCTATTTAGTTCTATTTATCGTAGGGTTTGGTAAAAAGACGAGCACGTAAGAAAAATTAAAACAATACATACTAAAGTAACTAAAAACAGTACATACAAATAAGAACATACTAAAGTAACTTTTTTTAAGTAAAAATTGCAACTGAAATATTGTTAATACAATTATTAAAATAAGTTGACAACACCGCAGATAGTTAACCCTAGTAGTAGTCAACCATACACAACAAAAGAAATATTGTATTATAAATATTTGCGGATATATGTTTGTATATGTGTCTACAGTGTCAGCATATTTTTAAAGCTTATTTTATCACTCAATAAATATTAATTTCTAGGTAAATAGAAAGTCTAAACTTTTGTTTTTTCTTTCTAATGTAGTCGTTTAAATATCATTATGCCTAAGCAATTGGGCTAAACATGAATATTTTAATATGTAATGAAGGAACTAGCATAAATTACGACTTCCAAAATATTTAAAATAAAGTAGTTATGAAACGATTTCTAAGTAAACACTTGTAAAGTCTCACAAAACAAAATACGAACTAGATATATGAGAAGTGGCTATACGTGGTATATAGTTATATAGGTATATAGTTTATATAGGTATATATAAATTGTAATGAATTCACATGTCATTTGTTATTACTGTTACAAATTGGCGGTAATTTAAATAGTGTCTGTCTGTGTCGAAGTCAACTCCCTGATGATTTTTGAGAAGGACGTCCTTCTACTACGACTACTGAAGGTGACGTCAGTGCTATACTGATAGAAGCTAATAGAAGATTGATACATCAATAAGCTGGGTATATTGTTACGAACCCGAAACCAAAAGATAATCTGGGCATTGGGTCTTTAAATTCGAAGATTTGTCGACAAAAGTAAAGTAGGGCAGAAGTCAAGGTAAAAAGATGATTGCCTCATTCTTCGGATGGACGAGTCATTACGCAACAATCATTCTAGAAGGTATAAGGACTGTCACTGCATATTGGTATGTTGGAAAATGTTAGACAGCAGCGCTTTAGAAGCAGGATCCTCCTCCGCCACGACAACGCTTCAGCTCACTCCGCCAGACGGACTATTAAATAGTGAGTGAGTGAGTGAGTCGCGTAGTCTAGTGAGTGATCCTCCTTACAGGCCCAACCTAGCCCCTTGTGAATTTCATTTATTTCCAACAATAAGAGATACACTGAGAGGAATTCGTTTTATGAACACTAAGGATGCTGCGGTTGCGTTAGAAAAAGGTGTGGAAGTGATTATTTTATGAGACTAATACTAATATATATATATATAAAATATATAATACATAATACTTATAACAATAAATAAGGATGGTCAGAGGCCTCCTGCCTTGGTGGTCAGAGGCAGAGGCAATAGAAGTAAAGGGACATTGGTTATAACTATGGATTTATTAGGATAAGCAATAGTTTGAGTAAGGGTACATAACTGTAACTCGAACTATCTGATGTCCTGATCGGGACGAGGAACTTATCCGGATGTCCAAGATCTCTAAACTTTAAAGATATTTGTAAGTGTGTGTTGTAAGTAAAAAAAAAGGAAAATTACATATTTCTGTAAATAAAAGTGATCAAGATATTTGTTCTTTTTTATTTGGAGTACAATAGGGCCACCCCATTTCCTTCCATGGGTTACGTAAAAGGTGACTAAAGCATCCGACTGTTATTTATCAGACAGTATATATATAGTCATTACGTAAGTTGAACTAAATTACGGATGCTTACATTCGGGCGATATTGGCGAGAATGTGTTGAAGCGTATGCAGATAAATGAAATTCCTTAGTTGATATAAGTAAGAATGTATGTATATATAAAAAGCTTACTTTTCTTAGCATAATAATGCTTTGGCAAAATGCAAAGCTTAGCTTAACTATCACTTAGTCCAATGCGAATGATCGTAATATGCTGAATTTCGTAACGCCAATGTAAATTATTACAATATATTTTGTGTTTATCTGCTGTATTGTGCGTGCCTCATGCAATGATGAGCGGATTTCATTAGAGATCTACCTCTGGGTCCAGCTAGCACCCTAAACTGTGCTCTGGACCACTATTGAAGACTAGGCGTTTCATACACTCATGATTACTCAGATAGTTTACTTATTTTATTCATATAGTTATTAGTCTAACAATTATGTCTGAATGGCGCTCTGTTACTTGCCTTTTTACGTTCAGCATTACCATTAATTCGATTGATTATCTATTTAAAACATCCAATAGAAGGAAACAGTGAAAGTTTTATTTTACTAAAAACCAAAAGATCAGAAAAGGAAAGAAAGTGAAGATTAAAAAACGGATATTAAACGAAGAACGAAATTTTAATTAAACTTTGTAACTGACTTCAAATGGGGTCTTAATACAAAGTCGTTGAGAAAAAAGATTTTATAAAGATTTATTTAACAAACATTCAAATAACGGATATAAAGAATACCCAGACTCAGAATAACAATTTAAGATTTACACAATGTTTTGTCCCGTGTGGGAGTCGAACCCACAACACTCGGCGCGGCAGCGTAGAGGCGAGGTGATGTTTTAGTAAACTACCGACGATAAGAGGCTCAACTTGACCAGAATTTACTAACAAGTAAGGTTTTAATTGCCTTAATAAATTGATTTGAAAATAACGTCCAAAATACAGAGCGGCTGTTTTTCCTCCGCTTCCGCATGCTACATACAAACAATAGTAATACGCCGTAACCAGATTTTGATGTTAAAAACAGAAAATCTTCAAATATTTTCATATCACATAAATAAATAAATAGATAGAGAGGGATTATAGCTTAAGCTTAAAGGTAGGACCTATTCTTAAAATTCACAAATACTAAAAATTTAATAAATTTGCGCTCATTCATACTTAGTCTGATTAAAGAGGGACTGTTATCCTTTTCGGTTCACGTATGCTTATAATGACCACTCATGATGCGCGCGGACACAATAAAGCAGCGCCGCAGACAGGTGAAAGTGACCATCAGTGTGCCTGATACAATACTACTACAATTTAAATAGAAGTACATATTAGTGACTTTTCATAAAGAAAATGTCTATCTCTATGATCTGAGTGTTACAATCGCTTTCATTATTAAATTAAATTGACAGGTTTTGCGGTAGTAATATGTAATAATAATGAAAAATGCATCGCTAATACAGAAATCATGTGTAATGAACTAATAATATGAATTTTAGATTTTTAACGACTACTAAATTTTGTCTATGACTTCGGTAGTTTTTAAAAAGCTTTCAACATAAAGAAAAGAGTGAAATTTAGTTTCTATTTTAATGCTATGAAGTAATGAATAGGTTTTCGTAAATTGAAATATTTCTTATACTTTAGGCTTTTTACCCGACTGCTCAATAGGAGTGCTATGTTATTCTAGTATATACACATATGTATGTATAATTTTTCTTTGCACGGCTCTCTGAAACCTCGATGAATTTCGAATTGAGAGGTTTAATTTAAGTCCTCATTTGATAAAGCCAGCAAACAAAGGGGAAGTTCATAATGCAACCTTTTTTTCAACAAAAATTGTTACATTGAAACTTTATGCACTTTTATAACACCATTTAAGCCTTTTTCTCACTGCGCAACTTCATCACGCGACTTTTCTTCGTGAAAATATATCGTAGTCACCGAGAAAAAATCGCGTGGTAATATATCGCAGTACGGACAAGGCTTTCCAATTTTGTGATTTACCTCGGGTTATTTATGCGACGTTTCGGATAAAAAGAATTATCATTTAAAAGAAGCCTCACCACTGATGTATTTAATGACGACATCGATTGACTTACATAGAACACAAATGAAGAGCTATTGTATACCGTGTAATAAAAGAGTTAAGAACTTATGTAGGTACTATGCGTATGTGGATGGTTATATCGATTTCCTAGCAACTGGCAAAACAACCGCATTTCACATAATCAGTATCTAGTTCAACGTACGGACGGGAGATCCAACGGAAAGTCTTAATTTCCGTCAGAATAGAAAGCCTACACCATGTTGAACATTACATGGCAGATTGTAATCTAGATACCAGCCGCGAGTCCTGGTAATGAGATTATCTAGTTTGGACTACTATGAAGGTTAGATAGAAACACTTTTATGTTTAAGTGAAATATAAACATAACACCTGCGTGATGGTAAGCGATTACCGCAATGTATAAACACTTAGAGAAAAAAGGGGGGCGCTGTATAATAACAAAAAGTTTGTTTCTCGTTCAGTAAATACTTAAGGGCTCAATATTTTGCAGTATTCTATCCGTTTCGATGTACCGCAGCATCAACCTCTTTGGTAAGTATATGAGAGTATACTAACATGTTTAGACCTCCTTGTCAGAGATTTATTTGAATTTGTATATAGAATAAGAAGACAAGACGATGCTTAACGTTAGTCTATAGCCGTCAGTGAATTATAAAATTAGTTGGTATTGTGTCTGTACTAGTAGTAATGTCATACAGTGATATATGGAGCAGTTAATATTATATTTATTTCAGATACCTTAATACATACGGTCCATACTCAACTCGCAAGTGAGTCCTTATTATAAGAGTCGACTAAAAGATGCTACAGTATTATATACTAGACTATATATATATATATAATATAAAATATACTAAATAAACAGAAGTAACTTTTCTAAATTTAGATAATTAACCTTTTATCTAAATTTAGAAAATATTTAAAAGAAAGTGACTAACTCGGAGTGAAAATAACAACGACATCCACGTTTCACGATGACTGGACATTACAAAACGAAAATGCAAGTAGACCTAAAACGGCGACCTTCGACCCCCACTTTCGCTGATGTGTTAAAAAAAATAACAATGACATTTCCGCGTCGTCATTCCGAACTTGAATCGTGAAGTAACATTAGGCTCACAGTACAAGGAATCCTTGACCAATCTTCTGTCTAAACGATGACATATAAAATCCGCATCAAAAGAAAACAATGTGGCGTCTTCTTTCAACTGTCCGAAGGGGAAAAGTTGCGAGCGAAATTATTATTACAATAAAAAGACAATGATCTTGCTATGTAAGTCAATTTATGCAGGTTTGAATATTGTTAACAACTTAACCTAAAAACCTATTGTATTATTGTCACCGAAATCCTTGACATCGTTTATTATTTGGTACCTACCTAATATAAAAATCATTTTTGCATCTAATTTCATAATATTCCTATATCACACTTAAGTACATTCGTTCAAAACTTGGCAGGCAGGAGTGTTATTCCGGACGCCTTAATAGAGTTGTTCCCGGATTTCTCCTATTTTAGTCAGTCCGATTCCGACACACCGTCTCACCGAAAACCCCAGGACTGTTTTGTTTTTTTCCATTTTTTGTTAGTACATATGTATGTATGTATAATGTTTCTTTATCACGCCCTAGCTTTAACACCGTGATGGATGTCGACATGTGATTATTATTTGACTCGTCTTAATGGTGGAAGTGACATCATGGTATAGAATTCGAGATAATGCAAATGCCATCGGGTTTTATACATATACAGTCGTGGTCAACTAATTAAGGACATTCAAGATAGTGGACAGCAATAACCGGCTATGTACATATAAATATAAAACCCTGTTGATTTCTCAGTAACTATTATTTGCATAATTTGATCCGATTATTATACTATAAATGGCTGTAAATAAAAGATTAAATAAATATAAAAAAGTGAATTTAATATCAAAGGTTAACCATGTATTCAATTTAAGGTACAATTCTGTAGCTGGACATTTAATTAAGAACAGTAAAGTAAAATGAAAAATAGAGTTAAACAGAACTAATAATCTGCAGTATTTTAATTTCTTTAACAACTTCATTTTATTACGGGTAAAATCAGTACCCAGTAGCAAAACCTTTGTTAGTAATAACCGCTTGACACCGATGTGGCATAGACATTATCAGTTTCTGACATATTTCAACAGGAATGTTTGCCCATGCCTCACAAAAAGCTTCATTAAGTTCATCTAAAGTTGTGGTACGATAAATGGCAACTTTTTTCTTAATTTCGTGCCAAAGGTGCTCGATTGGGTTGAGGTCGGGGCTATTTGCTGGCCAATCTAGCACTGATACCGACTGTCTGTTAAGAAACGACTTGACTGAACGGGCTGTATGTTTTGGGTCGTTATCATGCTGAAAAGTCCATATAATAGGAAGATGTTCCTCAGCATAGGGAAGCATAGTTTCTTCTAATATTGCCTTGTATTGATGTTGGTCTAAGTTACCCTGATCTTTCCTCACAGGTCCCACTCCACGTCCAGAAAATGATCCCCACATTTTAATGTTTCCTCCGCCATGTTTCACCTGCTTTTTTGTGAATCTTGGATTCATTTCCGCTTTTACAGGACGCCGTACGTATTGCCTTCCATCTGAAGAAATCAAATTAACCTTGGTCTCGTCAGAGAATAATACATGTTGCCATTGGTCGTAGGTCCAATGTCCATATTTACGTGCAAACGCCAAACGTGCATTTCTATGCTCTTTCTTTAACAACGGTACTTTGCGAGCCACTCTTCCGAACAACCCTGCTTCTACCAGACGTCGTCGAACTGTCCTCGCTGATACACTGACTCTTTCGTCTGCCCCAAACACTTCATGTTTAATTAAAATAGAGCCTAGAAACGGATCTTTCTTAGCTAACCTGGTTATCATTCTATCTTCTTGCGGAGTTGTTTTTCTCGATCTTTTTTTTCTGGGCACATTTAAAGTTGTGTTATTGCGCCTGAAATGTTGCACTGCATTGCATACCATAGTTTTTGAACAATTTAAATATCCTGCTATCCTTCGGTATGACCAACCACGCTCGACAAACTTCATGATAATTTTTCGTAGTGTTGCATCGCAACTTTTATTTTTGCCCATTGTTCTTCAAAATAACTCTCAAAACTTGAAATTACAAATCTAGATTGCCGCCAAAACTACCACAAAGAATAGGAGAAGAAAGAAAATAATAATTGAGATTCAGATTTTGAAACTAGAACGCAATATCTCAGTGTCCCTAATTAAATGGCCAGCCAGCATTCTTTGAACAAATAGCACTGTGATCATCTATCAGCTATACTGTAAAGAGGTTTAATGTTTAAGAAGTTGTTATTGTTTGTATAATTAGGCACATAAATGACTAATTATACTTACATGTAAAAGATGTGGAATATTGTTTAGACTCGTTGGAAAATAAAAAATAAATTCACAATTTGGATTAACTAGAGAGTGTCCCTAATTAGTTGACCACGACTGTATATATATGTATATATTTAAATACTTTCCAAATTCAAAAACGTATTAGCTACTCCTATCAGTATGAGAATTTAATACAGATTATTCTCGATCGAACGACTTTTGCATTATGATACAGAAGAACAGAGCAAGAAATTTCTTATGCTTCGAGGGATACCGTCCTCTGGCAGATAAATTATGCACCACTCCTGCTGGTCGATACTCCACCAAATCTCATTAAGTTGATGTTGAGTTGATGTATGCCGGACAGCGCACTAACAAATATTGAGTTGGTGGTGTTCGTTTGTCAAAATGTTTCAGCTGTATGTGGAGGTCGCCACAGAGTATTGAATATTTTATTGCATTGAATAGTATTATTTAAACTGTCATTATTTAAACTTTTCATACATGCCTTTACCTTTTCGCAGACACTTTCTACATTATTTAAATAGATCCATATTTATTCGATATCACTAAAACTGTATATCTTAAACTATCGTGGTAGAGCCCTGCTTAGGCAGGAATTGCCGTTACCACGGCCTCACAGAAAAACGGTTGTGTAGCAACGCTTGTGTAGCATTTCCCTGATATTAATGAGGTTTCCAGAGGCCCAACTCCCCATCTCCTCTTTTCGGTTGACCTCACCCCCTTCTCCTCCTTCCTCGCCCCGCATTCCCCCTCCCAACGACTCTTGAGTTTCAGATGTCCACGGACGGCGGTTGTCACTCACCATCAGGTGACCCGTCTGTTCGTCTGTCCGCCTATATTTTAAAACAAAAAAAAACTATTCTAAAGAGTTACTAAACAAAAAATACAAAGAAATGCGGTTGACAAACAAACGAATTAGAATAATTTTATTCAACTTTTTCTCAATCACTGATTAAAAGACACGCACGATATTACTATTAAATAGTCATTATTAGATAATAATATTATTATGCATAAATTTACTATTACTGCTAAATAACGCTCCATGAATATATATTATGGTAAGCTGTTGCGGTCAATTTAACCTCGCAATATAAGATTATGGATAGCCGTTTTATGTTCTATAAGCGTTTCGTTCCCTACAGTTTCATCTGCGATCAGTCACTGCTCCTAAGGTTCCAGTGTGATAGTGTATATTTTTTTATACTTCTACATATAGTCTATTTAATAAAAAAAAATATACAGAAGAGGATAACAAGGAGACGGGTCACCTGATGGTAAGTGAATTCCGCCGCCCATGAACACTTGCAACTCAAGAGTTACAAGGCGGACGGTTACAGGGCGGAGGGAAGGGGACAAGAACTAGGGGTAAGAGGGGAAGGGAAAGGGGTAAGGCCTAAACCTCACTCACTCGATCACACAATGCAGGCATTGTTTAACAGACAGTTTTTTTGTGAGGCCGTGGTAATACTCCGGTCGAGCCGGCCCGTACGTGCTGAAGCATGGCTCTCCCACGTTAAATCTTACTGTTATTTCCAGAGATGAACGCTTTTAAACTAAGTAACATAAAATATACAGCTTCATTATATTCCTATAGATTCTCACACCCACTTTTGTATTGGTGGAAAGCGCATTGACGATTTCCACACACTGTGTACTAATACTGTTTGATAGAACAGTCCGATCCCTTAGTCGAAAACCAACACATACACACACTAATAGAATATATATAAGCTATTAGACTTATATTATATACTCGTAATTAGCAGAACTATCTTCATATGTCGGGCTTCCGATAATATAATTGACCAACGATAACGTAATCACTTTTATATGTAATCACATTTTTTTCATAAATTGACTAAAGCTATATGGAGTTATTAGTTTGTAGAGAATAAGGCAGTAAATATTTTTAAGCTTTTTACCTTCTTGTTCTATGTATGAATTGTTTTTATATAAATAAATCGATGTATGAAGTCGATTAAACGTTAGTTCTACTTGTATTTGCATATTCTTAATTCTTTGTAAGCGGTATTAGTGGTGGCGCACTACTGTGTTGCCATATCGAGTGGTGTGTGTTCGATCCCCACACGGTATAAAATTGTTAAGCAGATGGAGTTTTGGGATGTTCTTTGTGTTCTTTATTTGAATAGTCCTAGTAATATTTATATAATCACTCATTATTTATAAATTCAAATGAAATCAGATCCTTGTTTTTCTTGATATTGTGTAACCATAGAAATAGATTAATATAATTCAAGTGGCAAAAACATGAAAAAAAAAAACAGGTGATGGACACCCCCTACTGAATTTAATTATGTCTGTGTTTGTACCCATTGCAGGCTTAGTAAGAAACCTTATTTACGTTTAATTTGTATAACAATTTAATGCACAATTTTAGTAATAACGGGTAAATGTATGTAAATTTAATATCGGGTATTCAAATCAATATTTCTAGTGAGGGGGTTATCTATCCAACAAAAAATAGATAGATAGATAGATAACTCTTTATTGTACAAAAAACAAATACAACATAATAAAAGAACAGTTTGTACACATTGCTATAAGTCTTATGAGCTAAAGTTAGAAAGGTGAAATAAATAAAATATAAAAGTTGTACAACTGGCGGCCTTATCGCGATTAGCGATCTCTTCCAGGCAACCACTGTATGGAAAGACATTAATAATGAGATGAGAGCAGTTGCAATTTGCATCGAAGTTCCCTGAATTAAAATAAAAAAACTATATCCTTGGTATCTCTCCTTGGTAACCTCCTTGGTAGGTTAACAAAAATATTGGTTATGTTTAAAAAAACAATCCGTACGTACGGTTTATTGAATATAACAGTTGATCATGACATTGGTGATTTGCACGCGATATGCGACCTACTTTGCCACAATATGTTTCCGATCAACAACTTGGTGCCGTTAAATTGTTGCCAAGACGATATTCCAAGAAATGGAAAGTGCATACGTTTTAACAATTGAGCTGTTCTTGATGTTCAAACAATACACGGTCCAATTACTCTTAATCCAACTTCATCTCTTGGTATATCATCTCCCTTCTAACTCCTTTATTCATACATTTTATTTGGTGTTAATCATGATTCAATATTAGTATTATTGCCGTATTCTTTTAGTATGTCATAAATTTTTGTTTAGTGTAAATTTTAATAGACAATGTTTTCATCTCCGGTATATTACTACTACTAATTCGACCAAGAAATCTTCTCTGTCTTAACTCTTCAACCTTATCTCATATCGGTTTCTAGCCTGGTTCATAAATTTCTTCTATATTATCCATTAACACTGATATGACATCTTGTAGAACAGAACACCCCCGTACTTCCCCGATCCAAGACATTAAAATTACATATTCTACTATCCAAGTAGGGTTACCAGATTTAAAAACATTTTTCTCACCTCACACAAAGTCCTCGAATCCCAAACTAGGCAAAACCTGTATTCTGGTAACATTCCTTATGTCCCAGAAAGAAGCATCTATCACAAGACAATCTTTTTACATCCGTGACTTTTAAGTGAGCGCGTAAATGAAATAACTTGTTGTAGTCTCCCATAATGGCCATCAAACTACGTATAGAATCATACATGGTAATATCTTATGGGAAAGTCAAATTAACAATGTCGGTATCGCTGAGAAAGTAGTTTAGTAATTAACTTTGATAGTCATTAACGCGGCATACCCACTTTGTAAGAATTGCCACTGTATCTAACTAGTACTCCAAGGTGTTTGTAAGCATTTTCTCAAAACATGTTTTAGATAAGAACAAAATCATTTGGACGGATGCTTATTTATTTCTAACTTTACTCACGATTCATAAAGCTCAGACTCCATCAGCCAGTTCCAATTACAAGAATGCGCACTGACCTCGAACTATTGTTTACACTCCCCAATAAATCAGTGTAAGCAATATTATTCATATCATCGTTCGTTTTTTTTTTAATGCGATAGGGGCAAACGAGCAGACGGGTCACCTGATGGTAAGTGACTACCGCCGCCCATGGACACCCGCAACTCAAGAGTCACAAGTGCGTTGCAGGCCTTTAAGGTAGGAGTACGCTCTTTTCTTGAAGGTTTGAAGGTCGTATTGCCGTTTGTGCGATGCAAAAAGATTCTGGAGAAGCGCACAGTGGTGGAGTGCCAATCGTCCAGGTGATGGGGATGGATATTTTGTCGCGTAGGACGATGGCGGAAACCTGCAGCCGGTATAAGTCCGAACAATTCACAACAATTCGCTTTCTTACTTCAACCCTATAGGAACATTATGAAGAGCCGTCATAATTCACAATTTAAAAAAAAATGGTTCATAAATTAGAATGGCAATCCTGGCTGTGCGCACAGTTCCAGTATGGTAGACTATTAATTACCCTATATGATACAATATAATAGCACACTGTTTGTGAATAGATTGTATACATTCTAGATAGCAACTAGAAGTTCAGTAAAATAAAATGTTAAAAAATAATATCCATGGAGTTTCTTGCCTTATCTTCTCGAGTGGCCAGGTTAGTGACCCTAACTGCTGAGCCAGAGTGCGGGCGAGGGACAAAACTGTGTGTGATCCACAAATTGTTGTCCCGAATGTAGGTTTTAATTATCTTCGTTGCTTGTATGTCTGTAATGTCCCTCATGACACAAGAATCAGGCGTAGTGCGGGAATTGTCTTTTTAAATAAATAAATAAAAAAATAATATATTCTACGGACACTATAACCCACAATATTCCAAGAGCCTTATCGATGTGTTTTTCTTTGGCGAGTAATGCAAAGTGGAGTCATTATGGTAGGCTTACAAATAAAAAAAAAAATTAAAAAGAATGTAAAATGATAACTATTATATTTTACGTGCAAACTAATAAAAGACAACATAAACCTTTACAAGTTATTCGTAATTTATTATCAACCGACTTCAAAAAAGGAGGAGGTTCTCAATTCGACTGTATTCTTTTATGCTCGTTACCTCAGAGCTTTCGTCTGAATGAACCGATTTTAATGTTTTTTTTTTTTATTTGAAAGCTAGTGCTTTCCGTGTGGTCCGGTTCTGACAATGGCATCCATGAGAATATCATATAAGTCTTAAATTTGTATTAAGTATGGGCGCGATAAATGGACGAATAACTGAATATCACGCCGACCGATTTTGATGACTCTTTTTTTCTTGGAAAGGATATTATACTTCAAGGGCAGTTAGATGAAAGTTTGGTTAGGTTCTGACAATTGCATCCATGAGAAAACCATATAAGTATTCAATTTTATGATAGATATTTTTTAAAGTAAATAGTAATCGTATATAGTTATTGAAAAATGCAATACTTTGGGTTCAAATACTTTACATTTATACATTGTATACCTTTCTTCCCATAACTTCTATATATCGAGATATCTTCAAGTGAAATTCTAAAGTCAATACATTCAAAGCAAGAAAATTTACAGTGAATAGGTACTTTTAACAGCACAGTACCATAGCACACTTTCAGCATGACTCGTTGTTTTTTGGTAGTCTGGTCAAATGACAGAGTAATTCCGGATTAATGAGCGTGAATCCCGATGTAAAAGATTTAAAGCAAATTATGAACTTGCACTGATATAAGTAACTAAAATAACTATCTTTTTTAATAGTGGAAACCCCGGCAGTCATCAAACCGGGATTTTCGTTGTCGGAATCGAACAGACCAAAACCAGACGGTGAGGCATACTACGCCTGAAATATGAAGAACAGTACGACGTAGAACTTTAGAAAAACCCGGATCCCTCCCAGCGCCTGCCCACAAAAAAGCGGGCAAGACCTTTGGGGAAATAGCTGTAGAAAAAAATATATATCAATATAAAATATAATAAAAAAAAATATATAATGCGGAACTGATATCGAAAATTATATTAAAAGAGTTATCCGCTACTTTTAAATATACTATAGAATTTGCTTACAACGTTTCATCCATGGCTGACGATACAGGAGTCGTTTAAAAGTACTGACCGTAATATTATTAAGTTTTCAATATTAAGGAAGAAAATAAATTTGTTTTTTTTTTTCTTTACCACTTGCTTTGTGTGAGATCCATCGTTCAATTCCCATCCAGAGCAAATAATTGTTCAATGAGCACAATCATTATTTGTTCTGTCATGGTGTAGATTTAGACTAATATAACAAAAACGAGGTTTTAATTTCTTCATTTGTTGTTTAAACGAGCTTATGTGTGTCAAAATACGTGTCTGGGTGAATACAGTCGGATACAAAAACATATATTTTTTTTATATTATATATAAAATTAAAATTAATATCTCTATATCTGTTTAAATCGTATACTACTTTTACTATTTTTGTTAATGTGTGAGCACTATGTGTCTATCATAAAATTATTTTATCTGTCGTTGCTTCGATTTAATTCTTCTGACCTGTTTCGGTATAGTGGTATTGTTTTGGGTGCATCGTTTTCACACATAATTTTAATTATATATAATGATTGTATGTAAACAAAACATTTTAAAAGAGTAACGATGGAGTTTCTTGCCCATTCTTCTATATACGAAACTACATTTTGGAATGGGCGACTAGAATCAATTTTATTTAAATATAAATGTTGACGTTCGAAAGTGCCTTTTGGGCCTATTTGAAATAAATGCTTTGACTTTGAATCAACAGTCTGGTAACCATAGTACAGGTTACACTTAGTTTGATACCAGAGACCAAACACCGGCCTTGAGGTGTCGCATACTAAGACAACTATTAATAATATTATATCTGTATCCCTGACTAATCGACATTGGCAATAACACCAAGATTTACCCGCGGCTTCAACCCATAAATAGTATAAGTACCATGTCCAGGGTACCTCATAAGAACCGTTTTAGCAGAAAAAAATAAGAAACATGTCTCTATTCTCAGAAAAAAATATGATAGCAATAATTAGTGAGATTAGTTAAGATGCTGTTACACATTTGTGTAAATGTTAGGTTATTATTTATTGACACTGGACACGAAGAATTTTTAAAAACGAATTCCTACTTTGCTTATCATTCAGCTGCACGTAGATGTGTTGTTGATGTCATAATCAAATTGGCCATTTATATATTTCGCAAAAAATAGCGTTTCGAATTTTTAATCTTTTAACTATTCCAGGAAGTTGTTATTCAAATGCCTGCTTAAGTATGTACGCATACTTACTACCTAACCACTATATATAGTGGTTAGTGATTGGACTGCTAATCCAGAGATCGCGCGAGTTCGATTCCTTATGTTAACAAATGTGTCTGGATGTATTTTGCTTATATTTTTTTTATATTAAGAAATACTTGTTTATCATTAGTCTGATTATCATAGCACAATCTCTGCTTAGGATGTTTTATGTACCAATATACTACAACATAAAAGAGTACTACAAAAAGACAACACGCGTTCTAGTTGATTATATTTATGTTGTTGAAAAATGTCAAAAGGTGAAAGAAATAACATGCTATGTGAATTTACTTAGTTTTGCTAACAAGTACATTTATGACTTTATCTTCAAACCAGTTTATAATGCATTAACATACAATAATAAAATTAATAGTCCAGTAATTTATGAGTTATAATAAATCATTACAAGCACGATTCAAAAGTCTTTCTAGAAATAAAACTCGAAATATATTCAATTGTATTGCAAAACATAAGTATCTGATTTAAACTTTCTTTTTGTGGTTTGATTCTGAAGTATTTTGCACATTACAACAAGATTTAAGTATGACTAATGTCCTTAATTCTTAGAAACCGTTTCTCCATACATAATACATATGCGCACGCCTGTATTCTTTAAGGCAGAGGTGGACTAACGTTAGTGATATCAAATGTGGGTACATTTGATATCACTAACGTAATAGGGGGCAAGCAAATGCCGTCAACCGGGCACTGTATAACTATACATATTTTCTGATAGATAACAGTCTGATCCCTCAGTCGCCTTCTAGGAAACCACCGAGACGGGAGAGAGAGAGACGGGGTGCTCCATTCTACTTGACCGAGAACTACACAACATACATGGCATAGCATTTAGCATTCATATACTCTAACATACTTTTTTCCTTTTAACAAATTATTTGCATGTGGCACAGAATATAGTGCTCTCGTATTCCTTTATAATCTGTAATTATAGTGCTTTTCTACATATATCCTCTTTCACGCAGTCGCTCTATATTTACATTTTGCTTATCTCTGATCATCATACGTCCACACAGCTATAATTTATGTATAAAATAAAGAATACTAGTAACGTGGGTCACACATTACTAGTACTCTCGTTAAATTCCCAGATAAGCTGAATAAAAAGCATGGGGGGTGGGTTCGCGACGGTAGTACACTGGTGGGGTTCGAACCCGCAACCACCTGATCAAAAGATTAGAAAATATATTAAGATATACCTAATAAAACTGCAATTATTCTTCAGTACGTTTTCTAACCCCTTTATATAATGCCATAACAACAGAGTGGGTTTTGCGACTAACAATTAATTGCAGAAAAGCATATAAACGTTACTTGTAAATAGAAATGAGGATCTGGTCTAGAATTGCTCCTACATAATCTAGATAAAGAGTTAACCTAGAAGGAACGAGTTAAAGACACGCCGTTAAATGTTTACTTTTCTTAAGATGATATTATCTTACGAGGTGATCAGGTTCCCTCTCAATAAATTACTCTTTATATGTATGAAGAACATACAATTAATTACTTAAACCTTTTAATGCCTTTAGAAACTATAATCATTCTCAATAGGTTTACTTGTAACTCAATAGCTTCAATTCTCCCGTGGGAGAGTCATGCTCAAGCACGAATGGGCCGGAGCTCGACCGGTGTAATACTAAAGCCTCACAGAAAACCGGTTGCCAAGCAATGCTTGCATTGTATTGCTGAGTAAGTGTGGGTAGGGCTCCTTTTTGTCATCCCATTCATTGTCATTGTCATCGTTTTATTTCGGTACGGTTAAGTCTTACACACGACCGTCTTATCACAAAATCTAATCACAAAAAAGCTTGTCCTATGGTAACCAGAATGCTGTATAAATTACTGTGGTATAGATATACATATGGACACACCAACTTTTAATTATTTGTTTACAGAGCAAAGCATTTTGTTTTTTAAATAAATTTTAAATTCTTTTGGAGATATTTTCTTATATGTATAGTATGTATTTACATGCTGGAGTACAGATTTTCAACGATCCGCTCTATATGAAGCGCTCTATATGTCTTAAGATGAAAGTCTTGAAACCAGGGCGTGATTCACAAGCACGCGTTACCAGTTCTAGTAGGCCTGGTCTAACTGTTTCTACTGGATGTCACACTGCTTGCGATAAGAAGTGATTGGTGACTGCATATTTTCTTGTCCGTTTTAGAGTTGAAACGGATTATCTATAATTGCTTTTTGCCTAGCCTTGCAACTTCGTTTTGAACAGTACATTTTTGAATGATAAAATGCGATATTCCAGACAATAATCTTTTTTTTTTATACTATAGGGGGACAGACGAACAGACGGGTCACCTGATGGTAAGTGACACCGCCATCCATGGACACTTGCAACTCAAGAGTCGCAAGTGCGCTGCCCGCCTTTGAGGGTGATGAGGGATGGGGGATGCAGGGAGCGGAAAGAAGAGAGGAGGGATGAGGAGATGGGAAAGAGGAGAAAGGAGATGAGGGGAGAGGAAAGGGGGGAGGGGGAAATGGGCCTCCGGAAACCTCACTCAATTCGGGGAAATGCAACGCAAGCGTTACTTCACAACCGGTTTTCTGTGAGGCCGTGGTATCGCACCGGTCGAGCCGGCCCATTCGTGCCTAAGCATGGCTCTACCTGCGTGGTAAATTTCATCAAGAGCCGTTGAGTTGTTCTTACGTGATGTTTGCTATAACACAAAATGACTGATACAAAATGATTTTCATGGAACAGTTTTTTTTACTTATCTTTTGTACTTAAATTATGTGGTTATTTTTTAATTTATGGGTATTTCTTTTTGCCTAAGATAAGATAGCATATCAATAATTAATAAATTGAACATCTTATGTATAAATCTCAATTAACTATTGTGTTATTTCTTGGCATTCCATATTCTGATATCTCTCTGATATAATATGGTAGAACAGAGAATTGTAACAGCTTTTAAGAACTGCTAATGTAAACACATATTCACAAATAATTGTATTAAATATATACATATTTTTTTTAACTCTACCTTCAATGTTCGAATAAAGGTAAAAAACATAGTTTTATGTATTTAATTTAACTATTAATAATCAATACGAGTATTGCGTTTATGGGGAGAAAATCTAACGATTATTTAATAGATCACATACTATTAAAAAATAATGTTGTAAAATCGATCCAAAAAATAAAAGAATTAACAATTTGACTGGTCTTTTGATCTAGTGGTAAGTGACTCTGTCTGCTGAGCCAGAGGTCGTGGTTCGATTCCCACCCGGGACATAAATTTGTGTGATCGACAAATTGTTGTCCCGAGTCTTGGTTTTCTTTGTGTCTGTATGTTTGTTAAGTCCTTCGGGACATACCTACCTTCAAAAAAAGAGAAAAATTAATTAACTAGCAAATTATACAATGAATTACAACGTGTGGTTAAAGCTACTATCACAAAACAAGTTTCTTTTTCGACTCTTTTCAAACTTGAGACTCCAATTTTACTTTAATAAATCTCATGCAATGCTAATTGAATAAACTCTTCATCAACTTTATTATAGATCGGCAATAAGTCTACCAACAGAAAAGTATTCATATTACTTGAAAGAACAATCCAATCAACATAATATTACGAAATATTCGATGGCGGCCTTCAAAACGGTATAAAATTTAAATTTCTATATAATCTCTAAAACAAGTGAAATCGTTGAAACTTTCTCAATTCACTAAACAACACAAATATATTAAATAATTATACCACTAAAGTTTAGGCATAAACGTTGAGGAATTTGATATTGAATAATTTATAGTAACATTAACAATATGAGGTAGAATGATTGTCTATACTGTACTGATTTTGCTTATTTTTTAAACGCTATAAGCTCAGGAACTACTAACCCGTTTTGAATAATTCTTTTTGCATTTTTTTATTTATTTTTTTAAACATCCAATCAACGGCACAAAGAACACCCAGACTCGGGAGAACTTTGTTGTTCACACAAATTATTGTGCCGTGTGGGAACCGAACCCACGACCTCGGGTTCAGCAGTCAGGGTCACTAACCTAACTAGACCAATAGGGGCATCAAGGCACTAGATAGCTCGTTTTTAGAGGAAGGCTATGGGTATAAAACATCACGCTACAACCCTTAGGAACGGAGCAGTGAGCATTAACGTACGTGAAACTGCGGATCAACTGTGAAAATGCTAACCCACAAAAAAAAGATTAAAAAAATGGCCGCTCGGCACCGCTAGTTAATTATAATTACATATACATCATGATGATGATCAGAATTATATATACACACTAGCAATTATAGTTTATTTACAAAAATAACTAACAGCATTTAACAGATGAAAGCGTATATTGGCGTTGGAGAGCCATGCTTAGGCATAAATGGCCACGCTTAACCGGCATGACCTAATGCTTGCGTTGTGTTTTATCGAGTGAGTTAAGTTACTGGAAGCCCATCGCCATCTGTCCTCGTTCCCGTCTTCCTTTTATGAGGGTCAAAGTACTTGTAGGTGTCCCGTCTGTTCTTTGGCCGTCATAATTGTAAATTATTATTATTTCAAAGAGGTTTTTCGAAAACTACAACTGAATTTTACCCGACTGCTCAAGAAGTATGTATGTGCCGACAGCCTAGATGGCTGGATGGATTTTTACATCAGTAATATCATTTGAGAAGTCCTGTCATTTGAAAAAGAAACTAATCACACATTTTCCTTTCAATAACGTTAGATAAATTTATACTTGATTAAGTTATCACTTTACAAACTATCGTTTATTTAAATAACTCAATTGACAAATAATTTAAAGAAACAATTTAATTACATCAAAACAACGTTTTGACAAACTATTTTTATTTAATAATCGGGTTAATTTGTAAAACAACGCGAAGTACAAATAACGTTTGACATAATGGATTGCTTGAAATCATCAGTCATCAATAGGGAATTTAAAGAGAACTACGCTGATAAAGTTAGGTTATAACTGCGTCACCAACCAGTACCGAAGTCTATCTATTCCACTTCGTCAGGGCAGCGTGTATTTTTTTTAAATTAAGACTGGATAAGACTGGATAACGTTCAATTTGTTTTGTATTAGATTTATATTTGGCTTACGCAAACATGATCACCTATCAGAATTTCACATTAGGAATAATTCGTGTGCAGCTGTCCATGTGTGTGTCGTTTACAAACGTTTAATAAACGGACACAACTCTTTCTCAACCAGACTATCACTATGCTTTATAATATTCTTTTCAAACCCTGTACTCCTACTGATCTTGAGGAAGGTTTTACGTTTCTCACAGACACACACACACACACACTAAAACATTAAGATCGGTGGAATTCTTAGAACTGGCTGTACCTCCTCTTTCAACCAGGTCTATGACCAATCTCTTAGTTTACTGGCTGTACGCCTACTGAATATTTTACCTATATCTATTAGACGTGCCCAATCGCTGGCCACATTTAAGAAATAAATGAAAGAGTATTACTTGGCTTTTTAGTACATATCTTATTGTATGTATTCTATATCTTTTGGTACCACTGCCTCATTTAAAGATCTTATAAATCCATGGTATATATGTGTACGTATATAGGTTATTTCATTATATGACCTTGATTTGTATAGTTTAAATGTTGCTCAATTGTGGTGAGCCAAATAAATGAAATATAATAAACATTAGTGAACGCGTCTTAACATTAGTGAACGCGTCTTAACAACAGATATGACATAATTATGTATATGTAATCATTTCGTATAATTTTTTTCCTATACTAAAACAACTATGTAACGTATTTTGTCACTAATTACAATCAATTTGGCTTTCTTTCAGTTCACTCTGGCTTTCTCATCAGGATACAGTGACTGACTTGTCAAAATAAATCATATCATCCGCAAGATATACATATATATATATTGTTTGGTTGACAATACTGTATTTGCAATCTTGGACGATGGAGTCAGGTGATGGGTCCCTCGAGTTTCGATACAGATTTCAGTTTCCTCGTCTCCGTTTTGAAAAATTAGGTTGCTAAGCTCCTTAAAGTCGCAGTGTGACGTTTCATAGCCTATATTATTCCTTAATAAATACTGTATGCAACAGAAAATGATCATACAATTCGGACTGACAGTTCTAGAGCTTAGCGTGTTTCACCAGAAAACAAACAAAATGTACTATGTATCTCCCGACGCCGGCATTAATTCGTCTGTTTCTACGTCAGAGGCTTTTAAAATTTACATACACTTCCAATTCTAAAAAAAGAATGTTACTTATCTAACTTTTAAAAATATTCTCTTTCAAAAGGATTAAGATTCATATAAATGAAATTCAAGAATTTCGACACAGCTAACACTGCCGGCAACGGTTACGTAAAAACTGGTCAGCATACGAAAAAGAATCATCCAATTATATCATTATTTGTGGATTCAAAAATTTAAAGCTTGTTATACTGTAGGTTTTAGTTAATTTTTAAAATATTTTTATTGCTACTAGATGAAGTTAAAAGCGATATAACTTAATTTGTCATTGATTGATATACGGGAAAAAACCTGCCTCTTAAGTGTCTGCAGACTTAACGTTTTTGGATCTTCTTCTTGAAACGTCATGGAGTCGAAAATTAAATTTCGAATGTCGAGACAGTCATCAATTAATAAAATTATTTGTGTGTTAATTTAAAAAAGAAAGTATTTGATTTGTGGCTCTTGCTGGAGTAAAATAGGTTATCTATCAGGCAGTCAGCAGTATATGTGTTATTATCAAATATAGTAACAATAATAATAACATTTCTTTCAATTCTCTCACAATAGATAATAATACATACTAATAAGACAACTACCACACTAGCCTTCACTCCTGTATCGCGGGGGACTATACCAACTTTGAAATGACGGACATAAAGAACATCCAGACTCATAGTCTGTGGGGACCCACAACACTCCACTCAGCAGCGTAACGGCGAGGTGACCACTTAAATCACTGCGCCATCCCTAATAATATATTATCACTATTCTATATATAGTAGCGTATCAGTTGCTACAAGTTTCCTTTTTTGATTTAATTTGTAGAAGCAAATAGGCATCATAATTTACCGATTATAGTGTTCACACCAAGAAAGGTATTGATTACGTTTCTTGATCGGCCGTTAAACCATTATTTAATAATAATATACTCCTCAATTATATGTCCATATTGGAAAATGATTGTTAAAACACGGTGAAGTGTAAGTGTGAAGTGTAAGTTAGCTTGATGTTGCGCAAAAACTGAACGAGAAGGACTAGTTTGAGCGAGATAGCACTGGAGCGAAACCGGGACGTGTCTTAGCATCTGACACTATACAAGCGCCTAGAAAGGCTGATGACATATCCTATATGTTTTTACTCTAAACGACTTTTTAAATAATGTTTACAAACGTTGGATTTCCAAGTCAAATGCGTTCATATAGATTATCAAAAATATATATTTATCTTATTACTACAGTAGATTGCAATAATTTGACACTCCTTAGATTGAGTCTCTCGGTAATTTGAATTCTTCCCCGGTCCATTGAAAATTACTCGATAAATTGAATACAATCAATATTAATTCGGTCAGTTTCGGTAACAAGTAGTTGGAAGAATAGTTCCATAGTTACCAATATTAAATAATTTGATGTCTAGACTTCCATTTTCTCTACAATTTGAAACGTTTTTGATGCACAGATCTATCATTTTGAATGTTTAAAATAATAAAGCAAAAAATTTAAACTCTTGTTTATTTCCTATTTTCCTCCCTGTCTCTTAGTTTTCCTTTAAACTCTTCGTAATTTGAATTTTTTTGAATAAAGTTTGGTACTGAGATAGATATAACATCGCCTAGCACAGACTTCTATCCGATTTAAAAATATATGGTTTAACATTGCAACACAGACAAAATCGCGGGTAATAGCTAGAAAGCTGAATAAACAGCTGGATGAGTAGAGGGGAATAAGACAAGAGGGTATGGAGGTCGGGAAAGACTTCAAATGAGACAAATTTTATTACCCGAAGACCTTAAAATAATAATAATTAACCAAATTTGTATGATGAACAAATAGTTGTTCGGAGTTTTTGGTGTTCTCTGTGTCCGTTGATTGAATGTTTGCAAAGCCCCCCGCGATACAGGAATAGTGCGGAAGTTGGAAAATAAATAACATAAAAACAGGGTCAGCAAGTATACATGTTGTTTAATTTTTTTTTTAGGTGAACGTTTTTAAGTATCACAGATTTGTAGATGTAAAACTATATTACAGACTTTAATTAATGCAAGAACTGAAATACTAATACGTAATTTTCAAACTATTTATATGCGATACCAGAGAAAACAGACCGGAACACAGGTGATTATATTTTTTTTTTAATTGAACGAAACGTCAGATAACATTTCAAATAATTTTTCTTTTTAAATGATCTTGTCAATAATTTTCTGCTTTTGACAATTTAAATAACAACATTTGGAATATTTTTTTATTATTTATATATTATTTCTAATTAATCAATAAATACTTCGTGTCCTTTTAAAAAATCGAACTGCAATGTACGTAAATTTATGTATATATTTTAAATATCAGTAGCAACGGTATTAGACTATATTAAGAGCCGCAAGGCTCTACCGCTGTAAATATTTAAAATAGAACTAAATTGTACCATTTCTGGAGGTTAATTAGGAACATTGCAATGTCTATGACTAACAAAAATTTAAATAGCTTAAAATAGTTTAGCCGTTTTACGTAACACGCTAATAAGAAACTGTGTTATTTTAATGACGTCGCTCTAAAAACGTGATGATTTATTTAATATAGTATAAAAGTTTTATTTAAGAATTTAACTCGGTGAATTTTCGTTTGTACACACACTCAGGAGTGTAAAAAATTCAGCACGAGCTTTAAATTAAAAAGTAACAATTTCCCATTTTCGAATTCTACAAATAATATAGCTGAATATAAACATATGTAATTTAAATGTACTTACTAACATTATTACATTGGTTACTTAAACACAATAATAATTGTGTTTAAGTAACCAATTACTTTCCATCAGGCAGAGTGGAGTCATTATGGTTAGGCTTTTACTCGTATATACATATATGTATATAAAAAAAAGACATATAATTTCTGGTTGTTGTCGTCTAACCAACGGCGGCGAGCACTTGCATAAATATAACCATGTGGCCAGGATAGTCCATCAGCAAATTGCTCTTAGATATGACCTTGTGGCTGTCGAGTTACCGTACCATAAGTATGTGCCCGACCCAGTTCTTGAAAATGGTAGTTTACTTGTCTTGTAATACTTGCCAAACAGAATTTAATACCACTTACACGTAACATCGGGCAAGCCTATTACTGATTCCTTAGTCGCTTTTTACGACACCCACGGGAAGAGAGAAGGTAGCAATAAATATGTTTGCTTTAAAAAGTAACATACCCCGCTAGTTAGACTAATATGTCGATATTACGGCTACAACCTAGCTTTGAGTGTAGTACAGTTAACTGTAATCTCAGATAGATCCATACAACATGGAGAAATCGGATGATGACGTCATATTGGCAATGGTGAATTGCAATACTAGCGACCAAGGAAAATAAATATACTTAAACTTTCTATGTAGGTAAGTTCTAATAATTATCTATAGATTATTTCTGGATTGAAATAAGCTGGATCTCGAAGCAGAGCAGTCTACAAACGCATCCAATCCTTTTTATATCGAACAAATGTCACAGAATGATATTTTGTTCTTTATAATACAGTACTTTTTTATAAAATTTTAAATTTAGAATATTTTGAAAAAAATTTTTAACCTGGTTACTTACTTACTAAAAACATTGTCTTTAACGTGTTAGAATTTCAATTAGATCATTGACAATATAGATGTCTTGTCTATTAACTTTATACACTAGTTTTTTTTTTTATCGGCACCAAGACAAGAATATCGTAACACAGCAGTATCTATTGCTCGTTACTTCATTTTACATAAGATATTAAAATTACAATTATAATAAATGATATCAATGCATTTCTTCGCTTGCATTGCAAAGTATTTTATTTTATATCTTAAGTGTTATTCCGAACATTTTTTATAACAAAGCTGCCATTCTGAATAGATAGCAGTTTGTGCAAAGTTACATCATAGAAATTAAAAGTGATATAAAAATTTATTTAATGTGCCATTTTTTTAATAACGATTCTCTATTTATAACCAACGAGGCCTCTTACTAGTTACTTAAGTATTTTAAACGACTTCAAAAGAGCTGGCTGTTCTCGACTATATGTATCTTTTTTATGTATTTTTCGACTGCATTTAATATTATTTTTTTTAGTTTGAGAGGCTATAGTCCTGCGGTGATCCCATTCAAATCAGGATTTGATGATGAAACCTTCACATTTAATAGGCACTAACAATGATTTTTTTATATACTTTCTAAAGCTATTAAGATATGAGTCATGCTCGTGAACGAGTGCCGTTGATCGAGGCTGGTCATCTCCGCACTGCTATTATATGAGTGATGAATTTATATTTTATTTGCACTTTTATACTGTAACAAGAAAATTGTATAAAATATTTGAAGAGTCTTTGGAGTGTCTTGTCTGTCCTACTCTATAGGATCTACGTATTGGAACAGGCAACTAGATTCACGACTCACGACGACAATTAAGTAGGATTTGCAAAGTTCTGAATGAACTCTAGATCTGCTCTAGATTTTGATATTTGCATCTTATGTTTCTAAACTGATGATGGACGGACCACCTCCTTAACGGTTAGGAGTTAGGGAAAAATTCTATAAAAAAAAAATATATGATCGATTGAATCATTCTGAGTAAGCCTTTTGTAGTCAATATTGTTTAATTAACCTTTGAATCACGCTAGACATTCAATTCAAATTGTTTGATGTCATCTATGTCTCCTAGCCCTCTTAGAAGCTCAGATAAAGCAGCATTTCAGATTATTCTATTTGCCCGATTAAAGACAAAAACAAATTTATATCTGGGGACTGTTCTAGAAATTCAAGAAAGTCTTATTCAAGAAAGTATTGCGTAAGTAAATTTTATAACGAGGCCGTAATTTGATGAACGAATCTAAACAATTTACTATTTCGACGATACTTAAACGAGTTTTCATCTCTTACTTATCGCTTACTATCTAAAAATCTTTTACTTATTTCCTCTTTTCGAGTGAAGAAAGTGTTTTAATGATCATATGGAGTCCTTAAAAATGATTCAAAAGTCATTGTCTTCTAATCGTTTCATATCAGTTCGATATTCAAATAGATAGATATATTCGATACTAAATAATAACTTTTTTAAATTTTCATTAATGGCTTTTGGTTTTATCCTTGGTTAATGGCATGTATCCGAAAGACAAGCCGTCAAAGGATTTTATTTAGCATTTTAATATAGCTAAAGAGAGTTGTGTGAAATGTAAACTTATAGAGGCATAATAATAATTAATAATGAATTAGTACATATGTGAAAATAAATGGAAAATAAATTTAATTTGACATTTGACAACAGACAACCTTTTCGACCTTTTTTATGCAATTAGGCTGTATAGAAGAAAAAAAGAAACAAATTCTTGTATAAACTTATGTTCCTTTTTCAGAAAAAAAAAACAGTTACTAGTAGGATATTGTACAACAACCGTGAATATAATTGGCAATATAACAGAAAAACAATATTAGAAAATTACATGTTACTCAGTATTATCATGTATGCGGTTTCAGTGAAGCAGTACAAACCACAGACAATCTCTCCACACCATATCTTTCATTTTTGCAATTCTTCATGCTCTATGATCTAAGCATGTTAGTGTAATTTAATATTTATCAGTCATGACTGCTTAAATTGACATTAATTATGTAAGATAAACTCAACTTTATGTTAATAGTATAAGGTAGAAAGTTGATTGAAATTATATTTAGGTAGCTACTCGTAACTCACGGAGGCCTACGCTCTTCACAACTTTTACTTGACGAAAACTTTCGAGTTATATTTATTGTACTGGCATCATGTCACTACCGAGAACTTTTAAAGATATCATTCACATAATTTGTGACACAATTACTGCCCAACATAAGTATTATTAATATATATGTAGTATAAGTAATTAATTATATATGTGTATACCTATATTAATTAAATACGATCAATAATTTTAAATTCGCCTGACCAATTCAAACATACAATATTCAATATTCAAACAAAAATATTTAAATTTAGAACACAATATGATAAGGGAAAAGAAAAATAAAAACATAAGTATTACGTATTATATTATTATAATATGAGAATAAGTAACTAGTTAAATAATTAAATAATATTTAAAAATAACTTACCATAATAAAGTCCGATATGAACACAATAATCCAAACTGTTTATAACTTATTAACAAAACCTTCAACTAAAAGAAATAATTACAGTACACTTTAGCACATCACAAATTATTATTTTGTTCAAAATGCGCGCGCTTTTAGCTTAGTTGTTTTATTTTTGGTGTAGGCAAGTGTGTCATGCGTGCGGCGGCCTTACCGGCCAGTGGTCAACTGGCGAGGCGTTGCAGAGATGCCTCTCATCTCAAAACAAGTGAAATTTTGCTGCTCAATCGTTTTTCTTTTCCTGTTAAATACATTTTGAAAAGCAAGGGTTGAAAAGTCACCTTAAGAGATGAAGTTCTATAATTGCGATGAATTTGCAGCTGCAGAGTATTAACTTTTTTAATTATATAAATTTTCTTTTTTTCTTGTTCATTTTACTCAGAGTATTTATACTTTCATGAATTTGAACAAACCCTCAAGTATATTCAAATTTATCAACATTTTATGAAATAGGTACATTATATTTCATTGGGGATTGCCTATGCCCAGCAGTGGACTGCTGTTGGCTAATTGATTGATAATTTAAAATGTTCCAAAAGATTTATAAGCACGAGTTATCAAGTGAATAAGAAAGAAATATTGATTCTGAATAGTAAACTGAATAAATTATAATTTACATTTTAGAATTTAACTAAATTGTAGTAAGCATTGTTCGTGATGATTACATCTCAACTGGGTTCTTATTTTAAGTGTATAAAAAATATCACCGTCATTAATCCTAAAATATAAATTTTACTTTCTTCATCCGTTCATTATTTTTTCATTATACTCAGAAGTACATTTGAAAAAAAATAGACAATTTATAGGACGACCTTCAAGCCTTCTAGAAAAGAGCGTACTTACAGGCAGGCAACGCACTTTTGACTCTTGAGTTGCGGGTGTCAATGGGCGGCGGTAGTCACTTACCATCAGGTGACCCGTCTGCTCGTTTGCAGTATCGCATAAAACCAAAAAAAAATATTTCGTGATAGCAAAAACAAAACTATCGTAGCTTTGCACAATCATGTTTATCAGACGAACTGCTGAGATAATTTTTTATCCTGCTATAGTTTTGGCATAGCCGCAGCCTCATAGAAATGCATTTCATAGAATTTAGTGGGGTACCCGAAGGCCCAACTCCCCCCTCCTCTTTACGCATCCCACTTGCCATTAGGTTACCCATCGGCCCTCTATTTTATAAAATCTGCTTACGGTGTGTACGGTCGAAATGTTAAGGCCGAAAAAGTTAATTACCTTTTCAAGGTCCGCAGCGAGAGACATGATCTTACTGCAAGTAAGATTGTTATTTAAAATATAATACAAATCGGTTCATCCGATCAGAAGCTGCAAACTTATAAGACCATTTCGTCAGGATTTGAATAAAGTATAAATTGGCAAACAGCTTTAAAAACGTACACGAAACACTAACTAATTTATAAAACTGGTTCAGAATATTATTCAGAAATACAAGTTCTAGTTGTTTAGAGAAATCTACATTGCTTTGATTTCAAGTCCAATTATTCATCAAGGTGTGAAAGCAGTCGCAAAATACTCCAGAGACCTGGGAGCAAGTCGGTTAATATAATATTCATTGCGGAGCGTTCGAGCATTCAATGCGAGGTAACATACGTTACGTTTATTGTAGACTTGCGGTGGTTACGGTGATGAGAAAACAGTTATTCTGACTATTTATGTGGTATTATTTCATTTACTGACACTATTGAAATAACCTCTAACCGTTTTGTTCTTAGAGCTGTAAACATACAGTTTAACTTATCTTTCTTTCATCAATTCTCTCGTTCGCGGCGTTCCACTTAAGATTAGTGTCTTTCGAATAAAAAAAAAATGAAAATCAGTCCACTATTTGCGGAGAAATCGCTTACACTCATGAAAAAAAAGATACACACATAAGCAACCCTCTTCCTTTTTTGAAATCGGGTAATAAAAAAATATAAATTGTTAAAAGAGGTTGAAGACTGCCAAATTGTGCTTTTCATGTGTTTTCAAATAATTGTGTCTATGACATGTCCTATGCAGTGTTTGGTAATGACTGTACTACTGTGGCCGTACATTTTGAGTGTTTATATTATTTGTAATTGAGTATTATGTGTAAGTTGTGATAATAATTATAACATAAATACCTTTATTTAAAAAAAAAATGCACTTTCACGGCGCCGTGTACTTGACCTACGGAGCTATGGGCAGCCAAACACACGGCGCCGTGTAGTTGGCGTTGAATGTGTTAAAAGCTAAGAATGAAGAAATAATGAAAAAAGACTTACACTAACGCTCTTATAAAAAACGAAAGCAAGCAATAGTTTAATGACTGTGTGAAAAGAATATGGCTAGAAATGGACGACCGATACGACCTTTTAAACCTCACCTTAAAAGCCGCGAAAGCGCTTGCGACCAATCGTCATTTGCCCCATATCTCATTTAAAAAACCTTCACCTGTGCAGTAAAATGACAAAACAATAAAGAAGAAGAGAATATATTACTTCGATCTGAAATAAATGTATTAATTGTTTGGATAGTTCTTGTTGTCAATAAAATATTTTTTGAACTAGGTCTAATTGTAATGTAAGGCGAAGACGAAGACGTCTGCAACGAATCCGACCGTGTTCGTCTTCGTCTTCGTCAGAAAGTGCGAGCCGCTATCGCCACAAATATCCGTTGCGAGTAGCAGCCCGCACACCGCGTCAAGAACGAGAACTTCATAGACTAAGTAGGAAAACAGAGGAGGCACACTCAATTATCCTTAAAATATACCCATACATAAGAATTAAATAAAAACCTAAATAAGATTGGGCTGAAATGCTGGATGAGTTGTAACTTTTAAGCAAGCAAGGTGGATGAGGTCAGAGTCGCCTAACTGTAGTAACTGTGTAACCCTCTAATATAGATCTTGTAATGTTCCCAGAATATTGTTATTTCCAACGTCCACGTTAATAAATATTTTTATTTATTTAGGCGTAGTAACAAAATACGCAAATGGCACTAACATAGGGCATTTTAATTTATTGATCTTGCATGTACCTCAAGTGTAGGTAACACAACTGCTCTAACGGGTACTTGTAAAATTTACATTGGTGAGTTCAAAATATTAGTACAAAAACGAGGACAGAAATATAGAAATGTGGAAATGTGGAAGAATTAATGTAGAGATAAAACTGAAAAGTCATAAATTAAATATTATCAAAAAAGATCTTTTAAACTAGTACAAATTAAAGCTTTATGACTATATATAAAATGAATGAACACGAACCAAAGTTTTAACTTGAAAGGAGTTTTTTTTTTACATTGACCTTCTTGATTTAACTTGGCAGTGGTGGGGGTAAACATGCCTAAAAGTGAGAGCTAATTTTGAGCTATATTGTAATAGAAAATATATTGCATCTATTGGCTCAACATTGTAACTTTAACATGAAATACATCATATATGTACATATGTATGTATTGATATTTTTCTCGAAGTCTGCCCTTTTATAACAATACAAGTAGCTTCTTTCAATAAACAAATGTAGTATTAAAATATTGATCAGAGGTTGACAAAGGTATTTTATTCATCTACATTTCAATACTGCTTGGTGCAATAATTGGAGACTGCCTTTTATATCTTAAAATTGTATTATCTGCACCTGTTTAGTCTGTGGTCGTACATACGCTCACGTTGCCACAATACAGTTATTAATTACATATACACCAGGTATTTGTTAAACGCTCGGCTAAACACATTATTAACAATTATGACATACGGGTGTTGAGTTTGTAATTATATTCTAACTATACATTTGTTACTGCCACATGCAATCGATTGTCAATTCTGACTCAATTTAAATTATGATCGATAAATCTATGAACCTTTTATAATAGAGGGGGCTGTATGGTACACAATTTGCATTTGGTAGTAATGTATTTAGTAATTATACTCACACATTAACAGTTAAGATTTAAGATATTGAGTAATTAAAAAAAAACCGGTTGTGAAGCACCGCTTGAGTTGCATTTCCCCGAAACTCAACTCCCCTCTACTCTTTCCTCTTCCCTTATCCCCCCTCTCATCTTTCCCATCACCTCATACTTCCGACTCTTGAGTTGCAAGTGTCCATGGACGGCGGTTGTCACTTAGAATCAGGTGACCCGCCGGTTCATCTGTCCCCTATAGTAAATAAAAAAAAAAGTAACATACATATGCTCACGCCTGTATCCCTGAAGAGGTTGGTAGAAGTGTATTAAATCATCCACATGTTGCCAATTAGAATTTTGACCCACCAACGTAATTGGGGCAAGCCTATTGCCATCGATCGGCCATTTTAGGAATTAAAGATGGTATTTTTTTTTTATACTATAGGGGGACAGACGAACAGACGGGTCACCTGATGGTAAGTGACACCGCCGTCCATGAACACTTGCGACTCTTGAGTTGCCCGCCTTTGGGGGTGATGAGGGATGGGGGATGCAAGGAGCGGAAAGAAGAGAGGAGAGATGAGGAGATGGGAAAGAGGAGAAAGGAGATGAGGGGAGAGAAAAGCAAGCGTTACTTCACAACCAGTTTTCTGTGAGGCCGTGGTATCGCACCGGTTGAGCCTTCCCATTCGTGCCTAAGCATGGCTCTACCACTGAAAAACTTGGAAGTATTATGAAATAAGAAGTTTAAAACAAAGGAAAGCATTGGAAGGAAACAGATATTGCTTAGGTATAGGGATGGATTGGCAAGTATAAGCAAAAGACGCTTGAGGACGTCGGGTCGACTTAACTATACAGCGTGTTCCAAAAAATGGAACACTTATTTTAACCACTGAAAATATACGTATCTGTCATTTTAAAGTTATGACCGTTTTAATGTCCAGAAATTAGCACCTCCGTTTCTTATAAAAGTCACGTTTTTTTTTTTGTTTTGTAATTATCCAATCTGCTATTAAGAAACTCCGTTAGTTGTTTTAAGTTTTTTTTTTTGCAACTGCTTTCATCGTATACCAGTAAATGGAACACTTAAAATATACATCATATTTTAAGTGTTCCATTTACTGGGACACGATGTCGAACAATGGTGATGTTTTAGTTGTATACAATATTGCAATTCGATGACAAAATAGGTCGAAAAGCATATAATATGTAAACAACATGCACACGAAACAGCCTCCTTCGCAAGAATGCAATATTTGTTCTAAACGAGTTAACTGGTTGGTGACATAATTTTATGTGAAGGAGTTCAGCTAAATTATACGTAACTCAATGGTGATATAAAAAATCTTACGTATTTTTCTTAATTTAAACTTACTTTTTTAAAAACGTAATGTAATGGCATAAACAAGATACAGAACTTCATTCTTTTACATTAAAATTACTTATTTTACTTACAGCTACGATAAAAAAACATATCGAATATGATTGTCCACGTACAGGAACAGGAACCTTCAAAACTGACTTAGTGTGACTGACTTCTACTCCTGATAATTCAATAATACCTGTAATTGGTTAATTGTAAAAAATGAATTTAAATAAACTGTTACAAATATAAATAATTTATTTTAACATAAAAATCCCAATTTAATAATTGTCTAATTTTTTTTGTAGTATAGGGGGACAGACGAACAGACGGGTCATCTGATGGTAAGTGCGCTGCCCGCCTTTGAGGATGATGAGGGATAGAGGGATACTGGGAGGGGAAAGAAGAGAGCTGGATGAGGAGTTGTTGAAATGCAAAATAAGCGTTACATCACAGGTGGTTTTCTGTGAGGCCGTGGTATCGCACCGGTCGTTCGTGCCTAAGCATGGCTCTCATGGTTAAAACTTTTATAATTTCAACACTTTGTCTTGAATTTTCTTTAGGAGGAATAGGTAACCTCGAAGTACTCCGATACTATCGTTATTTTCTTCTTTTTTAGCTACCCCTGCACTTGGAATGATTCCTGTGTCACGAGGGACTCGACAAACATTCAAACAAGGGACACAAAGAACACCCATACACATTATTTATGGATCACACAAATTTTTGTAGTGTCTGGACGACGAACATCACTAACCACTAGTCCAACAGGCCAGTCGGCTATTGTGTTATCATCAAACATAGTATCACACGAGATTAGACCGTTGGAGAGTGGGTTTACTCGAAAGGAGTAATAGCCATGACCTCACAGAAAGCAGGTAGACAAGCAATGCTTGCATTAAGTAGTATTCGTATTCTGTATTGCCGAGTGAGTGAGGATACCAGAGGCTTAAGATACGAAATGTCTGGATGAACGAAAAAGATTTTTAGATATGAATTCAAATCATAATATATAATCTAATAATGGATTGTTGTGTGCTGAGGTAAATTTTAAACTCTTTTTATGCACAATAAAAACTGTTTATCTCTGTTTATAAGTTTTATTAGCAGCAGCATTACAAAAAAAAATATTAGGTATTTGAACAAAATTTTAACGTTGTTCAAATATTTAGATTCAATTGTATATATTTCGTCGTGTGGTTATATACCTATTTTTGACCCGTATAGTAGACCCCGTAACGTAATTCTGTAGCTCAATATTAAATTGGTGATTTCAAAACCAGAAACAGTATTTTTATAGTATCAAATGAAACTGGAAACCTGACTTATAATACAAATATTTCCAAAAAGAGAGAAAGAGATGTGACTGACAAGAATGAAATTATGGGTATTTAATGGAACTCCAGATTTTTGCAAATGATAAGAGCAAAGATTTGATGATAACAAAAATGAAATGATATGAGAACCTGACATGAAAATACGTGGTTTCAAAAACATCTGCGTGAAGAAGCTGGTGCTTCCCGTGTTGTCCTATTTTAATTTGGTCCAGTTCTGACAATGACATCCATGAGAAAACAAACCATATAAGTCTTAAATTTTTATAAGGCATGTGCGCGACAAATGGACGAATAACTCAATATCACGCCAACCGATTTCGATGATATTTTTTTTTTATTGGAAACGATGTACTTCAAGGGTTGTCAGATGAGAAAACCATATTTGTCATAAATTTTATGATAGAGGCTACCTTTGTATGTTCTTCTAGTTTTAAATTTAATCCCTCCTAAATAAAAAGCTTTTTCTCTGTTCTTTCTACACCTAAACTCCCCGTATGTTCTTTGGCATCTTGTCTTTTTCTGTCCATGCTAAGGTTGCCTGGCAGAAATTGCATTTAGCGATGAGGCCGCCCATTGCACATTTATTTTTTACATAAATGCTGTAAATTTTTGTTTCAAGGTGTACAATAAAGTATATTCTATTCTATTCTAGACGCATTGAAGTCGGTTGTCTACTTTTTTAGTCCGATTTTTTTTTTAATATTTCTTTCCAGCCAAAACAATAATTTATTGCATGAAAATAACAGTTATTTCTGTAACAACCTGAACTGATCTATTTTTTGACGTGGGACATGGACGGGGTACTTCAATAAAATATGATCATTTTTTTTTTAGTAGACACTTCAACGGCAATGTTTATATTTATTATATTATCTTAGCGAGTTCTTTAAACTGACTAAAAATCTATTGCTACTTGTCTTATAATTAAGCATTAAAAAAAAAACTTTTTAACAAATTAGAAAACCTACGAAAAGGGAAGGAACTGTCGGTGTTTCGTTAGATTTACAAGTTTATTTATTTCCTATTATTTTAAATTTTCCTTCCTCGTTTCCAATTTGTACATTTTCCATAGTTTATCACATTCGTATTCTTCTGTTTAAATATTTTCCTTCACCGATTGATCCTTTCCAACATTTTGCTTGCATTTAATTTAAAAACTCAACATTCGCATTGTGCAAAAAATTATTCATCATTTACATCACTAGCGCGCGCATGTGTATGTTGTGTACGTAAGAAACGATGTTGACAAGTGTTGGAAATATACAAATTCAACAGTAGATAACCAGCCGCAAGTCTGATATTAAACAGACGTTTATCATTTGTCTCCCATCTACCCGTTCCCATCTAATTCACAGAACTGTGTTGTGTAGGTAAAAACAGTGTTGGTACAAGTTGAGAGATACATCGAGATAGTGTTGTAATCACTGTGAAGTTTCTGTTTGATTACGGCAGAATGAAAAATTATGCAATTAAGCGAGTGTCGCGAAAATGCAATGTACATATTTGTGCAATCAAGTGTAGGAACCTACTTGGAGGTAATGTGCTTTTATATTCAAGGATTGCCTGCCATTAGCTAATAGTTACAATTTTGTCGAAATGAAGTACAGAGTATGTATGAATTATTAATTAACACATAACATGTATTTCTAACAAAACAAATAATACTATCGTATTTTTTACTGTATTATATGAATGGTATCTCTGTATGGTGTACCTAAAAGATAAAACAGTTTGAAGATACAACAATTTTAGATGCTAAAATTAGTGCCTGATCGCACTGAGGCGATCTCTTACATGCCTGTAAGAGATCGCCTCAGTGCGAAGAAGAAGAGATGGGATGGAAAGATAATAGAAAATAAGTACATAATAAGGCAGTATCACCAGTTAATTTTATAATGTGTATCTTACATATTATAGTGTAAGAATAAACATACAGAAAACATAGGCATTTTAATATATGAGTAAAATAGAATGGGTATAGGAAATATGTAATTCTTTTATATTAAGAAGCAAATATGTGAAACTGAACCATATAGATTTAAAACAGTTCATAACAAATCGTGAGACATTTTGCAGATAATGTTATGTATGTAACTTATGTTTACTAGTTCCTTAAAAGCATTTAGTGACTGGGTCTGTCTTTTTAAAAGGCTTCAAGAAAGGTTTGTCAATTTGAGCGTATATATATATATATATATATATATATATATATATATATATATATATATATATATATTTATGTGTGTTCGCGGATAACTTCGTCGTTTATGAACCGAAATTGATGATTGTTTTTTTTTATGATACTTTCAATTAATTCCATGATTAAAAATTAAATTTGGTAAAATGTAAAGCCATTTTTAATTACAGGTTCTGACTATCTTCTAGAATCGAAATATAAGAAGGAATGAAAGAAGAAATTAAAGAAAGAAAGATTATTCGTATCCCGGCGAAGCCGTATAAACAACCACTTGAGCGAAGTTTTTGCGAAGTACAAATATGAATATTATACAGACATTTGTAAGTCTTTCAAGCTTATTCAGTTAACATACATCAGCATAGTCAATGATGGGGACACGACGGAATTGTGTAAGGACAGTTTATGTGCAGGCAGAAAATTGCAAAATCGGTGCAAGGATCCTGCATTGGCAAACATTTTGCTACTCAACTGTTGCAACTGCAAGCACGCCATCTATGTTTAAGATTTCGTAGCAACACAGCCAATATGTGAACAAACTCCAAGTAGCATTAATGCTTGCAAAGGTGACCGATAGGTAGCGCTTTAACACAATTTATCATAACTTAAAAAAAGAACAAGTTAATGTGATATATTATTGTAATCACATATTTTTAACTACATATATATACGAGTATGGACGAGCTATCAGGCTCCCTCCTACTTCTTCTTTTTAGACAGTAAACCACATGACTAAAAAATTTAATGTCATAGAACTCTTGTCGGGTGAGCCGTCCTCCTAGTAAAAAAAAAATATATTTAGTACTCGCCCCTCAAATTCGAGTCGTGATGACGATGACGGCCTGAAAAGATTTAACTCTGACACATAGTAAGTCACCACCAACTAAAAAAAGTAACAAAATAACTCGATGCCCGCTCTGCAAATTGTTTTTTGTTTTTTTTCAACCGACTTCAAAAAAGGAGGTTCCAATTCAACTGTATTTTTTTTATGTTTGTTACCTAAGAAGTTTCGACGGGTGAACTTTTTTTTTTATTTGAAAGCTGGTGCTTCCCGTGTGGTCTAACAATGGCATCCATGAGAAAACCATATAAGTCTTAAAGTTTATGTTAGCCGCATTGAAGTCACTTGTCTACTTTTTTAAAGTGAATTACTTACTTCGTGTTTAGGTTTTAATCCGCGGTTGGTAGCGCTTTACTGCGCAAACGAATGTAGCCGATGATACTTATAAAGTCGATTCCTTTTTATTTTTCAGCAAAGACAACTATCGCAAGAAATTATTCATTTGGGGGGACTAACACAAGAATACCTAAACTCGGGACAATTTATAGATTATAATTTTTTATCGCTCGTGTGGTCCATGACATTTGGCTCAGTCAGGGTCCCTACCACTAGACCTGTTGCTTAGTCAATTAAATTAAATTCTCTTTATTAAACATTACAATGTTTTTCTATAGAAGCAAGCAACCTTAAGTAGATTTTCGTGACTAGACATGAAAGAACAACTTGTGACGTCATACGAGGTTATCTTCAAATCATTTACTTTAATCATTAGTTTTGTATTACATCATTATTGTATTTACTTATTTATTTTATTCTTTTAACAGCCTAAAAGAGGTTTCATGAAGAAGTTTTAATATGTTATAATATGCATATTAAAAAAATGTATTTTGACTATAGGAAACTATATACCTCATAATATACTAAGCCTATATCATCTACTTATAAGTAAAACTAAATATATCTATTTTTTAATAATACATACTTAAAATTCCCATCCAGAGGGCGCTGCGTTGGTAGACATGTTTTCCGACATTGAGTGACTAGACTATCTCGAACAACCCTGGCCTAAACTCGAAGTATCATATTTTTTGACTACGACTGAGCTTTTTCGCGTGATTCAACACATTATATGCACAAAAATTAAAAACACAATTGCAAAGCAATAAAACAGCTATAAATATTATGAACTACCTTTAATAGAATATCTTTTATAAAATTGAATACTTACGTCGTTGCCTATTTGTTGAAATATCACTACAATTAAAAAAACTTTAATAATTGTGTATCTACAAGAATATTGTACAAATTTCATGTATTTGCTTTGCGTTTACAACATTATTAAATACTTAATAAACTAAAAATGATATTTAATGGCACTCATAGCCTATGATATATCAATGACATTTGTTTACGCTGGAGTTTTAAAACTATTTACATTTTTTTTTTGTTTGTGACGTTAGTGACACAACAGCAGGCCAACTTTGAACATGAATAGTCAATCGCTGTTTTAAATTAAAATAAAAAATAACTGACAGCGTATTGATCTATTAGAATGCTTATTTCACGTTTAACTACATTTTAATGCAATTTGATAAATGTAAGTAAATAATATTAACTTAAATCGTTGTTTTAAAATATAGAAAATGCTTATAACAACGTAAATTAAAAAAAAAACTTTATACCAGTCCAAAATTAAATAATTTTAGACTAATTTAAAAAAAAAAACATTTCTTAATGGATTTCGATTTGACTCAAATGTTTACAGTGCTCGATTAATTGTTTTTTTTTTTGTTATCTTTTAACTTACATATACATATATATTAGTTTATTTTAAATTATATTTTAAGGTTATTAAGCCGGTCGCACACATTCGGCTAATTGGACCCCTAGTAATATTTATAAGCAGTTTAAGTTTACTATGTGTCTTCTCAAATATTTAAATAAGTTATTTTATTTAGCCACCGTGTTTAAACGGTTTAATATCAGCTAATGTATGGCGAAGTCGACAAAACACATTGCAGACTTAAATTGTAATAATTGTAGATACTAGGGGCAAAAATTTCAGAATACGTGAACCGTCTTTGGACATATAAAGCGTAACGCATTTTCTGTCTCTTTAGAAAAAAAGAAGTTTTAATTAATAGCACGGTATTATGAGATGCCCGCGTATAGTAGCCCCGAAGCCGTAAAACGTATTCTGAAATAAAAACAAGAAACCAAACATATAAAATTGTCTTAATTTCAATCGCATCAAATTTATGAGTCAAAATCGAAAGTCAAGAAATGCTCAAGAATTGTCTTCTTTCTATCCTACTTATTTAACACATACCTTACAATATTCCCATCTACTTGACTAATGTTTGTTTTGTACACTTTATATCAACCTTCCTTAAATTTATATATTAATTAAATGAAACAAAATGGACAAATAAAATTGGTTTGGTTATGGACTTAAATTAAAAAAAAACAAAATCCCTACATTACAGGCATCTAAAGGTTTTTGCCAAAAAGCTAATATTCAGTTGTTATGATTTTGTTGTTAACAACTAAACGTTGCTTCATTGGAATAAGTGCTTTTTTGCAATGCACAATACAGTTGGTTGTTTATAGACAAAGACGAGATTCATTTTTTTCCAACATTTTTTTTAAAATCTATCTATAACTCATCAATCACAAAATAACGTTTTAAAAGCGTGCTACATTATTAAGTGAAATATATGAATAGGCACTCATCCGTGAGTTTATTATAAAAATATAGTATTGTAATTAAAAATATTTATTTCTTTTTAATAATAAACACAAATATAGAATTTTGTTAGCTAGATTATATAAAAATACAATACACTGACTTTTACATTATTATATTGAAATATTATCTAACTTATTAATTTTCCATTATTAAGGCACAATTAGATAGGTATAATATATATGACTATATAGTGCTTAAATACTACTTGTATACAATAATATTGGGACACGTATTTTATAACAACGCAAAAAAGGCCGGGGTGAGTCAAGAAAATATTTATATTCTCCTCTAATGACTTTCAGAGGTGAGTTAAGAAAAATCCTTTTGCTATATGAAGGTGAGTAGTTTTGAAACCTTTTGCATTCGCAAATGATACATTTAAATTAAAACAGACAGAGAACGAATGTAAACTAGAAGACAGTAAGTATTAAATAGGATTAAGAAAATGGTTGAAAGAGTAATTGAATTCAAGCAATAGGAATCGGTATTTACTCCGTATATTTGTTAGTAAGCAGCTGATATAGTATCGTACCTAAGATTGAAATATTAAAAAAATTTAAAAACATTTTTTTCTTTATACAATGACTATTGATTTATTTCGAGAATGACCTAAATCATTTTTAAATTCGTTCAGCTATTATGAAACATGTATCCATTAGTAGCATATGAGAATGAAATATACAAATGATATTAACAGTTTAACCTAGAAACAATAATATCGTACCAATTGCGCATACGCAGACAGAAAGAATTTCAACCTCACGCAACACCTGTTTTGATTGTTAAGTTTCACGCGTTTGCTGAGTAAAAAACGGTATATAATTACAATATAATAGCTATTAATCTAAAATTCCTTAGGTACCCTGTTTATCGTAGGTACGATGTTCAATTAATTAATCGAATTAAAAATCGATTCGTGATAAATCGATACCTCGTTTTGATTTCACGACCGTTACAAACTTTTATTTGCAGTTGAAGTTTTATTGTCTGTTTATTTAGCAATTGCGTATGTTATTTGGTTGATTCGTCCAGTATCAAAGTCGAGGTAAATATTTCCTTCCGGATGGCTGCACGTTTTCAGCCGGCAGATGGCGTCCTCAAAGCTGTGGCGTTGTGTTATCTGAAATAGTAATAAGTAATATATTTAGAAACGATTTTAGATGATAATAAATCAATAGGTGAGAGAAATTACACGCTTAAGCAAAAAACGGTATTTCGTTTCTTTTCCTTGGAATATAGTAACTTTGATAAATCTCGATTTTTAAACAGTACTAAATAAATGAATTCAAAGACAAGGTGAAAACTCATACCTTTTATCTAATTTTTAACGCGCACGCGCACGCTCGATTGACGTCATATGGGCGTTGTATAACTGACTTATACTGTTATAATTTCGTGTTCCGTATTCCAAATAATAGCCACCCCATGTCTTCCCGTGGTGGCCATTTTCTACATCACCACACGGCTAAATAACTCAATTCAATCTTTTGAATCGAGTTATTTAGCCCAAGAATTACTGGTCTCTTTGTAGAGCACTCGTATTTTAGTAGCGTACGTAGATGCATGCGCGCTCACGCCTACATCTCTGAAGGGGAAGGCAGAGGTGCATCCACCAGCTACATATTGTAGATTAAAATTTCGTCCTACTAATGTAAAAGGGGCCAACGCTGTTGTCAAATGGGCACTTTTGGAATTAAATAATGAAAATTGGGTGTGTAATGAAAGGAAAAGGTAGAACAAGGTAAGGAAAGGACAATTGATTCTACAGATCGATAGGGTTGTGTTAGCAATAGCTCGAGGATATTGCTCTAGCTGGAACATATTTTTATAATATAGGGGATAGACGAACACACTGGTCACCTTATGGTAAGTGACAACTGCCCGGCAGGTGCCCAACTCAAGAGTCGTAAGTGAGCTGCCTACCTTTAAGGGTGATGAGGGTTGCGGGGATAGGAAAAAGGAGAGGGGGAGTCGGGCCTCCTGGTACTTATAGAGCATAGTACTATAGTAAGTTTATAGAATTAAGGTGAGTCATTTGGCAGGATGAGTCAACGAGTCATGATTGAGATAGAAAGCTCACAAGATTCCCTCTTAAATTTGTTAAATTTTATCAATAAATCGATTCCAGGCCTTTTATTTGTATGTTCATCCTTTTAATATAAAGGAAATAGATTAAAATAAAGAAGTCAGACAGCCCGTCAGTGAACATTGAGTTAAATAATCTGTACTTCCCGTATTTTATCTGTTATTATTGTTGCTTTATCAAGTTGCTGTATGGCTATCAAACTAGGAATATATAATTATATATATAGATATAAATATACAATTTAAACAAGCCACAGAGCAATTGGTCGATTCATTCAGTCATTTATTAAAATATTTACAAAATTCTGTAATGGATGAACTTCCAGTTTGGTCCAATTTCAATTTAAAGAAAATATAAGTGTACTTGTTAAGTGGAAAATTAAATTAAATTGTGTCATTTGGGAAACGATTTCAATAATTGTTTTCATAATGCAATTGGTTTGATCAAGATACGTCTACAGTCCGGCCGCTCAAAGAATGCGTTTTTGACACCTGTTAATTCGTCATGACTAGTGATGTACAATAAATAACATTAATAATATTTAGTAACGTTATTTATTGCATTCATCATACATATTTATTCAATTAAATTTAGGAATTATATTTCAATATATTCAATAAATATTCACAATGTAAATATTTTTTTAATGAATCAATTAATTGAGCTGAATCGTAATTTCTGAATGTAACGAAGAAAAAAAATAAAAATATTTATTGGAAATGACATAGTTTTAAGCCTATGTCCATAGTCTATTGTTAATATATAAACAATAGACTATGTCAAAAAATTTAATCTTCCAATTAGCTTAAGGAATCGTTGTCATCTTCACTAACGTGTATTATCATATTATTATTCTTTTCTATTAGCTTGGGTAGGTGCTTTATTTTTTTTGCACCGAATGATAAGGCGCGTTATTCATTAATATAACTAAAGGCTCTGGCAGGCCAGGTAGCAACACATCCTGAAACCACTCCTTAAATGAAGCCGCATTAATTTCGTCGCGGTAGTCAGTAGTGGTTTTTGACTCAAATGCCAATAAACGGTTTTCCACGAAACCATACTTCGGACAACCATTCTTTTACCCATTGGCACTTTCGACGTTGACGCTTGAGTGTCATCTGTCCAAGAACGAGAAAGTGTGTGATTGGCGTTCAGCCATGTCTCGTCGATGAAAACGACATTGTCCCAATTATCGATTTTTTTCGCTTCTCTTAAAAAAGTAATTCTTTTTAAAATTATGTAATATCTTTTTAATAGAATTTTCCTGTTTTCCTTTTTTATATCAAAATCCAATATCTTTTAAAATTTTAGATAAAGCAGTTTTCCTTCCCTAAATAAATCAGATGCTTTCAAAGATGCTAGAATCATCGACTTATTAAGGTACTCATTCCTGGAATGATCCATATACATATATGATTCCTTATTGCATCGGCGTCAAAGCTATCAATGTCTGTTATATTATATAGGTTTAGTTCTGCGTTTCTTTTTTTGTGTACGTAAAATATTATCTTCGATGCCAGATGAGCCGAATTTTTCTTCCTTAATATTTGCTGTCATCCGTTTGCTCACTCCAAGTGCCTGAGAGATGCGTTCTTGGACCTGGTCGAAATAAAGGTCCACGATTTTGTCTTTCACTCTCAAAATAATATTGTAGCTTGATATTAAGTTCACGAGTTTCACTTTTCAATGTTTGACCGCGTTTTGGCATTGTTATTATGCACCAAAAGTCCAGATTGGCGCAGAGGTCAGTATATCAAGAAGAACAGTCAAAATAACAACAACACACACTGAAGAACGTAGTCTATGCCTGCGAGACGACAAGAGACGAGTGTCACAAAATGGCGGTTTCCACACCTATTGTGGGTTGCCATTTTTTGCCAGAAATATAAAGTAATAAGTAATTTTATTTTCAATGTTTTTCTTTTAATTCATCTGACTGATATTATAACACTAATTTTCTTAAGTTTTAAAGTATTAAGTTTAAGTTTTAAGCGTATTTTTATTATATTATTAACTTTATTAAATACTAAGTACATTATATTTTATAAAATTATAACGTTTTATTTTATATTATATCGACAGATTATATTAAGGTTACAAAAATATTCGATTACAATTGCCTCGTTATTTTGTCACTACTACAAAAACAAACAGTTGACATAACCTTGAAACAGCGCCGTTTGACGTGTTTTGACTTTTAAAAGCTATTGTTTTTATATTTGTTAATTAAGTAATTGTAATAATTTTAGCCCAAAAAAAAATAATACATTTATTGTAAGTTGGCATAATTATTCGAATTTTAATGTTGTTGTTTTAAATATTATTATTTTTTAATTTTGCCGTAAATTGTACGCCAGTTCGAAGTTACATCGCCCAGTCGATCTTTCAGAAACGCATTCTTTGAGCGGCTGGACTATAGTTTAATCTTCAGGAAAATATTCCTCCTCTGAGGTCTAAAATCGGAAAATAAATGGATAAAAAATACAACTTATTACGAATTTTCATGATAGGCGAATTTACTAAGTTTATTATGTACAGATATCGATCGGGTGATTGAGAATCGTGAATTAAGCTCATCCCCACATCACTTCATACTGAATACCGCGTATGGTGTGGTCACTTGTTATAACTATGTGAACTCCATAGAACAATATCTTTTATAAAAAAATAATCAATGGTATACATCGACAAGTCATTCGATGCCTGCTTTTATTTTATCATTAAACGTGTTAAATACCGATTCACGGTATTATTTTCCAACATAAAATAAATTAATCAAAAGTTGCGATTATTATTAACTAGTTTTTTTATAGTATTATTTATTATTTTCTAGTCTTTAAATTAACCAATACGTAAGTGAGAATTTATAGCTTTTCAAACCATAATAGTTGTTCTTTGGGCCATATACGAAACATCCTAGTTGATCCTTTCAGTAGTCATATGCTTGTCTTAAAAATTAAGTCACAATTAATTGATTAAGTTCACTACACGCCTTAGTACGACGCACAGGACAGTCGTGTTTTCAGATATGGAAAAATCGTCAATCCTGAAGATCCTGATCGGGATAATTGGACCAACTCAATAAATTATTGTAGTGTCATTGGACCTTGATAAATTTGCGAAGTTTCAATTCAATACGACGTTTTGAGATGGGCGAAAATCACGTTCAAAGATTCTGTTACATAGATACAGCCCAAGCTAAAAAAAGCGTGTTGTGGTCAGACCAAAAACCACATACATAGTCATATTTTTGATTATGCATAAAGCAACCCTTGACATTCAGGTTGACATTCTACCTACTTATTTAAACTCAAGTTGCTAACACTGTCAAACGAATACTTATGAAAATTACTACTTAATTTGTTATGTAAATGAATGAAACACGTTTTCATTACGATAACGATAGATTGAGTAGAGTCTGCATGAATAAAACTAGAACATACAGAGTATTTGTGCATGTACAGAATAAAAAACATAAATTCCATTTTAGTACTCATAATATAAATACACTCATACATAGTTGTATCTATAAATACACTCATGTCGTATCCACTAGGTTGTAGATACCGTGGTAATTTAAAATACGAAAATTTGTTTTAAATTGAAATGTGCCAAGATATTGCTAATACGGATAGAATTAAGAGAAACATGTGGGAGGGAGAACAATAACTCTAGTAGGTCGGTGTCGCATACCTCTTACTCCTTAAATTCATCTTTTTTAATCATCACAAACCATGAGAACTAATAATACTATAACCGGCAAAATGTAACGTTTGTGACATGTATTTCTTGTTAGAGATCCAAAGTAAAAAAAAAAATTAAAAATAACTACGTTGAGATATTTTTTCTGATCCTTTCACAGGGGTGTGGAGAAACAGGTGTCACATCCATCAGACACATAGAGACGTTCATCCCACTACACGAATTAATCATTACTGGACCGCAGCCCAATGGTTGATGTTTAGAAGTTTTATGTTTGTAGGTACAGCAAAAAGGAAGAATGTACATACTAATCATATATCGCGCGATTCAGGATCTTACAGGTTGAGGTTACTTAAGCTGGATCATATTGATGTATATTTCTGTTGTATTCGGAAGTCGTCAAAGGGATATAGAAAATAGAAATAGAAAATTAAGATTTTTTGAAAAAATAGTAAGGAAGCTCAATAGTTTACTATGACTTGATAGTATGTCAATAGAGAGAGGCAGTTTCCCCCATGCATACGATTCAGTTCAGTTTTTTAGGAGAATAGATAAGATGATAATGTGTATAAGGTGAGAAGAAGTAATCAAGGAATTACGAGTATATCTTAGGCTTTCTCTTACCTGGGTGCGTGCCTCTGGCGCATTGCATGCGGCTCCCGTCGATCAGGTTCATCGTTTAATTGCAATCCAGCAACAAGCTGCATGATCTCGCGCTCTTTCTTCAGTTCCTCGCGGCCTGACTCCACCTGGAATACCAAAAACGGCAATTAAATAAACTGAAAATTAAAGGATCTTAAATCACTTTTTTTATTTCATTTTTTTTAAATTGCCACAGTCATAACATCAGTCGCCGTTCTTCGTAGTTCATGTAAAGTAATTATCCTGAGCATCAACTTATCCAGATATGACTACAATTTCTATTCAATTTGTAGAAGTAACTACTTTGAACCCTAGGAAAGAGCATAGAGCTATTTATAACATACCAAAGACAAAGCCGCGGGCGGCACCTAGCATGAACAATATGTACATATATAACTTTGCTCCAGAATTGAGCTATTACATGCACATAGAATTTTTCCATTTTGATATTAAATAAATGTGGTTTTGTTGTAAGATTGAAATAGTTTGTAAAGTCTATATTGTACGGATGACAGCCCTAAATACATATAAGCCAACGGTAGCAGGCTTACAGAGTTTCCTGTACTTCTGTCATCTTGGCAACAGAAAAAAACTAGTTTTTAAGTTATTTCAAACGATTAAAGAATCCACCAATAGAAAGTTTGAAGTCCCCTGCAGTGTACTTGAATATATAAACACTTTCAACGGTACTCTCTGTAGGTAAATATACGTCATACGTCGGACTAAGGGCATCGTCCACCGCCACGGTCAGCTTGACGAGCACGCTTTTAATGCGAAGCCCAGTAGTAAAAGATGACATGACAGCGATCATGCAACTGATATCGAATCGTCACTGGAGCGGAAACGAAACTAAAATTATCTGCGCGCCAGTGCAGGCTTCTGTTTACGTGATACCAGACAGTGTGACAGTCTCAAATGTAATTAATATTACTAATATGTCAAAAATAATAAACTGTATTAATATTACTTACGTGTATATTTAAAACTGATATAACTAACTTAATTATAGAATCGATTTTAAATATACCAACATATATTTGCAAATCACTATCTGGCATATTTGCTGGACTAGATTTAAATACTTAACATTTGAGAAAATAAATGATTTGGATTTGATGTTGCACTCGACTTCGTTGTCGTACTGGATGCCCAACTTCCCCCTTTTTTATATAATAGGGGGACAGACGAGCAGGCTGGTCACTTAATAGTACGTGACAACCGCCGTCCATGGACACCTCAACTCAAAAATAAGTAAGTGCACTGCCCGCCTTTACCATCGTTACGTTATCGGTTACAATAAGGTGATCCGTCTGTTCGTCTGTCCTATATCATCTAAAAAAGCTTATTTGGTACATACGCCATTATTAAATGTGCTTTTTTTTTCTGACTTACTGCCTAAGGCATTCTGTTTCAGTCAACCTTTGGGTGATGCAGAGGAAGGAACAAGTAGGTGCACTTAAGTAATGTGTTAAATTTTGAAATCAATCGAATACAGACTAAAGTTTACCTTTTTAATACAAGAATACAATATTTATAAAACAAATATAAATTTTTATATCACTTAGCCTTTATATCTTAAACAGATAATTCGAAAAGCGTACTGGTGGCTTTAGGATGACTATACTGTCTGATATGGGAGTGACAGTAGCCTAGACATTCGTAATAGTAGTACTATTTGGTAATTTCTATGACCCTACAGGGTCTGCGACGTGAGCCTGGGTGCCCCGCCCTAGTCACGTCATTGCAACACCTTCCTACAAGTCGAATGCATGGCATGATATGCAAGGGCGGGTTGTTTCAAACAGTAAAGTTACCTTATAGATTGCGAAAATTACGTACGTTAAATATAAAATGTATAATTGCATAATAAAGAGGCTGTTATAGTTATTGGGCGTGCCTGTGGAAAGATATATTTATTTGTAATATAAATAGAAGGCAAAATTTTCTAATATATGTGTAAATAATGGGAAAAATACATTTTTAACGTAAACACGTGCGTAAAGTAGACGTGAAACAACCGCTGAACCGCCTTTTTCGTTTCCAGTCCGGTGACTGGTGTCGGCGTTAAGTCATACATTGTGTCCGGTTGACTGATTTTCTCGAGTGCATGCAGCAGGCCCTTTTATACTCATCGGTGTAGAAAAATAATACAATAAAAGATTAAATACCTACCATCGCAAAGAGAATAGTTGTAGCCCCTTATAAGCGAATTTCGCTCAAGCAGGAATGTGAAATTTGGAATGCTTTGGAAGTGATCTATTGTCGTTTGAAAGGAAGGGGGGGGGGAGGGGGGCCAATGAAATTAAAGTGCCTATTTGAAACATCAAAATAACATTTATTAAGTGCGTATAGTTTAGAAAGTACTTGTAAAAGCATTATTTTATTTTATATTTTAGTGGCTCTGGCTGTATGTGTGTCACTTTGTGAATCTACGGAATCCTGGTGGACTAACTTTTACGGGACTGTCACTGGTGGATGACTAAAATTTTAAGCATCAGTAGTAAGGAGAGAATAATTAAGGTTTCTTACAAAAAACATAAATATGTCCACGAGAGTCAGGCCACGGCACAGTAACTTAAATAAGCGCTAATCTCTTTAACGATCGTTTTTCTTATAAGCTATTTATAAAACATTACACTACAACTCTTAGGACCTGAGCAGTAGTTTGCTACTGCTGGAATCGGCTACAATACCAGTATAAATTTTAAACTACCTGCAATGAGTAGAAAAGAGCTAATAGCTTAGATCAATCTCAAACTCAAAAAACAATAGCGTTTCATTCGCTCAGGAGTCATGAGGCCACAGCCAGACACACAGATACAAACCTATAACACCCATCTTTTTAAACCGTAATCTTGACTGGAATTTATTTACGTACCTTTATATATAAGGGACCCTAAGCCCAGATTATGTCAATATGTTTCATACATACATGTCCACATATCTGTCGAACACAAATCAATCGGTACCGTTTCTAGTACGTAACCGGTTACGTAATAGCAGTCGTAATAACTAAACGTATTGCATTTCCTTATTACCTTATGGGAATAATTTTAAACACGCATGTACTAAAAATAGACACCTAAGCAACATGCATCAACTTACAAATTTTACAAAATATATTTATAAAACATTTGGATAGCAATTTATTAAATTACTAAATATTTTATAAATGAACCATGGTAGGAAGGTATGTAACCTTATTTGTTCCCGATAACATACTGGCTGGTTATAAAAAAATTTTTTGAAGGGTTTGTTTAAAAAAAATGAAAAGCAAATTCATTTTTTAAATGCGTTCTCTTTGCTAAATTGGGTTTTCGACGAAACTGAACTGTGAGACATTCTTTACGTCATGGAGCGAGGTCATTTGACCGCAAATGAAATGCAAAGAGCTGTAGGGATGTTGCAGGCGGTAAGAAATCAATTTCAGGAGTCTGGGCGTTTTGGTGTCAACAGAAGCGTTATTTGCCGTCTTTGGTAGCGTTAGACTAACATGAGTACCCGCGGAGCAGCACCCAGGTCGCGGAAGAAGCAAACCACAAGACCGATACATACAACTGACTGCAAGACGTCACCCGAGACGACGATGAGTACGACCTACGGGCACGAAGCCAGTACTTTTACGGTGTATAAAGTATAAAGAGACGTCAATAAAATGATTACTTAAATAATAAAATACAAAATAAATATTTTAAAAACCATTCTAAAATTCACATTTGTACATATAAAGGTCTTGTCTGGTTAGTTCCTCTGTAATTGTGTTTCTCGCGACTTCGCTAGGGCAGAAATCGTTCAGCGTACACTTTTCCAATATTAATTCCTGACTATATACATATATTTTTTTCTGTCCGAAATAATATTAATATGACAAGCTTTTGAAGATTTTGTGTCTCTGACGACATAAGCGCTGAATTTACATGGATGGAGTATTTAATAGAGGAAACGAACATTCGCATTTATGATATAAGTACCTGGATAACCGTATTTTTTGGTAAATCGTGTAAAACAACGAAAAAAAAAGTTAAATAAAATAATCATCAGGACTCGAACCGGGGTAATCTGGTTACGGGACCGCCTCATTTCCCACCTGACCTATTACAACCTTATAGATGGTGGCGAAATTTACCTTCGTATACTAATGATATTGTAGCAGTTTCTCATTGCCTGAAAACACGGATAAACGACGTTTTCTAAAACTGAAACCTAGCTAGATCGATTTATCGCCCCCGAAACCCCCTATATACTAAATTTCATGAAAAATCATTGGAGCCGATTCCGAGATTCCAATTATATACATATATACAAGAATTGCTCATTTAAAGATATAAGATATAAGGTTGGCAACTAATAAACCCGTAAATATCTTTGTACACAAATTTATTTAATTTTTTAAGTATACAAAATCAAATTATTCCTCAACTATATAAGCACCGTCGTTTTCTATCATCTGTCGTCAACGCGCTTTCAGAGACATAATGCCTTAATCGTAGAACTTTTTAGGCTTTTGATCAAAATAGCCGGTAAGGTCACTTTTAAGCTGGTCTTGATTTTTAATTTTTTTATCTGCTAAGTAAATAGATGATAATCTGAGGGCATAATGTCTGGAGAGTACGGTGGGTGAGGAAGGACAGCCCAGCCAAGCGAAAGTAATTTTTCATGAGTCGCTTTTGCTACATGTCGAGCATTATCGTGCAAAATGTATACTTTACTTTTATTTTTCAGTAATCTCGCTGCTACTTTATCCAGTTGGTCAAAATTAATATTGGCCGTGATTGTAGTGTTAGATAGCAACAACTTCCAGTATATAATTACGTTTATTCCCCACCACACACGTTAAAGAACTTTTTTACTCGTGTCAGATTTCGGCCTCGGTACTCCTCCTTCTCCAATTTATGTACATAACCCACTTTTCATCCCACGTAATTACATCCCTCACCCACTCATTGGTACGATGATAACTAAGTAGTTCCATGCACACGTTAGCTCTCTTTTGAAGTTGACGGCGTCAACTCATGTTGAACCCAAACTGAATATTTCCAGGTCTTTTCTAAAGCGTGGCGTTGTTTTTCTACTGCAGTATGAGAATACTGAACCTGCTCTGCCAGACAACGTGAAGTGAACCTGGGATCCATTTCTATGAATCTTTTTAACTCATCTACATCTATTGTAGGAGGTCGTCCTGAATGAGGTTCATCAGATAGGTCATAATTACCATCCTTAAATCTTCTGAACCAATGTTTGGTGGTATCGTAAGAGAGGTCGCCTTCGCCCATCGTTGCACATATATTGCGCACTGCTTCAGTCGCTTGTCGACCTACATGCCGAGATCCAGTTGTCAACTGGTCTGACATACAACTCTTGCTTTATTTATATACTACTCCAAGAAATTCGAGATAGTTTTATAACGTCTTAGATACTAATCGAAGAAAGTGGCGGGTTTATTAGTTGCCAACCTAATATTTCTCTAGGATACTTCAGTATAAAAGCCAGAAATAACGCTTTTATAATTCTTTAAAGGTGTGGTGTCTTTATTTTTTCGTGTAATGTTACGCGATTTCTTCGCTATATCTAACCGTTTTAAAAAAATATATATTGGAAAGGAGGTTGGTCACATTTTATTTTGAAGATAATATTCCACCCCTAAGGTGTAAAATTATGGGATGAATAATACGGGTTCTTACTACGGGTATATAGTTTATTAAGTTTACTGAAATAAGTGAATTCAAATGCCAGAAATTGACCAGCTTACACAATTGGCAAGTCGAATGAGGTTTCAAAGTTATAAATCAATTGAGACACAAAAGTTGCGTGACGGTCGCTCTCCTGTGATTATCTTGTGAATTATGGAATCATTTCTAACGTAATTCATAATTGGTATTATGCAATGATTTTGACAGTAAATTCTAGGCTCCATGGGAAAGTAGGCGCAATTATATCGATAACTATGTCAGCTGCGCTCAACTTAACTTTATTATATGGATCAATATTTTGTTACACAGGTGACGCAAAACATCAGTGTTGGGTTTTTAAGGTTTATGTGAGTATCTTTATAACTTTTTTCTCAATAAAATAACTTCTAAATGCCTGAATAGATTGGATGTTCGCGGTATCGTCAGAATTTTCACATCATCCCAAGTTAATGTAAACTCTACAATAGGGCTCGTTAGTCTAATGGTTAGTGATCCTCTATGCTGGACATTAGGTCCTGGGTTCGATTTCAATACGGGATGAAAATTTGTGTTATCCACAAATATTTGTCCTGAGTCTGGGCGTGGCACAGGAGTAATTCTTAATAGGATATTCTAGAACTGTATAATAACATAGAAAGTTCTCAAATCATCTTCCAATTTTACTCAAAATGTATCGCCATTAAATTACATAAAAAGTAATCGATATGTTAGAAAACTATGAAAACGTTTTGAAATTGATATTGGTAGCTAACTACTTAGAAATATTGAATCAATTACCTTTTGATATATCGAACAATTTTCTAGATGACGATTTAAAAATTTCAATCATATATTACAGACCTGTGCCTGCAATTCAAAGTCAATTTGCGGAGGGAAATATCTCTTTATACAGTATAGTAATAGTAATAAATTATAATAGTTCACCTTAGACTACCGTTAAGCTGATATAATACTTTAATATAATCCGTATAAAAGTCGTCTCTAAGAAATCTCCGTGAGTGATAAATCCATCAATCATCAATTGTTATACAGAAAAAAATTCAATCATATCTGTATTTCCATACTTTTGTGGTGTAAAATAAAGAGATATAAATAAAATAAAATAAATAAATTTATGAAATTATAAACGAATAACGAATATACAAAGAAATAAACGCTCAGTATATCAGCCATCAAGTAAAGTGTAATCAATGACGTACACGTAACGTTAGTGGGCAGAAAGTTATAAAGATTTATCATGACTGACATAATACGCGCGACTACGATAGTAAAACCAAACAGCTGGTGGATTCATTAAGGTGCATTGACTTTGACGAGTGGATCGCGTGCGGGTAGCCTAACACTAATATATATAAGATTGTATCTTCCCACGATTCCATCAAGTTATGCTAATATCAAATGACATTTTGCAATACCTGTGGTTTTGTTTATTCAACATATTTACGTCACTAAATTACTAGATTTCGCAGAATACCAGTGTTGCGAGCTAACAATCGCAACGTAAACTGAGCCATGTCCAGATTGTGGCACTGATGGGACACACACTTTTACATTATTTTTAAATTTAATTTATAAAAAAGTCAGGTTCCTAAATGGTTTTAAAATTGTATCGCTGAGGCCGAAAGTCGGATCCCGATTCGTCAGGCGGAAGAGATGGTGTTTTGCCAATTAACCATAAATATTCTGTCTCTCCTCTTTTCCCTCTCCTCTTTTCCTTCTCTTCACCCCCCCCCCCTCTTTTTTCCCCTTCCAGCATCCCAGCATCCCTCATCTCTCTCAAAGGCGGGCAGCGGTAACCCGTCTGTTCATCTGTCCCCTATAGTATAAAATACCTGTTATGTCTTACTATCTTTCTTGTTTATATTACTTTCTTTTAGTATTTTTTTTTCTTGTTTAAGTAGCGTAAACAAAATCTTAAATTTACTTGTAAGTACAAATAAAAGCGTTTTTGTTTTGTTTGTTATTTATATGCTTTCACTTAATAAAGATATCGGTTGGAGTTAAGGAAACGACAGGATTATTAATACCTGACCTGACTGACTGACAAAAATCAGAAAATAGATATAGGTAAATATATGAGTATAAGTGCAAGGCAATTTAGAATCTATTAAGATGAGCTAAGACTCGCTTTCAACTTACACAAAATGCCATAATACTGGAAGCATTTTATAAAGTGTTTTTTGTATAAGGCACGTTTTTTAAATATTTGATTAACAACTTAACCTTCAGCCGCTCCCAGAAACTTTCATAAACCATTTCACACAACCCTGTAAACATAACACATCGTCTTACTTTCTACGAGCGTCTATGCAAAGAGTCTCTATTTACAATGCGACGCATGACCACGGTGCTAATCATACTCGGACGGGCACGTACCAACACGTCCACATTGGGTTGGTACCTCAATATGTATTGTATAACTACATAAGTACCCTATATGTAAAGTAGGTGGTATGCAACGTTAATGTAGAACACGGTTTTAAACTGGAAGGAATTTATTTTCAGAGTAATCGACATAACCCACTGGATCAGCTGGCTGAAGTGGCAGTGAGCTGGCCATATTAGCCGCAGAACCGATGACCATTGGATAAAACGAGTTCTTGAGTGGAGACCGCGTCTGGGCAAATGTAGCGTAGGACGCCCACAGGCTAGGTGGGGTGACGATTTCGCAAGATGACTGGCATGAGCTGGATTCGAGAAACCGAAAATAGATCGAAGTGGCGTGCAATGGGAGAGGCCTATGTCCAGCAGTGGACTGCGATGATGATGATATTTACAAACACCCCCAAAGGGGTAGGCAGGGGCGTAACACTTACATTTTGCTAATTATTATTATTTAGCCCTACGTAAAAGGGTAAAGCATATTGCCATCATCCGGGCTCTTTTGGGCATTGGATGGAAAAATTAGGAGTAGATTGAGAGGAAAGGGAAGATATAAGGGGACGGTAAGGGATATTGCTTATAAGAAAGGATTGGGGAGTATAAGCAATACCACAATCAAGTCAAGGTGGTATACTCATAACTCCAAGTGGCTGGAGCCGGGAAGTCCAAGCCCTCTAACTTAATCATTAGTTGAAGTTATAATATAGTTTTACTACCTTACGTTTACATATATCCTGATGTCTGTTTGTTTTTCTTTCTTTTTTTAATTCTTCTTCATCATTAGCAATACTTCCTGTGTTGCGGGAGGTTTAACAAACATTCCATCAACGGACACAAAGAACACCCAGGCTCTAGACAACTATTTGTGGATCACAAATTTTTGTCCAGTGTGGGAATCGAACCCATAAACTCCGGCTCAGCAGTCAGGGACCCTAACAACTATAACAACAGGTCTGTCGATTATGTTATAATGAGGCTGAGTTTGTTTAAACGCACTAACTCAAGAATTACTAGTCCGATTTCAAAACACTTTTTATAATAGATAGCCCGTTTATTCAGGAAGGTGACCCTTTAGAGCATATAAATTAGCATACACGCATGTGAAACTGGAAACGGCTTGTTGTTGTATAAAATAAAGTATTGGAGCAAAAATAAAAGTGTTAAAGGAACACTCCTACACGGCGTCGTAAATTAAAGGCTCGACGATGCTTATTAAGCAGTTCCAACCTTGAAATACCTTACGAGTCACGGACACTGGTATAATGTTGAATATACAAAATAATACATCTCTTGAGTGATAGCTAAAAGCCGTGAGGCGAAGTTTAAAAGTGTAAACAAAGAGAAACAAAAGTTTGTTCTCTGACTAACATTTAAAGATGGCGTCGTGCCTTAAACATGACAGTTGGCTGAATTTTACAAAAATTCTATCGAGAAACCTCCTCTCAAAAATACACATTCCGAGTTGTTTTTGTTTTCGTAAACATGTTAGTCGAAGTTAATGAACACCTCAGGTCTTATAATTCTATCTAGATTACAACAGACAGTAAATCAGTATAACTCTTATTAACGAAAAGCAATCAAAATTGATTAAACATCGGTAAAATACTGTCTAAAGTTTTGGAATTGCGGTAAAATGTTGTTAGTAGTCTCTGTTTATCCCAATCATTTAAATACAATACACCTTTAAACAATGCTCATTTATACACAATCAACGAATACCATTATATTATAGTGGAGCTTATATAGTGGTTCGAGTAACGAAACCATAGCGCGTTTAATTTTCTTAATAAGAGCTATCTATCAACCAAAAAAGACTATATTTAAACCTAAAGCTTAGCAGTGTCATTAGAATATTGGATAAAGTTTCTCATAGACGTGGAAAGATTGAACGTAAGAATCTCATTCCGTACGCTTCTGATGTAAATTCAATCTAGGCAGCATTTTGATTCAGCATTAGTTAGAGGAGCTGATAAGCTTGCCTGCTATATAAACACAAGATAAGATATTTATGAAAAAAATGTTAAGGGTTAAAAGCTAAAGCGTACGTTTTGATTGTCAATAGCAAAAATCAATTTAATTATGTTATAAGGTATAAAATTAAATAAACTGTTTCTCACTGGAGAAAATGCTTCTTTCATCCATGGTCCAAAGCGAGAGTGCGTGTTATTCCGCCGCCTGATTATGCGAGGAGGTCATACTGACCACAGAGGCAGCGGCCGTCCGACGAAAATTAAAGCAAAAATAAAATAACACTTTCATTTATTAGTTCTACATATAAGCCATTATAATGAAATATCCTAACCATAAAAAGTAGCATTGTTTATTTTTACTTATAAAATCCAGATTAAAATTAAATTATCAGAAGAGAAAACACTAAAGGCGACCGAGGGTACAAATAAGTCAACTGACCTTATAATAAAAATTTGAGTCACTCAACATTTTGTAATAAGCACTTTTCTACAAGCAGAAAGTTAAGTTAAGAAAAACTTAAGTTGCGTGGATTTAAGTTTAAATCCAATCTTATTCTTTTATATCTATGGTCAAACCAAATCGATTACATATTACAATGAATTCAGCACGACTTGTAGACATTAACTGCCGTGTGTCACGAACCGTCATGGCCGCCGAAGTACTGCATAAAATAGCTATGGCTTGAGAAAGGAATGAGGAATTAAGGTGTTCTTCATTGGAATGCCATTGTCTGTGGGTGTTCATCCTTGTTGGTAAAAATCCCAAAACCGGTTTTAATTGGGTTCACATGTATTTGAAGGGAAAACTCAGAGATAGATTGTGCGTTTTTTCTAATAATAACAAATATAACACTAACAGTTCTGTCCGAACTGGAAATCATTCCTATATAGCGGGGGTCTTTACAACAAACATTCAAATAACAGACGCACTTTACATTAGTCATTAGGTTAAAATATGTCATTAACAATAAGTGACAGTGACATTAAACGTCAAATATTATATTTTCATCTGTTTATAGTAAAATTTATAAACAGCTAATTTATAGTGAAAAGATATGCTTATTTGACGACAATTTCGAGAATAGTATCTCCAGTAACTTCCTGATATTGTATTTTTTTTAAGTATTTCATCAGTATGACCTTAACTTGCCTAATGGTAAGCTAAATTGAGGTCCAAGAATTGGGGGCCACCATTGTAAATACTGATTATACCGTAATGGTGTTCATCAATTTGACGGCCAAGAGATGTGTCTTATCACGCCTTGCCTAAAGAACCTGAGGTTTTAAATCGAAGGGAATTAGTGCGTTGGTAATGAGTTCCATATCTTGATGGTACGGCAAGGAAAAGAGGGGATTGGTTCTTGATGAAGTTGGTATGTACAGTATATAACATCCCATAAAATGAAAACGTAAAACCTCAGACCAACTTCTGAGTAGGAAAGGAAAAGATGGGATCACTTAAAAGAGCTCATCAGAACACTCGCCAAGGCGTACAACAGACTTGTTTTTTTTTAATTATAGTATTTATATATGCCATATCGTATGTATACCGGTATTGGTACAACACACTTGAACATACTCAGAGCAATCTTCATTACAATCATCTCATAGCTGGAGTCTTTTTTCAACAATGTGACTCAATTACTTGTTGTCAAGTCATCGTCATTGTTGTTGTAAATTATCCCAATAGAGAGTTAAGAATAGAGAGGTTAAAGTTTACTAAGTGTCAGCCTAGTCAATGGCATCTCACGCCTTCGACCATGGGTCACGCACCACTAATTGAAATGAGGGCAATTTTGCTGACAATATTTTCTTTTGCTAATGATATATTTTTCTAAAAGGTTTTGTAGAGTCTGGTAATTCACAAAACGGTAGTAGACCGTCATATGAAATCAGTTCTCTTCAATATATGTACATCTAAAGGGTACGCTCTTTAGAAACTTATGTGAAGTTACAATGTGTGACGTCATACTTTGCAATCGTCGAAACATTTGATTGTAAGGTTTGGTTTAACCACAAAAAATAACAGACTTGTAATTTTTTGTTTAATTTCCTTACGATAGTTAAATTATGATGTAGTATGTAGTATGGTGTAAAATATAATCAATTATATAATAATTATAGTTTATTTGGGCATGTCATTTATTATTATAACTTCGATTTTTTTATGTTAACCAGTCCGCATGTACATACATATATACGTACCATAAAGCACTTACCAAAGAGTTTTTTCTATGGCCATAATACCTGGTTTCGTTATGCCATTTTTATTAATCATGTGATCATGGAATGCAAGGTTACATGGTCTATACATATATATATATTAAAATGTAGTTGAGCGTAACTAATTATGCGTAGATACCGCTAATTCACCGCTAGACTTATCGTCAATTCGACAATGACGTTTTTAGGCCAGGCTGCCCATTCACAACGCGACAAATCCAAGGTGACGGCTTTCATGCAATCAGCTGACACTCACCAATCAAGTTATTTAGTTGAATTGTCGTCGCGACGAATAGGTGAAACCTTATTTTTAAGACAGATTAAGTTAAATGTTAATATTATTTGATGATTGTTTCTATGTATGTATACCTAATTATTATTAATGTAATAGGGTTGGGACTTCGAGTAAAATGTTACGCGACCCTGACCTGCTTGAATTATTAAATAGTACACTCCAAACCAATCCAATTCGATACTTCTCATTTGTTTCCCTTCTATTATAGAAGGGAAACAAATGAGAACTTTCCTTTTCAAACATACATATTGGCAATATTGGGCCAGCCCATTACTGTAATCCGGGACTTTTGGTAATTGTATACAAAAATTTGGAGTATATTGACAGAAAGAGAAGCAAAGGGACATTGCTTATACATATGGATTGGGGAGTACAAGCAATAGCTCAATCAAGTCAGGCGAGCATATCAGTAACTCGAACTGGCTGGTGCCGGGCAGTTTGAGTCGTCAACTAAAGTTTTAGCTGACGGAAATAGGTTCGTCTATCATTAAGCAAGTGAGTCAATCAAATAAGTCGTTCAGAAATACCGACCACAACACAGAAATTGGTACCTATACATATAATTATGTTTTCTCTGTCTTTTAACACCACTATACCCTTGCTATATTAATTCTATACTTACTTCGGGTCTAGATATCACTATATTATATTGCAATTTTTTTCATGTAACAGTGTTATTGCATATGTGTTAGTGTATGAAAATATGAAAAGGAGCTCAAACTAATGACAAATAAAAAAAAAACAGTAATTCTGACACGTTGGTCAATACTTGTTTTAATAGAAACCGAGAACATTACAATATGTACGCCTTGTACAATATGTGCATTAAGTTAAAAAAATTAATAAAAACATTACAACTTGAAACTGCTACTGATCGGAGTTTAATAACATTGTCAGCGTCTTGTGTTTTAAATACTGCTCAAAAAAATTAAGATAAATTAAGAACATGTCTTACAAACCTATTTAATCATATTTCATAATTCGAGGATAAATGACAAATGGGTAAGTACTTTACACTTGAGAACATATATGATCTGATTATTTAATTATTTCCTTGAACCTTTCGTTTCCTCTTTTTTTTATACTTTTTACCATAAAAAGGAACGGAAACGCCAAAAATAGCTGCGTTATATAATAACCTATTATAGATTTGACGACTTTTCTTTATTTACATACAAATGTTTCCTGACACAAAAAATAAGTAAATATATATATATATAGAAGCGCTATGTTGAATGTAATTCTCTGAAGAGCACTAGACACTGTTAAGTGTAGTCGCCGAAATGTCTGATCGTGAGAATGACCCACATCGGTCCATACCAGTTTCACATTCACAGATTGATACACAAGCAAAACTAAAAAAAAAAGATTTTTGTCTATGCGATCCAAATAAAGCTGGCAGTTCATAAAAAAAATATAAATAGAATACTTTGTCACCGTAGGTTTAATTTTTTTATATAACAAATCTGGGAAACGAGAGTTACCGATGCCTTTAAACATTTGGGCCTCCCATGTGCCATTTGAGCATTGGGGGGAGGAACTGGTTTGCAAAATTCTGTTTGTCTTTTTATCGGTAATCTTGTCTGTGTTCCTATAAAATGCTTATAAATTTACTTTCCTTTAATTAAAAAAAAACTGTCCTAATATAACATAAGCCAAATCCTCTACGTAACTTACCTACATGAAAACAAAAGTTTCGCAAGAGGCGTGAATAAAAACGTGAATTGCAATTTGAAACAACAACTGGTCAAAAATAACTAAGAATAAGTGTACTGCGTCAAATCAAATTTACACGTTTCGTTGATTTTATGTCATTCTTATTGGACATTGGCCGCAAGTTCCAAAACTTGTGTGCCACGAGAAAGTAAAGTGTTAAAAAAAAAGTTGACAGTCGAGTTTCTCCCGCCAAAACGGGGTTCATTCACCGATTGACATTCGATAGCCCATACATCGTTACTGGTTCCATCCAGTAACGATGTATATAAGTAAAATGCGTATAATTCTTAGCATTACTAAGTGTCTAAAGAGAACCTTATTGCTAAAGAACAACATTTTTACCATGTTACGATACTAACCCATATTTTTTTGATTAAACAACTTTGTCACATTATAAAACATTATCCATGAAGTTTTATTGACAGACATATCTACTCCTTATGTCTGTCAATAAAACTTTATGAATACACCTCTTTTTTTGTAGTACCATAATGTCTAAAGAGTGTCTCTTTTTGTTTGTAAATATTATATTAATTACATTCTGTAGACAAGAGGTATTTTTTTTATTAATCGTTACTGAACTCTGTCTCTCTCAACATGATTCCAACCAGAAATAAATCTTTGTTACAAATTACCGATTTATAGTTTTACGTATATGAATAAAACATATGTATAGATAAATAAAATTAGCATTGTATCTGTTTATATGTTACATCGACATTATTTATTGCTAATATTATAGAATCTAAAGAATAGAACATAAATCCAAACAATCGTTGGTTGGTTCTTCTGATTACCTGAAAACTTCCTAGAGCCCGTAAAAATTGTATGAAAATGTTGTTTACATCTCGTATTATTGCCACCTGCAACTACGAATATCAAATAATTTATCTTTTAAAATAATGTTATAACACATTTTATTTAGTAATGGACTGGAACTAAAACGGACTATAAAAATTGCGATCTGAACTCAAGGACTTGCGTTGTTCCAAATACGTCTTTAGATTTTGCTAAACTGTTAAAACAGTGTGCCTGTTGTTGTAAAAACAGAAGTTTTTTTATCGTGTAGAGTTGTGGATTACGTCGGAATCGAATTGTCTAAGAATACACTCTACGTTTATACCCTATGACGGTACCTGCTAAGGCTTGTCGCAATATTATTGCCGTCAGTGTTTTTTTTTTATACTATACAGACAGGTGGACAGACGAACAGACGGGTCACCTGATGGTAAGTGACAACCGCCGTCCATGGACACCTGCAACCCAAGAGCCGCGAGTGCGCTGCGCGCCTTTGTAGGTGATGATAGATGGGGGATACTGGGAGGGGAAAGATGAGAGGTGGGATGAGGAGCTGAAAATCAGTGTAATGTGTACATTGCAAAAAAGTTTCAGCTAGTTTCTTTTGTTGTTGTAGTGGTAGGGACATGAGTATATTTGGTTCCTCTAGAAACTGCGGTAAGGAATACCGCAAGTCTCTGATGCAAATGGGGCTCCAACCTTACTAAATTGATGAATTACAAGCACATAAAATGCAATCAAAGACATTGCAAGAGTGCAATTACAATTGACGACCGATTCTTTTTAATATAAATCCAATTACTGTCTACAATTACATTGAATCGTTTTGATTGTATAATTAATTATTGCTAAGTAGTAGTATTGTAACATTTAATGTATCTTTTGTTACTGTTGATTCGATTTTCCGCGTCTCAAAAGCCTTTAAAAAATATTAATATCTTAAACTTGTGATTTTGTAACGTGCTTGATCTACACACGTACAATAAAAGACATTGTAGTTACCCACGTTGAAGGATATTAAATACTCAGAATTAGGAAGAATTAAAAACAAAATATTCACCACTACAAGTAAGTCGATGTATTTAAGTAAATCGAACCCTTGACCTCCGGGCTCAGCAGTCAGGTCACCCCCCCACTAGACCAACAAACCAGTCAGCCATTTGATCACTAATAAATATGTTTATTGTATTTTACATAGTACAAGAATTGCATTTTTTATCTATGCAGTATGGACGTACTGGATTATTCCCAGTTGTACCCAGGGCACAACAATCACTTATATATGTACCTTACAGGCATCGGGCAACTAATTATTAGGTAATCAAGACATACGATTTTAAATCCGGGACATATTTATAAACATAACATTATATAATTCAAACCCTTTAAAATATAATAATGAATAGTTACATATTCAATAGTTTATTAACAATCTAAAAATTTAAAAACTGATCGTGTTATTTTGTTATAGTTGTTTTATATCGAATTCACTTATAGCCACGATACGATTAAAAAGTACATATTTTTGGTTTTTACATAATGATTTCTCGGAAATTAAATTTATGCTGTAATTTAATCCACCAAACGATGATAATAATACTATCAAAGTCGAAATATGCATAGGCACTTATATCAGTTAATAAATAAATAAAAATAAAAAGCCTTTATTGTTGTTAACAAGTTTTACACAGAGTAGTTTCGTGTGCCTAAAATTAATTTACTTATGACTACTATCTAAAAAACACATTTTGACTATTAACTAGAGTTTAACTAATATACTAACAATTTTAATATCTATTGATTATAGGCAAACTGTAGTAACTTGTCTTCCGACAAATGCCTCCTCTAAAGCTCTCCAGTCTTTTCTCTTTTTTGCACTGCGAGTCCATGTTGAACCCGCTATTTTCTTAACGTCATCCTCCCATCTCTTAGACTGTCTTCCTTTATGTCTCTTTCCGTCTAAAGGTTACCATTCTGTGATAAGTTTTGTCCATTTTTCTTGCTTTTCTCTCATCATATGCCCTGTCCGTCTCCACTTCAGCTGTTTGTATGTTGTGTATGCATTCTTAAACTTAGTTTTACTTTTGATGTCTATTAATTTTTGTCTGTCTTTTCTTTTGACACCTATTGTACTTCTTTCTATGCTGTTTTGACAAACTTTAATTTTATTTGCTAGATGTTCTGTCAATGCCCAAGTTTGACACCCGTATAGTAAACATGGTAGAATGCACATATTATAATATCTTCTCTTTCATAGGCATATCTTTGTTCTTCATCACTTCACTGAGTGACCAATATCTTTTCCAAGTATTGGTAACTCTTCTTTCAATCTCTTTTTCCATGCAGCCTTCAGTAGATATTAGCTGTCCTAAGTATACATATTCCTGTACGTACTCTATTTGTTCATTATTTACTTTTGTGTCTGTACGTGTCTGTTTGTGATGCGTTTGTCATGATTTTTGTTTTATTTAAATTCATCGAAAGTCCAGCTTTGTCACTTACATCTGCCAGTTGTTGCAGCATCATTTCTAGTGATCTTGAATTTTCCGAGAATATTATTAAGTCGTCTGCAAAGCGTAGGTGGCTTAAGTTTTCACCGTTTATGTTTAGTCTCGTATCTACTTATATCAGTTATTAATATTCAAATAACGTAGTAGTGTAAAGTAATACTACGTTTATTAATAATAAAAGTAACCGGTATACATATCTTCCGTATATTGTATTGTTTAGAGTAAATTGAAAAAAAAAACAGCACACTGGTTTATAAAGAATTACAAATATTAGTTTTGTCACTTCACCCAAATAAAATTTACTTGTATAATACATATCTATGCATATATCTGGTGGGACCTTGCTAACGGTACATCAGGAATTCAACCAGATGTGATGTCACACATCAAAACCGGTCGCCCTGCCTAACGCATGACTTTACAGCAACCGGAACACTAAAACATGCCTCGAGAAACTTTAAATATGGTAGTGATTACGAACATTTCTAAGAAACTCAGTTTTAAAGGCTTAGATTCCGGTATTAGGTAATTACAGGTCGTTATAAAAATACAAGAACTGAATACGTTTATTTTGTATACTAATGCCTTCCAAATAAAAAACAAATCAAATTCGAAGCTACTTACATCTTTTTTATAAATTGCAATAAACTGTATTCTTTATTCAATAACTATTTGTGAATCACACAAATTTTGTCCGTGTATGAATCGAACCCACGATCTCCGGCTCGGCAGTCAGGGTCACCAACCACTAGACCAACAGGCCAGTCATATCAGTCAGAGGTGGAATATTTTCTCTATATTCAAATGGAACCACACATAACTAGCACCAATTCAACTGAAAAATATTAATCTATTGGCATAAATTCAAAGTGCGAAGATACCAAGTAAAATAAACATTCAATAATCGGACTTTAAAAAGTAGACAACCGACTTCAATGCGTCTTTTGTCAAATTTAAGACTCATATGGTTTTCTTATGGATGCCATTGTCAGAACCTAACCAAACCTCATCTAATCACTGTAGAAGTACATCCTTTCCAGTAAAAAAAGAATAATCGAAATCGGTTGGCGTGATATTCAGTTATTCGACCATTTGTCGCCCACAAACTTACTGCAAATTTCAGACTTATATGGTTTTCTCATGGATTCCACTGTCAAAACTGGACCAAATTGAAATGGGACCACACGAGAAGTACCAGTTTTCAATTCATCAAAAATAAAAAATAAATCATCAAAATCGGTTCATCCAGTCGAAAGTTCTGAGGTGACAAACATAAAAAAACAGTCGAATTGAGAACCTAATATTTTTTTTAAAGTCGGTTGAAAAAGGAAACCAAGTCGAATTTAAAACCTCCTTTTTAAGTCAGTTAAAGAGCTGAAATGACGGGAGAAGAACCTAAATACACAATTTAAGACGTACTTTTCACATTGAGATGATTGTTCGTTATAGATAATAGAAGAGATAATAGAAAAGATAATAGAAGAGAGAATAATAATTCGTTAGAGATAATATTCATAATGATACTAAAAAGGTGAATAAATGCTTAATAATACTAAGAGTAACTTGACACATTTTACAAACGGCCGTCTGATCCCAAACTAATCAGAGCTTGTACTATGGTAATCAGAGAGCTGATAAACATACTTATATATTTCTAAATACATACACATAATAGATCAATTACACCCAGACACCACTCTTAGACTCCACTTGCTGCTTTCCATCAGCCATAGTGGAGTTATTATGGTAGTCTCAAAAATACCAAAAAAACTCTTTTGTGCCCGAAAGTGCACGGATAACGGTAATAGGCTTGCCCCGTATTACGTAAATGGGACTTAATTTTTATCGTCAAAATGTGGGCGCTAATAACGCCTCTGCCTATTGCTTTGGGAGACTTGCGTGAGTGTATGTATTTGAAACAAAAAGGGCGCATCAGCAACCGAATTTAACAAAGAAGATCATATCTTCTAGGAAGGAATCTATATTTCATGACGTAATTAATTATTCTAAACTCTCTCCTAGTAGTAACTAATTTGACTGATCATATAAAACTATTTGAATACCGATTCTGAACCCGCTATGTAGTCACCTTACCAAATAATGCCAGAGAGGTCGTTCTACTAAGTACAGAAAGCGAGAAAATAAAATTTCTTTGAAGCTTGAGAATCGCGGCCACGCCATTATTATTCCAAATACCTTGACCTTAAATGTATCTCTTTGACCGTGTCCTGTTCAAACCTTTATGTATTTTCAGTATAATTCATTTCTGGTACATTTTCTCTCATCTACTAGTAAATATTATAAAAAAAAAATTGTCATAGACATGCCGCAATTTGTGGGTATCTAAAGAAATACAAAACTTTTTTCTGCTCATCGGCATTCTAAACAACTCATATTTCTTAGATAACGTGCGATATTTCCCACACTATTTTAATATGACCGGTGGAACCGACGAACACAAATTAATTTACACATTTCAAACACAAATGAATGCAATATTTAGAAAGTTCCAAAGCGTTTCGGACGAATTTGTGTATTAGTTTACGTCAGCCATTTATTTATTTTATAACTTAACTACTGCTTAATGTATTTTTAATGAGAAATTATTATATTTTAAAATAGTTTTAAAATATATTCTTTCAACGGTAGTTATATTTAAAAGAGTTAATTGATAAACTGAGCCCCGGTAACAAAACACTCACAATATGGTGCCAAGGCAAAAATAGTGCCAATTAAACTCTAACACAATTAAATCCAAGATAGTAGAACTTGAACGAATACTACACAATAAAAACAACATATCTTACACCTTAATAGATAGACTGCACATATGGCGGTTTAAGTAGTCACCTCGCTAATACGCTGCCGCGCCGAGTATTGTGGGTTCGGTCCCCGCTTGTGTAATTCTAAAATTGTTGTTCTGAGTCTGGGTGTTCTCTGTGTCCGTTGCTTGAATGTTTGTAAAGTCCTCCGCGACACAGGAATTAACCCTAATGCGGCAGACGTTTTAAAAAAAAAGAAAAAAAAATCCCCGAAGGGGTAGGCAGAAGCGTCTTATACGCAACCTTTTGCCAGTAACAATTGAGTCCCACTTACGCAATAGGGGCCTATTGCCATCATCCAATTTTTTCGACACCCACGGAAATAAATGGGGTGGCCTTATTCTACTAGATATAATAAATTTAACGGTTTCTGAACGAAAATATAATTGCTTGAAAAGCAGTCATTCAAAACAAAAAAAAAATGTGATAATGAACTAAATGTAGTGATATTGCCGTGCGTAACAAATTGTTGTGTGTATTTGCGACTACAATTTTTACGGTGAAATACAGAAATAAAATCTAATAATGACTCCTTTACATTAAACATACGTCTCTTTTATGCGATTGCCTAAAAAAGGAGTGTAATGTTTTCAGCGTTTATTTACGTACATATATAATCTGTTTCTGAGTTTCATTACTCTTCAGTAACTTGTAATTGAATGAACGGATTTCGTTGTATGGTTAGAATCTTTACATCATGCTAAATGGCACTGGCTATTTAAAAAAAAACAGGACGGCTTCCTTCGCATACCTCTTTTTTATTATCGATTAAAAATAATTTTCTATTATTTACTTTACTAAATTACTAGTACTTTATTCACTCACTATATTGCACATACGAATACTAAAAATTGACCTTAAATACTAACCCAGTAGGCGGTTTACACCATCTCTATAATTATAACGTTAAATTACCTAATTCATATTTATAAGAAATTACATAACTTCAGTATTTAAATTATATTCAAAAGGCTTTACACTATTTTCGTAAGAACAATTTCTAGGCCATTGGCCGAGTGACATACAATTTTTTTTTTTTGAGTGGTCAAGGTAAATATTATTACGGCCTATGCAACAATGTATCAAGTTTTACCGATTGGGGTTAATCATTTAGTGAGCAAATGTGTCTATTTTTGTTTTTAAATCTGTGGAACTTAGGTAATTCTTTTTATAAAATATATATATAAATATATATAATATGTAAGAATTTGATCCCGCCGACGTAATATGAGACAAGCCTATTGCCGTCACCCAGGTACTATATGACTGTATACATACTGTCAGATAGATAACAGTTCGATCCCTTAGTCGCATTTTACGACACCCATGGACAGAGAGGGGGGGGGGGGGGCTCTACGCTACTCCGCCGAGAACCACAAGGCATTTATTTGCAAAGCACAACAATTTATGTAATAAAAAGTATAGGTAAAAATAACTAGAACCTAGACCTTTAGAACCCTTTTATTTGAACTGTATAAGTGATGTTGTGTGTACATATTGTGGATGAAAATAATATGTGAATAAGGCTGTAACTTGAACACTTGTTTGGAAATTTACACAAAACTCATCGCAAAAAAAGTATGCAAAAATCCATTTACATAGGTTGTTGTAGAAACGGCAGTCTTATCGCTTCGTTGGTTATTTTTAGCTTTTTGTTCTAAGGTTGGCGATAGGACCGAACGTTGTGGCGTTGCTGAGCGTTTACCAATGAATATACCTACTAATACGCGAAATAACATTGCATGGATTCCTATATACAATGTCTCCGTAAGAATAATAAAACCTCCAGCGCATATTTCATAAGGGGTAGGCCCAAAAATTGCAAAAACAATGAAGTCGAACATACGGAATAGGGGTTAGCCTATAACGTAAACCCGGGCAGTGTATAATCGTATCTATACTGCCTGATCTATAATCGTCCGACTCCTTAACATCTTTAACTCCTTAACAGATGGGGTGTCCCTATTCTAGTCCATCAAGTTCAATTTTTATCACTATTTATATTTAGGTGGTTTTGTTTATCTATATGTACATGAAATATTATTCCTCCAAAAGGTATTCCTCGTGTTAAATATGCTGCGTAGCTTGTAAGACAAATACAGAATTTAAAAAGACAAACCAACCAATTTGCAACCCACCTGCAAACGTCCATAGATTATAATGTTACGTTCTAAAATCATAGACTAGAGATTGCCTAAAAGAAAGCAAATGTAAACTTTAACTACGATTTATATACAAAAATAGTGCTTTTAAGTCCACTAACGCTTTCTAAAACAATAGATATACACACCAAACAGTAATATGACTAAAATGTATAATATACATGACTAAAATGTCAATAATTAAGCCGTAAAATTCACATTAATATCATTTAATTTTATCATAATCGCATTAAAATGGCGGTTAGGCATGTATGTGAATATAATTTTAAGAAGTTAGTTAGTCAATTAACCTCAATGCTAATGTGACAATTATTGGCGTTATTATCCTCAAAATTATACTATAATTAAATTGACATTAACTATGATACGACTGGAAACTGATCTGTAATATATGTTAATACTTGGCGAATGTTCTGAAAAGATCTCTTAAATGGTCATCTGGCCACGACCACTCTGCCAAGAGTGTAGCGACGAAGAAGAAGACTGATCGAACCTCCAGGCTGCTGGTGATTTATTAATCCTTTTTCGACATTTGAGAATAATTATTCCTTGGCTATGTATTGCTTTTATCAAAACGTCTGGAAGTGATATTTTATTATGTAATGTTTTAAATTATGTAGTTATATATAATGTATAAATATCTGTACACATTCAATTGAAAAGAAAACACGATACTAAAGGCTACAAACAGGTATGTTTATAGATTATACTATGTGCTGCTGGACATGCGGTGCGTTATACTAATATAAATACTAAGTAGGTACCAATTGGCAGACTTCCTAAAACTTAAAGAACTTTACAATCAATAATATTTAATTTACTAGAAATAAAAAATTAATGATGTACAATTTTAACTGCGCTTCTAGGAAGATCCTTCATAAATCAGCAGAATACGGCGATCAGCAAAAAGTACGTTTTTTGATAAATGCATTACTCGGTTTTTGTACTTATTGAGTGACCTTCCAAACCCCTTAAACTAATAGCAACCCTAACTTTTGAAATTCAGAGATACTATTCGCTTGTCTTGCAATGCGGGTCAAACAAATACTTCCATGAACTTATCTCAATTAATATAAGGATTACTTTTGCTTGACATGTTAAAGGCATACTAAAACCTTGCTCAAAAGCATTACATGGACCTTCTGAAGGTAAAAATAAGAGTTATTTTCATTTGTAGCGTGTCCAATACCCCTTTATATAGCGTGAATGTCTACTTGGACCCTTTGTACAGTATATTTAAAGGTGATATTCGATTGTATTTACAAGCTATTTAGTACGTAGACCCACCACATTCCACAGGAGCATTGCGTGGCATTTGCATTATGATCAGAAATGTGTTTTTGATATTTTAGTTAGAAGGTTTCTAATCTTCATGCAGGTAGCATGACTTTTGACTTACACTATAGATAACAGTATTTTTTGCACTTGTAACATAGGTTTTAACACACTTCTATTACTGATATCAGTAAAAAGAAGTCGTTAGTAGTAGTAGTTCTTAGTATAAAACAAGTAAAACGACATACACATATTTAAAAGATATCTCATGTACTACCCCAGTAGTATAGGGGTAGACTATGAGTCATAAGTCATAACAGAGATGATGACAATTATACCTAAGTGAGAGAGCCACGCTAAGGTGTATTGCCTAGTGAGTGAGAGTACCGGAGGCACAACTCCTCCTAAAAATAATAGCCCCCTCTCCTACCTCCCCCTTATCCCTTCCTCACCCCTCCTTTCCATGTACGGCGGTTGTCACTTACCTTCAGGTGATCCGTCTGTCGGCCTATATCCTAAAAAAGGGTTTAAAGTTTCCCCATTTTGACGTAAGAACCTCCTGGTTGGAAAGTACCTGCACCGGATATTGTTGATTGCCGCATCGGTGGACATGTTTTTACAGGGAGGGCAATAAATACTCTTTATTCAGTAGTTACAGTAAGGGTAGCACCTTGCAACCCCGACTACTGTAGACTATAGTCTTTATAACAAGACGAAACATTACCTTTCAAATCTAATTAATTGATTTATTCTGTTTACTTCAAATAAATAAATTATATTTGATAAGTGTTTTTCTATTTGACAGTATTTATTAAAGAATAATATAGGCTATAAAACATCATCCTGCGACCCTCAGGAGCTCAACAGTGAATCTAAATGCATGCGAATATCTCAATTTATACAACTATATATAAACAACTACATAATTTTGTAAAGAATTTGCTAGAAATCTAATTGCAATGATTTCTTGCGTCATCGCAATTTATCGCACCGCAAAACCATTCCTAACGGATGTGGTACAAGGAAATATCTCATCAATTGCAATTTTATTATTACTCGAAGGCACATTCTTGTAAATTAAATGCATTTACAAAGTTTGTTGATTTGATAAGCCTGCAGCTCTTTTTTTTTCGCGGTCTATTTCAACTTGAGAATGGTTATTAATACTTAAATATTTATTAATAACTACTCTTTTACGTACGTACTTAATACGAATATAAAGAGAATTAGAATGTCAATTTAGCACTCAGCCATTTCTTGATAAAATCTTAACAAAGTATTTTCTTTTATTATTCATACATACATACATACGTACGCTACACCCGCCTGTATGTATGTTATTGGCAGAATTGTATTAAATTATGAATTATTCATGACTGTAGTTATAATCGTTTATAAAATATTATTACATAATTGGTAAATATATTAATGAATCGTAAATCAATCCATTATAATTGTCAATATATTGGAAGACGTTAGCTTTAGCAAAATTTATAACACAGGAATACGGGTTAGAGGGCCCAGTTTCAGTTAAAGGTATTACATATGCTGTGACTAAAATAATGTGAATTGTAACAGTCGTGGTGTGATAGAACAGCTATTCAACGTCAAATCCAAGGGCTTCTAAGCCATTCCTTTTAAGTACCTTCCCTCCTCATATACTTCCCATTTCTTTTATAGTCAAATTTAAACCCAATATCTAACCCAATATTTCATTAAACTGCTCAACAATTATTTCGTGAAATTAAAAATATTGTAAATTATAGAACATTTTGTCATTGCCCAATGTGTATATTTAACTACAATACACTTGCCACTGCAAGAAGTACATTACGCTTGTGAAAATGTGGGTATAAAAATATTGTAAATTATAGATCATTTTGTCCTTGCCCAATGTGTATATTTAACTACAAAACGCTTGCCACTGCAAGAAGTACATTACGCTTGTGAAAATGTGGGTATAAAAACATTGTAAATTATAGATCATTTTGTCATTGCCCAATGTGTATATTTAACTACAATACGCTTGCCACTGCAAGAAGTACATTACGCTTGTGAAAATGTGGGTATAGTATAAAAATGTATGTATTTCGTCTCTACTTATATCATTATGGGAAATAGTATTGAATTTAAGTATGTATATACATACATATGTTTAAGTATTAATAACTCCTCTCGAGTTCTTGGCTAACCAGACGACGTAACATCATCGCGATCGCGATACAGCTACATATTTACAAACTGGCCCCTCCGATTTCCAACAATTCTGTGTCGACATTGCTTCTGCAACAGCAGACTAAAACATACACAACGCATTTAAATCCTTCATCCTTTTTGGTTCGGAAACGTTTGATTAGATTTATATCCATTAATTATTTATTTTCAAGGATATTTTTAAGGTTTGTTCTCTCTCTCAAGTACCTACAAATTAAAGTGCTAACACTGTTCTAGTTAGGAAAGCACGTCATATGCGACCCTGACGTGCTTGAGCTATTGCTTATACTTCCCAATACATCTGTATAAGCAATATTAAATTTTTTTCTGGCAACATACTATTTTTTCTCATCTAATTCCTGAATGACAGCAATAGGCTTGCCCCTATTATGTAAATGAGACTATATTATAATAGACAAAATGTGCGCGTTAATCTCGCTTCTGCATACCACTTCGGGGATATAGTCGTGATGTACGTAGTTTCATTAGGCAAAAGTACTTTTGATTTACAATTGAGGCACACTACTCCTGACCGATTTTAACATGATTGCAATTTGCAACTAGGATTAACCCTCAGAAGCAGTAAGAATACCGGTTAATAGATACCTTGCTAATCTGCTCACAGATCTGCAATCATTATAAAAAATATATGAAGGTAGGTGGTATGCATACCAAATCGTTGCACAACTAAGCATGTGTGGAAGTAATCAATGCCCTTGAGCTCACAACAAAAAAGAAGCTTTATACTGTACGTTTTAACGACTCTTTCAGATTGAAGATTTCTGTGGTGGTTATGTCAATAAGTGTAATAGTACTATTTTAAGAAAATTCAGCGGTTATAGTGTCAAGAGACGTTATGACCTCTACCTACCTTTTGTTATTACGCGACTGCCATAAAATTAGTGTAACTTTTAGTTGTGAGTTTTTTATGCATACATACATGCATACATACACATACTGTATATATACTGTCTGATAACAGTCCGATCCTTTAATCACCTTTTACGACTTCACGAGAAGAAATTGGGTGGCTTTATTCTACTACATAAAGACCACACGACATAAAGAATTAGAAATTATGGCAGAACGTCATAATCCAAATTTTCCCATCTAATTCCCAAAAGCGTGGGACTAAATTATAATGTAGTTGTGCTTTTGGTCCATCCCCGGAGGGATAGGTGATATGTTTGTCTGTATGTAGGTTCGATGTATGGATCGGAACGTTCCTTACATCATTCTAAATGACACCGGCTTTAAATGATTTTAAAATGAATTCAAATCGCGGCTACATATCGTGGAATAGCTTTTTTGAAAGAGTATTTGTGTTTCTTTTGAAGTTTTTTTTTTTATGCGATAGGGGGCAAACGAGCAGACAGGTCACCTGATGGTAAGTGACTACCGCCGCCCATGGACACCCGCAACTCAAGAGTCACAAGTGCGTTGCCGGCCTTTTAGGTAGAGGTACGCTCTCTTCTTGAAGGTTTGAAGGTCGTATCGGTTCGGAAATACGGCAGGCGACAATTTGTTCCATAAGCTGGTTGTGCGAGGCAAAAAGCTTCTGGAGAAGCGCACAGTGGTGGAGTGCCAATCGTCCAGGTGATGGGGATGGATATTTTGTCGCGTAGGACGATGACGGAAACTACCTTGTTATACCATCAATGCAGCAAAGTAAAGCATAGAACTAAAACTCTATATATGTCAAATGTATATCATCTCAAATTCTAATTAACTCCTGTCATTCAATGCGTCTTGTCATCTTCTGCAGTAAAATACTTATAGATTTTTTATGGAATTTATGAGTTCGTGTGAAAACTCCAAAATAGAAACATTGATTTAGCCTTTATTTTGATTGATCCTGAGGTAGGTGTGTGCCAGTTAAACAAAAAATATCGAGTTTCTTATTTTTTATCTGACAATAATTACAATTAACGCTGGTTAGTCTAAAAATGCAACTACACAAACATTTTAAAATATTTTCTTCAAACGAGATTACGTGTTTGTTTTACGCAATTTGAGAGTGATTGACCTTTTTCTGGAACAATGAATATCATTGCCAATCATTGTAGTAATGTACCTTCTGGGCACAATGCCAAATTACAACCATGCGGAGGACGTTTTATATTGCTTGAGTATCGTTATTTACATATTTAAGGGTAAAGGAATCAAGGCACCAAACTCTTCCACTGTACGAGTATATACAGTCATGCTGCCTAGATGATGACAATAGGCTTGCCATAACTTAAGAGTGAATATATTATAGCAGGCAAAAATATATTAAAAACTATAGTAAAGCATAGCTGCCCATCATGCTCTTCTATTCCTTAGATGGGCAGTTTCAGCCCTTTAAATAACCGACTGTATGAAATACATGTTAATCATGATAAATTGTAAGAAGCCAGTATACTCATTCTTTAATCAACTCTTAAAGGTAAAATATTTTCTTCAAACTTAAGTGGGACCAAGAGAATCTTATTTAATAATTGAAAAAAACAAACAAATAAAAATTTAGTCTAATGGAGAAACTGCTTCTTTAAGTTGATTAAAAGTTTATCAATTTCGTACCCCAGTAAATATGAGTCAATACAAGACCAGAAAAAACTGAACGTAACTGGTTGCTGTTTTCGCAACTAACTCGTGGGTTAGGTCCCGTTACTGTGAAAGTGACGGAATGCAACCGCCTGTTTCCTTATCACTAGATAGAAGTACCATTTTGAGATTGCCAGAGTTAAAAAAAATATTGAGTATGGGAAAATATTTGATTTAAGCAACATTTCTTACTAATGTTGAACTTGTAAAAAAACATAAAACCCGACTGCATTATAAACTTCTACCTTTTGATAACGTTGTCTCGAAATTTTATACATATGTCACTACACTATTAAAGCTATTTAAATAATACCTTGCATGTCGAAATCAGGACGTCTAAGCTGCAGGCAAACAAACATCATAGATACATAGAAAGAAAGAAGAAAGAAAGAAAACATGTTTATTTTGCACTCATACGAAGGCTCGACATGTAATAGAAACTAATCTAACAGTTATACAAAAAAAATACCTCTGCGTGAGCCAAAAATGGTCGTTAGCTCAGCGTTGTGCTTCTTCCTTAAAAGAATCGCTGGTATTATGCCAACATTAAAAGTAGTCATTTCACGGACAGTGAGCCATCGTCAAGTTCTTACCGAGTGATTTGATAATAATAATATTGTGTATTTAATATGAAACATATATAATACGTACATACACGAAAATTGTTTTTCGAGTGTGTATAAAACTCGATAAAAATACTAATACAAATTACAAAACGACTTCTAGACATTGATTAAATACATATTATTATTGAAATGTTAAAAATGAAATGTTATTGAATGAATGTGTGCATTTATCGGGATTGGAACACGTACATTTTGTAACTGCACTATAACTACAAACTAAATACATATATTTGTCATAACATGTTTGCGCACGCACACTTAAATACATAGTTTGTTCAGAATTTAGCACAAAGAGCTAACCTTGCTAAATCTTTAGTTACAGGCATTAAATAAATAACACTAGCATTTGAAATTTCTTGTAGAAACATTTTATACATAAACAAGTTTAAAACTGCAATACTTACTATTTATACAGAGATACATTTTAGATAATGATGATTTTGAAGATGGCAAAGTGGACTTTTACTTAAATAATCACATATCGCAATAAGTCTTATACAAATTGTTAAGTTAGGTTACTTCGCGGCACTACCCAGTTCGAGTTACAGGTATGCTGTAACTCGAACTGGGTAGAACTGGGTAAACTTTAACAGTGGTAGAGCCATGCTTAGGCACGAATGGGCCGGCTCGACCGGTGCAACACCACGGCCTCACAGAAAACCGGTTGTGAAGTAACGCGTGCGTTGCATTTCCCCGAAATGAGTGAGGTTTCCGGAGGCCCAACCTCCCCTCTCCCCTTTCCTCTCCCCTCATCTCCTTTCTCCTCATCCCCCTCTTTTCTCTCCGCTCCCTGCATCCCCCATCCCTCATCACCCTCAAAGGCGGGCAGCGCACTTGCGACTCCTGAGAAGCGGGTGTCCATGGACGGCGGTTGTCACTTACCATCAAGTGACCCGTCTGTTCGTCTGTCCCCCTATAGTATAAAAAAAAAAAATGCGAACCTGACTTGCTTGAGAAATGGCTTATACTCCCCAATCCATCCGTAAAAGCAATATCATTTTCCCTTTGTATATATCCACCTATTAATATACTCCAAACTTCTCCCATCTAATTCCCTAAAGTATCCGGAGGACTGCTTGCCCTATTATGTAAATGGGACTATATTATAATTGTCAAAAGGTAGGCTAAATAATAAATAATGGAAAGTATTTATACATATATGTACGTAGATTTTTTTTCTGTATCTAGACTAACATTATAAACGTGAAAGTAATTATCGTCCTGTTTGTCAGTTATCTTTAGCGTCTAAATGGCTAAACCGATTTTGACTGACTTTGGTATGGTGGTCCTTTAAACTCTAGGGAAGGTCATGGGATACTTTTTATCAATATACCATAGAAGCTAGTATATTCATATTATATAGGGAGGTGTGGATCAATGTAAAGATATTTAAAATAAATGCATATTAAATACCATGACGCGTTTAATGGCCTGACGGTGCAACTCGGTTATCAAATGCATTTTGCAAGCATAAGTGTCACTGCGCAAGTCGGCCGATAGTTTGATCACGACGGAGTGAAGATGTATGATCACGCGTTTAATGATTTAAAATGGTTGGTCAAACTATAAAAAAAATTGAACGACAATAGTGACTAAACTCTTCGCCTATTTCTAATATCTATTTTCTTTATCACCTCACTGGTGCTGACGGTGAAGTGGTTTGCGGACTAGAACAGACTTAAACAAGAAGACGTTCCGTCTCAAGTGGGTTTATTGCAAAGTGGGTTTATTGCAAAGTGGGTTTATTGCAAAGTGGGTTTATTGCCTCCTGCTATTGTTAGAAATTATTTTTGCAGTTGTACATATACAGATACACTCACGTATGTATATCTCCGAAGGTCAAGTAGGTCTCTCACTCACATTTTGTCAATCATATTTTTTATTAAATCGTTTTTCTTTTTTTTTTCTTTTTACAAAATTAACTCTCACTTACCATATACGATTATACTGTCTGATAGATGATAGTCCATTCCCTTAGTGGCTTTTTACGACACCCACGGGAAGAAATGGGTTGACCTATTCTGGAGTAGCACAGTACTCCGCTCAACTTCTTCATTATTCGCACCCGTAATGGAAAAACCAAAAACAAACTTACAAACAAAATTGACTTGCGCTTTAAAACCGGAGATAATTGGAAAAATATCATTACCAATATGAATACATTACACCTGAGCACGGTGGCTCTGAGTATTTGATTAAACTTGTGCTTAGGCATAAAATCGAGACGTCGAATTTGAGAACTTTATGTCACGAAGTACAACGTGTTCATTAGTATTATGTCACTTGAGAGATTCACAGAATATCATTAGTTTTACGAAGTTTACCTCGCGAAAGTATTCGTATATACAGAATTGAAAGCGAATGGAATAATTAAAAAAAAACTAAGCAAATTATAAAACTAGATTTGCACAAAAAATTTAAGCACTTTCTACAGCTTCAAGTACATGCAACATATATAAATCATATATAAATGCTTGCAAAAGCAAAAATTATGTCGATTTTCATTTTCTATGTCTTAGTATTATGTAAAACACATTTATTTAATGATGTAAAGTGCTCCTGCTACGGTCTATGGCCACGCTTTCGAATATTTGGACAATTATAGCCATGTTAATAGTCTATAGACTAAAGATAACAGCTTAGAGAGAGCCAAGCTAAAGATATATTGACAAATTATAGTAATAAACTGCTGCAGACTCTCGCTGTCTCATTTTTATGCGCCGATGATCATAAAGATAGAAAGTGTAGGAATATATAAGTAGTAAACTCAAAAAACTTCAGTAATTAGTTCAGTAATTTGTTCGCAGTTCAAAAATATATAGAAGGCTACACTAGAGTTGGCCATTTCCCATGACCTGTCCTAATAGTTTTTAAATGGTGCTGCTTTTGCTAGTTTATGTAAAGGTTAAGAAATTGTGATTTAAAAAAACATTTACTGCTGTCTCCGATGTTATCCAAACTGGGCCCAGTAAAGGCCCCCTCGGGCGTCAATTCACCGGGGTTTTCGGTGGAACGGTGTGTCGGAATCGAACCGACTAAAACCACACGGTGTGCCATGCTGCGCTTAAAGTAGGAGGAATCCGAGAACAGCTTTATTAAGTACTAAGCATAGTGTTGTAATTATATCAATCCTATCATTATTCTCTAATATTTTTTTAGGCACCTGTATCACGCTAAATGGTATAAACTATATTCTTTATCCAGTCATCTTCAACCCTAGAGGTGGAACATTTTTTTCAACCAACAACCGCCGCCTGCAACTCAAGCGAAGAGGGGGAATTGGGCTCCGGTACCCTCCTCACTCACTTGGTAATACAATACAAGCATTCTTTGTCAACCGGTTTTCTATGGTACCTTGGTATAACTCCGGTCGAGCCGGCCCTTTCGAGTCTAAGCATGACTCTTCCACGGTTATTTGACTTAAACACAAAATATGTATATATTATACAAGTTTACCTCCAATTTTCTGTTCAGATATTTATCTTCATAACAAGTATAATGTATTATTTAAAATAATTATAGCCTGGGGTCAAAGTCAAGCATTTCGTCAAGGACATATCATACATATATCTCTGCGTCATTTAGTTATTATAAGATAAGCGATAAAATAAGCTTTGAACGATAGCCGAGTTTCTTTAATACAAAAATATAATAATAATGTCAGCGTGCATACAAAAATATATCTATATGTATGTATGCATAATGACATTGTTATACTGAGCGTATGTGTGTACATACGCTCACGCCTGTATGCCTGAAGAGGTAAGTATATGTGTATTATACACCCATATTTTGTCAATTTGAATTTGGCTAGACTAATGTTACAGTAGGCAAGCTGTATAGCCGTCAACTGGGCGCTATATGACTGCATATTATATTTGAATACTGTCTCATACTTATTGGCAAAATGTAGGTGTTTTATACAGCCTAGCTCCTAGGGGACGCAGGCGTGATGAATGTAAATAAATATGTCTTAGCTTATCTTGCTACTGTTACCAATGCAATCGTTTGAAAGGACGTTTGTTACTTAATTACGCCTGAACGTCGGATCTGATTATATTTTGCATAAAGATAGAACAAATTCTGAAACGTCTTGATCATATTCCACGAACGCAGTCGCGAACAACAGCTAGGAGTGTTATATATTTGAAATTGAGTTTTTGTTTTATTTGTGCACTAAATGTTTTCAATCCTTCATAGTGATATTTTGTATTCACGCAATTATAGTACATTTTGCTAACCGAAAAAAGTACTGTTTCCTAGAGAGATAACTTAGCGAAGCCGCTTGCGAAATCTAGTTATACAATGCAAAATGCAACGAATATCAACGAACTGGTCACGAGAATATCGCTACTTAGACGATGGAAAATATTTATAAACTGTGGTAAGATTTATTTATTAATGTCATAGAGAGCAAACAAGCAGAAAGGTCTTCCTCTCAAGGAAAAGGAAAGGTGATAAGTAACTACCATCGCCCTTGGACACCTGTAGCTCAGGAATCGCAAGTGCAATGCCGTCAATTGAGGGCGAAGTACGCTCTTTTCTTGAAGTATTTAATGAGTAATTTTGATAAGACGACGAAGTATAGAATTCTCTGATAATCACACACTCTTCCACTGTCGATGTTATCAAGGCATTGACACCCTAGACTAGTACTAGAACAAATTGCCTCCAACGTAACACATTGTCTAGTCAGCTGTTAAACAATGCGGTTCAGAAGTGTGGCACGAACACCGCTAGATTTATTAAATACGACTATAGGGTTACCAAAATAGTAAAATGGTAGTTTTATCTAAATCATAAGTTATTTTTTCTTTACATTAACATTCGTAACTGTAGAAAAACCTCATGGCTTTTGAAACGATTTTTCGTTACTTACTACAATCTTTTATTTTAAACATTATTTGTTAACAGGAGTATAGATTAAAGTCTTAATAAAACCACTAAAAAGAAATATAAGTCTGAAACTCTCACCTCCATCGTCAGATAATATAACTCCAAAGAGTCCTCCCGGCAACAGACAATCATTAATAGAGGCCATATCCTTTTACTTCCATCGCCGTTCCTTGTTCTTTGAATACTCCCGATTTTTACGTCTATAGTTGTACCAAATTCTAATTAGCAAAATGTGGGTGTTTTATAGACCGCTGCCTACTCCTTCGGAGGTGCAGGTGTGAGGGTATGTATATATATATATATATATATATATATATATATATAGTCATATTCTAGCTACACAGATACATACATTAAACTTGAAAACCCTCATTTTTACATCGGAATCAAATATATTAAAAAACATACAAACAAATATATCTAAATACACTCACAGGTACTTTTTTTTTTATTTGTAAGCCTACCATAATGACTCCACTTTGCCTGATGGTAAGCAATAAATAGAGTCCAAGAGTGGTTTCACCATCCTCATTGCATGTCTAGTCAATGTAGTATGATGACCCACGCTATGGCGGCCTGGTGAGATGCTTTTTCCTGCCCCGCTTAAAAGACCCAGGATCAAAGTGGGAAGGAAAAACGTGCGCTGGTAGTGAATTCCAATCTTTCACCGATCGAAGATAGAAGAGCCAAACCGTGTCGTTCGGGATCGCATACCTTCGACTCGCAAACGGTGACTCCTCAGGCCAGCACGTGTAGTCCTGTAGAGGAAGGGAGAAGGTGGGACCAATTGGAAGAGCTCGTCAGAACACTCCCCGTGATGTAGGCGATAGAGAACTGTACGTACGTACGTATTACTCCTACTAACGTAATAGGGGGCATAGCATCTTGCCTTCAAGCGTGATCTATACGAGTATAAACTGTATACATGTTATCGGATAGCCGTCCAAACTCTTAGTCGCCTTTAACGACCTCTCAATCGACATCAGTGTCTCGCTTTCTTGGGACAGCCCTATGCGTTGACACCACACACCGTTACAGCTAATTGAAGTTCGACAGTTACGCAGACATGGCTTTATAGAACAGCTATACCATAGTCAAGTGTTCTATCACCATGTAATACACAATAATTTAGCTATTTAATAACCTGTAACTACTTGGTCAACGAGTCTCTTTACAGTTAAAAGTAACCTTTTTGTTGACCTAGTTTTTCTTTAAATAAGAATACTACCAATGTGGGTCATACAATACAATCTAAATTTCTTAATAATTTACATGAGTGACAATTATTAGAAGTCATTAGCGATTATAGATAACAGAACAGAATAATATAAATAGAAAAGAATTGCTGGAAAGAAAAAATTTAGGAAAAATTTCATTCAACAAGTAAAAGGGAAAGTGGGAGTCAAGAATTATCGAGGAGACAGAGATCGCAGGGAACAGAGTAGAATGAAGATTGCTGATCTTGAGTAGGTGATGAAGGTTCCTGTTAGCCCTCCAAGTAAGCTAAATGCTCGTATTAGGAGTGGGTTAACGTTGGTAGTGAACTAGATGAGGTTCAAACCCAAATCAATTTGATTGCAAGTGCGACGCTTTAGTCGTAGTCGCTTTGTTTAATTTGTTTATACTGCGTGAGTCTAGATTTCATGTTTCAAACTTGTGATTCCTTCCTGAGTATTTATTTCCTGCAATACTTTGGCGTAATAAGACTACTACGAATATACAACGTACGTACTGAATATACAATGACATGTTGTTTCTCGAGGATTAACACATGAGGTTCTCTTATGTCACAGAGTTACAAAAAAAATGCATATTTACATAAACACGCTCACGCCTATGTTCTTAAAACTTACCCTTATCATTAGAATTTGATCGTTGGCAAAAAAATCAACTGTATTATATTATACTAGATATTGCGTATTGATCTTGGAATCAGATAGAGTAAATTAAATATAGGAATAGGAATACCTAATTTTCAATTTAAATGTAATCACAGTCACAGAAACTGTTAACCCATTTTGTAAAAAATCTTTTAGCATTAGATAGCCGGTTTGTTGAGAAGGCTAAAAGATGTAAATCATTATACGACCCTTAGGAGCTGAGCAGTGAGCATAACCGCAAATAAAACTGCGCGAAACAGATAGCTTGTGATAATATGAAATTTAATGAGCCTACAAAAGAAACCTGTTGTAACAAGATGAGATACTTCAAGTCTAATGAAAAAGTAATTTCTATGTAAATATTTAATTGATAAAAATAATCTAAAACGGTATGGCTTTACGATCACTAAAATACAACCGAATAGGTGATTTAATTCTTTTATTAACCTTGACTCGGGCACTTAATAAATAAAACATTATATGTGTATTATTTTATTTTTTTTATTGTGTATATTATTTTATTATTGTGTATTATTGTATTATAATGTATATACATACACATAGACATATATACGAAAGACGAAAAATGCTGAAAGACTGGTATCTGTTGCGAATTGCAAAAAAAATATTGCACTTGTTATTTTAAAAAATGTATTTAAACAACCTATAATTATATACATAATTAATACATTACTAGCTGTCCCCATTCGTATAGTTTGATGTTTTTTATCCCATATTACATACATACATACATTCACTCCTGTATGCCCGAAGGGGGCAGTCAGAGGTGTTATTAGCGCAGACATTTTGCCTATTATAATTTAGTCCCATTAACGTAATAGGGGCCAAGCCTACTATCATCAGGGCACTTTTGGAAATTACATGGGTAAGTTCGGGAAGGAATGGGATGTTGCTTTTTATACTCCACACATCTCACACACGGCCGTCTTATCCCAAACTAACAGAGCTTGTACTATGGTAACCAGACAGCTGATAAACATACTTATATATTTCTAAATACATGCATGTTATAGATAAATTACACCCAGACACAACAAATGATCGTGCTCATCACGACCTCGGCTTAGCAGTCAGAATTGCTAACCGCTAGACCACCAGGCTAGTCACTTTTAATGGGATTGTGGAGTATAAGCAATAGCTGGAGTAAATGAGGGTCGCATGCCAGTAACTCGAACTCGCTGATGCTGGGAAGTTCGAGTCCTCTAACTATCTATTTAATAATAAACATTCTATCTAATACAGGGAGAATCATTCAAATCCGACTGATAGTTTCAGGTATAGCACGTTTTAACAAACAAACAAAAACGAGAAAGACAGAATAGAAAGAAGGAAGTAGTATAGGGTAGGGTTTACCATATTTTTATGTCAAATAATAATAGGATTTTTTTTTATGACGTCACGTATGAGGTGAGTGGAGGCTGATGAACCATTCGCGTCATATATAAACCTTCTCTCCCCTCAAAGGCTCGATTAAGATATCGCAAGGTATTACTTATACACTTGAATCAGAAAACAAGTACTCAGCCCGTTTGGGCCTCTGATGACTACGATAGCAAACAATTCAAAAATAGATTAAAACGGCTATAATTCGAGTAAAAATCTGCAGTGACCTACCTAACGTTCAACATTCTACCACTTTACATCTCTCCAAATCACAAATTATAAGCAGTTATTAACATGGACCTACATAAATATGTAGTTAAAAACCTGTATTGATAACAAATTAACTGCGGTCGAAGCCTACGCGTTAAATACCATTGAACAAAACAGTTATGTGAACATTCTTGACTGTTAGAGTTTATAGGTACAATAATCTATGGCTTATTACCTATCTAAGCTGGAAGGAGGGTTAAGTTTTTCGTTTTGTTTGTATGTATGATGTTTTTTCATCGCGCCCTAGAGCTTAGACGGTTTGAAGAATTTCGATATGTATGGTATCATTTGAATCAGCTCAATAGTGGCAGTAATATAAGGATATCGGATACAAGATAACGTGAGCAGAAAAACCATCAATCAATCATGTGATCAAAAGAAAGGACCCAAAATGCAGTCGGGTATTACATGTTTTTTTAATATTTATTTTTAGAGGACTCGCCAGCCAGTTCGAGTTATAGGTATGCGATGGCTTGCTTGAGCTATTGCTTATACTCCACAATCCATCTGATTAAGCAATATACCTTCTATCCTATCTTATTAAAAAAAAGTGCCCGGATGACGGGAATCAGATGATGCCCCCCCTCAATGGGACTTAACTATTATCAGCAAAATGTGGGCGCTAATAACGCCTCTGCCTACAACTTCGAAAACACAGTCGTGGGTATGTATGTAGGTTTTAATGTTTCTTGTTAACTACGACTCAGCTTTGTTCGGCTACTAAAATATGACCACACCTTAAGTTACGATTTAAGAGAATTGATTGCTTCTACAGAGAACGTCGGCAACAATTAAATCACGAAACAGAAACCCCAAATAATAACACGATTCGTTCCGAAATCGGTCCCACAACACGCGCAGCATTGCTACTGACCCAGTCTGATAAATCTGCGATATAAAGGATTGATTTGTTACCACTCAGTCAGTATATATATATATTGCCCGGTACACAGCAAGAAAGGTGCCCCCCATTAGTAATTGGGACTTAATTATAGTGGTGCATAAATCACCATCACCATTTTTGGCGGTAGAAGGGTATAATAGAATACAGGCGAGTTGTAAATCCCCCGCGACTCGCAATAATTCCTAGCTTCTAGTTATTTAAAAAAAATTAGATAGTTGTCTACCACCGTAAATCATCATCAGATGCTGATATATGTACTATTATTACTTTTACAATACCCACGGGCCTGGCTGTGGTCTGGCTGTATTGTACCCCCACCGATAACCACACAGCTCTATATATACATATGTATATATATTTATATTACGTAAATAAGACTAAATCATTATCCGTAAAATGTACGCATTAAATACTACCTCCTCTGCCAACCCCTTCGGGACTCAGGCGTGAGTAAATGTATGTATAACATGTAGTGTTATTCACTATTCCGCAACAAATAGTGCGTTTCCTACTAGGTGACATGAGACGGCTAGTTGACACACCCATTAGAACCAGATATGTACTTACGTTCTTTTAGAACCGACGCAGGTAGCTAGTAACTACATTCTTATGTAAAAGATGTTTAAGAAACTGTACTATGTAGGACTTAAAGCAGATATTTCAAAGGTGTTAGATGAAATGTGTTTTTAATAACAAACAGGTACCCGAAGCTGGCCGGCTTTCATGACAGCTGTAATGACAGTAGAGGAAGATCGTGAATTTATGTGAGTGTGTGTACGTAAGATTTTTTAATTACATTGTGATTGTAGTTAAAAGAAAATAAAATAAATTGAAATTAAATATATACTAGTCTCAAGACGCCCCTCAAATGACAAAGACAAACACTCGAAAACTTACTTCAAATTGGTTCAATTATTAAGATAGGCAGATATACACCTTAACATTTATTTAAGTGTATTTGCTCCTTTTAAAATACTTACGAGAATGAGCGAGAGGTGAAGGTTTCCCTTTCTTTCTATCCTCCCTTTCCTACTAGTTTTCTAATTCAATTCCCAAAAGTACCCGGATGCACTGGGCTTGTCCCTAATACATAAATGGAACTGATTATATATTACAGAGACGTGAGTGTACGACATCGTTCCGACTTTCCCTAAGATCAGTAACGAAAACTAGTATTTGTATAATTTAATTTAACATTAGTATTATTATATAATTATTCTATAATGCAAGTCCATTAAGGACAGAATGTGTACATTCGTGTCCTATAGTGTTCACATCTCGTATATAAAAAATAGTACGTATAATAGTAGTACTTTTTATATTTATTGTAATTATTTCCTTTGAAATGCACTACCAACTACCAACGTCTCTCCGAATCATTTTAATCCATCCTAAGGTTGCCTGAATGAGATTGCATTAAGCAATGAGGTCGCTCTCTGTACAATATGTGTGTGACATTTTTATGTATAGTATATTTAATTGTGGGTATATTAATTTATGAGGTGTAGGGTTTCGATCTGTTACACGGGACGGAGCTATTTAATAACCCAAATATATTTGATTTACTAAATAAATAGGAGATTAAATAGAATCGTATAATTCTCTCCCTCTCGGAATCCTCTCGAACAAGCCCTACATTAACATTTTAAATGCCAGCTCAACAAACTGGCAGGATATAAAACATCGAATTGTACCATTACCACGATCGAATAGAAACTCGTACCATGATTGAAACTAAACTATCGTACTTCAAAAGCATTACCGCAAATAATACCTGAGTTCAACAACAAATATATTTCACTTTCACTAGAAAGACATTTATCCTAGATATTAACTGAAGGTGTTTTACAGACATATCGAAAACGAAACAATGTATTGTTTTGTTTATAGACGTGCAATTATCGCGTCCGACGCCACCCGAGCGAGACCGAGTGAAAAACAATAGCTTGTTAAACAGTTTATAATTCAATCTAAGAGAACACAACACAGACATGCTATATGAGTTATTCGTTTTACTTATCAATCCTTACTTAATTGTATTAAATTAACAATAATTTTTGATAATAAGCAACATGGGATGTGACTGTTATCTATCATACAGCATATGTATGCAGTCGGTAGGCCATAGCTGGCTTCTATAATTGGCACTAAGTTTTGTTGACAAAATGTGGGAGTTTTATTCGCTTCACCTGTCCTTCGGTAATATAGATCTAAGTGTATATACGATATGTATGAACAAGCAACATTTTTGTTAAAGGGTTCGGCAACATTTTTGTTAGAGGGTTCGGCAACAACCAGTGGCAGAAAGTATTGTCGCAATAAACTATCTTTTTTCTGCCGTTGCTATATATATCCTACCGTCATTTCCTATGAATATTCAAGCAAAATTTTGCAACAATCAATTCTCAAAATGGCCGGTTGTCAGCAGGCAGGTCAGGTAGGTCAGGTATATCAAAATGTGCGTATTTTATAAGATTATGTTTATTAGATTTTATAACATAAGGTTTATGTTTGGTGGAAGTATGTAATTAAAAAACAAAAGCATCAACCTAAATCATGATAAATTGCAAATAAACTGTATTTCAGTCTTCACCCCACGCCAACCCCAAGTGGGACAAAACTTTGTGAAATCCAAAATATGTTATTTCTAGTATGGGTTTTCTTTACGCCCGTTATTTAAATATATGTAAAGTTACCTGGGATACAGGAATTAATTCTAGTGCTGGAGTTGTGTTACAAAAGATTGTACTCTTTTATAACACAACTCCTTTCAATTAAAAAAAATATTAAGATAAATTCATGAATAGTGAGGTAATTCATCGTAAACTACACGCACAAAAACATTCATATTGAAAAAATCCTCTTTTAAAAAGTCAGTTAAAAATGGAGTTATATTTTATCACAAGCATCGATTACACCGTACCCTTTGTTTACTGGTTCAATTGTATAAAGAAAATAAAACCTCTAATACCTGCCGTAGACTTGAGTGACTCAAATATCTATAATAATGACTGGTAAAGGTCGCATCGAATACTTTCGATAACTACCAACATATTTCATCTTACATATAAGTACATACGTGTATCTTGATATTATTAATGCACCAACAATTAGAGGCGTTAATTGATTCTATCGTTATAGATAACTCGCTTATTGCTGGTTAATTAAGAAACAAGTAATTTTGATGTAACGAGTCTATTCTTTCTTTTTTTATGCTGATTTATTGATGATTACACAGTTTTTGTCTCATGTGGAAGTCGAACCCACGACGCTCGCGTCAGCATCACTAACCACTAGACCAATAGCCCAATCAATTAAACAGATAATTACCCGTTACAGTCTCTTCTACTATAAGACTTCATTTACATGGTTACTAATTGTGGTAAAGCGATGCTTAACCGGTTGTGAAGCAACGCTTACGATGCATTTTTGCAAAATTACTCTCCTCTTTTCCATCTCCTAATCCCCCCCCCCCTCTCCTCTTTCTTCTCTCTGCAACACCTCATGTTGAAGGGTGCTTTAAAATCCTCAAAGGCGCGGCAGGTGCCTCCATGGACGGCAGTTGTCACTTACCATCAGATGACCAGCCTGTTCGCGTGTTCCCCTAAACTATAAAAAAAAGAAAACACTTTTGACCCTATGACCTTATTGCTATCTCTCTTTAACACATGATGAAGACAAAGATAGTTTGACTATTTTAAAAGAAGAATGCTTGTGTAAGTTGCGGTGTTTCGTTAACTGATCTGTGGGAAAGTTAAGCTGAGTTTTTGTAACTATTTCATATTATTTAAGTAACCAAGCTAAAAACTAATTAAAGTTAATGTCATAATAACAGTTTTTTTAACCGACTTCGAAAAAGGAGGCGGTTTTATGTTTGACTATATATATCTTTTGTTAATGTATTTTAAGCGATTTCTGAGCCAATTGTAGACGGAAAAACAATACAATTTACGTCCGTCTGTTTGTTTGAGTTGTCTTCGGAAAGTATGGACCTAAATCCATGTAGTATTGGCTAGTTTAAGATTGCTTGTCTATTAGGAAATATTCCTGTGGCTAGGGGACTTCCGGAACATTTAAACAACGGATATGAATAACACCTAAACTCGTTAAAACTATTTGTGAATCACACAAATTTTAGCCCCGTGTGGGAATCGAACTCACAACTTCCGGCTCAGTAGTCAGGGTCACTATCCACTACACCAGTTTCACTGGTAGATACTTAGTTGGTGTTACAAGGGAGCGGCAAATAAAAAAAAACTCCATCGGTTCAGCCGTCTGAGAGATACGGTGCCATAGACAGACACACAAACACACATGTCCAACTTATAACTAAGTTAATAGTGTAGAAGGTAAAACACGTGTTTTTATTAACTTTGATTCTTAGACATTAAAATTTTAGCTGATTTTATATTGTCATGTTTTCATGCGTTGATGTCTTTTGTACGATCATTTTGTATTTTTTTTTACTATTTTAGTTTTTTACAAAAAACAAATACTTTTTAGCAATTACAACGATATTTTTGTAGATTGTTATTTTTTTATTGTGTATACATTTTTTTTAAACAATCATACCTTCCTCTGTCTGTCTGTCTGTTACTTTTCACGGCTAAACAGATTTCGACCACAAATGGTATGGTCACGTTGAATCTTAAGGAAGGACATACGCTACTTTTTATAATAGGCGGGCCCGGCGGTAGAAGCTAGTATTATTATAAACCTATGGAATCAAATAAGCTCAATCCTTACCCGATATTTGGTCTAGTATTGCGACATCCCTATTTCTCAGTCAATGGACCCCAGACAAGAAATAACAGCACAACGCTCCTTGAGCTCGCTTAAGTCTTTCTAAGTTACACAACCGGGGCTGCTTCAATTTGATCCCAAATATGCAGACTTTGAATAAGATATTCAAACTCTGCATATTTGGGTCGGTCCGAGCTGGCAGTCCATCGGGCCGAGGGCGCTTTACTTCACGGCTCAGAGGCCTTTGTGTAGCAGTGGACTGGGCTAATTGGTTGATTGTTTCCGAGTTGATTGTTAATGAACTGCTAACATAAAAATTTGTCATTTTATTTTTTTAGACAAATTGAAATGACGTCGAGGAGAAAATTAAAAAGAAATTGTTACAGACTTCTAGTATTAGAATAAAAGCTTTCGTGAATTACATTCATATTTATTTAAATATACGGTTTTACTCACGTGTTATTTCGGGGATGCCCGACTAGTTTCGGTCTCGACAGGAGACCCTCTGTGACATCCGGTACCGTCGCAGCTGGACGACTTACTCCTTGACAGAGGTCTCCTGTCGAGACCAAAACTAGGCGGGCATCAACGAAATACACACGTGAATTAAACCGTATATTTAAATAAAGACTTCCAGTAGCCGTGTGGTTCTCGGTGAAGTAGAAAAAAACACCCAATCTCTTCTCGTTGGTGTCGTAAAAGGTGACTAAGGGATCGGACTGTTATCTATGAGACAGTACATATACAGTCATCTAATGCGCGTGTGACAGCAATAGGCGTACGTAAGTCAGTCTAAGGTATAGTTGGCAAAAAATGGGCTTTGTGACACCACTGCCTACTCCTTCGTGGATATAGGCGTGAGCATATACATATGTATATAGAGTAATTACTGTATAGATTGATAGGCTACCTATTCTAATATAATAACTTTAAAACCCCATGACTGAACGCTTACTTAGCACATTGACCGTCTAATAACTATAGTTGGATACAACAATACAATTAATCTCATATACACTTTATTTCTAGTAACATAAAGTATATTTTCCTTCAACTTCTGAAGTCAATGTCATCGTCCGAACGGCCATTCTGTCTGGAATAGCCACGATAACTTTGCAGTTTATATGACCTTTATTACGACACATAAAAGTATAATTTTCTTTGACAGTTGTTGTGAATTAATTTGGTTCTTGACACAATAGACTAGTGTCTCACGAATGGCGGTGGTTATGTGAAGTAGTGCAGTGTAACTATAAAGTTTTTATATGATTGAATTGTTTAATAGTTGCTGTAATCTTTTTACACGACCGTTCAAGATGGAGAGTTACGAATTTCGAGTATATGTGTGTATGTATGTATGTCTGTATGTATGATGTTTTCTTTTTATAAAATGGGGGGACAGACGAACAGATACGTCACCTGATGGAAAGTTTCAACCTCTGTCAATGGACACCTGCAACTCAAGAGTAGTAAGCGCGCTGACCGCCTTAGGGTGATAAGATAGGGAGATGCGGGAAGTATAAACGAGAGAGAGGGAATGAAGAGATGGGAAAGCGAAGATTGGGATGAGCAGAGGAGAAAGAGAGGGAGTTGGGATTCCAGAAACCTCAGTAATCGGGGAAATGAAACGTTGTCGGTAACGGTCGAGCCGGCCGATTCGTGCTTAAGCATGCCTTGGCTTGACTTTTTTTGGTTTTCTTTCTTTGTCACACCCTATACAGTTTGATGGATTTCGACATATGAGGTGTCATTTAAATCGTCTAATAGATGACGTCATAAAAAAAATTGAGAGGCAATTATTATTATTAAAGAATTTTTATTATGAATCAAAACGATTTCTTTTTATAAAACTTTTAAACATAACGTGCTGTAGAACGCGTGAATGAAATCAAATTACTTTCAACATGCTTTGTCAACGTAAAAAAAAATACTGTTGGTTTGGCGTTTAAATTTTTTATCAAATAAAAGTTGTGACTATTATATTATTATTTTTTTAAATAACACTTAATTATACGGCTCCCAAAAAAAGGAGTATGATGTGCTTAGGATATGTATGTGATTCTCTTCTAAATCAATTCTATAATTCTATACCTAGTTCATTATTATTCTTTGCATGTTTCTTTTAAATCAGTAAATTATTCATGAGAAGGAAATTTGACCAATGTTTTAAACTTAACCAAATTTACACAAGCAATATTATAAGATTCATTTTAAAACTACCTACAATCTCACAAATACATAACAATTATGTAGTACACAGACCGGCCGCAGGATGGCGCTAGTTGTCCGTGAGTGCTGTAACACCGATTAGACGTCAAGTCAAACCAGTTAGAAAATGTCGCCTTGATGCAACAGTAGTTTGTTGAACCAACCAGGAATAGAACTTGTGAACAAGTAGAAACTTGTAAAGAACTGGCTGTTCCCTGCAATACTCACGCCTGTATCTCCAATGGGCTAGGCAGAGGCTTCATTTTGCAGGGGTTCCCGAAAGGTACCTTCTTAGGGTATCCCAGGTCCACTGCAATAGAGCCACTGTGACGGAACACCGTGTAGTTTTAGTCGGTTCGAGGACGACATACCATCTCAACCTCAGCTCTGGTGAGCTTTTTTTTATATATTAGCCTACCATAGTGACTCCACTTTGCCTGATGGAAAGCAATAAGTGGAGTCAAAGAATGGTGGTCACCATCCTCATTGCATGTCTAGTCACTGTTTTGTCTGTTTTTCATTGTTTTCACCTGTGTCTGATCCGCAAGGAGCCAACGCCTGAGTGCCATCATTGCGATGGCCAGACCGTGGACACGGCGCTCCACACGCTGGCAGAATGTCCGGCGTGGGAGGAGCCGAGGCGTGATCTCGTGGCGGCCATCGGGGTGGTGGTTCTCTCGCTCGGTAACATGATTGCGGCCATGTTGCGAAGCGAGAACACGTGGAACTCTCTCCGTCCAATGATCTCCGTCCTCCATAAGCGCAGGCCTGGGGGTGACAGATGGCCTCATCTGTCACCCCCAGGCCTGCCCTAGCAGAAGCAGGCTTGCGTGGCGGCGCGGACGCTGCGAAGCGTGCGCGCCCTTGGGGGATAGTTACGGGAACATTGGAGTTTCCACACAGGAGGGGGCCAACTACAAGCCGTAGGTGGCCCGAGGTACGTCGGGGTTCCAGGGTTTTCCTTACTAGGGTCCCCCGGCATCTAGTACCCAAGATGGCGTGCGGTTTTAGTCGGTTCGAGTCCGACATGCCACCAGAAGGTGGTATCCGAGGGATTTCCGCACGGAGAAAAAAAAAAGGGTCGGACGCCATGTTACTTGAACTAGCTGATGCCGAGAAGCTACCTATTTATTTAATATATAAACCCATTGTAGAATACGTTAATGTTTAATTAAAATTGATTTCAATTCTTATAGTTTAATTAATGTATTTATAAATAGATATATACATCCCTACTAATATTATAAATGTGATATAAGTTTGTTTGTTGCTTTCACGCCGAAACTATGCTAACTAACTGTATTGCTCAACCGATTATCATGAAACTTTACACACATATTCTCAAAGGTATTAGCAAGGACATGGGATACGTTTTATTAAAAAAAAAAATTATAAAAATATATTTTGGCAGATATGATTGTTTGTCAAAAAAAATCAAAATCTAGAAACTTCAACGCCATCTATATTGAAGGGATTCAATGCGAGCGAAGCCGCGGGTAAAACCTAGTATGCTATATATATTTCTAAGGTAAGGCACTTTATAAATGACATTAGGCTTGCCCTATTACATTAATGGGACCAAAATTCCACTGTAGGAGTTTAATACACCTCTGCCTACCCCTAAGGGGATACAGGCATGAGCGTATGTATTTATGTACAATTATTACATCTAACTACTACTGTCCTTGTCCATCCAGAAGGTTGCCAGAATAAAATTGTTTTTAGTGTAAGGCCGCCGGTTGTACATATATGTAATTTTTTATATGTTGTATGCCTTGTGAACAATATCTTTTAGTGTATGATACAATAAAGTATATGTCAAATCTATTCTTTTCTATACTTATAAGAAGTAGACACCTAAACAAAATTTGTATGGCAATAGTTTGGGATTATTAGGGAATATTCAGGGTCAGTGAAAAAAAAAACAAAAAACACAATTAACAGTAATAACTGCTAACGATTACAGTGACATCAACAGTCAGGAATGTTCGACATTCAACCCAACAGAATCACGCCCCGGAGATAATCGCGAAAGTCAGATAAAGGCATTGTTCCAAACATGGGAGTATGAATAACGGGAGAAGACAGCTATTATTGTTTTAATAGTTTCTTGTTCTTTTAGTACTAGCAACTGGAAAAGCATTGTCCTTTTTGTAATTCAAACAATATTTTTTAATTTTATTTCGTGTCAATACACTTCCAGTTTTCACAGCTAATATCAATTTTTTCGGCCCAACTGTTGTTTTTGTAGTCTTAAAAAATATAATTAAAAAAAAACTCTTCAACCACGTCACTAGGTGTATTCGAATTATAAAAGCAAATTACAAGAGAGATGTTCAACAAGAGGTTTTGAAGAATTTCACTATTCACCTTTTGATTTCATCGTCAGATCAGTTCGATGCAACCTTTTGTTTGTATTGTCAGCTATTTAAACGAAAATGAAAATAAATATTTATTTTATACAGGCACAACAAAATAACGTTAGTGGGACCAAGTTCTAACTGGCAAAATTTGGGTGTTTTTTTTTATACTATAGGGGGACAGACGACCAGACGGGACACCTGATGGTAAGTGATAGCTAGTGATACCTGCGACTCAAGAATCGTAAGCGAGCTGCCCGCGTCTGACGGTAGTGAGGGATGGAGGGTGCGGGAAAGGGAAAGAAGAGAGGAGGGATGAGGAGATAGGAAAGGGGCGAGGGGGAGGTGGGCCTCCGGAAACCTCACTCATTTCTAGGAAATGCAACACAAACGTTACTTCACAACCGGTTTTCTGTGAGGCCATGGTATCGCACCGGTCGAGACGGCCCATTCGTGCCTAAGCATGGCTCTCCCCCTTATGGGACAGACTACTCACCGTCCTCTTAAAATGCCAGTGCCACAATTAAAGCTGTTTCGAGGCAGCTGTGTATACATGCCACTTATTTTTAATGGTTTGCCAAAAAGTATCACCAAATGGAACGTAAAAAGGCTGTCATGTGTTGCGGGACCGGCTGATAGATAAAAGTTTATATTTCATTAGAATATTTTAAGAAAAGCTCACGTCGCTTTATCTAAAAAAAATCTTCATTGGCTGGCACATACAAACATATTATTAACATGAATGATGACGTCATAGATTGCTCGATATTTTATTTATTACAGTGATGTACTTAGACCTATGACCCCTGATATTTCACTCGAACATTTCGTAACAATTTACAACGATTTAGAAGTATACACGTATGTCTAAGTAATTTAATATCATTGTACTTGACCAACTGACTCAGTAGTCGACTAGCAACAATTGTGAAGCCTTCAACAATTTGAGCTAGTTTTTGAACGCAAGACTTTGTTAGTGAGAAAAGAAAGCCATGCGGCCGCTACTCGCAATAGTTAGTAATCAAACAATGTTTGCGCAGTGCTGAACGGTGTCAACAAGTGGGATGTAGTAACAGACACATTGGGCCAATGTCGGCTAGGCTTTTACAAAAAAGAGTGTAATTAAATTAGTATATCCTCTTTTTTTTTCATATTTTTATATTATAGAGGGACATACGAACAGACGGGTCACCTAATGGAAAGTGACAACTGCCGTCCATGGACACCTGTACCTATACGGAGATGGGAAAAGGGGCGGGGGGGTACGATGGTAGGAAAAAGAAGAGGAGGAGTTGGTTTGAAACTAGACTGATTTCGGGGAAATGCAAAGCAAGTGTTGCTTCACAACCGATTTTCTGTGAGGCAGTAGTATCGCACCGACTGAGCTGATCATTCGTGCCTAAGCATGATGACTCTACCACTGTAAAAGGTACTTTGTCACTGGAACTTCCCCGCACCGGCCAGTTCGAGTGATAGGTATGCAACAATGACTTGCTTAAGCTACTGCTATACGCTGCCCGCCTTTGAGGGTGATGTGATGATGAAGGCTCTCCAACTATTAAAACCCGACTATTAATGTATAATGTTATACCCTGTGCCACTCCCACTAATAAGACGATTCGAGGAGTACTTCACATGTTGATATCCATCAAACCGTTTAGGCTTTACAATTTTACAAAGAAACATCATATATGTATACACTCGAGACAAGCTTGAGAAGGAGGGTTATGCCTCCTTCTCAAGCAGTCTGGTTAAATAAAGTCTTATTGCCAACTGTTGTTAGAACTAGTTTGTTAAATTTAAATGTAACCCAACTGCGGCATAGCTAAGAAAGACGGGTTCTATGTTTGACCTGTTTCGACCTGACCCGAAACTCAAAGTCAAGCGGGTGCGGGGCGATGGGCTAGGTTGTACCAGTTCTGGCAAAAATAAAAAAAGTTCTATAAATAATAAAATATTTTTTAGATAATAGGAATATTTTTAATAATGAACCCCTAGGTCACATGTTTAGGTACTGTGATCACAATTTTTTTTTTTAAGTTCCCAATAAACGATACCAATGATTGCAGTTACAAATTCAATAATTAATATTGTAAGTTTAGTATTAAAAAATAAAATTTTATTATAAGTCATGGTTAAAAACGTTTTATTAGTTAACTTGACACATTATTTCCAAAAAAATGGTATACTACCCTAGCCAAGTTACATAAAAAATAGCATATTTAATGAAGACTTCAAAATGGTAAAACAATTACCACTTATCTTATATCAACTGATAATCTCGATAAAATTCGGAAATGAATGTCTGTAAGTATATTTTCAGCTAATTACGATTTTCATATATTCGAGGACTGTGGAATGACGATAAATTGGTACAGCAGTCACCCGTGTCAAGAGGTGGTCACCCGTGTCAAGCAAGCGGTCATCCATGTTGGCAAGCAGCGATCGCGAATTTGTGACAACCATTTCGAGCAAAAATTTTCCGTGTCCTAAGTGATACACATAATATATGTAAGTGTTATTTATGTTAATGTCAGAATGTAATAGGATCAACTTGCTAAATACCTTAAACTTTATTAAGTAACATGTGATATAATTGTATTCAGTCTGGCATAAACAATGCATATTAATGTATTGTATATACGTATATATTTATCTATTTCGTATTTTGAGTTCTAATTAATAAAAAAACGATCATTTATAATATGTGTAGTTAATTATAATGAGTAAATAAATAATTTTATTTTCATTAATATAAATTTTCAATGGTTGCTATGCGGTCTTCCCAAGACCGGGATAAATGGATATAGGGGCGACAGGCTGATGATGATGATAAGAACGATAGGAAGGTACATCCAGAAAAAAGTCGGGCAACAGATTGTTTCTCTACGGGTCCCTTTTTACCTATTGAGGAACGGACCTCTAAAAAGTACTGTCCCCGAGAGGTAATTGAATTGTCTAGTTTAATATTATTTTGTTATAAACGCTAGTTATATAGTATAATAATATAGACTAGTATTATACGTACATATATGAATTACTAGCGGATACCAGGCGTGTGCTACTACACTGAAAAAAGAAATGTGCCTAATGCACTATTTTAGTGGTGGTTTTAGATGTGTACAAAACACCCCAAATTTGACACCTGGTTGATCTAGAAAATATTTTATCTAAATCTAGAAAGAAACGAAAACCTCTAGAACGATACGTTATGATCTCGAAAATACGACGAACGTACCAAGTCCCTAAAGGTATGAAATAAATGATATGTAGAAAGCCGCTGACGCTCATTTTATTAGCTTGACCCTATATTAACGTCAGTCAATTGACCGGTGAATATTCATAGAACCTGCACACTTAATAACAGAATGTGAGAACTTCCAAAGGCAGTTGGTCACAAGGGTCTTGCTTTCTAACATACTCATTTAACAGAAAAGTCACAAAGGAAAGGAAAGGTCCTGTATCAACAAACATATTTTAAGTTAAGGCTAGTTATATCTGGATACCTACTATTTTTAGTTATAAAATTTAAAGAATTAATGACTTACCTCAGGTGGAGCTGCGAACTTTAGATTCGCGAGCGAGCCATGCGACCGACTGCGGTGCTCTTGCCTAATGCTATATGAGAAAGCACGCTCGTTGAGATGCCCTTTCTTCCTGTATATTCCACCTGGGTCGTCAGTCGCCTCCAGCCCTGTCATGCTCTGCGCAGCCTTTAATGCTGCGGGTGGAGGCTTAGAACGTCGCGGATCCACTGTTGCGTACTGCAAACGTCCACGACCCAGCCCCGGAGGACCTGGCGGGCCAGGAGGCCCTGGTGGGAATGGACCTGCAGCCAATGCTGCAGGGACGCGGCCACGATGTCCTAGTGTAGCTGGACGTGCGTGCGGCAACGTAGCAGAGGGATGCGCAACTAATACTAGCGGGTGACCACCAGCCCAAGCCGGCGGTGCTCGGCCCAGCGATCGACCATTCATTACCCCAACAGGACCACCATATAACTCATCAGCAGATGCTGAAGATTTCTTCTTTGTCTTTTTATTAGTAGCCTTCTTCTTTGGCTCCTCAGGCGGAGGTGGTGGCGGTGGCACTGATGCCGGTCTCGTTATCTGTCTGGGTCGCGGTGCTCGCGCTGTGTGTGGGATTTCATCGCTTGCGTCATCACGCTCAGTTTCGCCAACCCATACTTTGTGATTCTCATCACCATCGTAAACTTCCAGTTCCTCGTCCTGATCGGGCAGCTGTGAAGGTGTGCGCTCGGCTTCCAAACGCTTAGCATACGAGCTATCTGCGTATGCGTGGAAGCAACAGCGCACTAGGGCATTTGCAGCTGCCTCACGCCGGCATATAAAAGCGTGACACTCTAATACTTTGATTCCGTGCGTTCGACGCAAAACAGCCGCGAAAAGAGGCGGGCGCCGCGGGGCGGGGGCGCGTGCAAATGGCGAGTCCAGAGGTAGGAACCGGGGAGCACCCTCCACCGTCACACGCCTCACCGCCGCACAATAGTGGAGACTCGAAATCGGAAAGAAGCGCGCTACCCTAGAACCACTCTCGTCAATATTCTCCAACAGGATACCGTTCGACCACACCGAGAGCCACGAGTCAATGCCGCCGCTCGTCGCGCCCTTGTCCGGGTATAACTCGCGCAGCGGCTCCTGGATACCCTGCAGACCGTCCTTGCTCTGTTGCGGCACTGCCGAGCCGAGGTAGAGCACACGGCACCGACATATCGGCGTCGACTCCATTTCGTCACTGCACTATCACAACATGACACTGAACACAGAACACGAATATGTCGCGGTGTGACGCGGAGTACGTGCGCTGTCCGCGAATCGCGCGGCTCTGAGTGAACGGAATTCAAGATGGCCGGTTTGAGGCTTGAGGGGCGCGGGGTAAAGGCTTAGTCGCGGGTCGCGGGAGGGTGGGGGCGGCAATACCTGCGCTCACGCACCTGCGAAGACGCCTCCGCGACGTCACGCCGGGGCCAGCGGTCGGCAGCGCGATGATACCGGCAGTAACACCGTGCCGATGAACCCCATTGTGTCAAACGTATGGTCGCGAATTCGGCCGCGTTTCTCTCGCCGCGTCACCACCAACGTGATGGAATGTATTACTTTTGCCCTGTTGCAGTGAAATCTGAAGGTCAATTGAGATATTTCCCCAACGGATACGTTCTATATGAACGTCCGTTCGTGTCTGAATAACAATTAACTGATTTCCAATATGCCTTAATTACATACAACCGTATTTAAGTGTAGTGACGAAATTATCTTTTTAAATAGAACTTACCCACTAAATGTAAAATAAATCGTGCCTATATCTAATGTATGTACATATGAACAACAAATATGTATATATTTGTACGCATATTCGTTTTTTACTTACGCAATATTTTTTTTTTAGTTCATACGATATGGCAACAACAAATTTTAAAATTCTTACCGCTTGAGCAGAACATCGGAGAATTATTTTACACAAGCTTCTAAGAAAATTCATATTAAAAATATGAAAAATGATTTATTAATATTTATCTTAAAATCAATTTTGTGTAGAAGACAGATTAAGGTCAGAAGAGTCATTTGAAAATATATTAAATTTTAATAAAAAAAATCTAATTTCAATAGTTTTCTGTTTTTGCCAACGTTTTTAACACAATTCAAATTGCACATAAGAAAAATGTAGCGTGCATTTTCTCATATTTTAACCATATTCAATCACAACCGTGACGTACAAATTTAAATATAAATATAACTACCTACCTTCCTTGCGATAAACAATTTAAATGACTCGTTTGCGTATGTCCCTTTTCTATACGAATAAGATATTCAAAATTGGTCACTAGAAACAAGGACGAGATATTTTTGTAATCTGCCATTTATACACTTATGATATATGCAGTTCCTTTTTTTAAGTTTAACTTTGCATGCACCATGGCATGGAGTAATAATAAATATAAGTGGAGATATAACCTAGATTTTTTTAATAGAATACGATTTAATATTTTAATACACTCATGCCTATATACTCGAAAGGAGTTAGCAACGGCGCCAAAAACGCCCACTTTTTGCCAGTTATAATTTAATCCTACATACGTAATAGTAAAAACATATACGTACATAGGTACATATTGTCTGATAAGTAGTGATCCGACCCTTAGTCAACCAAGGAAAGAGATGGAGAGAGGCTCGATTTAACTCCGCCGAAAACCAATTTCTAATCATATTTTTAGGTGTAATAGTTATATATTTCCACTTTTAAAATGATCTTTAGGTAGTTTACTCGTGCATGTAAAGTAATGAGTTTTTCATTTAAAAAATCACGAGTAAAACTACCAGGCATTAAAAACTTTCTTTTTTTCATTGTTTGTTTAGTTGACTTCGTCCAATTATCTAAAATTCCAGGTTTATAAAATAAGTCTAGGCGCGTATCGACTATTATATTATTACTTGATCAGATATTTTAAGAAATCTAAAAAAAGGTCGAAAATAAGAGATGACCACTTTTATATATTACTGCCTAATTCTATATATAAAATAAAATTTCTTTTGTTAAATCATAAATTAATGATCAAGTAGATCTTTTCACTCGCCTTTATACATCGTAAAAAAAGGAATACTTTAAAATGGTGCAAGCGATTTCATGGGAATTAGTTATTGTTAAAAATCAATTAGGGTAAGAAATATTTATCTTGAGGGAATAAATAAAAAAATCCCGGAAACTAAAATCACTCTTTTTATTACAAAATCCAGAGAGACCTTGCTGGTCACAAACAGAGGAGGTTTCATTGTACCTATCAAGTCTGTCTATCAGTCAAATTTCATGAATCTATCTGAAACTCTCCAAGTTTAAAAAAATGAATTCTCTTCTCCACATCTACATTGTGTAATGCTATCAGAAAATTCTGTTTTCTTTATCACCCCACTCCATTTTAATGTCACAAAAATATTTAACACCGATTGGCGCGAAAATGAGAAAACAATGAATATTCATATAAGAATGACAGATTTCAAGTTCAAATATTATTTTATGTTTTTTTGAATTGTTACAGTATTTACGCTCTTGTCGGTGAAGCAATCACCACTCTTCTCTATTCCCTGATCTCTTTGACCTCGATAATTCACGACTCCCACTCTCTCCTTTACTCGTTGCATGAAGTTTTTTCGGAGTCTTCCTCGTCTTCACTTTTTCCTTCTTCACCTCTTATTTTTCCTTCTAATATTGTTCTGAAGAAGTTGTCGTTTCTTATCGAGTGACCATTTCCCCCTTCTGTAATAAAAAAATCCAGTAACTGTCTCTCTTTCTTTAACATAATTAGGACTTCTTCGTTGGTTCTATGTCTGATGCCAGCACCACATCTCAAATGCTGTCATGATCAAATGTCATTAATTGATTCCAGATTTGCTGAAAAATGCGTTTTCGATAGTCGTTTTCACCACAAGTAACGATACGGTTCAAAATCCCTTCTTTATTGTGACGGTTGAGTAATGTAACGCATCACTCAATGCGTTTTTTTTAGTGTGCTTCACTTAACTGATGCCGCCATACCCATATCTTAAGAATTTTAACACTTTTCTAATTTGTATCAGGTTCATTAAAATTATATCTCACATCGAAGTCTGCCTCACGTAGTTTGCGATGAATCCGCTTCCACGATCACCTTTTATTATTTAATAACTAGGGTCTCCGGTCGGACGGATACAAAATTTCCAGAACGAAAACGCTGGATCCAAAAACATACCGTGATTTCTTTACGTAGTTGAGATTCACTAGTGAAATTACGACAATTATTTACCATGAAACACTTCCTACCATAATTTAATTTTTACATACACTATTATCAACACAATGTCTCAGCCGTCAGACCTCATCTCTTACCGGTGGTGTTGTAAAAAGTGACTAAGGGATCGGAATGTTATCTATGAGACAGTATGTATACAGTCATACAGTGCCCGGCTGACAGCAACATGCTTGCCCTTAATACGTTAGTGGGACCAAATTATAATTGATAAAATGTGGGTGTTCAATACACCTCTGCCTTCCTCTTAGGGGATACAAGCATGTATGTATGTAAATATACACTACCTAAAACAAACAATTTGTACGGGGAAATAACCTATGAACACTTGGTTCCTGTGTTTATTCAAACTTGCGGCAAACTTACAAGTGCTATAAATTTCAGAATCACCTTGTACCAAATATAAAATAGAAAAAGTTAAGAAACCTGCCACACGTGTATTTTAAGGTTCGCTGTCCATATTGACACCGTGAGGTCTGCGTACCACGCACCTGTATATTTTATGTGTAATTCTTATTGTATTTTTTTTTTATATATTAGCCTACCATAGTGACTCCACTTTGCCTGATGGAAAGCAATAGGTGGAGTCAAAGAGTGGTGGTCACCATCCTCATTGCATGTCTAGTCAATGCAGCATGGTGACCCACACTATGGCGGCCTTATGAGATGCTTTTTCACGCCCCGCTCAAAAGACCCGGGATCAAAGTGGGAAGGAAACACGTGCGCTGGTAGGGAATTCCAGGCTTTTACCGAATAAAGAAATAAACAAAAAATATATAACTCAGAATTTCAGAAACTAAATGAAACATACATACATATTATTCCGTTCCAGTGTTCCAGATCCACCAAAAAGTAATAGTTACGTGTACATTAGCACATCATTAGTAACGTGTTTCATAAAACATATTATAATTAAAGATTAAATGAACATTTTCTAGAAAAATGAGAAAATACGGTCATTTAGAAATAAAACGCTTAATATGAACAGGTTTAGCTTATATTTATTTACACAATGTTGTATAATATGTACAATGTACTTACCAATTAGAACACATTCTTTATTTCTTTGCACTACATCAATTACACAGTCAACATCAAGACCGCTAGGTGAATCATTTTAATTATATTATTGTCCCGTGTGGGATTCGAACCTACGACCTCTGGCTCAACAATCAGGAATAGCTAACCACTAGACCAGCAAGTTTTTTTCCCGATAATTATGCAGATAAAATAAATAATATAATTATACCTAAATGAAAAGTTTTCCATCGAGATTATGTGAAATGATGTCGTTGCTAAATCATAGAATTGGTCACTTCATGATGTGGTAAACAATTTCATGAAAGGTCAAAACTGACCCTATCATTGTGACGTCAACATTTGGTAATAAGGCAATTCACGTTTGACCAAATCATTAATTTAGAATCTCTATATGTATCATATACAAAGCTTAAGCAGTTGTCTGAACGAAATTTCGATAAACATTTTTTTTCTTTTTATTTCATAAAAGACAACTCCCGCACTAGGATTAATTCCTGTGTCGCAGGGACTTTAATTAGGCATGAATAGGCCGGCTCCACCGGTGCGATACCACAGCATCACAGAAGACCGGTTGTGAAGTAACGCTTGTGTTGCATTTCCCCGAAATGAGTGAGGTTTCCGGAGGCCCAACTCCCTTACCCCCATCCTCCCTCTCCTATTTCCTATCTCCTCATCCCCAATCTTATTTCCCTCCCCGCATCCCCCCATCTTTCATCACCCTCAAAGGCGAGCAGCGCACTTGCGGCTGTCCATGGATGGCGGTTGTCACTTGCCATCGGGTGACCCGTCTGTTCGTCTGTCCCCCTATAGTATAAAAAAAAAAAACAACGGACACAAAGAACACCCAGACTCCGAACAACAATTTGAGTATTACACAGTGTTGTCCCGTGCGGGTATCGAACCCACAACACTCGGCGCGGCAGTGTGCAGTCATATTTACTATTTGCACACTATTTTAAAACAAAAAAAATATCAGCCACCGTTATATGACAGAAACAAAACGACATCAGCGCCTCTTACAGTAAAAAAATTACTATTTCATGATTTGATCACTAACATTTGACCATAATTAAGTGGGCATGGGTGTAGCTGCTCATATCGTTAAACGCTTATGTGGTCGCAATGATTCGGTCTGACCATTTCATGATGTGACCGACAGTTTCATGAAATGACTGCTCACATACTATAATATAATTTAGCAACGACATATATAACCAGTAAGGCGGTAGATTGGGTTATTACAAATTCAATTAACAGAAATATTAATTAAAGTAAGACTTTCACAGTGTATGAACTCAATTTATATCTCTAAACATATTATGTTAACGAGTCAATACTTTTAAGACTCTCAACACCATAAAGGTTAGCCTTGTAGTTCTCGGAAAATTAGAATAGAACCCGTCATCCGGGCATTGTATGACTACATATATACTGTCTCATAGATAACAGTCCGACCCCTTAGTAGCGCTTTGCGACACCACCAGAAAGTGGGGCAGCCCTATTCGACTCCACCGTGAACCACACGGCTATCTAACTTTATCATATTATTTACTTGAACAATCTGCTGTCTAAATTTGAACTGTAGGCGACCATTAGAATACTTAAAAATATTTGATATAAGTAAATATATCTTTTAAATACAACTACATGCGTCCAAAATAATAACGGGAATGACGTCACAAAGAATGTGCTAATATTTAGCAGACTTGTAGGAAGGCTCGTCCACTGCTTGCGGTGCCTTGCGCTTCTGAATGATATTTTGTATCTGAAACAAGAGTATACATAAAACTAAGTTAGATATAAAGAAAAATTGAGTTCCACGGCCATCTAGCAAATAAAATTTATAAAAAAAATGTAAAACAGACAATATTAGTAGTTTAGTTTTTGCTGTCGTTGTTCAAATGTTTACACTGTGTGTCAATTCCACTATTAAGAAGATACAATATAACAAGTAGGTACAGCTGGTACAGTCACACGTCGAAATCCATCAAGCCGTCATGCTTGAGGCCGTGCCAAAAAATACATATCACACTCAAAAACCATAACCCTCCTTCTAGCACAATCGAGTGGAAATAAAGCCTTGTCGGGTTAGTTACTTTTCATACTACAAAAGCTCTATTCACGTTTCTGATCACTCCTAGTGATGGTATTGTGTATGAAATACTTTATAACTAGTGTATATTTTTTTCAAATTTCTGACTATAAGTAGTATCAGAATTTTGACGGTTTAAATAAAAAAGACAAATTCTTCAACTTTATTGATATTGTAATAAAATTGATGTATTCTGTTTTGTGTATCTAAGCCAAGATACAATTAAATATAATTCTCACTTTATAGAATGTATTAAAATTAATATTATTTCATTCGTTCGTAAGCATATATTTTTTTTAAAGACAACTCTCGCACTAGGTTAATTCCTGTCGCGGGGGACTTTACAAACATTCAAACAACGGATACAAACAACACCCAGACTCAGGACAACAATTTGAGGATTACACAAAGTGTTGTCTCGTGCGGGATCGAACTCACAACACTCAGCGCGGCAGTTCAGCTGCGAGGTGACTACTTAAACCGCTACGATATTTTAGATATTTTCTTTTAAATTTCAGGAACAGTCCCAACAGTTACTAGCTGCTAACTCACACTGACATTTCGGCAAGAGAACGTAAATAATTACCTGTTGCCATTCTCTATCCAACTCTGCCTTCTCACTCTTGTCCTTTGTCTTCCTGGTTTTCCGTCCGTCCTGTGTTTTGACACCGTACTGGAAGGCGGCCTTGGGTAACGCCTCCTTGCTACTCATGTAGGCCGAGTACTCCTCTTGGGTATCGAAGTCCCACCGACCTGATTGACAATAAAATATATCCATAAAAGTTCCTTTGTTAGGGCTTGCCAGGACGGTTAACAGTTTCATCCAGATCCTGAAAGCCGTTCTGGCCTAATTTATTAACAAATACATCCAGTTTTTCTTATTTAAATGTAAATATCAGATATATTCAACCAGTGTAACTTACGTCATTTGAATTCGTTTAACAAAATAAATAAGAAAGCACTGACCATCTTAGAACGACTGAACAAATTTTCTTGAATTACAACTAAAAACAATTTATATAAAGAAAAAACAAACCCAATCACAAATACACAAATACATAAGTTGTTGTAACACCCTTCTCTCCTCCTTATTCAATTTAAGAAAAAAAAAACTAAAACTTTACCTATAGGTCCTTTTTTATTTCCAGCGTCCATCTTGGTGTAATCCACCTCATCATCAGAGTCGTCTATAGCATCGTCCATCTCCCTCAGCCCCGGGTAGCACTCGGCATACCCCTGTGGCTCAGCGGCTAAACGAGACAGTAGCGCGGCCGAGCGACGGGTTCGATCCTCGTTACGACGGGGACCAGATACTTCCACTACAAACATTCAAAATAAATAAAATTATATATAGATACGTTCAAAACCGGTTAAAATAAAAGCTACCAAATGAAGAATATTAATAATAATATTGTGAGGAGGTTCCTATCTGTGGAGACCTCAACATCAGTGTCTTGGTCCCTGTACCCGATGTCGGTGGTCCACTATATTTTATATAGTTTTTAGATATAGGTATATTTAAAAATGAAATTTATATGGCTTTTGAAGTTTGATCACGCGGCCTTGTGATTACAAAAAGCAGATCATGTACTATGTTAACCACACAGCTGATAAACATACTTGTATATTTCTAAACTTGTATATATAATAGATAAATTAAACCCAGGCTCAGAACAAATGATCATGGACAAAACACAAATAATGATAAACATTTTTTTCTTATATAGAACAGACGGAACAGACGGGTCATCTGATGGTAAGTGACAACCGCAGCCCATAGACAAAGTCATAAAGGACTGCCCGTCTTTGAGGGTGACGAGCTAAGGTATACAGTGCAATACGTAAGGTACAATAAGGTATACAGTGTATACAGTATACAATGCAAGCATTGGTTGTCTACTGGTTTTCTGTGAGGCCTTGGTAATTAATACTCCCATCGAGAAAGCCCATTCGTGCCTAAGCCTGGCTCTCCCACGGCAACTGAATGGAGCTGGACAGTGGGATATACCTGAAACACAGGTAAAGTGTAACATAAGTGGTAGAGCCACGCTTAGGCACGCATGGGCCAGCTCGACTGGTGCGATACCACGGCCTCACAAAAAACCGGTTGTGGAGAAACGCTTGCGTTGCATTTCACCGAAATGATTGAAGTTTCCAGAGGCCTAATTCCCCTTCTCTTTTTTCCTCTCCCTTTACCCCCCGCCCCTTTTCCCATCTCCTCATCCCCCTCTCTTTCTCCTCCCCGCATACATTCATCCCTCATCACCCTCAAAGGCGGACAGCGCACTTACGACTCTCGAGTTGCGGGTGTCCATGAATGGTGGTTGTCACTTGCCATCAGGTGACCCGTCTGTTCGTCTGTTCCACTATGATATAAAAAAAAGTGCATACAGTCGTCCTTCTCGTTGTCGGCAGGTTTGTCGAAGTAGGTCCCGGCTCGAGGGCGCTCGTCGCGTCGGTCGCGTCTCTCGCCCGCCGTGTACTCGCCTATCTCGCCGTAGATAGAATCATCCGCACGACCCTTCTCTGTAGCCTTGTCCTATTCAGAAAAATGCACAAAACACGTAAATGAGACTAAATTATATTCGGCAAAATGTTAATTACGCTTCTGCCTACCCCGTCGGGGATACAGACGGTGGTGTACATGTATGTAAATAATATCTTAAAGATATATTTGTCTCTTTCTAATTCCCTATAATTTATATCTTACTTCTCTGTCATGTAACAAAGTTTGTTTAAACGTGAAGCATGACTTACGTTTCAATCTGAACTCATCTGGAATTACCCTCATTACTGACAGTCCCCAAAAACATTACTAACGTGTTCTAGATTTTAGATTATTTCAATTTAGTGCATAATATATAATGTATTTCTCTTAAGTTTCATTTTTGCCAACTTAAAAATGTTCCGAACATTTCATTATTTTCTTAAAAGCTTAATATAGTGAAATAGTTGTCATTAACTCGTATGCTTCATTTAAATATACTACTACAAGTTTAGAACAAGTCTTTAATTATACAGCAATATAACGCGGTAGATTGGTTCCGCGTTATAGGAAAACGCGTTATAGGGGTATTCCCGTATAACGCGTTTTAACGACCTCCTATAACGCGTTACGTATAAATGATTTTACTTTTCTCGCTGCAGGGGGTTTAAATCGAATATTAAGAAAAAACTATGTTATGAAAATTTAATAGAAAAAATTAAGTTTGTAATAACACAATTGACACACGTGCAAAGGTACGCTAAGCTAATTATGAACTGTACAAATTATTATAAATTTCACAGTACAGAAATATGTATGTGAGAAATCCCCGCGTTATATCGGGGAATACCCGTGTAATACGGGGGATTGAAATCGCGTTGTATGAAAACGCGTTATAGGGGGGATTACTGTATTTATGCAGAATAATTCACTTTAAGAAAGTAGACAACCGACTTCAATGCGTCTAACATAAAATTTAAGACATGGTTTTCTCATGGATGCCATTGTCAGAGATGGACCAAATTGAAATGGGACCACACGGGAAGCGCTGGTTTCAAATAAAAAAAGTATCAAAATCAGTTCACCCAGTCATAAGTTTTTGGAAGTCGGTTGAAAACAATGACACGGAAATATTAAGGACTAAAAAGAAAAACACTCACACCTGTATCCCCGAAGGGAAAAGCAAAGGCATCTTTGGTGCATAAAATTTAGTAACAATTACATTTTTTTTTTTTTTTTTTTATACTATAGGGGGACAGACGAACAGACGGGTCACCTGATGGTAAGTGGCAACCGCCGTCCATGGACACTTGCAACTCAGAGGCGCAAGTGCGCTGCCCGCCTTTGAGGGTGATGAGGGATGGGGGATGCAGGGAGCGGAAAGAAGAGAGAAGGGATGAGGAGATGGAAAAAAGGAGAAAGGAGATGAGGGGAGAGAAAGGGGGGAGGGGGAATTGGGCCTCCGGAAACCTCACTCAATTCGGGGAAATGCAACGCAAGCGTTACTTCACAACCGGTTTTCTGTGAGGCCGTGGTATCGCACCGGTCGAGCCGGCCCATTCGTGCCTAAGCATGGCTCTACCACTGAACAGTCTATTGTCGTCACCTAGGCACGGACTGTATATATACTGTCTGATAGATAAGTCAGATGAGATGAGGTGGTATAGTATGGTATATAGTATTCTGCATTTTATATAACCGATACCCCTCACCTTAGTCTTCTTAAGTTTCCGATGTCTCCCGTGACGTAGATAGGAGAAGATCTGCGCGAGCTTGTCGAGCACGAGCATGTTGGCACTAGAGGCGGAGCTGCGCTCGTCAAGCTCGGGAACGTCAGCCTTGCTGCGCGTCAGCGTCGTCGGGATGTCGCTGTCTATGGTGCCCTCCTCGTCCAGCTCCACCACGTACGCCATACGACCTGGGGCGAACATCTCATTGCGCTGGACTTTCTTACTCCTGTAAAAACATATTATTATATTTATGTACGACCTTCCGCCCGTAAAAAGTAACCAATCTTATATCAACATATATTGAATTATATAATATACTAGCTGTTACCCGCGACTTCGTCCGCGTGGTATTTAACAAAAAAGTTATTATTCAGTTCGCAGAGTTTACGATAACTTATTATTTCTGTATTTCGCGTAGAGAAATACCTATGCCAATTTTAATGAAATTCTTCTTTGAATCGAATATAATAAAAAAATATTAAAAAAAAAATTCGTGAGGTCCTATTCTTTTTTCTAAAAGTAAGTAATAAGTAGCCTAAGTTACTCCTTGTTACATCAGCTATCTGCCAGTGAAAGTTCCGTCAAAACCGGTCCAGCCATTTCAGAGATTAGCCGGAACAAACATTCAGACAAAAATTGAAAAAAAATGTTGTTTTGCGCTAATGGATGTATACACGGTACATGTATATGTACCGTGTATAACCGCTTAAAAAAAAAATAACCGCTTTTTACACGGTACATATACATGTACCGGGTAAAAAGCGGTTATTTTAATATTCCAAACAGACACTCCAATTTTATTTATTTTTATAGATACATTGAATCAAACACGGTTTAGCTGTTGAAAAGTTTTGTCTATTACAGATAGATAGTAAGCGATACTATTAGGTTTAAAATGTTAGTGACACAACGCCGTGCACTTTCTCCCGCTTCACGCCTCACACAGCACGACGCTTCTTAAGGGACGGAGAACTTCGCGCCAGACTCTTTCTCCCGGCATCGTCTCAACTTCCACCGGCTGGATCACAATCGAAGCGACTCGAAGCCCTACCCTGAGCCTAACTGTCGTAATAGCTTTATTCATTAATTAAAAAGTGTTAAATTTTGTAACGTGAGCTTTTCTGGCTGACGACGTTTCTAGAACAAGACGACCATAATACCATCTGTTAGTTATTTTATAGGGTTTTACATAAAGGTATAGACGTTTTCTTATAAAATAAGCTTCCTTAGACGTGTGGTTCTCAGTGGAATAGAACAGAGCCACCCTCTGTCTTCCCAAAGGCATCATAAAAAGAGACTATCAAACGACCCAGTTGACGCCAACAGGCTTGCCCCTATTGGCAAAATATAGATATTTAATACCTTTCTACCTACCCCTTATTTGATATAGGTGTGAGTAAGTGTATGTGTGACAGACAAAAAGCTGTGGACCTAACAGTATTTACTTAAAGCTGACGATTTTGATGAAATGTCCGAATCATTCAGAAAATACATTAAAAATAAATACCTAGAAATGAAAATGACAGTAAAAAATATATTAAAAATAATTTAATTTAGAAATATGCGCCTATAGGTCTAGCATTATTCAAAGACAAAAGCAATTTTTCGTCTGCACATAGCGCTCCTACAATTCGACCTCACCTTATTATAACATATTGTATACTTTTTATTATATTTAACGATAACTTCACGAGCTATATGTCATGACGCCATGAGCGTAGGTCACGGACTTGATGCAAATATACGGATGTATTATTAGGTACATTTTGCTACAAAATTTGTGAAACTACACAAAAAAAAATATGTATATCCCAACTTACTTCTGTTCCTGTATCATGTTGTATACATTTTTCCCCATAGTCGTCTCAAATTGCATTTCTTCTTCCTAAAAAAAAAAAGATACATTCTTGATAACATAAAAATGAGTACAACATTTTAGAATTACATAATATATACATATGTGCATGAAGTTTAGTACAATAATAATAAATACTCTATCATACACCAAACAACTACATAGAAACAGACACTAAAATACAATGTCTTCCAGGCAATCTGAGGATGGACTGGAGTGTGACGATATCGAGGTTTTAGTATTAAAAGATAGCTAATCTTCTTGAAGATTTTTAAAGCAACAAATGAAAAAAAAATTGCTGGTTGAAAAAAAAAGTTATTTTTCCTTGTGACTAGAACTTCGATTTTAGAACGGGAAAAAATAAACAAACGTCAAAACTGACATTTACATGACAGATCACGCTTTTGTTAAGTGTCCAGTGACTCACCACAGGAGTTTCTTTCTTCTCTTTGACGACAGGCGCTGTCGGTACGACTGGTTCCTCTGGCACCGACACCAGCCGCTCCATCTCAGCTTCTTGCTCTTGTTCCCTGGTCTGAATCTCAGAACGTACCTGGAGAAACCAGCGAATTCAAAAATATTCATTTCTATTAAACCAATTATAGGTTTTTTTTCATTATCAGGAGTAAGAGACCATCAGAATAAATAGTGGTGGTGTAAGTTGCATGTTATATACATGGTGTTTCAGAAAGGTATGGACAAATTTTAGGATCGTAGTAGTAGCCTACAATAGTTGTTTTTTTTTTTCGGAAAATCTTTTCGCGATGAGTCATTTCTAAACAACATGCTATGAATCTTCTTGTCATTTTTAATTATTTTTATTTTGAATTTTGAATGCATACATTTTCGGAAATATCCTACATGCTGCCATCCTTGGTACTTAATATCGATAGTTTCATTAATATCAGCCCTTTCTCTTACTAGTTATTAGCTTTATGTACATATAAAAGTAAAAAGCTCTATTGTCAGTTTCAAAGTAGGATTTCTGTATTCAAAATCATGACCTTTGTAAAAATTGTTAGCGATTTGGTTATTAAAAAAGGGGATAGTACTATTAGACAATAAAATATGACTACACTATCTGAAACATCCATCCGTATTTAGGTATAACCTATAGAGAATAACAAGCATGACACTGCATGGAGATTCTTTATCATATTTTTAAATGAATACTTGGTGTTGACAATAGATAATAGGCTTCACGGGACACATAGAATTGGTAAAAGATTAAAGTCAATGCTAAGCAAGTTTTACACCCTTTTTTTTACATACGTACTTTGTTCATGGTATACTATGCACCAGATTTAGTAATTAGTTACGGACTAAGTTGTTATAGACTTACATTTAAAACATATACAGAAAAAATTATAAAGACAAGCATAGAGATGACTATAATAAGTAATTTTAGGAATGTGCGATCATGTCAGTCAATGAAAAAGTTTTTTATTTATATTATAGGGGGACAGACAAACAGACGATTCACCTGATGGTAAGTGACAACCGGTGTCCATGGACACCTGCAACTCAAGAGTCGTAAGCGGGTTGCCCGCCTTTGAGGGTTATGAGGTGGATGAGGAGATGGGAAAGAGGAGATAGGGAGTTCGGCCTCTGGAGACCTCACTAATTTCGGGGAAATGCAATGCAAGCGTTCTTGACAACCGGTTTTCTGTGAGGCCGTGGTATAGCACCGGTGGAGCCGGCCTATTCGTGCCTAATTAAAGTCCCCAATAAGTTAAGAGCCGGCCAATAAGTTGCCTAAGCATGGCTCTACGCCTGAAAACCTTATTTTAATGTTCTAATTTTAGTCTACTTACTTTTAGTAAGTAGAAAATAATAACACACGACAAAAGAGTATTGTATTGTATACTGTATGTTGCACACTTAATAATTGTCACTTGTAAGATCTATCTGGTGATTTAAAAGAGTGGCCAGTGGAAACGGGTGGTTTTAGATCAACAGAAGTAGGTACTTAATTATCTAATCTTTTTAATATTTCATTTCACAAAGCAACCTATACGTGGACGCTCTGTACGGATCTTATTAAAAAGGATGATTTGAAATGATTGTTGAGGAGTGTTATGAAATAAACAAATTGCAATATGTGTGCACCCATGTGCATGTATGTGCGGGCTTCAACCCCGCCCCTTATTTTATTATTACAGGAAAACTTACTTACATAGAAGCAAATGGCCAATTACAAGTATTCACATATAAATAGTTATAATACTTATAACGCGTAGAAAGCGGTGTATTACACTACACTATTATTTATATGTAAGAAAAGATTCAATTATAACGAAAAAAAATTATAGCGACTAGGTGTCAGAGAAATTGTTGCTAATGGATGTTTTTAAAAGAGCAATACTAGTGCAAATATGTCAAGATCGACTCTCAGACACTCCCTGTTAAACGTATGACATGCTCTAGCAAGATATGAATTTTGTCTGTACGTTGTTCTCGCTAGAGGTATATCGAGAACATTGGTTCTTTGTAGATGTGCAGTGGGTACGCGTGGTCCAACCTTGTTGAACAACTCAGGAACATCAACTAAGCCATTCATAAAGCCGTATAGAAATGTTAGATCCGCTATTTTTCTGATGAATGTCAGTGCTTTCACTTGTCTTCTGTAATATACCTAACATAATCACACTAAGATATATACTTCTCCCGTCGGGGTAAGCAGAGACAACAGCCCAACACTTTCTTATTTCCTTGCATAATACGAGATTACTCTACACTACGGTCACTTAACCTAAAATACAATCCCGTCGGTTTTGGTTACATTATTATATATGGTATATTATATTGAACTTACCTTTTGCAACAATGCATAATCAAGACCTTTCACCAAGTGAGTATGCTCCATGTCACCACCGAGATATTTTGATTCCTGGAAAATATCAACGTTATTAAAATCTACATCCTGAACACCATATCAATAAATCTAAAGGAACTCTGCCTGTCTATCTGTCAGTTAAACTTTCACAACTGGTATAGAACTAGAATAATCCAAATTGGTATAAAAATACTCTCTATAATATACAAAAATATAAAAATACATCTCTTCCCACGGGTGTTGTAATAGGCGACTAAGGGTCGGACTCTATGCATTATATGACTGTATACCTACTGTCTATCAGACAGTAGGTATACAGTCATATAATGCCCGGTTGACAGCCATAGGCCCCCCCATTTTGTATGGGAGACCAATAATTAATAAAATTATTTTGAGAAATTTTAGTACAGAGATAACTAACTTCTTGAATAGACATAAAGGCAAATTTATTGAAGACAGCAAAATATTGAATCAAGCAATGGTTTTTTTTATGGGATAGGGGGCAAACGAGCAGACGGGTCACCTGATGGTAAGTGACTACCACCACCCATGGACACCCGTATCTCAAGAGTCACAAGTGCGTTGCCGTTAGGTAGGAGTACACTCTTTTATCAAGTTGGTATTGCCCCTGCATAGAGATAAGGACAGTATTCCATGAGCGGCCGAACCTAAGCCTTGTTTTTAAAATTGAAGGTGGTGAAAGTAAAATACTGTATCAATCTGTTTATTTAACAATTTTTTTGTTTTTAAGTAATCAGATAGAAAGTGGAAGTTTTGTGAAGTGGAGCACTTCACAAAACTTCCACTTTCTATCGTAGACGGAGCCTTTCAACCTCGGTTTAATAGAATTTGTAAAAAGATTACTCGATACTAGGTACTGATTTCAAGTAGACGAAGTCGTGGGCACCAGTAGTATAATAAATGCGTTTTCTTTTTTAACCCTAGCACAAAGCTGGACTCACATCACTAGTATTCCTGTTAATCACTCCAGCTAACCTAAAACCTTTCATAAAGCTGATCCCTCTTACTTCAGGCGCAGTATGGCACACCGTGTGGTTTTAGTCAGTTCGTCAATTCCGACAAACCGTCAAACAGAATGACAGCCCGAGGGGGTTTCTCCACTTAATAAAACAAGAAAGAAAAAAGGTTGGGCTCACGACGCTAGTGTACTGTGTGTGGTTCGAAACTGCAACCACTTGATCACAAGTCCGATGTCTTAACCTCTACGCTAGAGATGCTTTTTTTATTGTTTGTTACATATTTACACCATAACTACTTAACTGGTTCATATGAAATCTTGCATACATATTGTCAGAAGTACAGGTACAAGGACATAAGCTAACTTTCATCATCATGAAACAAGCATTGTTGCCAAGGGATAGGATAATAACTTTTAAGCAAGCGAAACCGCAGCCAAAAACAAGTATCGTATTTTATAATAACTGAATATAAATACCAACCTGAATAAGTTGTCTCCTCCTCTCTTTGGCATCCATTCCTGACTTAAGATCTGGTGCTACAGCTCTAAAAAAGTGTACATATTATATTAAACATTTTATAATATAATATAACCTCTCCTTTTTTAACTCCCGACAAAAAAGAGGGGTGTTATAAGTTTGACGTCGGATATCTGTCTGTGGCATCGTAGCTCTCAAAGGGATGGACCGAGTTCGATGCGGTTTTTTTCTTTTGAAAGCCAGTTTCTTTTGTGGCTATGTTTGGTTGGTATTTCGGTCAGTCCAACAGTGTAAGAGTATCAGCTCTCAGCTGGTGTCTCTAGGAGCTATTTAACTGGCTTGCTAGTGTAGTGGTTAGTGACCCTGACTGGCCTGACTGATTGACCCTTCTTTGGCTGTATTAAAGCTCTACAAGTCTATATAAAATGCTTTGATGGCTGGAGTTTCCGATACATGACATTGGCAAAATTGCGGCAGCTCCACAAAAAGACAAGTTGAACCCTGACTGCTAAGCTGGAAGTCGTGAGTTGTGGGACAAAAATTTGTGTGACTTCTTAAGGCCTAACAGATTTCAGTTTATAGGGAATTTTTTAAATCCTCATATCATATAAAGTGAAAAAAAGGGTGTATAACTTGCATTTGCTTTTTTCCAGGTATATGTGTTTTTTATTTGTTTCTATTTTAGTGTGAAGAAGAAATACATACATAATTATTACTATTATATTAGTTAATTTTGTACTTTCTCTACCTGTATGCACTACTTGTATTACTAGTAGGATCTGCAGGCCCCAATTCGTTGACACCGTCTCTTCTTTCTCTAGCTCTATCTCTGTATTTCTCTGCTAGTTCAGCGAGTTTGTTATCTTCTTGTTTCTTCAATGCGGCATAATAAGATTTCTTTTTTCTTCTGAGCTCACTCTTGTTCTCCACTGGCGGTGGCATTGATCTGCAATTTAGATTTGTTTAGTGATATAAGCGTCTGTCTTATTTGTTAATGTAAGTTTAGATGGATAATTGTAGGAAGCAGTTTGGTAGGTACAGGGACAGATTACAGCAGGCAACAGCTAGTAGCGTTTTGTTAACTGGGTATTCTTATTGCATTCCAATGTTACAGTTTGTAATATGGTGTGCTTGCAATTAATAGTAAATGCAGTTGATTGCAATAATTACATATTACAGTAATCAATGACATACAATAATCGGTTAATGTTACAATGTTAGGATTAATAACCTCATGTTCTTTTCTGTAACTCTGACAATGCATATTATTATGATCAGTTTAGGAAACAGAAACTCACATTCTGGTATGTTAGTAAAGATAAATCCTTAGAATAACATAATGTTTTAATATTGCTTCCAATACTTGTTTACTTCTTTTTTTTTTTATTGAGGGTTTGTACTTACCAGCAAGGGCCAGTTTGTATTATATGTATGCCACCCTAATATGCTCAAGCTATTTTAATCCAAAAGTATAAGCAATATTTCTGATTTTATTTTAATAAACTATTGTTTTCTCTCCAAATACTTGACTGCATTGAATCTATGTGTAAAAGAAAGTCCACATAAACAACTAATAATAACAAGTATAAGCAATATACTTTTTCTTCCCTTGTTACCTATCCAGTATATTGCACTAATCCTAATCTTCACCAGTGTCTGATAGTGCTCAGGTGACCGCAATAGGCTTCCCTCCTATTATGTGTCCAGAACCAAACTTATAATTGGCAAAAAGTGGGTGTTTAAAATACCTCTATTTCTCTCTAATTAATATTTTAAAAAGTATAGTAGTAAGTAGTGCAGTAGTAATAGTAAAAAGTGTAGTGTAATGATGTATAGAGGATGGTAAATTAGGTGACTTTACATTTATTCACTGAAACAGCTCTATTAAAAACAATTAAACAAGCATGAATGCGTTTCTTATCCGTAGGATATTCAATATTCAGGATATACCAAATAATCACGTAGGTACACAACAAGTACTACAACTAACTTATTTAGGAGCTCTGTAATAACTTACCCAGAATTGGCCATGGCCTCACGCACGGAGCCGGCAGGGTGAGCACCCCCTGAGGGCGTAGCCCTAGGGGTCATAAGTAACTTCCTAAAATCATCGTTTGTAAGCCTTTGCGAGCCAGGCGTGAGTTCCACACTATTGTCATCCATCTTGATGGATTTTGAAGCCACCAATGCCTGGAGAATCTTACTTATTCAAGTGGCCTATAGATTATATTGCAAGTAATATAATTCTAAAGAAAATCTCTACATGAGGAATAGCGTCTTATGAACGGCAACCACAAAATTTTGTGACAATTTTGACATTTCATACATATTCATATTGACCACAGATTATATACACAATACTGGTATTGACAGTATATCAACTTTTTTTAAATAACAGTAAAATCTTTTGAGATACACACGACACCCACAATGCAAATACATATAGGAAAATAATGTAATTACCTATATTGCCAAATACATCGCATCGATAGACGTAGACATCTATGGTATATGTAGAATATCAGACAGAGAAAGAAGGAAAATAAATTATACATTTATGTTTATGCATATTTACAATCTTTCTACTATTTAAAATAAAAAATATGCCATTGTCATATTGCTTGCTACCATCACCTCTAATGGATGGCTTTGCCATTCTTTATTTCACTTAGATTGGTGCTGCAGTATGGTATAAAAAAAAGTTATGTATTTTTTTTTTTTTTTTTTTTATTATTTTAACTGAATAAATATTCAGGTAAAATAATTTAAAAAATAATTTTAAAATAGATATTATTAATAACTACACACAAGACACTATTTGTGAACCATCAAACTTTGCGTTGTCTACTTTAGGAACTTAATTTGGAAAAGATTTAAAAAACATACAAAAAAGTTATTGTCTTGCTCATGTATCTTTAGATTTGGTTTAGTATTGACAACTATATTAAAATTTTTAAAATAAGTCTGCATACAACGATGTATTAAATATTCTTAGAGTGATTGTTTCTACTGATAACCGGCTCAAGGTTTAAAGGACTGTATTAAAGCCCCATTGGCTTTAATACAGTCCTGATCATTGATCATGAGAAGATCATTTTCAATGAGCTTCTCACATTTTTCAAGGTATCATTTAAAGGTGTAAACTAACAACCATTACAGTGCTAAATGTTTTATGCAAGATTTTTCCATGTAACAATATTTATGGCAAGGCTATATAGCCTTGCCACAAATATTGTAGTATTGTAGTATAGTCTTATATACATATACATTTATATATATAATTGGTTGACAACCATATTAACATTCATAGGTACACAGGTGACCGGTCAAAGTTTGATAGCATTACAAAGTATGAAAGTCATCAAGGCTTAAAAGAGGTCAGGGGGATGAAAAAGAAATGGGAATATGAAATTTGCTGAGATATGAATAACGATGCAAAAGTGGGTTATTTTCATTACAGCTACAGAATATGTGGTCTAGACTGCCTATACGTAAAGATGAGTCCTGTACCCAAATTTTGGGCAAGAAAACAGGCGACCTTCAGTGACCTAGACGGAGATGGGTAATATATGACGTTACTTTTCTCTACATAAGTTGAGCGTTTCCTTTTACATAAAAACGAAGTGTCTTCAACCCCTAAGATTCGTTATTATCATATCACAAAAAAGCACAATATTCAAATTGAATCGACTACCGAACACTTTTGTGTTACACAATTATGTTAACCAAACCCTAACCTATACAGTTATATATACTTGTCTATGGCAAGGAGAACTTCACCCAGTGTTTCCATATTTTAAAGTACATAAATATGTAAAATGTACCGACAGGTAGTTAAGCTAAGTGTAATGCAGACATACTATGGACAGTTGGAGTGTAAATTTAATTTATATATATAATTTCTAGTCATACTAATAAAATGCAAGTGAAAACCTAATTCTTTTTTATTTCATAAAAAAGAGTTAAGTTTAGCATATATAAGATAAGCATTACCTTTTATCATAGTTCGTCGTAATAACTTTCTCGTCTAACTTAAATAATAATTACAACATGTTACGCAAATATTTCATATCCTACTTGATAAATTAATAAATATGTGTGTGTATGGATATTAAATAAAGTTTAAAACGATTTTTTTAAATTATATAAATACACACATACACTGACGCCTTACTTGACACTTATTGAAATAGTTTTTTTTTACAAACATCATTATACCTGAGCACATAAACACATATAATTATAAAATTTTTACTTGTTTAGTACCGTGGACGCTAAAATGACATGACACTTCTTCTATGGTAGGAATTATTCTAAGATTCCATGTAATAGTATACTTATTCGTATGGCAACATGATTTTTGTTGTCTATGGTTGGGGGATTACTTTAATTACAGATACAAGGGCTTTCAGAACACAATCAAGGAATGATTAAACTTTTTGAACAAGTGGTCCAAAGGATATTTTCTCGCAATTTCATGTCTTTGACTTCATCAGTGAAGTCTTAGTATTTAGTGTAGTATTTTTCGTTCCATTCAGTAATTTTACCTTCATTGGTATAAAATACAGATATACTATTTTTTATCACTGTCTAACAATACTTGAAAAATATCTACTAACTTAAGCTGACTAAAATAAATTGTCCTTACAATTAATTGGAGCTCTGGCTGAGTCGGTGCCACTTATACTACTCAATGGTTTCTATTTACCTTATGGTACTACACTAAAGTAATTATATTGTTCTGTTCTTTATGGTACAAAAGTGTTTGTCTTGTAAACTTACGAAATTATTTTACTACGTTAGTTGTACTAATTCGGTTTACTTGAATTCATAATCATTATCTTGGAATGGTTTCTAGTATTAGTAGAATCACGAGTTTTAAATAGTGCCTTGTTTGTTTTGATATTTACCAGTAATCGAAACGTGTACACAATCTACGTGTTACAAAAAGTACCTACCCACCTGTCCGAGTTCTATCGCTTAGATTAGTTCTAGTTCAAAGTTCCATATGTCTATACTATAAGAGTATCGTAATTAGAAGGATAGATTAGTTTAACCGATATCTAATCTATGGACTGGGTACGCTACGCAGATAAGGTATTGAGATCGTAGTGTCTCTAAAGATATCATTTTGTCAAGACCTAATACCCCTTATTCATAACATTTTATTGACATTTGACTATCAGGATAATATTTAACGGTTTTTAATTAATAAAATATAGATTATGGCTGACGACAAAAACAAAAAGCAAAAAAACAAAAATTCTATGGATAAACTGACTTTAAGGTAAGTTGCTTCCTTTTTTTAATTCAGTACTATTTACCTGCTATCAGTAACGTTAAGTGATGTTACTGTACGTTAGAGTCACCGTGAACAGTTGCAGGCCTAAGAGGCAGCGCGCAGTGTTCCGTGAGTGCTTCATTGAGGACTGCGACCGAAGGGTGACGGTCGCATCGGGTGACGAGACCCGTCTTGGGTGAGATGGGTCAATACCTATTTGGGGTGGCGGAAGAATACAATTGTGATCCTCGCCCCCCCAATCATTGGCAAGAAGAGGAACACCGGGGTAGTTTTTAGTCGGTAAGAGTCCGACAGACCCCTTTGCCCTCCCCAATGAGCGAAGGACATTTATGAGGATCTTCCATCCCGTAAACAAAAAAAAAAAAAAACGTTAGTCACCGTACAACCTTACTTTACAAAAACTCATATTCAATTTCATTTTTCAATTAAAATGCTAATAAATTTTTCGAATTCGCCTAAAGCGTTTTTGTATATCAATGTTGTTAAAAAAATATTTTGCATACTTCGTTATCAGGGGTACAGAAATAAACATAATATTCGAATTCAAATGTAATATAAATTAATCGGCTAATGTTTCTATTCCAGTTTAAAAAGTACGAATATCAATACGAAAAAGGCTGGGTCCAGCAACACAACAACGACGGCATATTCTTTGGATCTAAGCAATAAGAATGGCAATCTCGTCCTCAGCATACAGGCAACGAGGTATAACATAGTTTCATTTACATTATTATAAAATATACAGACAGTAGATATACAGTACCACAGTCCGGATGACGGTTATATTGCCCCTGATATGTAAGGGGAATTAAATTATTATTAGCAAAAAACGCCTCTGCCTATCCCGGTGGATATAGGCGGAAGTGTATGTTTGTAAGTGAAGTGTTTATGAACTGGCTGTAACCGGGAGTTTCAGAGTTCCCTCTTGCCGAAACAACGCTCAGTTCTCCCGGCTACAGCCAGTTCAAGTTAAAGGTATGGTACCGCGACATCCTACATTGTCTTCCTTTGTTATTTTCGTTTAAATTTTAATATACTCTCTATCTGTAACTCCCAAAGCACCCTGTTAACTGCAACTACGTAAGTGGGGCCTATGTGTGTGAGCGTATGTATGTGTATGTGTGTATAATGTATACTCAGTAAGAGCAATACCTATATCTTTCGCCTCATTGTCTTAACTTTGCGTACGTTTGTGTTTCAATCGAATTTAAAAAGTTGCAATATTGATGCAGAACTATAAATTCGATCTAGAAATAGGAGTATTTTTACTTTCTACTCGCCTAAACTAATTATAGCCTTTAACCGGCGTAGTGTTTCTTTCCTAATCATCCTTTGAATTAATTTAATTATTGCTAATAGTTACTTGGGATTAGTGAAGGGAACATTTCCTTAAATAATATACCTATGTAGATAAACATACATATACATACCCACGCGCCTGTATACGCCTAGAGGAAAGGCAGAAGTGTATTAAACACCCACATTTTTTTAATTAGAATTTGGTCCCACTAACATAATAGGTAGTAGGTATGACTGTCTGATAGTTACAGTACTCTTAGTTTTACGACCAAACCGGGAAGAGATGAGGGTGGCCCTATTCTACTCTACCACCTAAATAGACCTCTCACACTTAATAGTCTAAATCTTAAAAGAGTATTTAAATATTTTGTCATATTACCACCGACCTACCTGATAACCTTGACATTTAACGAGAGTGGAATGCGATGTCGATTACAGCAAACATACTGGCCAGGTTTGCACGTTGCTCACTAACTTCGGAAACATCACTTACTGCACCACTTTTTACACTTGCTCCCTGTGGGCTAGGTTTACTCAAAGATCGTACAACGATAACCGCGTCCAATACAACGATCTATTAGTGTTTTTGGGGCTGAACCATTTCTGTAGCAGGAATCTTGTCTTTATTCAACAATGCGTGAAAGGTAGATTTGGTACAAGGAGCTCCAACAGCATGCTCAGCGTGATAAGAATTAGGAATAACTGTACAAATGTTCTTCGCTCTATCATAGAATGTAGCTAGAAATAACTTTTACTAAACGAATAGTGAACAAAGTTGCGAGTGGCAACTTGAAATATTTTTTATGTTTCAGCTCTCAAAGTCAACGTGATTCACACCGTCAGACGAAACCGATAACTGCTGGACCTAAAACGAATCCACAGGCGTCAAAATCTCAACCTAACTTGAATACTGCACAAAAAAATACTACAAATCCTTCTAAAACACATCCTAACTTGAACAGTGGGCGTAAAAGTTCTCCACATATACCCAAAACTCAGCCTAACTTGAATAGTGGACATCAAAAAGCTCAAAGTCCTTCGAAAACTCACCCTAAAGTGAATATTGGACAAAAGAGATTTCCGGATCAATCAAATTCCAATAATAATCCAAACTCTAATACCGTTCCAAAAAAATCTAGCTATGCTCCCAAAGCCCATCCCAACTTCAGTAATGTGCAAAAACATTCTCCAGGTGCTTTCAAAAGTCATTCCAACACTAACGTGGAAACAAAAAGTTTTAAAACTCAACCTAATATAACACCAAAAAATTCTATACAAGCTTTCACTACTCATGCTAGTATGTCCGCTGGGCACGTCAACAACCGTCCAGACAACACGAATCGTCCCAACTGGGCTACCAGGGATGATAGTTTTCCAGCTGCTGTCAAAATGCATCCGAACTTTAATAATTTTGCTCAAAACAATTCACTGGCGCACTTACGTGGGTCTTGGGACTGTGGATTGGATGGCGATCAATACCAAATAAAAGATGGCCTTTTACATGGAAAAGGCTACCGGTAGGTTTCCTTGAAATATATATATATATATATATATGGTACAGGGGGACAGACGAGCAGACGGGTCACCTGGTAAGTAACAACCGCTGCCCATGGGCACCTGCAGCTCAGCCGGTAATTTTTTGAATTGTACCACATCAGGAAAAGTGTTCTCTGAAGTATAATCATAATAATTTTAAATTCTGTATACTTTGCACTGCAAGCAGATCTCGTGTGTCCCTTGAAAAAAATTACTGGTATAAATTATATATATTTTTTTATATAATATAGCAGAGAACACACGGGTCACCTGATGGTAAGTGACAATCGGCGTCCATGGATACCTCGAGAGTCTTAAGTGTGCTGCTCGCCTCTTGAGGTTGAAAAGGGATGGCGTCAAGCCGGCCATTCGTGCCTAAGCATGACTCTACCACATAAAAATGCACGAAGTGTTATATATATAAATAAATATAAGTAATAAACTATTATACTAGACCAATATATATATATACAATACATCAAATGTTACTGTTTAATGAATAATTTCAAACTAGTTTTTATTATTTTCTTTAGCTATAATTTGAGGATGAAATAATCCGCACACATGCTTATAGTGTATGAACAGTTAAATAAGAATTTAATGAGATAGTTGCCTACATGAAAAAATTACTTAATTACTAGCAAGCACTTAAATCAACGGTGTGACTGATTTTTTGTAATGTAGAAAACAGGTTTGTTTAAGCTTCAATCTGATAAAATCATGAAAAAATAAAAGATAAATAGAATAAAAGTTTGTTAAACGGGTTTTTGCACAAATTTATTGTTTTTTAATATAATAATAATTGTTAATAATTGTTATTAAAATTATAATTAAGATAAATAAACCTTTTAGACAGAATATTACTATTAGAGGACTGCTTTATTCTAATTTTTACTTTATTGACTTATAACAGCAACATATGGTGCATATGGCCTTGACCACCGCCTCGTACCGACCTCCCTATGACTCAATTTCTTTATAAAAAATTTGTACACTTAAATCTCGTGTAATGAATAATATTATATTATCTATCCGCAGACCCCACCACAACACAAATGAAAATGAATTCAACTGTCCTACTTGTAAAGCAACATTTCTGCTCCAAATCTACCAGTGCGCAAGCGGTCACAGTTCATGCAGCAACTGCAAGGAGCAAGGCTGCACATGTGGAATTTGCGGCCAGGTCATTACTGACATGAGAAATTTTGCCCTAGAAGGATACCTAGCCGACAAAAAATTGCCATGCCCACACAGTATTGATGGCTGCAAGCTTGTCATCAAAATGACGGAAATGGAGAATCACGTCAAAGAATGTCCTTTTGGAATATTGGATTGTCCTGCTGGATGTTCATATAAAATGCCAGTAAAACAGTTATCTGGTCACTTCGACGATCAGCATCCGGGACAGCGTTTGGCCGGTGTAGGCTCCGAAGTCGAACTTCGGCATATATATGAGCCTAGTGAAAAGATGTACCTCTTGCAAATCGGTGCCTTCCACTTCTTGTTCCACGAATGGGTGTCGCCACAAGACCGTCGTATTTACATGGCCGCCCAGCTCATAGGCACAAAGATAAGCGCCTCGAAGTGGTTTTACGAAGTTCACATCTATGCTAAGAATGAACCTCATAGAGAGTACACGTTCTCCGAGATCTGCACATCGTTCGTGGAGCCTGTGGTTGATGTATTCAATGAGGGTAAATGTTGTATTCTGACTCAAAAACACGCTGTTACATTTCTTCACAGCGCTGCCGTGCATTATAAGGTTTTTATAAAGAAAATTGTGGAAAATAAGCCTCAAGAAGAATTTTAGAATTAAACCCAATTAAAATGTTTTTTTAAATACAATAGTTTACTGTGGGCATAAAGGTCATTATTTATTACACACTAGCGGTTGCCGGCGACTTCGTTCTCAGAAAAATTTTGAACCAAATGTTTTGCCAGAATAAGAAATGGCTATGAACTACCCCAGACTTTAATCTATCTCTGTGTTAAATTCTTATCCGATCCGTTCAGCTGTTCTGGTGCTCCTGAGTAACGTTATTTTATATTTATAATATTAGGCAGGGCAGAGGTAGGGTGACACATAGGGGAATATTTTGCATGCTAGTTATATCTATTAGTAGTAGTAGTAGTATAATCTATTAGTGGTCATTATATTAGTCACTGCATATATACTTTCAAATAAAATTATCTATTTACATACATACTGTTCATTATTTACCAGAAAAGATTACACTGTTATTGGTTGATTATTTTTCTTATTATCGAATTTATAATTTTTATTAGCATAAATGAAATGGTGGTTTTGGCCACTTCCTTCTATCCTTACATAGGTACCTCATGAGCTTTCTTTACTGACATATTGTCTGTTTACGAATCATTTGAAACAATCATTAAGAATTATAGATCAGTACATTTACACCTCACCCATAGGTGCTTGCTTGATCTTGATGCTTTATCAAATGTGAAAATATATACTAGATTAAATACCTAGTTCCTAATAATTTATGTAAATAAAAACGAATCTCCGACTGCACCAAACTAAATAATGCCTTTCGGTTGTGTTCTTTAATGTTATGACAAGGTTTGTATAAAAGATCATTATTTGTGGAATTATAAATAACTTAGGAGGAATTATAAACGTGGGAAATTATAAACAAAACACAAATATCGTTTCTACCTATGGCCGTGCCCAAAACCTGTTTCACTAAAAATATAATAATGTAATGATGGTTTTAGACCACTAATCTATCCGTCAATGTAATACAAAACATTATTTTATTCCTCGGAAACGTCTTCCTCAGACACTTGCTGATGCCCAGAATCCCATTCAACATCCGAACGGAATAATGTTGGGTAAATGTTCAGATATCTAGATATGTAAGTATATATATTATCTAATGTTCAATAATAAATTAGTTTACAAATTAATGAGACCGGTTTTTCCCCGGATCTAGACTAGTCTAGTTTTTATCAATGTGATTGATCATTAAGTAGTCTTGTCTGACTTCATACATTATTTCAAAAATAAAGACAAGAACAACCTAACTTAAGAGGATCATAATAATTAAAGATTTGTATATATGTATGGTTATAATCACGTGTGTATGTCGGGATTGCTCGACTAGTCTTTAATATTTTGTCAAAACATTGTAGTTTGGGTACATCACTCATGCGGACCGGGCAGGTAGTTTAAAGTACAGTACCTAAATAGTTATAAGTATTTTATATTAACTTCTGAGTATCATTGGGTGTTTAATAGCGTACAATACCTACGTGTGTACCGGAGAAAAGACCGACTAGCTTCGGCCCATTTTTAAAAGAGAAATGCCACTTCTGCTTGCCAATTTAAAATTATTTATTTCAAATTTGCAATTCTCACTAAAATTAAAACTAGCGTTACACGGTTATATGTTGCCCGTTAAAATATAGGAAAGAAAAGGGGGAGTTGAGCCTCCGGTAGCCTCACTCACTCAGCAATACAATACAAACATTATCGACTACGACTGAGGTAAGTATTCCTTTATGTACTCTGAATATTTAATTTACAGGCGATGTGATGGCAATTATAAATGTTATTGAACTTGATTACATCGGCTCCGGTGGCAACAGGGGACCAGACCGGTCGAAGAACAGGAATCGAGACAGAGAAACGCTAACAAAATCGATTAGATTTGATATCAAATTCAATATACGTACCTCTGTATCATTTACTCAGCTACTACTTAATGACTATTAACAGCTTCTCGTTGAACATACAAATATAATATTAATAGTTTTAAGATTATTTTGCATTCCAGTAGTTTAGTTTTTGTCGCCACAAGTCACAGGACAAACCAATACATATGTGCATGTAAGCGACCCCGGATTCCGAGCATTGCACCGCCCCAAAAATAAATTAGTGACAAGAGTAAGAGATGATGGTTTGTATTCGCTTTATGCAATGTACATCTAATATGCGTCGTGTCATCAGCGCATATATGAAGAAGTGATGTACATTACATATATTATTAGATACAGATTTGATTACAGGAATTTAGTTAATTACTAAAAGTGTGGATCTTTATATGATCATGATCACTTCATACATGAAGACTCAAAAAAAGAGGTAGCGGTCTTCAGATTTATGTAAAGGGAGTATTATCTAAATATCAATAGAAGAACCATTTACCTTCTCTGTCTGCTGCTGCTTTCTTGGTTCAGTTCCGATTGCTGATTTCTACAAAGTAATTTCCAATTGCGTAACCAATCTACTAAATATATACTTAATCTACTGAAAGTCTTTCAAGGAATTGAGCTAAAAAACTTTACTTAAAATAAGACCATAAAACCAATATATGACGGAGAGATGTCTGTCAACAGTAACAGTAAATATTGAGACGATAATTCTGTTTGTTCTGCCTCGTTGCCAATTTTCTGGTCACAATCAAAAGATACACTGTGTAGTTAGTGACAGAAAGTTTAAACTATGTGAAAACCTGAGGGGAATTAGAAATTTTTCTTCTGTTTGACAGTATACGATGGCCATATTTTGTGGCGAAAGGGTTTTTTTAATAATATAAATCTTTGAAAAAATATGCAAGGCCAAAAAGGATACACATACAACAGTGATATAGATCAAAATGAAGATCAAAGTCCCGTAATTCCTTTCGGTAATTTTAATTTCAAGTGATTTTTGAACACACCTGGTATTAGAATGAGCCTCATTCTTCGGTCCAGGTGATCGACCCCTGAAACATTAAAAGCATTTAAGTATTATTATTCTACATTAAGTAGAAAAGGAAAATAGTAGGACCAGAAATCCAGATCCAACAGTAATTCTTTTAACTAGTGTTTGTCTTGCAGCAAATGAACGTCACAGCACTTTCGACAAATCAAGTTCTTCTTAGATGGCCACCGACGGAAGAAGTTCATAAAAGTAAAATAACTTTAAATATTTTGATCTTAGCTTCAATGAATCGTGTAGAAAGGAGTGCTCCACGACTGACTTTTTCTGTCTGACTGCTGCTCCAGAAATACCTTCGGCACTGTATACAGACTTTTGAATATTATCAAACTAAGCTGTTACTGTGGGTGTTAATTATACGTTTAGTTGTTTGTATTCAGTGTCGCCAACTGTTTGAAAACTTTCCCCCTAAAGCAATTTCAAAAACCACTAAATTCAAAACAAAACTCCCCAACGACGGACCAAGTATTTATTCATTACAATATAAATAAAGAAATAAATAAAAACAATAAATAATTAGTTAATAACAATAGTTATTTAGTATTTTTAAGTATTTTTCTTTAAATTCATCACATTATGAAATGTAATTTCAATTATTATATAATTTATGTCATTTACTTACCAGCATTTCCTTAAAATTTTTAAAAAATACAAATAAAATTTTATCCCTAAAAATATCCCCAAAAAATTTCACCCCCTAAAAAAATCCCTGTATAGATTCTTTCCCCCTAAATTTAGGGGGAAAACCCCGGAGTTGGCATCACTGTTTGTATTCGTAATTTAGTTTGCTGTTTTACTTTTTTTATTAAAAAAAAATGCAATGACCGCACTAGGAACTATTATTATCTCGCAGGGGACATTACAAACATATATATGACGTACACAGAGAAGATCCAGACTCAGAGACAACTATTTGTGGATTACTCAAGTTTTTGTCCCCGTGTGGGAATCGAACCCAAGATATCTTAGCAGTCAAGGTCACTAACCACTAGACCAACAGGTCATTGAATCGTTATCCTATCTCAAACACACTCATACATATATGTACATGTGCACTTGACAAAAGGGAGGTTTTGTTTTCGAAACTGACTAAAGTTTTGTCTTTTTTTTGGTTATTTAGCTAGTTTAGTTTAATTTTTTGTTGGGGAAGGGCTCTGAAAGCCGCAAGAGGTTTTAAAACTAGTTCAGCTATTGATGCTAGTTCATACTTTTTATATGTAAATAAAGCTAAGTCTTAAAGTTGATGTAGCTAAGGGGTATTTTTGAAAAGTGTAGTTATTAGTATTGTAACCTATATAATTGTTTTAATGTGTCAATAATTTTGAATTACGTCACAGTGCATCACGTTGAACGCTGTCAACCTTGTTTCATATTCGTTAATAGATGTTATCTTTCAAACTCTTCATCATCTACATCATATAATACTAATACTAAAATGAATTTGAAGAATTTCACCTTTGTGTCTGTCCTTTAGACACTCCAAGTTTTATGACATTTCGATCTACTTTCAATCCACAATCAAAAGATCCAAGTAAATGCGCTGGCGAATGATTTCGAGGAAAATTATTAAAGGTTGGATAAACTTTAAACGCAGGTGGAATGTTTTGATGACCGGTAGCCCACTTAGAATAAGTTTGAAGGGCAAGACGAGGATTTTCGGGATCAGTGTACAAGTTGGAATACGTTGTGAAAGTGTGTGGAGAGTTTTTTGGTCTAGTATTATTGGAGGGGTGCGTTTTAAAGGTATTTAAAGTAAAACTCTTTGTTTCAACGTTATAGTTGGAATACGTTTTAAAAGCTGGTAGAGAATTCTTGTGTCCTGTGCTGTTAAGATTAGTTTTAGAAGTTGTATCTTTGAATGTTGGAATGCTAGATGCTGAATTCTTAAATCCGATATTGAAGTTGGAATTAGCTTTAGTAATCTGGTTGTATTTTTTGTGACGTATTCAGACTGAATTGAGCTTTTGGAGCAAATGGTGAAATGTAAGTTGCAGTGGTTATGGATTTTGTTTGACGGTTTGAATCACGTTTTTTGTCAGAGCTGAAACAAAAAAATATCATTATTAATATGGCACCACATTATTACACCTGTTAAAATCTTTTTTTTAGTGTGTAGTGCACGCCAAAGAGTAAAGTAAGTAAAGCTGCGTCTTATAGAAGGTAAAGAAGGTAAAAAACCAATACAAGGAATATGTTTGACAAATAACATTTGATATAATATTATATAGCGATTACTTCGTATAGAAAGTTGGTATAAGTTTCGTGAGTAAGATTATCCACGATGACAAGGAGGATATAGGCTAGGAGACCGCTAATTTTAACTGCCTTTCATATATTTCCTCGTAAATGATTCAGAGAATTGCAAAAAATAAAACGGTAAGTGAACTGGTCACCTAGCTAGCTGATTTATGACTCTATCATTATTTGTGTAAAATAAGATACTTGTTCTGCATTTCTGTTGCTTTTCCACTTTTTAGTCTGATAGTGGCGCTATTGAGGGATAGTTATGCAATATATGAGCCCTTCCAGGCCTCAGATATTTTTTTTTTTTTTTGTACGTGGTTTTTTTTTTTACGTAAATCCTCATGGACTATCCTCCGCCGGGGTCATCGGCGAAGGGGTGTACCGGACTTGACCGGTTAAAACCGCCACGGTGTTCCTTCCTCGCACCTGCTGTCGAGGGCCGCGGGAACACGATATTCTTCCGCGGCCAGCAGGTGACCGTCCACCGGAATGGACCCCATTTCGTTTTGAAGGGGGGGAAAGGAATATGCCTCTCCCCCCCAAAATCACTCCTTTAGGGAGGCGCGAGGAACACGACGCGCCTACAGCCTCGGACCCGCTAAGCGATAGGGGCGGTGAACTGAACCCCGGGTTCACCACCCTCGGGTCCCTTTACGGAGGCCGGAATTGGGCATTATCAGCGCTTCTCCGACGTCCGGTGCGTCGTCTGCGGATAGGGAGCGTGGTCGTGTTTTGCCTCTCCCTTTCCGCAGCCTCCTTCTGTGACATAATCGTTTCACAGAAGGTGACCACTGCATCCCATGACCTCTCACTCCCGACCATGGCGCGCACAAGCGCTGTGAGCGAGAGGTCAACCCCTATTTCAGTTTGTAAGGCACGGCGCGGCTCTTCCCGTGCAGTACACTCTTGTACCGTATGCCGCGCCGTGTCTCTCTCAGAATTGATGCAGTGGTGGCACCGGGCGTCCGGCTCCCTGCGGATGTCCCGCAGGTATTTCCCAAAACATCCGTGACCGGTAAGCACCTGCGTCACTCTATATGACAGGGAACCGTGCTTCCGTTCGACCCAATTAGTGAATACTGGCCGGATGGCCGCGATGGTGTTAAGGCCATACGACGGGCGCAGTAGTCGGGCCCGCCATTCTGCCACTAGGACCCCCCTCAGTTCGGACCGCCGCCTCTCGTACTCTCTCGGTGACGGTAGGTGTCCTCTTTCTCGCGCCTCTTCGCGCCACTGGTGTAGCGACGCGAGACCTTTCGCTTCCAGGTCCCAGGGCAGTGATCCAGCCAGTAAGCACGCTGCCTCATAGGAGATCGTGCGGTATCCTCTCACAACTCTGACGGCCATCGCCTGCTGCGGTCTGCGCAGTATGGCGACAGTGGCTGCCGTCAGATGGTCGGCCCATACTGGAGCCCCATAAAGGGCCATGGACCGCACGACCCCTAAATATTCCCTATTGAGGGATAGTTATGGAATATATGAGCCCTTCCAGGCCTCAGATATTGCACCTATTTCAGTCAGTAGTGGGTACGCCTTGTAAGTTTTCTATAGCCCATGTTTTAGGAGTAAAAAATTTTGGTGATAAATTTTATTTTCTTTTGCAGACCGCCTGTTTCGTGTTATTAGCGTGAGCTTCGACTTCTGCACACAACCTCCGTAGATGGTTATTGCGGTAGCTTCTACACGTCTCCTGTATATATATACCTACTGTATGTCCATGTACTGTATATATATACAGTCAAGAATTAATACTAGACGAATCTAAGATTAATTAATTTAGGTTATGGAATTCAAATTTAAAATTCCATAACTTTAATATTCCCACCCAGAACAAATATTTTTGTGATGAGCACGATATTTTTTTGTGTATTTTTGTATTTTATATATGTATAATATTTATGTATTTAAAAATATAAGTAAATTTATCAACAGTTTGGTTACCATAACACAAGCTCTGCTTAGTTTGGGATCAGACGGCCGTGTGTGAGATGTGATGAATTATTATTATTATTTATTGTTATTACTAGAAAACGTCCTGTTTCAAAAATTAGTACTTACTTAATAAATATATTATATGTAACAGATTTTATTTTATCGCGAAAACGACTGACTGACTGAACGACTATTACCGCCTTTTCTAATTTTTAACCCTCTATTTTTTTTAATCAAATTAAAGGTTGAGTAGCTACTTAATTTATATATTTGAAACAAATTATGTAACGAAATGTAGGGCTGGTTTAATATTTACGCCCGCTATATCCATCGAACAGAGCACGTTTCAACACCGCAGCTTGAACAGCGGATCTCTGTAAAACGAGCTTTAGCATCGATATGACAAATCTAATAACAATATTACAATATATTACCTATTTGCTATTAATGAATAAGAGTACAATAGCGATTTAGAAGATTGCAAGTTGATCCTTCTGACCAGCGATTCAACAGCGTAACTAAACAAGGCTATTATCTAAATCATGTGGAGTTCTCGGTGTCTCATCTCATCATTCTCGGTGACCATCAAGAGGCATCCTCTTGATGGCGCTGTTGACGCGTGACGTTGAAACTGGCCTTAGCCAATTCTATTGATTGATTATGAAGAACTATGAAGATTATGAATTTCTGGACACTTTGTTAGTATTGATATAAATAATATCAATCACCTCATCTGTTATCAATAACTGCCATGAGTCAAGTCGTGACATATTTATTAATTTTGTCATGTGCTTCACGAAACCGTCCCGAGAGTTATATATAACTTTTAGGAGGTGATTAAAACCATTTTATTTACCTAAAATACCTAAAATACTATCGCATGAGAAACTAACATTTTCCGCTTCTTATCTGTCACTAGTTAATTGTCACATATTGTGCAAATTATGAACTATTCAGGTTCACCATCGCTCTTAAAAGAAAATGCTTCTTCAATAAGTTCACATCATCATTTAGTTTCATGACAATATCGTTTCAAACGATTTCAAAAGGAAGATAAACTATAAAAAAATGGATTTACAAACATGTGAAAAAAAAATCCTGGCAACACTGCCACGTGGAATGGCAATGCTAATTCCATGTGGAAGAAATAGGCTATTTTTCTGGTCATGAGAAACTATTGTTTTCTATTTGCAAGAAGCACAAACTTTACTCTAAAATACACTTCGAGTTCTTATACCTATAGTGCCTTTAAAGAAGACTTTTTGGAAGCAGCCACTTGCTCCGTTTAAGAGGTCATCTATCGATCTTATTGGTGGATGGATGGATATAATAATTCATAATTTTATCATGAGGATTATCGAAACAACCTCACTCTTAATTTCTTCTTGTTTTGAGACAATAGGAAATTTCTCAAACTGTATTATTGATTGCTGTGTCCGCATCTCTGAGACATTGAGATTTCAAATCAATCAACATTGCATACTACTACAAAAGATGAATTTAACAGTGTCATTTACACTTCTTTTTAACCGTCTTCCAAAATATAGCAGAATTAGGTTCGATCATTTTCTTTTAAGAGCGATGGTGAACCTGCATAGTTCATAATTTGTGCACTATGTGACGATAAACTAGTGACAGATAAGAACCGGAAAATGTTAGTTGCTCATGAGATAGTAGTACATATGTCAGTTGTTTATACAAGTTAAGCAATTTCTCTTCCAAAGGTGGACTGATTCCTGCGACACCTGCAGTAATCCCATTGCAACCAGGTACTAACACTGTTTTTATCATATATTTTCTAAAGCTTTTGAGATATTTCCATCTCATGTTGCGAAGCTGATGGGGAAAGGTACAACTCCGTAACGGATAGGATAGCATTTAAGGGATACTTAAGTAAATTAAATTAGGAATGAGTTTTTACGACTTATACTGATAGTCGCAGTAAAGGTATATAAATTACAATATATTACCAGTCATCATACTACTATAGTATTACATAATACAGTATTTTTCAATATCGTTAGACGATAAAACCTTGGATTTCTTGCTTCTAAATCCATCGGATAGTCTCTTTAGATAAGCTGACAAATTAGAGTGTGTTTTTAAGTCCACTCCATTCTTTGGTCGGACTGTACTTTTTAACATTGAGTATATACACCACAAAGAGCTAGTAGTAGATTTGAAACACCTATAAACCTAAGCTACCATAACTGTAAAAGCTCCTTTATAAGTTGTATATTAAAATATATATATATATATAAATATATACATACATACATACTTTTAATAAATGTCATGTTTACATGTTTACATGTAATATTAAAAATGAAACTTCAAAAGTAATAGGTATATTTCTTAAAATGGTTTTCTTTGCCTCATTTTTAAACAATAAGTTATCGCATGTTGTTGTTGCTTATCTTCACGCCGTACCCACACTTGAACCTATCCATGACCTGACCTGACCCTCATGTCCCGACAAAAAAGTGCATTTCTCTTGAAATATAAAAGAAATATTTTATCAGTTACTACGGATGGTTCTCCAGCAATAGCGGCCCGTCAAATTTTCATCGCACATTTAAACAAGCAGTACCAATTGTACTGTGTTATTGTATTGTATTGCGCATTGTGTTTTTCATCGTCAGCACTTGGTTACAAAAAATATTAATGAACACCTGCATACAACGCTCCATTACGTTATTAGAGCAGTCAACAAGATAAAAAGCAATTCATTAAATGACAGATTATTTGGATAAATTTGTAGTGAAAATGATGTAGATCATAGAATTCGCCACTAATGAAGACTTAAAAGTAAAATTCAGAAATGGATACCAAAAGTTCTTGCTCCAAAAATCAATGTCAGCTTGGGAAATAGTACAGAAATTAATTGCGTTTTGGGTGCAGTGCAATAGCTAACATAATAATAAGAGATAATAATAATAAGAATTTTATGTTTTAATATACATATATATTTTTTACTAATTTTGATTAATCGTCTTGTCTTTGCCTTGGTCCAGTGCCCCAGTGCGGGGTGCTGCAACTTGGTGTATTCTCTTGCATTAGTGTCCAAGTTGTATGTATATAATGATCGCGCATGCTTCAGAAAATTTTCGAAATAAATGTAAATTTTCTTTGACAAACAATACTATTTCCAAGATGTACAATGAAGGCAGTGGTAATATTTTTGGAGATTTATAATAATAATACACAACTGTCTGTTGTATTTAAACCACACATTGACCTAACACAGCGCTTTTACATTTTAAATACAAGCTTCCTATTAGTAGACTGCCCCCACATGGCAACTGGGCCATGATATGCCGTTAACAATGTCTTAATATTAACTTTCTTTGAGAGCTGAGCTGCAGATTTGCTTCGGTGTTTACATATTTCTTCGGTATGTGACTTCCAAGTTAGTTTATTATCAATGGTAATATCTAAGAATTTGTCATTACTGGCTTATTCTATTTTACAATCTATATATATACGCAACATTAAATTTAGGATTTTCACGACGCTTATCAAAGTTCATAAAATACTAGTTTTTTTCTATTACGCACTCCCGGCATCAGCCAGTTCTCGTTAGTATCCTGTTTAAGTTATTACTTACACTCCCCAATCCATGCCTATCTTTTTCCTTCTTTTCTATTCTCCTTTTTCCTCACAGTTTACTACATAATTTTTCATATAATTCACAAAGTTTGTGTGTGTATTTGCAGCTTAAATGGCATTTAATTAAAGTCTGTAGAAAGTAGTAGTACCCTGAATGTATGTATCTACTTAACTGTGTAAGCGCCTACGCCAGGGGTTGGCAACCTTTTAAGTCGGTAGAGTCAAAAATTACAATTTCTTGCTAACAATAAGTAGTACTTGCATAAATAAAGTATTTTGATATTATAAATATATATATTTGATTTTATGAGAAACTAATCTATTTATTTATACGAAAAATATTTATTTATTCAAACAGAAGCATTGTTTTTTCACAGCAAATTAGATAATATATAGTGTGATAATACACATTCCAAAAAGTGGCCCAATAGAAAGAAAGTCCCTTTTTTCCATTGCTGATGTTGTTTTCAGTGTTTTTTATCATTTACTATATAAATAAACAATAACTATCTATTTAATTTACACATCATTTAGTTGTTTAATATTTTTTTAGCCTTTAAATAGAGACCAGCGTTCTCTTTTTTGCATTATGGTCGTTCAAAGTGGCCATATAAAAAAAAATACGTACTGTATTATCACTAATACAATATAATTTTTTTATATATATAACTCGGGTTAACAATACCAGCAATGCAGATAAGGGCGTTTCAAATCTATTAGGCCACTTTTTGGACGTTCTGTATATATGGTATTATTAGATAATCACTTATTACTTAAGTAAAAAATTTAAATAATAAAACATTTACTTACAACACTAACTTGTACTATAATTAAAAACAATTGAGGAGCAAACAAATTCAATGGGAGCGTTGGCTTTAAGTTTCAAACACGACTCTAAATTTTCATTTGTTATTTGCCTTCTTTCTTTAAATTATATTTATGCAAGAGAACATAGTCAGCACTTCAAATCCAAACTTTTTTACCTCACTGTAGCAATCTGGAAGCATATTCCATGCGTCGAATATAAGAGCCTCAATTCGCTCAATCTGTCCACTTTTGTTGCGTTTCGTACATACATTTCTGGACCTCCAACTCTTCCAACTTGCTTTTCAACGCAGTCAATTTTCACTATACAGTAACCATTTGCCTAACTATAATTCAGGGTGATTAATGTCTTTTTCACTGAGGAATGTTTATTTCGTATGTATGTACTTATTATAAAACCTAAAAGAGCTTCTGACGAACTGACGACGGTGACGACGCGTGTCACTGGAGTGGTGCAGTGAAAAGCGAGTACAAATGGCTAAGAGATAGAAATGGTGCCTAATCCTCGTTAATCAATTCAGAACGATTTCTTTTTTTTTATTAATAAATAATATTTGCTTATGTAACTAAAGAGTCGCAGCTTCATATCCAAAGAGCCGCATATGGCTCGCTAGCCGCAGGTTGAAGACCCCTGGCCTACACCTTTGCCACAAGCAAGTAGGCGCCTAAACGCTGAGTGGAAACCAGTAGGTACTGTCGCTGCATCTTGTAGCTGTGGTTTACGGTCTACAATTCTATCTCAACAGTTTTTGATTCACATTTCGAACTAAGCTAAATAAGATGACATTTTGTTGTTTATAAAGATTCCATGTTCAATTTGGCTCAAGCATTGTTTGTAGGCCGCGATCTGACTGCTCCCTTATATACGACTTCCCATAAAGTGTATCACGATTTATATTCGTACAACGCCTTATTTTATTATCGGTTTCTTTTATTTTGGTGTTTGATAAAGTTTTAAGAACATCTAAATGGCCAACATGTTACAGTTACAGCTTGAGGTATATACGTAGAGTGTGATAGCTCCCAATTTAAACTACTTATGTCCATATTAACAAGAATTAAAACGAACAGTATGATTACAGGTTATATTTATTGATGAAAAATCAAACAGACAAAATATATGAATTACAAGCTAAGGTGTAGTTACATTTTCAGTCATGCATTAAAATAAAATGAATAACGAAATAGTAAAGTTTAACCATTAGTTTGAAAACAAAATAGACCACAACATTTACAACTACTTACAGCAGTCTATAGCAGACAAACATTTAATTGAAAAGAAAAAACTTAAACTTAAAAAACAGAATAACATTTTTTTACTAAAACTTCCTGACAACTTTTAAAAATCTAATACATATAAATCCTCCGTCTTCCGTAATGGTCAGAACGACTATGAATCGAAAGTAATGTCGTTATCGCCAATAACAGAGCTTTTAAATTTAACTATCCAATTTGAGTTTGTTTTCTTCCGGTTATAGCGATTTTAGCTATTTAGAAACTCAAATTAGTAAATTCAATGAACAAGTCAACTTTTCTAAGAAACTATGAAACAACCTAACAAAAAAAATAAGCTTGACCTGTAGTAATTAAAAATAAGCTTTTATTTTCTAAATAGTTTTGACATTATAACGATGAATAAATGACTTAACTTACATTTGATGACATTTCAAAGTAATAAAAATAATATTCTCTGGTATAAAGAGATAAACTAACATGTATTTGTATTTTAATTAATATAATTATATTTTTTTGCCAGTGGTAAACCCTTAAGGCTGGCAACACTTTTATCGATAAGTGTTTGGTCTGGCATTCCATTTTTATATTTAAAAGAGTAGGGATGTACATCGCGTTTGACGCAGAATGTGCACTTGGCAAAATACGCACTTCGCAAAATGTAAAATTAAAATATTGCAAGCCAACGGTTTTTATTTTCACTGCGTCAAACCCTGTACATCTAAATCTTATATTTATCGAATAAGATTAATTAATATATTTTGACTGACAAAATATTTGACAGAAGTCCTTCGCTCAGTTAACTTGTCACAAGTACTTTTAATACGATCTGTGGTCAGAATCACTGCGTTCGTTTGAACTAGCACCTTTAACAGGAACATATAAATCTATATTATCAATAACTTTACCTTCAAAAGCTATTTAATAAAATATATGTAAAACAATTCGTGGTGACATTAGAAAATGCCAAGACAAGTTTCCGATATCTAAGGCGACAAATAACCATTTGTCATAGTTCAGCAGTAGTAGTTGCATGGGTATTTTGTCATCGTGACAGCTGTCATTCTCATCTAGTCTATGTTTATGTAGAGATAATGGCCATAGACTAGTAGAACAATAGGCGCACATGTCACCTGTAGCGGTTTTCTACAGGAACGTCCTTCTAAAAATACATATATTCTAATCTTATAATATATGCAATTTATGACACATAATTTGGGTTAATTACTATAAAATCGCTTTAATTACCGCCGAAGTCGTGATAATCACTTTAATATATTTGTTACATTGAAAGATTAGCGTCGTGATATTGTATTGACCAATTAAATTGTGGCAGGGAAAGGTCATATCAGTACAAAGAAACTCTTTTGTTGATGGTATGTCTGGAGTTAACACTTTGTAATACTGCACTTCTACATGCAAATCATTCAAAAATGTGGATTGCATCGTTGTACATTTAGGCTTTATAATGGAAATCATTGTCTTCAAGCATCATGAAAAGCCTGAAACAAGTATCATTCATAATGCACTGAACTTTAAGCAATTAATGAAATAAAGTGCACACACGAACGGTAATCAAAGTTACATGTACCATAGTCTCAAGTACAGTAAAAATACTTAATACTAATGCCTACGAAATAAACAAACATATTAGAAATAATGTACATGTTAAAAAAGGTTGTACATTTTGAGAGCGACCTCAATTACAGGGTAAATAATAAAATACCTGTAAGAAATCTATCGAATGTCGCATTCACTATCAAAATGTTTTACATCCTTCCCTTTCCGCGCTGATTTTTGCCGAAATCACTTCTAGGTCTGTTGTCGGTAGTTTTTTTAATGAAAATCTTATAGGTCAAGGCGCCGTTGTTCAAAAAAGTGGAAGCGTAGGCGTGAGGCAGCACAGAACACTTGCCTTCGCTGAAGATGTCTGCGAGCGGCTCGGAGTGCGACATGACCGTGTCACTGTACGTGAACTTCCTGCGTGAGTCGTTCTTGTTGTACACGTGGAGCTCGTACGACCACTTGGAAGCGCTAACCTTGGTGCCTATCAGCTGCACGCTCATGTAGATCCTGCGCTCGGCGGCCGACACCTTCACGTGGAACAAGAAGTTGAAGGTGCCAATGAGTATGAGGTAAACATTCTGGCTGTTGTTAGTAATATTCCGAAGTCGAATCTCGGAGTTAATATCAACAGTTCGCTTTTCAGGGTGACAGGCGTCACAATGTGACGAAAGTTCTTTTAGTTGCCCTTTCCAGAGGCATCCGAGTGGGCATTGCAACTCTTTAAATGGGCACTCTTTGTCATGGATGTCCATTTCGGATATTTTGAAGGACAACGTGCACCCGTTGCTGTTGTTACGGCAGGGCATTCTTTGCTCAGCCACGTATCCCTCTAAGGCAAAGTTCCTCATGGTGGTGATGTTATTGCCACAAATGCCACAGCACCGGCCCTGCTCCTTGCAACTGTTGCACGAACTGTGTCCCCGGTTGCACTGGTAGATTTGTAATCCAAATAAAGATTTGCATGTAGGACACTGCAGATCATTAACAATCGTGTTGTTACGAGGTCTGTAAATAAATAAAATATAATTGAGTACATGGTTTATAAAACATATAGACGTGTGATTCACGGTGGAATAGAGTAGGGTCACCTCATCTGTTCCCGTGGGTTTCGTAAAAGAGGCACTAAGGGATTGGACTGTTATCTATTGGAGAGTATGTATACATTCATGTAGTGGTTCTTTGTCCCTTATTGAGTTAGTGGCACCAAATTCTAATTTACAAAATGTGATAGTTAATTACACCTCTACCCCTTAGGGGATACAGGCGTGAGGATGTATGTATGTGTATGTTTTTAAATACCAGCCTTTGTGAGATGGTACACATACATAATGACACCCCTATCGGTAGTGCCATTAAGAATAAGGGTTCCATTCACTTGTAAGTTTATTAAATGTATTTTTAAGATCTCAATCCTAAGCATCGACAAGTTAGAACAGCTCAATCCCAAGCAAATTCAGTCATTTATGTAAGGTACAGTACAGTTTTACATAATATGTTCATTTATTTAATGGTTGATGTGTCAGTTCATTTGGGAGTTTATAAATAAATCTTACACAATTTCCTTTAATTGAATGAATTACTTTAGGCTCCAAAACGTATCTTGCAAGCTTTTATGGTTATCTCTCATAAGCTGTTTGCAAATTATTGTGGACATACACAACATTATCATAAATATGTATATATTTAATGTGTACAGTCATTATTTAATTTCTTTAAACTTGTCTCTAAGTGACTCTCTTGGAAGCATTTTATATATCGCACTAACGGCCATGTTCCACAAAACAAAACTTAGATTTACGTCATCAAAAGTAAATCAAATCTATTCCATAAGTAGTACTAGCTCCGATTACTAGGCGGCGATGCTTTCACCCGCTCACGAATAAGCGTAAGAGAAGAAGCTATTTGCTAAATATAACTAAAATAAATGCGAATAAAGAATATTAAAAAAATAAATATTTGTACCTGCTAGCTGAGCGATCCCTTGATGGCGCGGATGGACGACTTCTATAAAAAACAAAGAATTTACTGATAGTTGTTAACTCTCACATAGATGATCAGATGAATCTCACTATATTTTTTTATATGATACATATGATTTATTTATCGTGGTAGAGCCATGTTTAGGCACGAATGGGCCCGGCTAGACCGGTGCGATACCATTTATATTTATATGTTGCATTGCATCGAAATTGGTGTGGTTTCCGGAGACCCAACTCCCCCTCCCCCTCTCCTCTTTTCCCTTACCCTCATCCTCCCTCTCCTCTTGCCAATCCCCGTATTCCCTTATCCTTATCAAAGGCGGGCAGCGTAATTGCGACTCTTAAATTTGCAGGTGTCCATGGACGGCGGTTGTCAGTTACCCTTTTATACTCACGTTACCTCGAAACCTTACACCAAATGTCACTTCAACTATTAAGACCTCTCAAATGATGCCTCAGATGTCGACATCCATTAAACCGTCTATCTGATCTCTAGGCCGTGACAAAGAACAGAACAGATCAGGCATATAAAATAAATACTCTTTATTATGCACCAACAAATAAAAGAAAACAAATATACATACATACACACACGCACGTCGGTATCCCCGAGAGGGTAGGCAGAGGCATAACTACCACCCATACTTTGAAGTTAAAACTTACCTATAATTGCTCTAACTCTCTAAATATACACTCACAGGCACAATTAACCGCCCACCTATATTTTTCGTCACCCTGTTTGTTTATGTTAACTGTGGCTTATCTACTGTTTTGTTTTTAGTTAAGTGGGTACTTCAGCAATAAACTAAACACTTAAAAACCCTTATTTCGACCCTTAAACTTGTATCGCCGAAGCGTTTTTAGAATTTAGTATCTGTTTGACATTGTTGCAGTAACGTTACATTGATTACATTTCTTGTTCTTGGCTGCTATCGTGTACGAACATTGTTTAATTTGAGTTTTTAGTGTACGATTATTGTTTGTGACTGAAAAAAATGCCACTGGATGCAACTGGTGCTGCTAGGGCAGTGACTTTAGCTGACGCTGGGTATAGCCAACGTCGCATCGCTCGTACGCTATGTGTACCTCGAACTACAGTGCGGGATGCCATCAGACGCTTTCGGGAGACTGGTTCATACACGAGAAGGCCAGGTCAAGGCCGACATCGGTGCACCCCGGCTCTGGATGACCGCTTTGTTGTCAGTAACGTGCTAAGAAATCGCTTTTGCACCGCTACTGAAGCGCGCACACGTCTGTTTGAGGTGAGAAATGTCACTGTAAGTGAACGTACGATAAGAAGACTGACTGAAAGGAATCTAAGAGCTTTTCGTCCAGCTCGCGATCCACAGCTGCTTGCACATCATCGTAGAGCAAGACTTGCCTTTGCACGAGAATATGCTGACTGGACTACGGAACAATGGAAGAACGTACTGTTCTCAGATGAGAGCAGAATAGCCTTAAGGGGTCCAGATGGACATCAGCGTGTTTATAGGCGCCAAAATGAACGGTTTGCTCCATGTGCAATAATCGAAACCGTGGGTTATCAGGGAGGATCCATAATGGTTTGGGGAGGTATCTCTTACGAGGCTCGTACCGGTCTAGTGGTGTTTGATAGAGGCAGTGTGACTGCTCAAAAATACGTGGAGGAAGTCTTACAAGACCACGTCATACCTTTCGCACCATTTATTGGTGAAAACTTTAAATTAATGCACGACAATGCTCGATGCCATACCGCAAGATCCGTCACTCAATACCTCGATGAGGTCGGGATTCAAGTTTTGCCATGGCCGTCACGCAGTCCCGATCTTAACCCAATTGAGCACATTTGGGACAACCTAAAAAGACGTATTCGAGCAAGAATATCAGCCCCTGCGACCTTACAAGAGCTCAAGACGGCTGCGATAGAGGAGTGGCATAATATCCCTCAGTCGGATATTCAAGACCTCGGAGATGGATTGCCAAACCGACTACAAGAAGTCATCAGGGCCCGAGGTAGTAATACTCATTATTAAAATTTAAATAAAAAGCGGACGATTTTATTCAAAATTAAAGTCATCACATTTTCATGCAAATTTTTTGCAAAATCGATTTTTGGCATATTTTTTTAATTAAACGGTTTTGTTTAAAGACTTTTGTGATTTAATTTATCCTTAATGGCTGCTTTTAACATAACTTCCATCAAATGTGGTCAAAATTTTCCGACTACTGAAAATTGAAAGAAATACAAGCTGGGCGGTTAATTGTGCCTGTAAGTGTATGTAAAATATAATATATAGTATAATATGGGGCCTTATCATAGCATAAAAGTGAATATATTCGTATCTTTATATATGATATCAGCACCTGTGTACATCTATACATATAGGCATAAATTCACTTAAAAAAACCTCTTTCTTGTGCAGTCAGAAAAAATCTTAAGAGATCATAATAACCAGATACACAAAATATTCAATTTATCAAGATCAAATTGTTCATTCATATCCTTTGCAACGTGATACGACTGAAACTGTCGAGTGTTGAACCAACTTATTAACTCAGCAACTTCGCTTGCTCAGATATTTATTTCAGAGTACAATGTTCATTCGGAATGACTCTTTTTTTTTTTTTTTTTTTTTTTTTATATAATCGGGGGACAGACCAACAGACGGGTCACCTGATGGTAAGTGACACCGCCGTCCATGGACACTTGCAACTCAAGAGTCGCAAGTGCGCTGCCCGTCTTTGAGGGTGATGAGGGATAGGGGATGCAGGGAGCGGAAAGAAGAGAGGAGGGATGAGGAGATGGAAAAAAGGAGAAAGGAGATGAGGGGAGTGAAAAGGGGGCGGGGGAATTGGGCCTCCGGAAACCTCACTCAATTCGGGGAAATGCAACGCAAGCGTTACTTCACAACCGGTTTTATGTGAGGCCGTGGTATCGCACCGGTTGAGCCGGCCCATTCGTGCCTAAGCATGGCTCTACCACTGAAAAGACTCAATTTAAGAAAAGAAATATAAAAACAACAACTGACAACAATAAGAATATTACTTATTAAATTTGAACAGCTTACCTTTGAGGTCCATTAGCATTGACAAAGACAAAATCCTGGGCCGGATTAGAATTGATGTTCTCAAAACTAAACGTATTATTACGATTATTCAAATTTGGATACAAATTAGGAGCAGATGGGGCGTTGCCTCGTATAACGCTTTGTAAGTCTTCTCTCGCATAGCTGTATGGAGCACGTTGCCTCTCTGCACTGGGCCTGAGCAATAAAAGAAATACAGTGTAAAGTCTTTATAACGAAACTCAAGGGACTAAGCATTTTTTGGCGTTATAGAGAGTTATCGTTATATGGAGTGAACAAAAAAAAACAACCAAATAAACAAGAATTTTTAAAATGTATGTCTTAGATAATAAATGCTTATAAATTATTGTTCACACATAGTCTGATAACTTTTTCTGACGTTTTTTGCTATGCCAGTACTTGTTTTGTATTATTTTATGTATTCTATTCATATCTAGATATGTGGTGGAATCGTCTTGATTAAACAACAAAAATTTTTCTACCAACTTAGCGGCATCTAGGGCTTGTTGAATTGTTGGTAGTGATTCGGCTTTGTCCACTTGATTTATCTTCTTCATATTGATTTATCGGGTGTTTCCTGACTTTTTGACACTAAATCAACAATTTTCATATCGACATCCCGCGACTCTCCGTTCATTTTACCGTACGTAATTTTTTGACGGTGCTTAAATTTTCCGAGCCAACCTTCAGATGCTTTAAAGTCAATTATGCCAAGTTGGTTGGCAAATTTTTCAGCCTTAGCTTTTACAATTGGCCCCGAGATGGGTACATTATTCTGGCGCTGATTGTTAAACCACGACAACATTGCCTGATCTAAGTCTTCGAATTTTGGCTTTCTTAATTTTTTAGAAGAGTTTCCTTCCAGCGCCGCCTGTAGAATTGTTTTTTGGTTTTTCCAAATGGTAGCAACAGTGGATTGACTTAGTTCAAAACGCTTTCCAACGTCACTTTTCTGTTCTCCCTTTTCAATCGCACGTATCACACAAACTTTTTCGTCAACACTAATCGCTTTCCGTTTACTGGCCATGTTAACAGTTTCAAAGTAGGTTTACGACTTATAATACGATAGGTACCCAGTATGCTTGGTCGAAGACCATCACTTCCGAGAAAACAATGCGTCATACTGCACGTGTTCAAGGCAATTAAGGATAACAAAAGCTAGACCGACCTCGGATGTTTCGGATCTTGAAAGTATTTTGTTACCTGATAACATAACATAAACAATAATACCGATAATAAATATTTACTGTCTACAAATATGAACACATATCTTCGTAATAGAGAATGGCGTATCGCTATAGAGTGTTTCAATATGTGGGTTTTAACGCAAGCCAACCAGGTTGGGCTCACTTCAACGTTACAGGGAGTTTATTGTTATAAAGGATAACGTTATAAAGAGTTTACACTTTATTAATTTGTAACCCGTTTCACTTTTATAGTGTTGTTCGTTTCATTTTTATAATATTAAGTCTAGATCAAAAAGTTACGTGTTCGGGTAAATAGATAGAGAATAGTTTATTGTATACTAAAGATAAGAACGATAGGACATATAGAAGTAATACATACATAATTATTTATCTACAATGAGTGGTCTAATCGCGTTGTACTATCTTTTACAGACAACCGGTGACATAAAGGTGCACAATTACTTAGTCTGGCCATAAATACTGTTACATTTAAAAAGCTATAGCACTTGAACTTAGAAACTGTCATTCTTATATAAATATTCATTGAGTTTTCCCACTTTCGCGGCAATCGGTGTTAAACATTTATGTGATATTACAATTGAGTATTATTACACAAAATAGGTATGCATCCAAAATGCAATTTTTTAAACTCTCCATCAGCTCGGTATTAGTCGAATGTTAGTGTAACAGGCTATTGATATAGGTACAACGAACCTTCTGTTTGTGACAGAAAAAGAGCTTGCCCCACGTAGTATTTTTACGAAAAAGGCGATCTAAACAGTGAAGGAAAGAATTCGAAGAAATTCTGACCGAAAGCAAACTTTTTTTTTTTAAAGTTTATGGTGACAACTATTAAGCCTTATTCTAATACAAAGATCCACAAAACTGTTTTAAACAGTTTGTCTGTGGACTCAGTCGAGTCTCTATATATTTGTATATTAAACATTAGAAATATAATGCCAATATATATAAGTATGTATATGAATAACCTGATATGTAATATACATTTATATGTAATGATTAGCCTGATATATATATTTATATTATTATATACAATACGAAAGCTTTAAGTTTATTTTTGTTGAGTTCTCGTCTTATATCGACAGGCAAACTGTTTAGTAGGTACATATGGTATACGTCTTCTTAGCATTCTGTCACCATAGTATTTGTTAACTCTCGATACGTGGACCTTACCGATAGTTATCGACGCTGTTCTGTGAGCGAATCAAGCGATAAATTATGCTCCTGTCTGATAGCCATGTCGGTTTTTCACTATGTTTTAATTTTTATGTTGCATATTTTTTCACTTATTTTACTTTCCATCAGGCAAAGTGGAGTCATTATGATAGGCTTACAAATAAAAAAAAATAAAATAAAAATAGTTTTCTAGTCATCTTTACAACTGTTGTTAGTTTTATTGTTTGCCAGTAGTTAATTTGAAGTGTTTCTATTTTGTCTATATAACTTTTAAAAGTTAAGCCATAACAAAGCATTATAGTAGTAGAGCCTTGCTTATTTACGAATTGGACGGCTCGACCGGTACGATACCACAGCCTCACAGAAAATCGGTTGTAAAGTAACTCCTGGTTGCATTTCCACGATCCCTTCTCATCCCTCATGGCGGCCTGGTGAGATGCTTTTTCACGCCCCGCTTGACCCCGCCCGAAAAGACCGGGGATCAAAGTGGGAGGGAAACACGTGCGCTGGTAGTGAGTTCCAAGCTTTAACCGATCGGCTCAGATAGAAAGAGCCGAACCGTTTAGTTTGAGATCGTATATTTGCCACTCTCAAACGGTGAATCCTCAGGCCAGCACGTGTTGTCGTGTAGAGAAAGGGAGAAAGTGGGAAAAATTGGAAGAACTCGTCAGAACACTCCGTGATGTAGGTGATAGAGGACTGCCATAGAAGCGACATCTCTTCGCAACTGCAAAGGCTCGAGGGACTCGGTGATCAGGACTGTCAATAATGCGAACTGCGCGCCTCTGCAACCGATCGACAGCGTCAAGCAAATACTGCGCATAGCCGTCCCAAAGATGAGAGCAGTACTCCACGTAGGAGCGAACCTAGGGCTTGTATAAAAGACACAGATGCTCGGCCGAGAAGAACTGTCTCACCTTGTTCAATATACCAAGCTTCCGCAAGGCCGCCTTAGTGACGCTCTCGATGTAATAACGCGGATTGAGGTCCCGGCAAATGTCCATACCCAGGATACTACCTAACCCTGTCCTGCAGTGGCAGTTGAGTGTTCTGAAGAGTAGGAAGGGGAAGGAATGGAGACTTTTTGTTAGAAAACGCGCACGCCTTGTTGTTACGATTGCTTTCTCGAATAGAAATATTTTTATAACAATCTTTATAAATATTTTGGAATATTTGGCGAAATTCCATATACAATTTCATAGGACATTAAATATTTAAAAGTTGTTCGGCAGCGTGCCGACGACTCGAAGTCGATGCGCTGTTGCTGCTTTTTTAGCAAACACTTTTTTACACTTTGAACACTGTATTATAGTAGTTAGCTATAATTTAGTAAACATGTAAGTGTTTGCGAGCCGCGCATGCGCGATGCGATAACGAGAATGACGAATGACGATCCGTTCCGACTTTATCTCGGGATTCACAGAAAAAAATTACTAACCAGATTTTTTTACTAGTGAGCAATATTTTAACAAGGAGATTAACCAAGTCTATGCTAAAGGCTCTATAGAAGCTTCCCAATTAGTCGGCAGAGTACAACGTGGACATTATCCGACTTCAGTGATGGTTTTGGTGGGGAGTTAGCTATCAAGGAGTGACTGAGCCATATCTTTGTTACAAAGGTGTCAAAACATCGGCACAAGTGTATCAAGCATTAAGTGAAACGAACGGTTTTGACTTCATCAGAGCTGAGGCCGTCATATTCGCTGAATTATGATTTATGGGCCGTTCTAGAGAGTATGGCATGCTCTTAACGCTATGATAATTTGGAGTCCCTAAAAGAATCCTTAAGATTGGCAGTGAGGCATTTTCTCATGGAGAGAGAGCGTGTTTATATTGGTAACTGGCCTCAACGACTTAGAGGACTGTATTAAAGCCAATGGAGATCATTTTGATATATACATATTTTTAACTCAGATATCATCCTAAATATTACAGGCAGGTCTACATGTACTAATTTGATGGGTTACATATGTGACATTGTAGATACTATGGATGGGGTAGGGAGGTGCATTCTGTAGATACTGATTTCAAAAAAGCTTTTGATTTAGTGGATCATAAGCGTCTTATAAATAAGCTTGCAAATTCAGGCATTCATGGGTCATTGCTCAGATGGTGTGAATCTTACATACAGAACCGTTCGCAGTTGGTACATATCCGAGGATTTAAATCTGACACATTCTCAGTTCCTTCAGGAGTTTCTCAAGGACCCCATCTCGGGCCTCTTTTTTCTTAGTTTATGTAAATGATATCAAATATTTTATTCGCTCGAAATTTAGATTATATGCCGATGATTTGAAAATCTATCGAACTATCAATGACCAAAATGATATTTCAATCCTACAATCCGATATTGATGCGGTGCATGAATGGTGTCTTCAAAATCGTATGTTTTTAAACTTGGATAAATGCTATCACATCAATTTTACTACGAAAAAATTACCAACTCAGACTACCTATTTAATAAATAATGTTCCTCTAAAGGAAGCCACTAATATTCGCGATTTAGGCATTATCTTAGATAGCACTTTAAGTTTTAGACCTCCCATTGATGACATAATTAGAAGGGCTTCCAGACTTGCCGGTTTTGTTAATAGACAAATGAAAATATTCAGGCAACCAAGTCTCACAATTCTCATTTATGACACTATTGTTAGAGGAATTCTGGAATATTGCTGAATTGTATGGTGTCCTGGTTATCAAGTGCACATTGATAGAATAGAACGCATACAAAAGCGTTTCTAATACTGCTTAGCATTTAACAATGTGTGTCGCCAATTAACATCATATAAACAATGTCTCTTATTTTATGAAATGGACCCACTGAGTACACGTCGTAAGGCTGCTGATATCAAGTTTCTATATAAGCTTATCCATGGCTTAGTGGATTCTCCTGATGTTCTAGAGCGCATTTCATTATCCGTACCTCGTCCCGAAAGTCGATTATCCAATCGCAAAACGTTCCATCCACCAAACGTGAAAACTAATCTCGGCCAACACTCACCTATTTACCGCATGACTACCTCATTAAACAATATACGTAATAGCATAGATGTGTTTGTTCGTCACGATTCTTTAGCCTCATTTAGAAAAAATGTACTATGCACCTTTAACTCATAATTTGTAACTTTTTATTCAGGGATACTAATTAAGTCTTTCAGTTAGGACCCTCTTAGTTTGTAGTTGGTGTGATGACATAACCCTTTATAACAGCATGCTGTGTTCACACCTAGTAGGGTACAATTAAGCAAAACTATACATTATAAGTTATCAGTATAAGTTATATTAACGATTGTATCCAGTTCTGTGGTCCAAATATAAAAAAATAAAAATAAAAAAAAAAATCCCCCCATCTCTAAAAAACGAGATCGCTCGGATCCGTCCAACTACAGACCCATAGCCATCACCTCCTTGTTCTCCAAGATATTGGAATCCATTGTGAACTGCCAGCTCCTCCGGTACTTAGAAGACCACCAGCTTCTCAATGATCGACAATACGGCTTCCATCGGGGACGTTCAGCTGGTGATCTTCTCGTTTACTTGACTCACCGGTGGGCACAGGCGATGGAGACCAAGGGGGAAGCGTTAGTTTGCACGTGGCAAAGGCCTTCGATCGGGTCTGGCACAAAGCGCTCCTTGCGAAGCTTCCTTCCTATGGGCTTCCTGAGAAACTGTGGCTAACCAGTTTTCTTACAGACAGAAGCATCAAGCTCGTTGTTGACGGTGCATGCTCCGACTCCAAGTCTGTTAATTCTGGTGTCCCACAAGGCTGTGTGCTATCACCCACGCTGTTTCTTCTGCATATCAATGACATGCTGCAGATTAGCAGCATCCATTGCTATGCAGACGATAGCACGAGTGATGCCCTTCACACCGGCCGCGCTAACATTTCTCGGGTAAACGTCATCGAAAGCCGATCCAAACTTGTGTCTGAAATCGAAACTTCTTTATCAAAGTTTCAGATTGGGGTCGACTTAACCTAGTCCAGTTTAACCCCACGAAAACACAGGTCACCGCTAAAAAGATGCCATTGGTAGTATCACCACAATTTGAGAGCACTTCCCTAACTGCATCAGCCAGTATCGGAATCATTGGCGTCGATATATCAAGCGAAGTCCAGTTTCGCGGTCACTTAGAGGGTAAGGCCGTATTAGCCTCTGGTGTGCTAAACAGATCGAAACAGTATTTTACTCCGGCCCACCGCCTGCAACTTTATAAGGCTCAGGTTCGGCCGCACATGGAATACTGTTCTCATCTCTATGCAGGTGCATCCCAGTACCAGCTTCTACCTCTTGACAGCATTCAACGGAGAGCGACTCGCATCATCGACTGCCAAGATATTTCTGATCGGCTTGACACCTTGGCGTTGCGTAGAGATGTAGCTTCACTCTGCATCCTCTATTGCTTGTATGATGGGGAGTGTTCAGAGGAATTGTTCGGACTTATACCGGCTGCAAGTTTCCGCCATCGTCCTACGCCACAAAATATCCATCTCCACCACCTGGACGATTGGCACTCCACTACTGTGCGCTTTTGCAGAAGCTTTTTACCTCGCACAACAGCCTATGGAACAAATTTTCGCCTGCCGTATTTCCGAACCGATACGACCTTCAAACCTTCAAGAAAAGAGCGTACTCCTACCTAAAAGGCCGGCAACGCACTTGTGACTCTTGAGTTGCGGGTGTCCATGGGCGGCGGTAGTCACTTACCAACTTAAAAAACTATACTGTATAAATATGCACAGATAAAGAAGGTTATATACGAGGGTGAATAAAAATGTTCCTGAAAAATAAATAATATTTTTTGTGTAGTTTGAGTAGTTTTATTTAGTATTTTTTTGCAGCAAAAAAATTGAGCAGACCCTTGAAGAAAGAAGCAAAAAAATTGAGCAGGGTTCCCTGATGGTAAGTGACTACAGCCGCCCATGAACACCCGCAACTCAAGAGTCACAAATTGTCGGCCTTGAACGGTTCAGTATTAGTAGTGTTCAGTATTAAAATTATTTTATTTCATGAAATCTTATAGCCTGTATGAATTTCGAGCTATTGCTTATACTTCCCGATCACTCTGTATAAGCAATATTCTTCCTTCCCTTTCTTTCAATCCTACCTTTCCTTTCAATGTACTCCAATTTTCGCATCCAATCCCCTAAAGTGCCAGGATGACGGCATTAGGTTTGCCCCCTGTTGTCTATTGAAGTACAGGCGTGAGTATGTGTATACATTATGTATGTATGAATTTTGAGAAGTGATGTTGCGCGACAGTAATATGAGCATATCTATGAAATAAAACAGACTACTAAGATTTAATGACGCGGATGCTATGTATTGTGCCTACGATATCCCTTCTGTTTGATTAATCTGTGACTGACGCAAGGCGCCCATTATTTGTCCTTGTCGCACTGCAGTTGCAATCATATTCTCTATCTTTCTCTTAACGTAACTTTAATAATAAGGGATTTCATTTAATGATTTCGGTAAATTGGCAACAAAACCATGACAAAATACAAATATTACGTACTTATAAATATTTACTCGTGGTATGTAACCCCTTCAATCTTATTTACCTTGGAACCATAGTTTTTTCACCTTTACACACAACCCTTGCATTTTGGTAATAATATTAATACTTCACGAAGCCGCATTGACGTGTTTATTCGCTAGGTTTTTCCGGACCGACTAAATGAAATCAGGACAATTGTCTACATTTATCTTTAAGAATTAGCGCGCGCTAGTGCGATATCTACCTTTTTTACATAATATCATTGATGAGCTGTGAGTATGCTTGTTAGGTGATATTTGATTGACTACGCAATGATGACGCAAACGCTGTTGCTGCTGTATGTTCTGTTTTTGGGTGCAATTTATCTAATAAGCATGTTTATCAGCTTTCTGGTTACTATAGTACAAGTTCTGCTTAGTTTGAGATCAGACGGCCACGTGTAAAATGTCAAGGTCAAACTATAAGTTAGTTTTTAGTTATATTCTTATTCTTACCCTGGCATCGATGGTCCTTCAGTCGGGTTCTGTACGTATTGCATGGGTTGCTGCGCGTACGTGGGTTGTGGGCTGTAGGCAGGTTGCGGGTTATAGGACGGTTGCGGGTTATAGGACGGTTGCGGTTGCACCGGAGGCGGATTTACGAAGGTAGGTTGAGTTTGATTAGCGGTTTTTGCCTGGTCCATGACTTCCTGACATTTTTTCTCATACATCTTTCTCTGCTCATTCAGTAGTTGACGCACTTGGGCTTGAGATAATCTTTGCCTTAAACAATGTAAGTAGTAAAAGGAATATTAATAAACTTATTAGGTACTTATGAATACTACAATAGATCCCCTCACTTTGAGTACACTCACACAGATGTGCATACAGAAACTCACTAAAACCTATTACAGTGACGGGCCAACACGGGCATCTGGTCCCGGGGGCCTCCATTTCTCTTCATCAAATCCTAAAAATGGCTCTCATTATGGAGGTCTCATATATATATATATATATATATATATATATATATATACATATATATATATATAAGATATGACTCCTTACAGATGAACTACTTTATTTTGTTATTTATTTAATAAATAAGAAATATTTTCTTAACTATAACTCACTTCAGTGTGTTTAAGTTATAAAATTTTTGTAAATTTCTGTAAAGTATACATGCTTATATTAAATGAATACAGTTGTTTTATTTATTTTTTTAATGTAGGTATATAAAAAAAATAGTTCAAAAATATCAATTGCTGCCTGCCTGAGCTACGGTAAACCTGTGTTTCAGGCATCTTTTTAGTATTCACATTTATTTATTAATTTAAACTAAAAATAACAGATTCATTTATTAAATTAACGGGTACAAAGGCAAATCTACAAAAATAATATTAAATATTATACACTACCAATAAACACAAACTAACCCAGTAATTGGCTACTTTTTATATAAGACTACTCCTGCTACTGCTAGTTTTATTACTACTTTTTTTACTGGGTTCAGTTCCCATTTTACTTATATACTGCACTTCATAGTTTTTTTTTTACTGTTCTAGGCTTTTTGCTAAAAGCTAAAATGAAATTGATTTAAAAAATATACATTACTGTTTATGTTTTTATCTTTACTAATATTATAAAGCTGATGAGTTTGTTTGTTGACCGCGATAATTTTTGAATTTGAATCAAAATCCACATTACAGAAAATGAATCCACATGCAAAAGCTATTTTACTACTAAATAAGTAATTAGTAAAGTGTATTAGAATGTGTTAGCAAAAATTGTACTGCTAACTGGACTTACTCAGCAAGGCATTGACATTTGTATGTAGAACAAAGGTACTTTTGTAAACTACTAATAGAAGCTATGATAAGCTATCAATAAATTAATTGTTCTTCTGTTGTTTCTAGAGTGTTGGAAAAGTATTGTGCTAAGTAAATACTTATTTTTAATAAACAAGTCAATATCAAGTATCCCATCAAAAAACAATATTACATACTATACAATCAGTGATATAAGGATTTTAGCCATACCCCATTTTTATTTGATTCCATTCAGGCTTTCAGAACTTATGGTGGAACAAAGACATTCACATACATACAGGAATCCTAAGACATTGCAAAACCTTTTACAGGCAGTTGTATAAAAGGAAAGTAAAATAATAAATTAAACATTATTGAAGATTGTTTTAAATTGTACTAATTAATTTAAATATTTGAGCTTTTGGTATCCTCACTCATTTAGCATAATACAATACCAGGATGGCTCTTCCACAAAAAAAAAATATGAAAGTCACTTAGTATATAGTTAATGTAGCCAATAATCAGCCCTATTTAACATTGAAAAGGCACAGAATTTAAGGTTCCACGAAAATATTATCAACCATAATAATAAGGGAGCAGAAAATACTGACACTTGGAAGTTGAGAAAGAAAATTAAAAAAATTGAAATCAACTTGGAAATATCAATAATTATACAGTTTTAAATATCTACAAATATATATCACTTGGGTATTCGATAAGTACCTACATTGAGTTAGAAAACTTATATATTTTCTGATTCATAAGGCATTCAATAAAAGTTTAAATTAAATAGAAACACAAAAGTATAACGCTTTCTTATCGAATTAAACAAAAGAAATAAACTTACTCTGCCCTCGGAGAATTCGAAGATTGATCGTTACCCATTGTAATTTAGTTTAGAGAAACACTTGGAACTTGATTAAACTTCTTAGTTAAAAGAATAACTGACAACAAACAACGCACAGATCCTTTTAACAACAACGCTTGGACTCGACACGCTATTTTTGTCACTCACAAGGGACTAAATGCAGTGTGGCATATATAAATACTTGCTGATTATAATGCACTTAACTAAGTACATTATACCGTACCATAGAGTCACTAATTTGGGGATGTTCGTGATCATAGCTTAATTTGTGTTTAGGTGTCGATAAAATAATATTCCAGCGCCGTAACCGCAGAACAAACAGAGTGAATTGAAAATAGAAACCTGTAATTCTATAAGAGTCCTTAGGTTATAGTAAGAGTTACCGATGGTTATCAGCATACATACACATATACTCACGCCTGTATTCCCGGAGGTGTAGGCAGAGACGTAATTGAACATTTTGTAGAATATAATTTAGTCCCATTCACTAAATAGCAATTTACGTAATAGAAAGCTTATTGCCGTCCGTCCGTCCGTCCGTATTGAAAGGAAAAGGAGGATTGCAAATGAAGGAAAGGGAAGTTACTTATAAGGATGGATCGGGATATTAAAACAAGTCATACTTATTTTACAACAAGTTAGTACGTAAAATTTAAACAAATTTAATTTTTAGATGAAAAAAGTATTTAAAGTTATTCCTTGTAGACAACAAAATAAAAATATATCCCTTTAAACTGTTTACAATCAACATAATCTTCTTCACATTTGAAGGTTGTCAAATATTTGTATTGATATAACTTTAGTGAATCCAAATCATAAAATAAACTTCAGTGGTAGTATTAATCGATGAAATTTATCGTTACTATCATCACTACGGACCTAACATCGTAACATTACAGAAAATTCCCAACCATAAACAATAGCAATTGCTATTGTTTATGGTTTGGAATTGCCTATGGCTTTTCTCATATGTACTTGATCACTATATAGTTATGTTAACTTTTGTGGTACAAAATAAAGTTCAACTTCAACTTTTGATTGATGGCTTTTGTGTAGTTGCCACAATTCTGCCAATGTCATGAATCCATAGGACCAGCCGTCAAAGGATTTTATGTAAAGCTGTAGTTTTAATAGATCCATAGGAAAAATATTCCAGGTATAACAATAATAAAAATGAATAAGTTGGAGTAAATTTATGAACAAAAATATGAAAAAAAACATAATAAAGTTACTGGTACTTAATGTTTTAACTGTCTTGTTGACAGCAAAGAAAAATGAATTATTCTTTTCTATTCGCTTTTAAGTAAAACGACAATGCAAATATATTTTGCTAGTACGTATTTCTATTATTTCAAATTTCACTACATATGTATATTATATTCAAAAGATACGGTCAAGTTACGTAAAAAGTGTAATTAAAGAAACATTTTGTTAATTATTATTTACAAAATGTTTCTTTAATTAGTTTTGAAATTAAAAAAGATTGGAATTTTTACAATTGGACATTAAATCATGAATATCTCATGTGATCTGTCTATTACTCTAACTATGTATAAATCTAGACAATTTTGTCAATTTATAGTCATGCGTCATAAACTTAATAATTAAATTATGAATGATAATATATAAAGGAACTGTTAATTAATATTATTTTAGAAGCCTGTATTTGAAAGGTATTTTTAAAATTATTCGCTTCAATCATATGAAGGAATAAACATTTAAAAATTGGCAACGAACGATGTTCACTTCATTTAGTTGACATTGAACGTCATTGAATAGAATTAATTAAGTGTTTGTTTGAGAATCATGTTCTAGTCTTCAGCAGTCTAGTGATAGTGTTCTGGGCACTAGGTCTAGTATTCTATGATCAAGTTACACTGCTGCTTTTTTATTAAGCCTGTTTGTTATATTACACACTATTTCTTGTTAATTAATATAAACAATTTAAATTAAATAAAAATGCCTCACTTCAGAATTGAAACTAATCTATCAAGTAATAAAATTCCAGAAGATTTTGTACTAAAAGCGGTACCGGTACTAGCGAAGGCACTCGGAAAACCGGAACAGGTATTTTGAGAAATTATATACTATGCCTTTTTTATTTATATTAATAGAGCTACATTTACTTTTTGAATATGTAACATAACTAGAAAAAATAAACGTGTTAAAAACGATATGTCTGCCTCAGTGCACTAGCAGATGGAAAAATTATGCCTTGGTATTTAGTTAAAATCTGCAGTGATACATACTCATTAGTTTAATTCTGGTAGCTACTATGTGGACTTTTTCAATGAAAGTTATAAAAAAGGAACTAGAGAGGAGTAACCACTCTACCACAAAAAGAAAATATAAAAATAAGAAACTAAGTATTAATGTGAGCATATGCAGGAGATTGTGAAATCCCCTGCTTTTTTTATAACATTATTTTATGCAATAGTTTAGTAATAGCATTCAAAAATTATTTATTTGTTCACCTTGGCAAATGTAGAAATTTTACATTTCAGTCTCTTGTATGATTGACAATAACTTGAGTAAGTCTTGTAATATTATACTTGTGTAATTAACACACACACACACACTTGGAGAAGCTGTTTGGTTCACAGTAGTGTAGAATAAGGTCAGAGTTGAACACCCCTATCTTTGCAAGACTACAATTAGATATTTTTATAATTGAGAACCTTAAATTTTATTTGAACTTTTTTTCAGTACTGTGTAGTATCTGTCATTCCTAATGTGGCCATGAGTTTTGGTGGTACTACAGAACCATGCGCTATTGCAAACCTAATGTCTATTGGAGCGCTAGGAGTTGAGCAAAACAAGAAACATGCTAAAGTACTCTTTGAGCTGGTAGAAAAAGAGCTGGGGATTAAGAATGACAAGTAAGTTGCTATATCAAGGCTATTATGACTTGTTATGTTACTACAAGCCTCTGCTTATGTCTTATGAGCTAGACTAGGTTAGTTGTAAGTGCTAACCCTATAATTTGTGTTCTTCTGGCAATGAGTATTTATAATTGAATTATCATCAGTTAAGATGTTATTTTCATTATCATTAATTAAGTTGTTGTTTTCATTATCCTTACATAATCCTTATGTTTTATTATCATCATAATAATACTGTAAATTTGTTTGCCGTGTATTTTTTGATGGAGTAGAATAGGGGCATCCCATCTATTATCATGGGTATTGCAAAATGCTACTAAGAGATCAGACAGTCTGATGATAATGATGATGTAGCCTTTTGTCCCGAGCTGATTCCTCTTTGTTTGGTCTTATAGTTTATAAAATGTCTCTTAGCTTGGTGTGTTGCTTGACATAGGCCTCCTCCAACTGCTTCCATTGCTCTCTGTCTGCTGGGACTCCTGTCCAGTACGGTCCTAGTGCAAGGTGAAGATTATCTTCCCATCTTCTTAGTGGACATTTCCATTCTCTTGCACCATCCCTTGAGTACCATAACATGACCTGTTGGCTCCACTTGTTTGCTCTGCACCGTAACATGTGTCCTGTCCAGCCCCATTTTAGATGGTCGATTCGCATGAGTATGTCAGAAACTAAGGATTTCTGTTGTATCTCTGCTGAGGTGATTTTGTTGCTGAGCTTTAGTCCCAACATACTCCTTTCCATCGGACATTGGCACTTGACAAGTTTTCACGTTGGCTTTGGGTGAGCGACCAGGTTCCACATCCGTATGTCAGACATGGGAGGATGCACGTGATGAACGTTTTCCGTTTAGTGGATATACTCAAGTCTTTGCTTTTCATTATTTCTTTGAGAGACCAGTACTTCTTCCAACCACAAGCAATTCTTTGTTTACTGACGAGAGTAGAGTAAACTTATAACGGCTTATATGGTATCATTAAATAGGTATTGAAACAAGCTTTAATTTCATAATAAAAAAAAAAGTATTTTTTATATATAAACAAAAACAATTTGCAAAAAATATCACATGTGCGATTTCATTGCACCCGATTGTAGTTTACAAGATGCGACAGGTGTCGATGTATATACTGTAGTCTTATCCTATCGCTACAAGCGATTTCTTACAGGCTGCCAGTGGATTAATTATTATCTCTGAATGTAAAACAAAATATAAATTTTTAATATAACAATCTTTGATAAGAAGAGGCTAACAAAGGCAATCTTAATCTAAAGATCTGTTAGTATGATTACTTATTTCTACCGTGGATTTATGACGCACACTCCATTTACACAACAAATGAACCTGAGAAAAAGTTACAATAACATTAGAAGTACTATGGGATAAATGAATTCAGAATACTAGGCAGTGAGTGTAGAACTTAGTACCATATTACGTATTTACTGTTTTTTTTTATGCTATAGGGCGACAAAGGAGCAGACGGGACACTTGCAACTCATGAATTACTAGAGTGCTGTCTGCCTTTTAGGGTAGGTAGGGTAAAGAGGGGAGGGGAAAGGGAATTGAGCCTCCGGTAACCTCTCTCACTAGGTCACAAAATGCAAGCATTGGTTAATAGCCGGTTTTCTGTGAGGCCGTGGTAATTCCGGTCGAGCCGGCCCATACGGGCCGAAGCATGCTTCTCCCACTGTATAGATGGTTGCCTCTTTTATTATATACTGAAAATAAGCAGCAAAGCACTACCAGCATTGAAATTGTTATATTACATTTAAAAAAGTTACTTTTCCATGCCATCTATAAACATTGAAAGGTTTTTTGTACCAGGTTCCAGGAATTTTTGTTGGAACGGTGTGTTTGAATCGAACTGTCTGAAATCATATGGTGTCACTGCGTCTTAATTTTTTTCTTTTAAATGCATCTTTATTCTATATTTAGAAACACCCTGATCAATACGTTTAACATAATGATTGAATGAAACCCGCGAGATTTATGGTTATAAGAGGCGTCGTAATTTTTTAAGTAAAGTCGTTTTACGTTGAAATAACTTCTGTAATTTTTACGTCATAAAGTTCCCAATTGACTTTGAAATAAAGTAGATAGTCGCCCTCGTAATAAAACGTAATCCCATCCCTCAAATCCCTGTAATCCCGTCATCGAATTCTGACGTGTTGTGACAATGGGAAAACCGTAGTAGGTAATACTTACGAAAAAGAAAAAAAAATACATATAGTCGAACACAGAACCTACTCATTTCTTGTAGGCCGTGTAAAATTCATTCATTCATTCATTTTAACTTGAAGTATACATGTGTACATATATAACTCTTTATATTAATCTAACCATGGCTGCAGTGTTTAGTAACTCTTAGCCACAGAGCCATTGTTTTAAGACTTACTTAGTAATAAGAATAACAATGTATTGATGCAGCTGAATAAATAAAATTTATCTTTTGTTGATATTACCTACTTGATATGAAGCTTGTGTTACATATATGTTTAGTAATTAATGTGGACTATTGGACTGTCAATAAGACCGACTGTGTAGGTATAGATGAAAATTACTTACTAAATATACTTATTAAATACATAAATAGGTAGAGGCTTACTTTTTAAAGACATCCACACTAGTAATTATTTCTGTGTCACGGGGAACAACAGATAGACCCAGACTCGAAACTATTTATCGAACCCACAATTTTTATGTGACACGTGAGTCCGGTGACACAGAGTCGCGAAAAATGTCTGCATGAACCTAAGTCTAACCTAACCTACACACATAATAATGATGATGGTTATTCTGACCCAGTAACGTAATAGGACGTAAGACTATTGCTGTGAACCATGCACATTGGGACTGAAGTATAGGACTTTGAAGTGGGAATGGTACGTACGAAAAGAAAGCATAATGGAAACTGATTAAGACTTAAATTTATTATAATATATGGTTATACGAGGGTATTCGGGGATGCCCGACCAGACTAGCGTTCTGCCGCGACGGTTGCTTGGACGGACGGACGGCTGATTGACGGCCGTCAGTTACAAAAGTAAAACCGTAAAAATATACAGATTTATTCAAGGACTTCATTGAGTTAATCCGTAACACTCTCGAAAGTTTTAATACATACATAATTATTACATAGATTGTGTGCAAGCAGTTTGGGTTTCGCATACCTACTTAAATCTAGAATGCAGTTGCGGTGAACATTACATTATCTTAATACATACGGCAGTATGTATATCAGTAGAGTAGATAGGGCCATTCCGTCTCTACCCGGCGGTGTCGTACAAGGCGACTATGTGATCGGATTGTTATGTATCAAACAGTATATATATACAGTCATATAATGTCCGGATTTGGGCAAAAAGTGGTCGTTTACGACTGTGATGAAATGTTGCGTAATTTAACTAATATTACATATATTTTTATTCTTTCAGGATGTATATAACATTCGAGGATAACCCTACGGGAAACGTTGGGTTCAAGGGTACCACCTTCCACGCTATTTTTGGATAAAGCATCTGGCACAAATATTACAAATCGGGGATAGTTCAATGGCTGAAGCATTTTGAACTATACTGAGAGTAAAATTGATTATTTAATTTTAGAACGCATATTGTAGATTTTTTTTAAACAATGTATTTATTTAAATATTTTAAATACTGGTCTATTTGCAGGCAAAAGTATCATGTAACTTTATCTTATTATTATATTTTTTATATTCGCTGATAATTGTATCAAAACGTTCATTAAAATTCTATTTAATATAATCTTCTGATAATATGTTGATATTGTTGTCTATGGATGAAGCATATTTTATCTATTTAGTAAAATAATGTAGGTATAACTATGCATTAACAAGCTGACCCGGCGAACTTCGTAACTCCTCAATCTATTTCCTTAAAAAATATATTACTTTTGCTCTTCTGAGTAACTATCTATCTAAAGACAGCACTAAACAAAAATGCGACCTTAAAATTTTAAAATATGTAAAACAAATTCAACGCAACTGCAACAGTTCAACAGCACCCAATAAAAAAACTAATAATACATATGCCTCAGTCATCACCTAATTACAAAATCTGTAAAACTATAAACATACACTTAAAAAGTCTGTTTATTTTAAGAAGACGCACGTCTTCTTCTTTTTCGGTGCGGTGGTCGCATCAGGCGAGTCCCGTCATTGATGTGGGAAACGCCATTGAATTTATTATCACGAGCGTGTGTTTTTAATTTGGGAAACCTCCTAAGATATTCATTGAAATTAGGTCTATTGTGTAATGGATTATCGCGATGTGCAAGTTGATAAGGATTAATGACCTATCCGTCGTAATTTTTATCAATTATTGTCATGAAAATCCGTTCCGAATATTTCTGGATTCTTGAGGTTCGAAATCTAATTGGGTTAATGTGGATACATGGTGTCCATGTATCCATACTAAACATATTTTACTCTAGCTTTGATTGCGTATTTGCTAAGCTAGTTTTAGTTCGGAGCCTTGAAGATTTTATTTACTGTATTTATCTAAATAAGCATGTAATACTCTAATGCAACTTAAAAATGTGGATTGGGTCGGCAATAAAACTACCCATTAACATGTCATCTAGTAATTCCTTCATAATAATATTTACTTCACTGTCCAATCTCTTTCTAATAACACACACACACCAGCGCACGACTGACTTTGGCAGAATTGTCGATACCGCCATCCTTGCCATAAAGAAAAGAAAGAAGAAAGAATAATTAAATAAAAAAAACTGTCGGGACTCTGCTAACATTCACAATAATATGCAAGCTACTGCAGATACATATCAAAAAGGTACAAATATAATGTCAAAAAGAATACCTGATTCCTCAGCCATTTGCTATCGTTATCGTTTCCATTAATACTGTTATTTTTTTATTATTTACTATATTATAGAAAAGAATATCGTTACTTAGTATAATGGATAAGAAAAAAGTGTTATTGGTACTGAAATATATAAATTAAATAATATACTGTTTTTTTTTAATAATACACAGGTGTAATTATCAATTTTATTTCATCGACAAAATTAGTGTTCGTGATCTGTGAGTCAGTGACAGTGACTTAGCGGGCACAGGCTGTCACTTTAACATCCAATTAATAAAAAAAGCATTAGACCAGATCAATATTAAAAGTAGTAAAGTATGAAGCCGTATTATATTTTACATTCATTTCAAAAAAGTAAAACAGTTTTTTCTAAGATTTTACCGATGCCTGTCTAATATTTTAAATAAAATCATTAATGAAGCAAATGATTTTATTTAAGACAGCACCCAATTTATTATATAAACACAAATAATTTTTCGCATTATATCACAACCAATACAGGGTGCTATCAATGGTATTATACAGCCTGTACCCTACTACAATAAAATCTGTAATACACATTTATTAAAATTTTGCAAAGAAATGATAAATTTGTAGCAGGCTGTAAGGTTAGTATATTTTATTTTAGTAAACATTTGATACACTTGCTTGTAAACTCTTAAAAAAGACAGTTCTTGATAGGGAGGTTTTGTTAGTTGAAGTTGAGCTTTATTTTAAGCCTTGAAGAACCAAATTACATAGGTTTACACATGATGATGAACCATAGTATATCCTATCTGGCTCGATTGGACTATCTATTATGTAAACAATAAATTTAAAAGTTTCAGATATACATACTGTATCAAGTTTTTATGAAATAAGGCTAGTATACACTTATCTCAATGATTGAACAAAACCAAATATCCACAAAATAAGTATAATTTATCGTTACCACATATTCTAATAGTAAAATTGCGTACGGTTTACCTTGATAGGTATATTACAATATCACAAACTATATATTTAAGAAATAAGTAGAACATTACATACCTACAAAAAATAAATTAATTTAAGTGAACACATCGAGTTCGTATTTTAAAATTCATATCTTAAAAAAGGTCACTTGAAATCAAAGATGGACGGCACAAAATGCGAGTGTCAGGATATAAATCAATAGGTAGGAATCAGTTTTTTTTAAAGCTGTTTAATAAATCACATTGTTGATTTTGCCGCCATTTACATAAATGTCCATAAGGGTGAGGTTAGACCTCCTTGATTTTGTAACACATTTCGTATTTAATAATTAACATCTTGTAGTAACATGACTCAAAAGTTCATCACAATACATAAGAAGTTACAGCAGTAAGTTAACAGCTTATTACTAAGCTCCAAATATTTATTTATACATATTTAGATGCGGCTTAGGTGATACTTAATATAAATAAAATTATATAATTACAATTCGACATCTATATGTAAAAATATAACAAATTTGGGAGAACCATGCTTAGTCACGAATGGGTCGCCTCGACCGGAGTATTCGCCACAGCCTCACACCGGAAAACCGGTAGACAAACAATTCTTGCACTGTATTGCCGAGTGAGTGAGGGTACTAAAGGCTCAATCCCGCTTTCCCCTCCCTTTTTACGCCCTATTCTCTTTTCCCTTCCTTCATCTCCCCTCTCCTGTTTCCACACCCTCATTACCCACAAAGGCGGGCAGCGCGATTACAACTCTTAGAGTTGCAGGTGTCCATGGGCGGCGGTTCTCACTCACCATCAGGTGACCTATCTGTTCGTCTATCCCCATATAAAACTAAATTATCCACTTTGTAGCCATTAAACATAGAAGATGGTTGTTTTATTTCAGGAGGCTTACGTGACTTATGACGTCTAAATAACAGTCATTTTGTTGTGATTCATCTGCCTTCGTGAGATGAAACTACTATACCATCCAGGTCTAGGAAAATGTAGTAGTTTGAAAAAATTGAGAAGACGAAAAATCTTCAAAGTCATAATTTATTATTGACCTTCCAAAGGGTTCTGTAATTTGAAATAAGAACAATAAAAAGTATTATTATTCAGATTCGATTCCCTGTATTATTCATTCTTTTAAAATGCCTAATATCGATTATACGCCAGAAATTACATTTAGCATTCCACCAATAGGTGTAGCTATTTTATATAATCCTTCCATATTGGACATGGCGCATTTTTTTTCTAATAAATCTTTGGTGCCATCCCTTTGTCCTTATTACTTTTTTAATATTGATAAACAATGAAACCAAAATGACTAGACAATTTTAAAATTAAGAAGCACCACTCATTAATAGTTAATTAATTAAAAAGTGTTCCAAACTGAAGATTGTGAACAGTGCTTCGTGTTAACTAGGTGTCAAAAGTTGCCCTAAAAATTGTTCGAAACTTTAGTTAAAAACATTCTGTTAACTCGCACAAGTTTATGAAATTTAAAAACACACACACACACACAAAAGCATAATATTAAGTACAAGTCTATAAATTTTTACACAAATTAATAGAATGAAGTAGAAAAATAAGTTAATTGGAATGTTAAATTACCTGTAAATTGAGATCAAAGAATAATTTTACATAAACCTACATCAACAGTCGCGTTAGCCCTGTTTTCTATAGTTTCAATTATCACACATCTGACAAAAAACCAAAAATAATAACATATTTTTGATGACTACTTGAGCTCAAAGCGTCGCGATTATTCCCGCGCCTACTTGTGTGAACTCAAGCAAAAAAATATGCAATACACTGAACAAAATCATAGTTTTTATCATTTCGGTAGCGACACCTATGTCAATTTTATATATAAGAATCACAATCAAATACCTACATCACATTAATTATAACCTAATATGGTATCATGAATAAGAATATAACAAGTTGAAAGAGCTGGATAAAAATATAGAAATGACTAGCGCCTGACTCTTCCTTTTACTTACTTAAACAATAGAGAAAAAATAAAGCAGATAAAAAAAATACGTTTTAGCGTTTTTTTTTTCTTTTTACATTTTAGACTTCTTCAAAATATTCGTGATAAAGTTGGTAAAATCTAAAGGTTTTTGTTTGGTTGTAAGACTCCTACATACGTGATCGCCTGAAAATACGTTTTTATGCTCCAGGAAACAAATTGCCATCGCAAAGAACAAAATGTATTAGATTCCTTTTAAAACTTTAATTACACCAACAACACTGCTAACAGAAGAAGACCTAGACATGATTCAAATATCAAAATCTCATATAAAGATGTAAGTCAGATGCTAACCCAATAGACACATTAAGTTCATATTCAATACCAAGTCAGTGTAGTGTTATTTTAAAAAATCAGAAAATTTTCAGGGTGACTATTAAAAAGGTAAATTAATTAGTTGTTAATACCACCATTGTATGCATAGTCTGCTTTGTTATGCATCACCAAATGGTTGTCCACAAAGTAAAAGCTGTCGGAACATGTTTCAAAAGGTGTGGTGATCATTTCTTCAACTGAAAATAAAAAAAAAAGATTATTTTAACAAGAATCAGTAAAAAGATCTTAGTAGAGCAGGTAATAATATTTTTTTTCTAGGGTTAGGATTAATTCGTGTACCAGGGGACTTTACAAACATTGAAACAACATACTCAAAGAACACCCAGACTCAGGACAACAATTTGAGGATTACACAAAATGTTGTCCCGTGCAGGGATCAAACCGACAACACTTGAAGCGGCAGCATATTAGCAAGGTGACCACTTAAACTGCTACGCCATTCATGCAGTCAATTAACATACAGATGTACAACATAATAATCATCTGTACTCTTCAAACAATTCTAATAGTTGCATTATTGTGATTTTCAGCATGTAGTTTTTTAGATGTACCTTTACAGCTTTGTGGTCTAGCTTGACATTTCTCTTGATGGGACATTTTTGTTCAACATATCAATGTTTTAGTATTAATTATGATAATTAAAATACATGCATACACATGCTCATGCCTGTATTCCCTAAGCAGTAGGCAGAGATGTATTAAAAACAATTAGAATTTGGTCTCACAAACTTAGTGGGGGGCAAGTCTATTGCCATCAACCAGGCTCTATAGGACTGTATACATTTGTTCTGACAGATATGAGTACAATCACTGAGTCACCTTTTACGGCGCCACTAAGGAGAGATGGGGTGTGAATGATATTTGAATACACAATTACAATTGTATTCTACTTTTGTGTAGAAGCTTACCTAGATCAGGAGGTAGTGTTGGAAATTCATATATATGTTCACATGTATTTCTTGAAAATGGAATACAGAATCCAAACTCAAAATCAAAAGTTTTAAGCAGGGTGTCCCTGAAAAAGTGCTTCTCAATCATTCTGAAGTGGTTTACAGGACGAGCTCCCACTGTAAATTCAACCCTGCAAAATTATCAGTCATCTTCAATCAGTTATAAAATTAGTCATTAAATTTCATTAGTCACTAAAATACAACTAGCTAATGTATAAATATTATTAATACTTACGTAGCACCAACAGTCTTTAGTTTTAAAAATTGTGGTGTAAATTGGTAACGGACAAATCTTCCAGCATTGGGGTCTAGAGGCTCCTCTGAGGCATCCTCAGCACCCTCATTGTCGACTCCAAAGTCTGTTGGGGGCTTAGCAATCTCAAATAATACTGTGCCAGATTCCAAATCACGAATTTTAAACCGGGTGAAATCTATATCGTATACATTTGCTTCAGGGCTACACAAGTATGTATCCGTAATACGATCTAATCTTAAAACATCTTCAGGCGTTATTTTACTTAAAATGACGTCGTCTTTATTGGTATCCTGCAATGGTATTGATTCACACTTCTTCCCCACTAGACTCATTATTGGATTAAGAGCTATATCCTGGTGCAGAAAAGTAACTTGTTTGAAAAATATAGGCACGCTTAAATTTAAAAAGGCCTAAAGAAATTATCAAATCATTTTATAGCATTGTGTTAAATTTCTTGAATAAAAAACTAATTTATCTAATGTTTGTCTCACACGTCACGTTTACGTTCCAATATTTGTGTATAATCTATGCGTTTACGTCAACCGAGTAGGTACCTACTATCGAGTACCGACTAGGTACACTACAAGTACCTTATATCAGAAAATTCTAAATATTGCATATCTACATTTGCGTCTCATAAATTCATATTATAATTTTGGTGATAGTGTGTTTTAACTTAAATCAGTCTGCAAAATGAGTAAGTATTCTTAAAGATATTAAAAGAAAACTAGCATTTATATTCAATAAAATTTTTAAATAGCTAGATTGAGAACGCGTGATTTGTCATATTTTTATTATTCTTTACGTTATAGTACTGATTTTCCCTACATTTTTAATTTATATTATTTCTCCAAAGACTAAGTACGTTTGGCGTTAAGTGAAACGTTAAAAGTTCCGGTTTTTCTACATTCCTATTCACGATATGTTTTAGAAATAGTCTTAAGGATACTAGGTTTGTAACATTTGTTTTATTCTTACTCTTTCTTTCCAATAACAATAACTCTCAGAATATATGTTTATTTCAAATGTATTTCCTGTTTTCTTTCCAACTTTATTTCGGTTTTTGCCTATTTTTGAAATGAATTGACTAATATTTTTTCTGCAGATTGCGGAACGAGATTACGAGACATTGAGGTAACATCCGTTGCGTCATAACGAAGCATGCGCCTTGTCATTTTCATTGGCTGGTCATAGATTAAAATTATAATAATCTACCAATAATCGGGCCATCGCTCAAGTCTCGTTCTGTGATAAGTCATCTTTTAAGGTGGTAGTGGACAGTCTGATGTGCATTTAAGTGACACAAAATAAATATACAACATGATTATCAAAGAATAGTGAGTATATTTGGTTAAGGTTATACAAGTTTGCGAATACAAATCGATTTTTGGGAAGTCTACTTGTAAATCTGTCACGGCCCGCCTTTTCGTTACTTGCTCTGAGCAAACACCTTTTTTAAAATGAAACATCAAAACCTGTATGATATTAGTGAGCTCATTCGCGTCGAAATATAGCAAAATTATTGACAGTGACAGATCTTCAGGTCAAGGTTTGCCTGTAGTAGAGAATTTCCGCGAATATTGGCAACAGATGTTAGATTCTGTTCAATATGTGGATAATTAAACTTAATTCTCTTTGTTTTCAGCCGCGTCACACTTCCCCTAACAGTAGAAGAGGTGAGAATTCAGTTTTTAAATTATGATGTGTTCAAGGACGTATGAATGCTACTTATATTCTACAATCGTTATAATTTCGTTTTTTACGATAGACATTGAGGTTATGATAAAGAGGTGCGTTAACTCAACTAATTTTACACAAATAATCTACATCAATTACTGATGTCACCAGGTCCCCATATAAATTATCTCTGTTAGATTACTTTCTGATATTTGTCACAATCAGTGATAAAGTTACTAATATATAATTTGTGAGTATTTTAGGTGTTTAGATAAAGAATCAATTTATATGAATAATTCATCTTGGTCTAAGGTTTGACCTTTTCAATGTTTGCAATTTTATTATCAGAAGGCAGATGATAGGTAAATATACAGTGTAAAGCATAACAATGTTATTTTAGACTAGACCCTGAATACTTAAATATAGAGTAGGACTGACCTGAGAAAGTTAGTTAGAATAGACTAGATAAGAAAGGTGATGAGGTGGATGCTATGACACAAATTGAGACCGGCCAATATCGGGCGCTGGCTTATAATAGACTGAATGATAATGATACATACGTACCATTAACAAACCTTTAAACATATAAGTGGTCACCTCGCCAATATGCTGGCGCGCCGAGTGTTGTGGGTTCAATCCCCGCACGGGACAACACTTTATGTAATCTTCAAATTGTTGTTCTGAGTCTGGGTGTTCTTTGTGTCCGTTTTTTAATGTTTGTAAAGTCCCCCCCCCCGATACTGGAATTGATCCTAGTGTGGGAGATGTCTTTTTTAAAAAAGAAAAGAATAGATGGACTATGAGCTTAGTGGCTGTTAGTTTAATTCCCACTCGGGACAGAAATATTCTGTTCTTGGTATCTGTTGTTGCTATGTTTGTAAAGATCCCCACGTTACAGGAAAAAATTCTAGTGCTAAAAAAAACTAAGATCTTTTGAATTGAATATTAACTTCATGTTACATTTTAAGTACATATGAAGTCAGTTAAGTAAGTGGAAACTTTATTCATAAGGAATGCTAGTGTGAGAGTCATTAAAATACTCATATATGATGTTCATTGCTATCTTATCTAGTTGTCTAGGATTTCCAAAAGCTAATAGGCATATTAAACACCCACCTTTTGACAACTACAATCTAGTCCCACATGATCCTATTGCAACTCAGAGTATTAAAGACAATTGAAAGTATAATGTAAGTAAGAAAAAATAGAAGTCCCAACTGCTCCTATGCCAGGCTATGCCAAAAAAAACAGAGGATGATCTATGTAAGGAAAGAAGCAAATTGCGAGCTGTTGCCTCTGTGTACTCTGAAGGGAGCAAGGTTTGAGCTTATGTTTGTATAAAATAAAATCTGAACTATGGTTATTATTCCAATAGAAAAAGAATATTTTTTTTTTTACTTTTTCTTCTTTCAAGCCTTGCAAGCTTCTCAAGCTGCAGTGTCTGTCTGTCTAAGATTATAATTGCTTGGTGGGTATTTGGATAATTCCTTTGTTTTCCTTCAAAGCTAGCTAGTCTTAGGAATACATACATACATGTTTTTAAACCTTTGCCACTTATATATGTGCATATTAAATGTGTAACATGGGACTGAATATAAGACTCGGTAATATATTTTATAGGGACAATATTTTCTCAACATATCCTACACAGGAATTAATCCTAGTGTGGGAGTTGTTTTTTTATAAGAATAGAAGAATAAGAATATGGTCAAACTACACCAACCAGGGTTACGGATGCACTGATCTTAGCTCAGCGACACCTCCATATCATTTCATTTTCCACAGAGAAAAGTTTTTTTTTAAATTAAGATTGTCTCGAGTTACACAGAAGATATTGAGCTGTCAAATGGTCTTTCAAGACCTATTTTTGAAATAAAATTGATTCACACTTGTTTGTTTGTTGTACCTTAACTGCTCAACTGATCAACATGATTTTTTTGTACCATTTGTCAGGTGTACTGATGATGACATGAGATAAATGTACAGGTTTTCCAAATAAAACCTGTACATTCTTTTTACATTACTTAATGCAAGCAAAGCCGCTTCAAAAGCTATCTCTTATATAATGGTGTGATACCTATATTGTGATTATCTAGTTGATGTTAGTTAAGTGCTACAAAGATAAATAAATAGAAGGGATTTTTTATAAAGTTAACTTACCTAAGCCTCAGCCAGGCATTAGTCATGTCTTTATCAGTGCCACATTTTTCCTGTTATATTTTGGCGACATTTGCGATTAGGCTAAGCACACACTAGAAGTTTTTAGTAGTGTGGCAAGATAAAAATTGTAACTTTTTACAAAATTTCTTGATCAGTGTGCGCAGAACCATTTTCTTTTAAAAGACAACTCCCTCACTACGAACCTGATATGACGGACACATAGAACACCCAGACTCAGAACAACTATTGGAGGATCACACAAATTTTGGTTCCTTGTGGAGATCGAAACTACGACCTCTGGCTCAACCGTCAGGATCACCAACCACAGACATACATGCCAGTCGAAATCATTACAACGATAATATGCCGCACCGTTGTTTTTTTTTGCCGTGCGGTTAAAATCTGGGGTGCCTATCGTTAACATTTCTTTAAGGTAAATATGAGTATATTGTCTGATAGAAAACAGTGCGATCCCTTATTAAATAAATGTCTATAATTGTGAAAACCAAGACCAACCCTGCTAAGAAGCTCAATTACTGAGCTATCTGACATCGCCCTGGCTTATAAAGTATTCGCACAAATACCAATGAACATTCCAATTTTAACAATGGTTGGCCAAGAGGAGCTGAACGCGCGATATTATCACTCATTCAAGTAAACTTGAGATCAACTCTAAGGCTACAATGATGCTCAAACGTCAAGTGGCTGCAGAATGCGGTCCCAAGGTCTAAGACAAGCGTACGTTGTTAAAATAACCCGACTTTAGAAACTTCGGCCCACGCTTCTGCAATCCGTTTCAAACAAAAGCTCTGAAACTATATCTCGCCAGGCGTGCTAAAAATAACTACACGTTTGCAATTTTCAGACAAGTTATTAAGTCAACCAATTTCTGGTTTCCACCTCATTTGGATCAAGTAGTGAGATGTATTTAGAAAATACTCAGAAAAGCAGTTCTTTTGTTAATTTGGAATACAGCTCATATTGACTATGCTTTTTTTTTTTTGATGCCTTAGCCATTTTGTACATAACGCCTATATGTAGAAATAGGCATATAAAATCCTTCTCTTTTTGTCCTGAGCAAAGAGTCGACTTTTCAAGATTTCGAAAAAGTTTTGTAAAAATTACAATTTCATTAGAGACAATGTACAACGGTAGATATCGTTTTTACTATGAATTTCGCCTTTTCTTTAGTCAGGTAAAGTTCGTCAGACGAATTTATTTAACATCTTGAAAAAATTCAACTTAAACGAATCTCTGAAATGTAAATACGCGCATAACTTCCGAACGATGACTGCACCAATTTGGATATTTCTTTTTTTGTTGTGTTTGTTGTAGTCAAGAGAGTAAAGATTTAAAAAAGAAATAGGAATCAATAAAGGAAAAAGGACACTACTAATTAGGAAAAGTTTTTGAAATCAGTTACTATGAAAAATGTGAGTGAGAAACAGAAACAGTTTAAAATAATAATTATTGGTACCATGTACAAGTTGGGGCAGTTAACAAAGATGATTTAATTCTTAATAAGAATTTAATCTAAAAAAAATTGCCGGTTCGACGATACCACCGCCTCACTGAAAACCGATTGTGTAGCAACGCTTGAGTTGCATTTCCCCGAAATCAGTGAGGTTTCTGGAGGTCCTACTCCAGCCCTCCTTTTCCTTACCCTTGTCCCCCTCCCCTTTTCCCATCTCACCCCCTCTCTTCTTGCTCCTCCCCTTATCCCTCATCACCCACAAAAGCGGGCAGCGCACTAAAAACTCGAGTTGCAGGTGTCCATGGACGACGGTTGTTACTTACCATCAGGTGACCCGTCTGTTCGTCTGTCCCTATAGTATTAAAAATGTCAGTTTTCTTGCATCATAACAAATAAAAAACAATTGCATAATCCTTGGCTGTTGATCCTTTTATACAGCTTCCTCCTTTTATAATTTATGGCAGCAGTCATAACGATAACATTGTCTATTGCGTGACATCTTCATAGATAAACAATTGTTTTTAGCGTTAATAATAGAGTTTAAAGGTCACCCTGAGCAGCTTGACAACCTCATTAACATAATTAATAAGACAATTTCATAAAAGTATACTTATATATAAATTAGACTTTATCTTAGCTACATACATTAAATAAATAGCCAATCGCATGCGGTGTTGGCCGGTAATTCGCACGTTTGCATTATAATTAAGATAATTTATAAGTATTATGTTTTGTTAACACTACTATAATGTTTCAATTGGGAAAGACGTATCTAATTAACTGTATTTGGCTATAGTATTATTTTTTATTAGACTACTCGACTACTGGCGAAGGAAGTTTGTCAGTCATATTATACAGAATATCAACCTAAGTAAGAAAAAAAAAAAAACTTAAAAGTTACGAGTCTACTCAGAGCCTTTTTAACTGGAGACTAATTTTAACTCAACTTCTGGTGATAAAAAAATATGATTGGGAATCTCCAAACCACAATAATAAATACATATATTTAATTATTCAATAGTTAACCAACCCCCTATCGACCGTAGTAATTATAGTTACTAGGTTTAAGCCCGACCTCTAGACGAAAAAATGGACGGTCATATTCACCTTTATACATTAAATGAATGATTTATATTATACATGGAAGTAAAGGTTAGTTCTATTGCGAGATTACTTACATATGTTTGATCATCACCGAAAACCGCCTCCTATCAATCGCTATGTACTTTTTTGTATGTAATAGGGGGACAGGCGAAAAGACTGGTCTCCTGATTGTAAGTGACAACCGCCGTCCATGGATACATACAACTCGAGAGTCCTAAGTGCGTAGCCCGCCTTTGAGGGTGATGAGGGATGAGGGTAGGGTAATAAAAGAGGGGGGTGAGGCTATGGGAAAATGGAAGGGGAGACAAGGATGAGGAGAAAGGGGAGGGGGAGTTGGGCCTCCGGAAACCTTACTAATTTCGGGAAAATTCACCGCAGGCGTTGCTTCACAACCAGTTTTCTTTGAGGCCGTGGTATCTATGAGCTCCTCTCGAGCCGGCCCATTCGTGCCTAAGCGTGACTCTACCACTGTTATTTGTTAATATCTAATTAACTAAATAACCTGAAACGTACGTATGTACATCCATATAGACGCCTGTATCCCTGAAGGGGTAAGAGGTGACATACCCACATTTTGCCTATTTGAATTTGGTCCCCCTACCGTAACAGGGTTCAAGCCTGTTGACTTGAACCGGGTACTGTATGACGGTATTTATACTGTCTGATAGATAACAGTCCAATCCCTTTGGCACCCTATTACGACACCCAAAAGAAGAAACGGGGTGGCCCCATTCTACTTATCCGTGAACCACACGGCAATACATATTTAACCTGAAAATATAAGTAGATATGTTGGGGCGTTCAAACTTAATAAATTATTTATTGTGTGATTCATGTCTATGGGAAAGTCACAAGTGCAGTGACCGACATTGATTTCAGTTGACCTTAACTGCCCCATTTAAAGGTGGTTTTGGGCCATGGGCGTGCAGAATTAAATTGTATACCAATGAAAAGTACTGAATTAGTCCAAGTCTTGCGTTGAATGCGTGAAGTTTTAGAGGAGGTCCAATTGTATGATACAGAGATACCAAAAATTTTGTTTCATTAAAAAAAAATCTTTAGTACCTATCATTAAGTCACCTCAAGTCTTCTTGCGTCCAGGGCACCTCCTCGTGGTAACGGTCAGAAGTATAATTTTAACCGGCTAAGCCCCTGGATGTGAATTACTACGCCGTCATGGCAAGAAGATTGAAAGATTCGATGCGTTGTGATACCTCTGGAGTCCGCAATGGAGAGGAAGAGATGCAAGCGGCAGATGCATCAGGAGGTAGTCGTCAGCTTCTGGCGCGGGGACACCCCGAAAGGACTACTGGCTTTAGTGGAAAACTTATTAATTTTTCTTGTGGAGTAAATCTTATAAGAAATAGAAAACGTTTGCGGACATATACTCTTTCTGGTTCTGAAATGAATGAAGAAGCCTATGAATATTTTCAAAAGCTTCCGTCTAGTAGCAGTCCTTCCTTGAGTCCAAATGATTGTGTATGTCAGAAATGTTGGCAGAGATTTATTCGAAATAGACAGTCCAAAAATAACGATAATATTGAAATGCGATCTATCGAAGAAAGTTTTGAAGAAACAAACGATCTTATCAGACTTGACATGACAAGAGCATCCAGTGCATTTTCGGTCAAATCTCAATGCATTTTCGGCTGTCATTCAGGACGGTTCCGGGTATCGCAGCAGAAAAGAGCATAAGTATTAAAAGATTTTCTATTTTATATCCCTCAGAATGCAAAAGTCTGGTCTGATCACAATAACTTTTACTGAACAGAGATTCCTCGAGAATTAAGAAACATTTTTGCAGCAGCTTAAATAACTGATATGGTAGATCTATTGAGAGGGATGATTTGTACAGGTAGAAAACACATCATCAACTTCGATTTTTTTCAAGATCTAGATGAAGTGATTGTAAAGCACCATACTGGTGTAACAAAAGATCAATTTGAATATTTATTGGCACAGCTGCCTACTCTCAGCAAAATAGAAAAGCTTCACCCAGAGACATCTCTAACAATATATTTAAGTAAACTAAAAAACGGTCATACGGATGATCAACTTGCACATACATTTGTGAATGGATCACGACACATAGCACAAGACATATTAAATAAAGTTATAGTTGCTATTGAAAAAGACTTTACTTTTACGTGTTTAGGATTTCAAAACATGAACAGAGAAAAAATAGCTGATCAGCGAATAGTTTTGTCTTAAAACTTATTATTAGATGAAAATAGTTCTCAATCTCTTATAACAGTCTGGGATTGTACGTACATATGTCTATATTAACAAAAGTAGAAATAATACTTTCCAACGTAAGAGTTACAGTGCATACAAACAACGTCCTCTAGTTAAACCAATGATTGTTGTTGCACCAAATGGTTTAATCATTGATGTTAATCGTCCTTTTCCAGCTAATAAAAATGATGCAGATATATTGGAAACTGTTTTAAATAATATTCCCGAGGTTATATCTAAATTCCAAAGAGGCGATGTTTTTGTGGTAGACCGAGGATTTCGTGACTTCGTTTCGTATTTGCAGCATAAAGGATTCATTGTAAAAATGGCTGAACTGGTACAAAGTGGCGTAAATCAGCTAAATTACTTAAGTGCAAATCGTTCCCGGATTGTCACTAAAATCAGATACGTCGTAGAGACAATTAACGGTCACTTAAAATATGTTTTAGATACTTTGACCATGTTTGGCAAACAAAAATGTTGCCACACTGGATGCGGGACTTACGCAATGCTGCAGCAATTCATAATGAATTCTATGTTAGATGCATCTCGGATGTTGACGATGCTCAAGTTATATCTGAGTTGATGTTGTCTATGGTGAATCAAAAGAACATTTTAGGACGAATTATAAAATAAACTAATCTTAATCGCAAGTTAAAACAGTTTCGCTCAATCACTGATGAACAGATTTTCCTGTTTTATCAGAGAAAGATGTTCATTTAATAGCTTTGGGACGCTACCAAATAAAAGAAGTTGAATCGTATTACAGTGAACACATAGCTGCTGATGGTAGATTTTGAATTGAAATATGTACTAAGACCGGTGAAATTGATTTTGCTTCTTATGGGTTGACATTAGTAGATCCATTATTTAGTATAGGAAGAATACAGTTTCGATATATCAATAAAACGAAATACTATGTTTATGTGTAAAGATTCAATAAAAGGTTACTATTGTAGCTGTAAAAATGGTGCGCGAACCATCGGTACCTGTGTTCACGTAATTACTATAATTTGGTTTTTAGGGTATGCAAAACATCATAATGTACAAATAAATCCACCATCAGAAGATCTAGAAAATATACTTATTGGAATTTAATAGTTCAGGTGAAGATGCTGAAAAATATTTTTTATTTTTCAACATCCTGTAAACTAAGACGCATTCGCTGAACGGCACTAAAGATATTCTTCTGGGCATATACTCCTCTAAAGTAAAGCACAGGTACAGAAATTATCGCTGCACGCCATATGGCCCAAATCGGGGTATGGTTCTTTCACTAAAACTTTAAAAGTGCTTTGGCCTTCTTTTGCTCGATTTGAATTGGCCATAATCTGGCAAACTGGCAAGTCACGTCATATTATGTATGTAATATACAACGCAGATGTTTACATAATTTAGAGGACCAGATCCAGAGACCAGTTAGAAGACTCGGACTTCCCGAAACCAGCCAGTTCGAGTTATAGGTATGCGACCCTGACTTGCTTGAGCTATTGCTTTAACTCCCCAATCATTCTATATAAGCAATATCCCTTCCCTTTCTTTCCTCCCTTTCTTACATATGTATATACACCAAATTTTTCACATCTAATTCCCAAAATTACCCAGGTTGGCTGGTCTTGCCACCTATTATATATGTAACTAAATTTTAATCGGCAAAATGTGGGCGTTAATTACGCCTCTGCAGTTAAGTCGAGTTGCAGGTGTCCATGGACGGCGGTTGTCACTTACCATCAGGTGACCCGTCTGTTCGTCTGCCCCCCTATAATATAAAAAAAAGAAATTAGGTATGTTTATTAGCAGTCTGGTTACTATAATTTAAGCTCTGCTTAGTTTGGGATCAGACGGCTGTGTTTTTGTTACTACCCCTTCGAGGGTACTGGGGTTGGTGTATGTATGAATGTTTAAGTAAGTGGTTATGTTATTATTATTTAAAAAAAAAACGTGTCTCATTACGAACTGGTTCCAACCAAAATTATTGCTCATGATAGCTGACCCTGACCGGCATCCTGGTAGTTCACAAATTATAGTCATCTTCATAAAGTATCAATTCTGTAAAAAATATTCACAGATTCACTCAAAACCTAAAGATAGCTCATGGAAGTACACCCTAATCATCTAGCACCGGCCAGTTCGAGTTATAAATATGCATCTCATAACTTGCTTGAGTTATTGCTTATACTTCCCATTTCATCTGTATAAGCATTGCCTGTCCTTTTCTTCCTATATCCTCCTTTTCTATCAATATACTTCAAATTTTCCAATATATGTAATAAAAAAAAAGTGTGTGAATTATAATCGGCAAATAATATTACTTTGCCTGCCCGGATAGCGTAGCGGTTTGAGTAGTCCTGTTAGACTAGCGGTTAGTGATCCGGACTGCTGACCCAGAGTTCGTGGGTTTGATTCCAACAAGGGAAACACTTCGTGTAATCCTCCAATTGTTGTTCTGAGTCTGGGTGTTCTTTGTGTCCGTTGTTTGAATGTTTGTAAAGTCCCCCGCGACACAGGAATTAATCAGTGTGGGAGGTGAATTTCAAAAAGGAAATACGCCTACCCCTTCGTGGATTCAGTGAGTCAATGAATGTATGTATACATGCTATACAGTTCTCGTCAAACTCTTACCTAGCTCTAAATTATGACTTTATATTCAATAGATTCAATGAGATCAAAATAGGTTTATCTAACATCTAACTATGATGCAGTCAGGTCTGTCGCTGTATGCTGTTTTATAACTCTGTATTCTTTATTACATTTAAACCCAATCCATATTTTATTAGTATATAACCTTCTATTCGTCACTTCTGTTTCACTGAAGTGTAATTTTAAAAAGACCTGAGATAGAAACCTATGCAGCATACACTATTATCTTTATACATTTATGTTTACGTAATGGATTTTTAACGTTTGAGAGCCCTGCTTAGGCACGAATTGGCCGGGAGGACCGGAGTAATACCACGGCCTCACAAAAAACAGTACAAACAGTAGTCACACAACGCTTGCACTGTATTGCAGAGTGAGTGTGAATATAAGAATTTGGCCCTTCTAACGTAATAGTAGGCAAGCCTATTCCGTCAATCAGGTACTTTATGACCGTATACATACTGTCAAAATGGGTCGGCTCGATTCTACTCCAGCGACAACCACTTTTGTATAGCAATGTCATTATTATTAATCAGTTTGGATTCTAATGTTAAAACGAAGGCTTTCATAGATTACATCTCAAATTGGTATATGGTCATTATTTCAACATTTATCGTATGATGTATCTGTTGCCAAGGTAATTTCTAATATTTACACAAAGAAACAAAAATAACCCTTACTAACTTTGAACGTTAAGAACATACGTCCTTGACCAAAAGCCTTGGTTTCAAGTTTTCAGCGCTGGCATTGGCTAATTTTAGCCGCCAACTGGAACACTATATTATGAGTATTTTTTTTTTCTATAGATAAAAACTCTACTTTGCAACAGTTATAATATAACTAATAAATATAATGGAAGATATTTAATAATCATTATGAAACATGGTTGCAATAAATTAATAATTTCTAATTACATAAATATATTCATAAATAAATATAAACATAATATAAAAGATATATAAGTAATACGTTCACTAATTGTCATGGAATATTATAATAAAACTAGCGGATCCGACAGACGTTGTCCTGCATGATATTTCAAGCGATTAGGATCAATATAGATAAATAACCTAGATACCGACTGCAGCGCCATCTGCAGGGCTGATTTGTGAATCTAAACCATTCCCAGATCCCCTTGAACACACACAAAAAATTTCATCAAATCCGTCCAGTCGTTTGAGAGTAGTTCAGTGACATACACACTTACAGAAGAATTATATATATAAAGATAATAAGGGTCCTTAATGTACTGGAATTATTGTCAACACTCTATAACACATGGAGTGCAATAAATTAATTTGATTTTTAAAAAACTGTACTGTGACCTATATATTCTCTTTTCAATATTATCCTCTTTGATATATTTAAAATTTCAACCCTGTTCTACAAATTACTGACTTCCTTATTGTTAGTTTGTCTTAATTAAAAATAAATCTAGATTGTATTATGATGGGCCTGTATTTCTATTGGTTAGTGAACCTGACTGCTGAACCGGAGGTCGGTGGTTCTCTTCCTACATAGGACAACAAATGGTGTCCAGAAACAGTTGTCCCGGGTCTGAGTGTTCTTTGTATTCGTTCATTGAATGTTTATAAAACCCCCCGCAACACTATTTTGTATGCATTTTTAATGAAAGAAAAAAGAAAAAGCAAAAAAATCTTTCAACTGATAATACTATAATGTTCAGAGCATTCTATTTTATCACTGCCTATTTGTCTTATATGTTGCTTTTTAGTTCGTTTGCTTGGAAATTTTGAAATTCACATTTTTTCGAGTTCAAAAGTAGCCCATATTCTATTCTAGACTGTAATCTATCTTCGTGTCTCATTTCATCTAGATGTGCTAAGTAGTTCCTTCGTGATTGACTAACAAATATCAATCGTAACTTTCACATACACTATATTAAGATTATTTCTTTAAATTGGGTACAATAAGCATACATACACATGTGTACATATATACACTTATTTTGCCAACCATATTCTAGTCTAGTCCCACCCGGGCACTTCGTGAGTTTGATGGGAAAATAGACGTTAATTATAAGGAAAACAGAGGATAAAAAGGGAAGGAAAATAATATTGCTTATGTTGATAAATTGGAGGAGTATAAGCAATTAGTATACAAAGCTCAAGGCAGTTCTGTCGAGTGCCTTGAACTGGCTGGTACCGGTAATTCTAAGCTCTCTAATGCAATAATACGCTATATACGAGTAAATTTGTCTAAAAAGCTTAGCTCTGAGATATGCATATAAACGAACTTTGTACCTCTGATCTACCAACACAAACATACGCTCACACAACAGGGGGCTAGCCTTTTTCTGTTAACCGGTTAACGGCAACATATACTGTATAAGCATATACTGTCTGATAGATAACAGTCCGATCCCTTAGTCGCCCTATTCTGCTAAACCACCCGCTATACAATGATCTACCAAATTTGTGTAACAAAAACCTCTATGATTTAATTTAATTTATAAAATAGGTGTTTTTCTGTTCCAGTACCAAGTGGCTCAATTATATTGCGTGGCTGAAGTATCCAAAAACGAAACCGGTGGCGGTGAAGGCATTGAAGTCATAAAGAATGAACCTTTCAAAGACTATCCTCTCCTCGGTAAGTATTATATGTATTAAGTTTTAGTTAATTTGGGCCAGCTCGACCGGTGTGGTACCACGGCGATCGTGGTAGAGCCATGCTTAGGCAAAATGGCCCGGCTCTACTGTTGCGATACCACGGCCTCACAGAAATCCGGTTGTGAAGCAACGCACATTTCCCCGAAGTTAGTGAGGTCTCCGGAAACCCAACTCCCCTATCCTCTTTCTCCTCCCCTCATACCCCCTCTCCTCTATCTCCTCCCCAATTTCCCCGTATCCCCTAACACTCATCACCCTCAAAGGCGGGCAGCGCACTTACGACTCTCAAGTTGCAGGTGTCCATGGACACTTACCATCAGGTGACCCGTCTGTTCGTCTGTCCCCCTATCTTATATTACAAAAAAAACTACGTACTTTCAGACTTGGAAATTAAAACATGACATGTACACGGGTCAAATATGACTGGACTTTTTTATAATTACTGAATAGTACGGCTCTTGATTATTTTGTCCATCTGAGATCTCACCACACCAGCGTGTGATTTAATTATTAATTATTATTTTTATATTAAAGTTTCTCATAGTATAGTATATTACATATACATATTTACATCTTGAAACCTAGAGATATGCTGAACGTGAAAAACGTTACAACAGGAAACAATACCCAGTCATCACCAATTCTAGCATTAAATGTAAATTTAAGGCTAAAATTTTTATTATTATTAAACATTTCATACTTAACAAACTCTTAATTACACACACACATTCTCATAAATTTACTCTCTCAGTCAGACCAGACGAACACATTCCTCGAAAACCTTTTTCTCAACAATAAGTAGAACCATAATAATTGACTTTTAAGAATTCTTTTCCGCAATACTTGCAAACGTAAAAACGTGCACCTTAAATAAAATATAAGCGAATTGAAAACCTCCTTTGTTAAGTCGTTTAAAAAGTATTTATTTATTTAGTTTAGTCGTTTACCTGGATGAGATAATTTTCCAGCTATTTTGATTTAAAATCCTAACTACTAAACCGATTTTGATGAAATTTCTATGAGACCAATATGAGTGACCTTTCAAATTAAAAAAAAATCGGTTAATAAATGACGAAGTTTACAAAAAATACAGAGAAAAGGAAAAAAATAATATTTAAAAAAGAAAGCTACTCACGAAATATTGCAAAACATATTTTAATATTAAACTATTTGGAAATCTTTACGCCTTAAATGCGTAAAATTATCAATGTATTTAATTTGCCAGGTATTCTTACAAATTCCATTTGGCGACACGACAAAACTTCAGTAGCAGTTACAAAAAAAAAAACGATTGTAATAGCTTGTTTTGATGTGACCTTCGGTTCATAGTTAGTGTTAATCCTACGCCTTAATCACGAATAGAGGACGCATTTCGGTATAGTTATGTTATTCAATCATATACCAGTCTACTCCTAATTCACAATACTCCGACATTAACAAACACCCTTTAGTTCAGTTGACCTTTACCATATTCGGCAGAACCAACTGCATATCTTAAATATATTTCACTACTAACAAAATATATGGGGGCAACTTTCGTAGAACATATTCCTCGCAGATTAATTTAATCTGTCGGTGCCAGACTATAGAATTCAGAACTTCATGATATGACCAACTATATCATGATGGTCTGCTAGAACTGACGGTATTGTTTTAACGTCAACGTTCGATGGTATGTTAATCCACGTTTGGCCACATCATTGATTTAGTTTAATACAAATTTTAAATGTCTTAAATTTGTGAGACGATATTTCATCGTACTATTATTTATTATCACTCATTATCAGAGTTTGTACATATTAACACCCTTGTATCTATACAAGGGTGTCAAGAATAGTCGAGGATAGAGTGCAGGGCGCCCACCATTGGTACAAAAAAATTGGCGAACGATTCTGTTGGTAGCTTGGGAAGAAAGTCTTGGACGATAGTTGCTTAGATATTTGGGGAATATTACATACGAATAAAAATCTAATTTGTATATATTATGTACTCGATCATTTTATTCTTTATGTGATTACATGACTGTTAATGTTCGCGAATTAGTTCCCCCGGGGTTTTAAGTTTTGGATTAAATCTACAGTCAAAGAAGTGAGGCTTTATCTATCTATCTTAGCCGTTTTGTCTTAAATATAAATAAATTAAATAAAAGTGAGCAATCTACAGTCGCGGTAGTATTTCTAATCAGCTTTCGTCTACGAAACGGGCTCTGGGCCATTTAGACATAATTGTAACATGCATACACATACAGGTGTCAACCTGTACCCTCGAAACGGTATTTAGACGCCCACATTTGCCGTCTATAATTTTGTCCTGCTTTGTAATAGATATAAACTCACACAGGTGAGGAGCCCCTCAACCGTAAACATTTTTCACGTAAAATGCGAACCTCGAATGATTTGTTTCTCGAATGATGATCGAAATTTGTTGATATAATCGATCGACATGTAAAATGTTGAAACGAGTCAGAAAATAGATTTATCGACTATTGAGTGCAGGTCGTTTACGAAGTTAGCCACTGAAAACACGATGCCGTTAAATGGGAATTAAAGGAACTTACTGATACTTAGAGATTTATGGTATAGGAAAGCTTAGCTACACCGTCATTATTCGAAAAATGTTGTATAATAACGTATAAAGTGCCCTTTTACCGTCTTCAAAAATAGGAGGTTCTTTTTGTGAACCAATTTAAAAATCCTTTTTAATAAAAAGGTTAGTAAAGTTGGTCCCGTTTTAATCTTTCCTACCACTCAGATCGAAAATTAATAGATAAAAAACTGTAGCTTCTTACAATATTTCATGGCATTGAAGACTTAGGTTTATACTTTACAAATGTTATTTAAGCTCCAAAAACTCTTGTAAAATAAAATCCCTAACTACTTTGATTGACATAAAGCCAGCCAATTAAGACATTTAATTGCCAACCAAATATATTGAGGTCTTTATAAAACTCCTCGAAAGTTAAAACATAATAAATTATACATATTTAACAATAAAAAAAAAATAAGATTGCTAAAAGACTTAAACTTGTATTTTATATAATACTGCGTCACTCGTTAACCTGTTTCTGGATGATGCAAAACTTTATAACAGTGCTTGTTCTAAACCAGTATTTAAGTGAAATGTACAAAAACATTTTATTTTGTTTGTACAGAGTTTTTTTATATACTATTAGGGGACAGACGAACACACGGTAAGTGATCACCCAGTGAAGCCTAGATTGCCAAAAAAAGTATTAGCATTAAGGGAATGGGTTAATAAAGGCAAATACTGAAAAAAATAACTACATGTAGTTAAATTACACACGAGTAAATGAAATGTCTTGCGTGGAAAGACGTTTCACTAAAATTAAATGGTTTAATGTGTACAAATTTTGTAAACTCTGAAAAACTAATTTGTTTGCATGATTTACAAACTTGTTCTAAGAAAAATAGTCAATTAAACTAATACATTGAAACTTATAATAAAAAAGTAAGAGAATCCCTAATAGAAAACATTCGTCATAATATCAATAGAATATACCAGATGTGTGACGTCATTTGTATTGTAAAGTATCGTCCCTGTAACAAACATTATCTATAATAAGTCGTTATTTCTGTTTTTTTGTATTTATCTATACATACTCGTATATACATACGATCTCGCCTATATCCCCTAAGGGGTAGGCAGAGGTGTATTAAACACCCACATTTTGTGAATTAGAATTTGGTCCCACTAACGTAATAAGGGGCAAGCCTATTGTCGTCAACCGGCAGCACTGTATGACTGTATATATACTGTCTGATAGATAACGGTCCGATCCCTTGTCGCCTTTTACGGCTCCCATAAGAGGGGGGGGGGGGGGGGGCGTATTTAACTCTTCCGAAAACCTAACGGCTATGATGAATTTATTTATCCATTCTTATTTTTATTTTTTAGCATCGACGCCCAAAGCTGGTTTGGATACACATACAAACTCCTCAGATTGTAATTTCTGCCCTACTTGCAATGCACCCGGTACAATATGGCTATATCTTCTCATTAGCAACCCGAGTACAGGTCTACCACTTTAAATAGTAGCATCGGCTATATTCGTTTGCGTAGAATAGCGCTACCAACCGCCGACTAAAACCGAATGTAAACACAAAGTAAATACAGACCTCATTGCTTTGTATTAAAATTTAAAATACAAAAACAACTGAGACTTTTGCTATCTCGCTCTTTTATGTTGCCTGTGTTGTGTTGTTGTTGGCTATGGCTCGTACGCGACAACCAATAGTGAACGGACACGTTTCGGGCCAGTATAAATTATGAGTTTTGCGCAGGTACATCAGCGTTACTTATAAAAGTGGTAGACCTGTTCTTGATACTTTGTTTTCATTTTTTGATCTATGTCATTAGTTAACTCATTTAATTGTAAAATTTAGAACTGTCACCTGTTAATCTCATGTCACAAGTATGTTTAGTTTTGTATGTTATTATTTGTTGTTAAGATTTCGTACGGCTTTGAAAAACGGTACCTCTCGTGTTCTCTATGAAAAAAGTAAATTTAACTAGTAAATATTAAACAGGAATTATTTATAGTATAAGTAATGGTAAAATACCCTTAATAGTTATTAGTAGTAATTGCGAGTAGATTTTATGCTATTACAAACTTACGAACTTTTGTGTTATTTTCATTTTTTTTATCAATCCAAAATTAAATTTGTTCTTCAATCCGATAGTCTGGCTAATGTTTTAGAATTGGTGTAGCGCATTAGTTTATTTTTAATCGATATAATATGAAGCATATACAGTCGTGGTCAACTAATTAGGGACACCCTCTAGTTAATCCAAATTGTTAATTTATTTTTTATTTTCCAACGAGTCTAAACAATATTCCACATCTTTTACATGTAAGTATAATTAGTCATTTATGTGCCTAATTATACAAACAATAACAACTTCTTAAACATTAAACCTCTTTACAGTATAGCTGATAGATGATCACAGTGCTATTTGTTCAAAGAATGCTGGCTGGCCATTTAATTAGGGACACTGAGATATTGCGTTCTAGTTTCAAAATCTGAATCTCAATTATTATTTTCTTTCTTCTCCTATTCTTTGTGGTAGTTTTGGCGGCAATCTAGATTTGTAATTTCAAGTTTTGAGAGTTATTTTGAAGAACAATGGGCAAAAATAAAAGTTGCGATGCAACACTACGAAAAATTATCATGAAGTTTGTCGAGCGTGGTTGGTCATACCGAAGGATAGCAGGATATTTAAATTGTTCAAAAACTATGGTATGCAATGCAGTGCAACATTTCAGGCGCAATAACACAACTTTAAATGTGCCCAGAAAAAAAAGATCGAGAAAAACAACTCCGCAAGAAGATAGAATGATAACCAGGTTAGCTAAGAAAGATCCGTTTCTAGGCTTTATTTTAATTAAACATGAAGTGTTTGGGGCAGACGAAAGAGTCAGTGTATCAGCGAGGACAGTTCGACGACGTCTGGTAGAAGCAGGGTTGTTCGGAAGAGTGGCTCGCAAAGTACCGTTGTTAAACCGAAAGAGCATAGAAATGCACGTTTGGCGTTTGCACGTAAATATGGACATTGGACCTACGACCAATGGCAACATGTATTATTCTCTGACGAGACCAAGGTTAATTTGATTTCTTCAGATGGAAGGCAATACGTACGGCGTCCTGTAAAAGCGGAAATGAATCCAAGATTCACAAAAAAGCAGGTGAAACATGGCGGAGGAAACATTAAAATGTGGGGATCATTTTCTGGACGTGGAGTGGGACCTGTGAGGAAAGTTCAGGGTAACTTAGACCAACATCAATACAAGGCAATATTAGAAGAAACTATGCTTCCCTATGCTGAGGAACATCTTCCTATTATATGGACTTTTCAGCATGATAACGACCCAAAACATATAGCCCGTTCAGTCAAGTTGTTTCTTAACAGACAGTCGGTATCAGTGCTAGATTGGCCAGCAAATAGCCCCGACCTCAACCCAATCGAGCACCTTTGGCACGAAATTAAGAAAAAAGTTGCCATTTATCGTACCACAACTTTAGATGAACTTAATGAAGCTTTTTGTGAGGCATGGGCAAACATTCCTGTTGAAATATGTCAGAAACTGATAATGTCTATGCCACATCGGTGTCAAGCGGTAATTACTAACAAAGGTTTTGCTACTGGGTACTGATTTTACCCGTAATAAAATGAAGTTGTTAAAGAAATTAAAATACTGCAGATTATTAGTTCTGTTTAACTCTATTTTTCATTTTACTTTACTGTTCTTAATTAAATGTCCAGCTACAGAATTGTACCTTAAATTGAATACATGGTTAACCTTTGATATTAAACACTTTTTTATATTTATTTAATCTTTTATTTACAGCCATTTATAGTATAATAATCGGATCAAATTATGCAAATAATAGTTACTGAGAAATCAACAGGGTTTTATATTTATATGTACATAGCCGGTTATTGCTGTCCACTATCTTGAATGTCCTTAATTAGTTGACCACGACTGTATATATATATATATATATACTATTTTTACAGAATTCTATTAACCTAAACGTTAGCCGTTATGCCGCTCTAATAAATATGTTGCTAAGCTACCTTCTTTAAAGAACAAAACAGAAACAAAAATACGTGATCATCATATGAAGCCATTGATAATTATCTCCGCTAACAGTACCTGTTTTGTAAAAATAGATTTATCTTCAAATAACTCCTATTCAAATGTTTATCCAGTAGATTAAGTAAACACATTTTTGTGCGGATATTACATAAATTGTTGAGCCTCACCAAACTTAAGTAATTACGTAGATAATTGTACGCATTGCGATGAAAAGTTTAATGGGAAGTTCTCTAAGCGTGTTGTCCAAGGTCGCGACTGGTGGTGCCCTGAACACTTTGCTATTTGATAAGTGGATCAGAAATAATACAAAAAAAAATTGCCTGAGGTTTGCTTGCCATATATACGTAACTCATTTCATCCATCATATGTAATACTCATATATATGTACAGGTAGCTGTGAGTTTCACTTGCGTTTATGGTGACCGTTCAGCTTCGAAGAGTCGTAGCGTTTTCATAAAAAAAAAGTGGTTGAATCCGACTATTACTTCTAGAGATTAGATAGATCGTTCAACAAACAAACAAATAAAAAATCTTGAGCTTTATAATTTTAGTATGAAATGATTCCTAGTTTTATTAAAAAGTGCTTGTCCCCGATGGCATAAACGATTTTGTTTTTATTGTATAGAGGAATAACGAGCAAGATGGGTCATCCGACGGTAACTTCCGCCACCCATGAATACTTGCATCTCAAGAGTCACAAAAGTGTGGCTCACCATTTAGGGTAGGTAAAGGGAGGGTGGAAAAGAGGGAAAGGGAAAAGGAGTTGGGCCTCCGGTAACCTCACTCACTCGGTTCCACAATTCAAACATTGTTTAAGAACCGGTTTTCTGTGAGGCCGTTGTGATACTTCGGTCGAGCTACGTTAACATCGAAAGTAACATGAATAAAAAATTATCCATACACGAGGTTGTTATTTTCGGAAGGGTAACGTTCTTCGCCGGTCTGTTCATGGTCCTTCAACCGTAACTATTCATTCCTAACAAAATGTTTAAAGGTAGATTTCGAGGCCCATACAATGCCAGGCACGTGTAACTTATATTAAAAGTTACATAGTATTACAAATAAAAGTAAAAACATAAATTGTCTGGTATTGAGGTCACGGTAGGTCACGTAAAATAAAAGATGACAGGCCCTCAATGTAAAGAAGCGTTTGAAGGTCATAAAACTGCAACTAAATTAATATTAATACACAGCATGTACAACTAATACAATATGTAATCAATACATTTTGCTGCTATAAGCAAATGTAAGCTAGTTTTTTCAGCTGTCGTGTATTGTGACGCAACACAATGGTTTACGCAGCTGTGCCTTTGTTCTGAAAAAAAAGTATTTCAGAAGCACTGAGTAGATCGTCCTCAATACCTTTTAATTAAAACTAGGTTTTATTCTTTTCTACTAATCTGAAGACTGCTTGTATTTTTTAATAATTTTTTTTATAATACAAAAAAAAAGATGTGTGGTGTCATGGGACACCAGGTAGGAACGAGGTTTCTAGAAGAAAAATCATAAAAACTACTTTACAAAATTATCTAAACACCTTTATTTTATTTACAATGATTTATCTTTATATATATAATTCTTCTGTGAGTGTGTATGTCACTGAACTACTCTCAAACGACTGGACGGATTTTGATGAAATTTTTTGTGTGTGTTCAAGGGGATCTGCGAATGGTTTAGATTCACAAATCAGCCCGGCAGATGGCGTTGCAGTCGGCATCTAGGTTATTTATCTATATTGATCCTAATCGCTTGAAATATCATGCAGGACAACGTCTGTCTTGTCCGCTAGTAAAATTATATAATAATAATATACAGAGAAACAGCTATTTACATGAATAATATAAGCAAACTGCAATAATAATAACAGTCATCACGTAGACTATACATTAGACACTGTATAGTCACCATACATAGACTATACAAAAAAATCTCACGCTTTTTTTAACGTTACGGACGTTTTTTGCCGGCTAGGGTACCCTCCGCAACGCCCCATAAGGAACTTCGTTCCAAAAAAAATTGTCTCTTAGACAGCTCTTCTGTTACCCACGGGGTAATAATGTTATGGTGGAAGGTCGGTTGATAGGTTTTAAATATTATTCAAACCACGCAAGGTGCTCTAGTATTCTCAGGAAGACTGCTATTAGGAACAATAAAAAACAAACGAACATTTATCTAAATTGCGTTTCGCACCTTAACTGTTATTGATTCTCCAATATCCAAACACTACAGACACGATGATGTAATAAGCATGACGTAACGTGTTCGGCCTAGAACTTTTTCTCTGGGTTAAAAACTTGTGACCGTCCTTGCATTGCTACTCAAGATATAACATCTGATGCAGTCTGTTTTATGCTGTCAAACCGATTCCGTCATTTTTAACAGTGGTAGAGCTATATGTATATGCACAACCAATTTTCTGTGAGGCCGTGGTATCGCATATATGTATGTATATATGTATATATATGCGATACCACGGCCTCACAGAAAATTGGTTGTGAAGTAATTGCATTTCCCCAAAATTAGTTAAGTTTCCGAAGGCCCAACTCCCCCTCTCCTCTTTCCTCTCCCCTCGTCCTCACTCTCTTTGCCCTTCCGCATCCCCCCGTCCCTCATCACCCTTTAAAGCCTGGCAGCGCATTTAAGACTCTTGAGTTGCAAGTGTCCATGAACGGCGGTTGTCACTTACCATCAGGTGACCCGTCTGTTCGTCTGTCCCAATATTTTATAAAAAAAAAAATTAAAGAAAGTTATCTTCTTTACATTCCTTGTTTTTCAAAATCCTATTTTGATTTGTAGTGAAGTCTTCCAGCATTCTTTAATACGTAAAACAGTTTTACGTGTAGTGTACTACTAACAAGAACTGAGAAGAGTACTTGTGGGGAAGGTCTAATTGAAACAATACTTGCCTAATTTAAATAAAGTGGAAGTGATTTGCGAGATGCTTTACTCAATACATCAGTGTGTGTGTGTATGCTCTAATGCTGCCCCATTATGTATAAAACTATGTTTTATTATAATTATTAACATTTGATTACGTCACACGAGGACACAAAAACACACACAGCCACACAAATGATGGAGTATTTCGTATTTATATATTTTAAAAATAAAATTTCTGAGTCGTTTCAGTTTTACTTGTTATAGGATATTTCAATTATACCTCCAAATTGATAGATGTACATACATACATACGCTCACGCCCGTATACCCAGAAGGGTAGTCAGAGGCGTCTTTTTTGGCAACCATTTATTCACACTTACGTAATAAGCTTGTTGCTGTCATATGGGCACTGTATGATTGTATATTGATATACTGTTTGAAAGCTTTTTATGACACGGCACGGCAAGACAACTTCCCCTAAGAAACCTTAATAAAATACTGGCAACCAAATTTTCAATTTTGTGCACATGCGAGAGTTGATTATCCTAGCTCCTATGCTAATAACTAGTTGTCGTGACCATAGCTGAAAATCGGCGGCGGCTAAACTTAGCCAAATTCCAAATGTATGCCTCAAATAATGTTTTAGTGTGACCTTATTTGTATTACTAATTAGGTTAACATAAAATTAAAAGAGGGTTAACGAGTGCTCTCGATCGGGCTTGGTCATCTCGGGACTGCTATTACTTAAAGACAGTAATTATTCGATTAAGTTCTTTGGTTTAGAACAGTGTGTGATATTGCCGACGACGACGACAGCTCTACGCAGACCATTGGCAGAATCACCTGAATAATACTCTTATATATGTGTGTATATGTAAAAAAAAATATATAATTTTATTACAGCTTAATTAATTATACCTTACACATATTACGGTAAATAATTTCTTAGCCGTAATAGTATAGTATATTTTTACAATGTTAATCACTCTTTATGTTTAGTTATATGCTCTGTGTCACCCAATAGTTGACTGCTAGAATATGTTTACTACTACCAAGTGTTTATAAATTAATTAATTATCCTCGCATTTCAATAGCACTTACAAACATAAGAAATGTTTGAAAAGAGTGTCCTTAGCGTTTCTTGCCCGTTCTTCTCCACAGGTTCTTTGTATTGGAACAGCAACTATATTCATGACGGATTTAGTTTGACTGACTTCTCGTGATAATTCAAAAACCCATAATTTGTGTTATTGAAATAATTTTTAATTTTAATTGGCAAAATGGGGGTGCTTAATACAATTCTGACTACACTTTTTGGGGATACAGACGTGAGCATATGAATGTATGTTTGGTTTTGATTATTTATTCAGACCTTGCCTTAGAGAAAACACTGTTTTACGTACACTCGCGCTTATATTCCCAAAGGGGTAGGCAGAGTACCATAGTAACATTTAGTCCCTTACGTAAGTAGAGGACTAGCCCATTGCCGTCATCCGTACACTGTATGACTGTCTGATAGATGACAGTCTGATCTCTTAGTCGCCGTAAAGACACCCTCTGGCAGAGATGGATTGGCCGTCTTACTCATGTCACAATCTTTCGCAGGTGGCAAATACTCCTCAGGGCAGTACACATACAAGATCTACCACTTGGCGTCGAAGGTACCGGCCTTCATCAGACTACTGGCGCCGAAGGGCTCATTAGAAGTGCACGAAGAGGCGTGGAACGCCTACCCTTACTGCCGGACTGTGCTCACGGTGAGTATACACCCTGAAAAAAATTTTGGCTGATTGAAAAGAACGCTGTCTATTACTTCAGGGAAATTAGTATCCCATAATTGATTAAATGAAAAGGGCAAGTAGCAGATTTTATGGCTGAATGGTTATCATGTTCCTCTGACATAATTAGGATACTTCGATACTGGGAGGGAACAAACATACAACATTTCTAACGGGGTCTGCCGCTGATTCTCTCGAGTCTGCATATTTATAGGTATATATTTTTGTGTTGGACAGCAAGGAGTAGCCAAACTTCTTTTAACATCAGCCATCTGCCAGTGAAAGTCCTTTGGAACGTATAAATAACGCGTAAACAATGTTATAATGGGTGTTCTGTATGTCCGTTGCTTGAATGTTTGTAAAGTCCCCGCGACAAAGGAATTAATACTAGTGCGCGAGTTGTCTATTAAAAATAATAATAATAATAATTGTAATTATCTGATATTTTAATATTCAAACAGCCACTTAAATTTTATTTATTTGTATAGATATCTTATATCTTTAAACGAGAAATTCTTGTATTATCGAAATCTCGGAAACGGCTCCAACGATATTCATGAAATTTTGTATGCAGGGGATTTCGGGGCCGATTAATCGATCTAGCTAGGTTTCATTTTTAGAAAACGTCGTTTTATCCGTGTTTTCAGGCAATGAAAAACTGCTACAATATCATATAATATCATAGAATACGAAGGTAAATTTCGCCACCATCTACAAAGTTGTAAATGGTCAGGTGGGAAATAGGGCGTTCTCGGAACCAGGTTACCCCGGTTCGAATCCTGATGATTATTTTATTTTACTTTTTTTTTCGTTCTTTTACACGATTTACCAAAAAAATCGGTCATCTAGGTACTTATAATATTAAGAATCAAAACTCGATTCACGTTAAAGTCGGGATCCCCAGGTAGAATATATTAACATACCTTTATCCCCTAAAGAGTAGGCAGAAACTTCTCAAACGGCCCCCTGTTTTTTCACACAATAGTCCACTTACGAAATAGGGGTCAAGCTCTTTACCACCTTTAACGACACCCACGGGAAGAGATGGGTTGGCGGGCCTACTCTGTTCCACTCACTCACGGGTAAATAGCAATAATTATGAATGGTTAAGTAATAAATGTTACGGTTTCAGAATCCGGGCTACATGAAGGACAATTTTGTTATCTGCATAGAATCATTGCACGTGCCCGATGCGGGAGAGCAGTACAATGTAAGTATTATCCATAATTACTTATTTATTTGGAATAACAAAATGTGTTAAAGTATGATTAAATGTGCAACTTACACCGTTATATACTGACTACTGACGGACGGCGTAGCCGTTTTGTGTAGTCCCCTCGCCAATACAGGTTGTGTTGTGGGTTCGATCCCCGCACGAGACAATACTTTGTGTAATCCTTAAATTTTTGTTCTGAATCTGGGTGAAAAAAAAAAATACAAAATTATAAATTCATGACAGTTGCTTAGGACAAAATCAAATTATATATGTATACATGTACTTGTCTATACTCCTGGTAACGTATAGGCATACGAAGTGTTCATGATGATGGTTTTAATAATTAAAACTTGTAATAACCATAAACCATATAGTAGTAGAAATAAACATAGATACTGTCGCGTTTATAATATTAGACAGGATTCGAATTAAGTTATGGGGCTGGGGTTGCCCGGCATCAGCCAGTTCCAGTTAAATGTATGCGACCCTGACTTGCTTGAGGTATTGTTTATACTCCCAAATCTATCTGTATAAGCACAATAGCCCTTTCCTACCCTTTCATATTCTACCTATCCTATCCTGCCAAGATACTCTGAATTTTTGCATCTCATTCCCAAAAGTGCCTGAATGATGGCAACAGGTCCTATTACGTAAATAGGAAAAATTATAATCGGCAAAATGTGGGCGTATTCACGCTCTTCACTAAGGATTAGACTTTTTTTTTTTTTACGTGGGGAAATCCTCATGGACTATCCTCCGCCGGGGGCATCAGCGGGTGTGCCGGACTTGACCGGCTAAAACCACCACGGTGTTCCTTTCTCGCACCTGCTGCCGAGGGCCGCGGGAACACGACATTCTTCCGCGGCCAGCAGGTGACCGTCCGGAGCGGACCCCATCTCGTTTTGAAGGGGGAAAAAGTGCCACTCCCCCCACCGTCACTCCCTGAGGGAGGCGCGCGGAACACTACACGCCTGCAACCTCGGACCTGCTAAACGATTTGGGCGGTGGACTGTACCCCACGTACACCGCCCTCGGGTCCATTTACGGAGGCCGGAATTGGGCATTGTCGGCCCTCCTCCGACGTCCGGTGCGTCGTCTGCGGATGGGGAGGGTAGTCGTGTTTTCCCTCTCCCTTTCCGCAGCCTCCTTCTGTGTCATAACAGTTTCACAGAAGGTGACCACTGCATCCCATGACCTCTCGCTCCCGATCATGGCGCGCACAAGCGCTGTGAGCGAGAGGTCAGTTCCTATCTCTGTTACTAAGGCACGGCGCGGCTCAACCCAAGCAGTACACTCTTTTACCGTATGCCGCGCCGTGTCTACCTCGCAGTTGACGCAGTGGTGGCACCGGCGTCCGGCTCCCTGCGAATATCCCGCAGGTACTTCCCAAAACATCCGTGACCGGTAAGCACCTGCGTCACCCTATATGACAGGGAGCCGTGGCTCCGTTCGACCCAGTCGCTGAATACTGGCCGGATGGCCTCGATGGTGTTGAGGCCATATGACGGACGCAGTAGTCGCACCCGCCATTCCGCCACTAGGACCCCCCTCACTTCGTACCGACGCCTCTCGTACTCTCTAGGCGTCGGTTGGTGTCCTCTCTCTCGCGCCTCTTCACGCCACTGATGTAGCGACGCGAGAGCCTTCGCCTCCAGGTCCCAGGGTAGTGATCCGGCCAGTAAGCACGCCGCTTCATAGGAGATCGTGCGGTATCCTCTAACGACTCTGACGGCCATCGCCCGCTGCGGCCTGCGCAGTATGGCGGTGGCTGCCGTCAGATGGTCGGCCCATACTGGGGCCCCGTAAAGGGCCATGGACCGTACGACCCCAACGTATAAGTGCCGACACGCCACACTCGGCCCCCTAAGATTGGGAAGCAGCGAAGACAGTGCGGCTGCAGTACTCATTAGCTTCGTCGACAGCTGGTTGAAATGTGGGCGGAAGTCCCATCGACTGTCAAGGACCAAACCCAAGTATTTGATAGTGTCCTTGACAGCTATCCGCACCCCGCTGGCGACGATGTGGAAGTCCAGCGGCCGCGGGTTTCGAGGACCGTGAAAAGCTATCGCCTCGGACTTTTCAAGGGCAACCTGTAGGCCGAGCCGCCGGATTATATCTACAATTTGGGAGACTGCAGCCGCAGCAAGCAACGCTGCCTCACCATATGTCGCCCCCCAGGCCGTGACCAAAGTGTCGTCTGCGTAATAGGTGAGGTTCACGCCTGGGAGGAGAGCAGCCCTAGGATTAAAATTAAAAGGAGAAGGATTAGACTGAGGAGCATTAAATGACCACATTTTGCTAACTATATTTTTTTGTTTTTTTTTTTCAAGACAACTCCCGCTTTAGGAATAATTTCTATGTCGTGGGGGGGCTTTAGAAACATTCAGTCAACGAACACAAAGAACACCCAGACTCTGGGACAAATATTTGTGAATCACAACATTTTTAGTCCCGTATGGGAATTAAACCCACGACCTCCGGTTCAGCAGTCAGGGTCACTAACCACTAGACCAACAGGCCCATCAAATTTAGTCCCACATAGGTAATAGGGGGCAAACTCTTTGCCCAACCGGGCACAGAATGTGCTGCGACATGCTGTATAATAGGTAACAGTTTAATCCCTTCATCTTACGATACCCACGGAAAGAGATGGGATGGGCCTATATAGTCATCAAAGATCCACACGGCTAATTGAAGTAAATGATTATGATTAAGATAATCCAATTGTTAATTAGTTATAAGTGTTTTATTTTCGACTTGAACCTTGGTTAAGTGTAGATAAAATGTTAAGTGGCACTTGCGACAGTGCAAAGTTCGGCTCGTACAGGTTTTGCTTCGACATTGAATTATAACAATAATATATTACATTAAAATAACGTTATTGCTGTACGTGATATAATAACGACCGTCACTCGACGTCAATAAACATTGTATACACGTAAAAATGTTAATTCAATCTGCGGAATATTTATACTTAGTCACAGCATGGTAACAACGATTAGTATAATATTTGAAGAAGAACCAGTTAACTGCATCTAAATACACTATTGGTTTCCTGAAGTCGTATTTTTTTTTATTATTTCGTGTAATATATGCTGTAATATGAGCTATATTCATGTAGAGAGTAAAAAAAATACTTTTATATCATAGAGTTTCGCGTCTTATCACTGTAAAGAGTATCTTATGTCTTAACTCAGAACATAAAGTATTTTTGTACGAATTCGAGTCAGAGCCTTTTTGGCTAGGAAGTCTTACCAACATCTATCCATTCACAGAAACTTTCGCGTTTAAAATAATACAACTGTTACATACAGGTGTTCTTATTCCTATTTGTCGTTATGCGTTAAGCCGTTTATGATCTAGGCCGTTACATATAAACATCATACATACGTATATATATTATATATTCTCTAAAAAACAAATACAATGACGGCAAAGCGTCAATCCTTTATTTGTATCTCGGGCCTGCATCCCACCGGGGTTTTCATTGGAACGGTGTGTCAGAATCAAGCCGTCTAAAACCACACGGTCTACCGCAGGGGTGCTCAAACGGTCGATCGCGATCGACCAGTCGATCGCGAGTGCTTTTTGAGTAGATCTTGAGAAGAAAAAAATTTTTAATAAGTAGGTAACTAAACTACAAAAATTTATTACGTAATAACACTGCTTGCGGCAAAAGGCGGCTTTATCAAAGGAACGCGCGGTACTTGTCAAAGAAAAGCCGCGTTGTTTCTAGACTAGACTGTACTAGACCATTTCGGGCGGCGCGTTTGACGGGAACATTCGAGACTTTCGTTCACGCCGATATAAATGTTGCGCCTGCAGGAATTGGAGTCATTCTGAATTGTAACTTGAAGGCGATACTACGTCGATACAAAGTTTATTATTAAATAGTGCGAAATGAGTGCAGTGAAGAAATCTAAAACGTATTATTTTAATAACGATTGGGAGGAAGAATTTTTCTTTTGTATGGTGAAGGATAAGTGCATTTGTGTTATTTGTCGTGCGTCAGTTGCAATACCTAAGCGTGGTAACTTAGAGAGGCATCATAAAACGGTTCATAAAAACTATGAAAAGGATTTTCCGCCACAGAGTGAATTAAGAAAACGAAAAGTAAGTAATTTGATATCTTGTTTGAAAAAAGAACAAACCATGTTCACAAGACCAGCCAAACAATCAAAAGCTGCTACGATCGCGTCATTTAAAATATCTCATATATTGGCGAAACACAAGAAACCATTCGAAGATGGATCGGTTGTGAAGGAAGCATTTATTGAAGCGGGTGAGACTTTATTTGGAGATTTTAAAAATAAAACAGAAATCATGTCTGCTATTAGAGAATTTCAGTTATCTCGTCCGACTGTCACAAGGCGTATTGAAGTCATGAGTCAGGACATCGCAGATAAACTAAAACATGATATCATGGAATGTACATACTTTTCTTTACAGTTCGACGAATCCACCGATATGACAGACACTGCCCAGCTGTGTATTTTTATTCGGATGGTATTCAATGACATGTTGGCTAAGGAAGAATTTTTGACAATCATTCCTCTGAAGGGGAAGACCCGTGGCGAAGATATATATGACGTTTTAATCAATTTTATAAAAAACTACAAGCTACCAATATATAAATTAGTGTGCATTACAACCGATGGAGCACTAGCAATGACTGGAAACAAGAACGGTTTTGTGGCATTGTGTCGAGCTAATGAAGAATTCCCTTCATTTTTTTCATTCCATTGCATTATACATCAACAAGTTTTGTGTTCAAAAGTTTTAAACACGGAGGAAATTATGGGCATTGCAACAAAAATTGTGAATTCCATCCGTGCACGTAGCTTGCAACGGCGGCTCTTTAAGTTGCAGTTGGAAGATAGGGAGTCAGCTGAACACACTGATTTAGTTCTTCACACGGACGTCAGGTGGTTGAGTCGCAGAAAATTCCTAGAAAGGTTTCAAGAATTATTGCCCGAAATAACAGCTTTTCTAGACGAAAGAGGTGATGACACTGAGATGTTGAAAAACGAAAAATGGCTGACTGATTTGGCATTTTTGACTGACATCACAATGCACTTAAACACCATTAACTTGGAGCTTCAAGGTAAAGGAAAAACTATTATTGAGATGATTAGCGCAGTAAACGTATTCAAAAGTAAAATGCAACTTATGATAGATCAACTGAAAAGAAAGGATCTGAAACATTTTCCGTCTTTGAAAGCAAGGATTCCTCAGTTGAATTATGATACGTATGAGGCTGAATTATCAAATATTTTGGGACAATTCGAAATGCGTTTTTATGATTGCAGTAAATTGGCAAATATAGCATCATTTATGAGTTATCCTTTTTCATGTAAAAACATTGAGGAATTAACCACTGAAGTAGCAAGTCAGTTTAATATGAACTCATGTTCTGTTGAAAATGAGTTGGTGCAGATTATATCAGATATACATCTCAAAGCTACAGCATCTGATACAAATTTCTGGTGTTTTATATCTGAAGATATCCGAATCTAAGGCAAATCGCCCTTCAACTGACGGCAATGTTTGGGTCAACTTACTTGTGCGAGTCTGCATTTTCTGAAATGAAGATAATTAAGTCAAAATATCGCAATCGACTAACTGACGATCATATGTCATCATGCTTGCGATTGGCACTCAGTGGTTACGCACCATCTTATAAAAAGTATGCTGAGGACATGCAGTGCCACGCTTCAAGATCCAAAGTCACTCCTTAGTTGAGTTTAACACCATATGTAACTCTTTTGTTTTGTAACAACGAATAAACTCGCAATTTTGAATAACTAGGAGTTTTTTCATTGATATTGTAGAGAAGAACTTAAGTAAACCTAACCCAAACCTTGACTAAGATAATGTAAATTGTGCGGAAAGCTAATATCTATATATGCTACGGTACACCCTACCTAGGTAGGTAGGGTGTATCGTGTATGTACGACAACCCTGCATCACACATACTTGCAGCCTCTCAAGTCGATCGTAAGTAGTCTAAAAATATTGAGGTAGATCGCCAGCAGTTCAAGTTTGAGCACCCCTGGTCTACCGTACCGCATCTAAAATAGGTGGAATCCGCGAACAACTTTATTAAGCATCTGTGTCTACAAAACAGAACCAAGCCATTATGTCTCAATCTTATTGCTTTCACATGCATCAATCGCGTGATTTTGATATGGGATGTACATTTAGACTATATTTAGATACTGTTTATTGCTGATGAAAAAGCGGCCTTATCGTTGATTGGGGTCTCTTACAGACCTACTTTTAAAGTAACAATATATTTATACTGGGGTGTTTTATAAAGGTGAGGATAACTTTTGATTTTAAAATGTTTGATTTAAGTAGCTGGTAAAAAAAAAGATTTTGAAATTAGTTTGAAAATGATTTACCTTTTGTGATTACAAAAAACAAAAACAAACGAACAAATGCTATGATTATTTTTTAGCATTTTTAAATACACGTCTTGATGCCAACCGATATCTTTTGTATTAAATGCTTATAGTTTCATGTCAGTCTCTCTTACGAAATATTAGCTTAACAGGTTAATTTTAGGGATCAATTGTCAGTTTTAAAATCGGTTATCTGTCATTACCTTACCGTCCCTAAAATAATATTATAAACCTTGTGACTAAGTAACTACTTAGTAATCTGAGGTCATGAAAAATAATATATAATTATGTACGTAATTTTGTAATAACAATCTTATCATATTTTAAATACATTAACAAAAAATATCGGATATATAAAAAAGGCGAGAACAAATTTAACATATACATTTCATGACTATCTTTTTAACAAATATAATTTTGAACAATGGTTAATTATTGTATTCTCGATAAGACTAGACTTGCGTAAATCATCAAATATGCTAATGAACAATCAAACACAAAGTACAACTCACTTAGAAGAATCAATTTAAAAGCAATGTACATACATACGTTCACGGCTATATCCCCTTAGAGAGCTAAGAGCTTGCAACAAGTAAAAGTATGAAAAACATATTAAACCGTAATTAAAGCGTACGTAGAGCCATGCTTAGGCACGGATGGGCCGGCTCGACCGGTGCGATACCACGGCCTCACAGAAAGCCGGTTGTGAAGTGATGCTTGCGTTGCATTTCCCCGAAATGAGTGAGGTTTCCGGAGGCCCAACTCCCCCTCTCCCCTCATCTCCTTTCTCCTCATCCCCCTCTCTTCTTTCCGCTCCCTGCATACCTCATCCCTCATCACCCTCAAAGGCGGGCAGCGCACTTGCGACTCTAGAGAAGCGGGTGTCCATGGACGGCGGTTGTCACTTACCATCAGGTGACCCGTCTGTTCGTCTGTCCCTCTATAGTATAAAAAAAAAGTGAAGCAACCGACTGCTTATTTGCCAACTTATTAGTATAAAGTAAGCTTGGCCTCTGCGCAGCGTAAGGCAGACCACTCATATAATTCGTACTACGTGTACAAATCACTCGTACAACATGCTCTCAAGGTTTTCTCGTGGACTAGGTAACCGACTTAACACAAAGAATAATTTCATCATTTATAGTTAGAACCTCTCTCACGGTAATTCATACGACGCCTGCCGCACATTTGTAATTACCCGTCTTGCGTAAGCAGTAGGGTTATGTTTATGTTTTTATCGTGGTAGAGCCATGCTGCATGCTTAGGCACGAATAGTCGGCTCGACCGGTGCGATACCACGGCCTCACAGAAAACCGGTTGGGAAGCAACACTTGCGCTGCACTTCCCCGAAATTAGTAAGGTTTCCGGAGGCCCAACACCCCCTCTTTCTCCTTCATTTATCCCCGTCTCCTCTTTCCCATCTCTTCATCCCCCCTCTCCCGTTTACGTTCCCCAAATCTCCCCATCTCTCAGCACCCTTAAGGCGGACAACGCACTTTCGACTCTTGAGGTGACACTTACCATCAGGTGACCCGTATGTTCCTCTGTCCTCCTATATTACATAAAAAGAAATGTTTTATAAGTGTAAGTCTATATATACATATGTATATATGTTTTTTATTTGTCACGGTCTACAGCGAAGACGCCTTGATTTCGACATGTAAGGTGTCATAATAGTGGAATTGATATACGGTATATATAAATAACGTCAGCAAAAAGAAAGGAATTTCATATTGTTTTAATAATTTTACTTGTGTTAAAGATATGTCATCAAATTACTACTTAGGAACAAGGTTATTAAATTCTGGTTTATTACAAATGCGTCCCTTACAATTGTGTTTACAATTATAATATACTTCCCAAACTAATAAACTATTACTTTAATTTTTAAACATACTGGCCATTTTGGTAATTGGTAAAATTTTGATATACCGTATATACCGCAATCAATGTATCAACATCCCAGATTGAAGTATGCATGCGACCAAATCCGTCTATTACTGGTTACAAGTGTTACAACACACATGCCTGCTCACATGTTAATGTACTCATTATATTCGTACACGTTATTACGGATGACACATATTAGCCTTAGCAAGGTCGCAACCAATTAGTTTCAAAATATTTACTAAGTTTTCGGACGTATTATATTGACTGGGCCTGTTGGTATAATCGTTAGTGATCCTGAATGCTAAGTGAGAGGTCATGGGTTTGATTTCCATACGGGATGAAAAAAAAAAGCTATTATTCTCTAATAATTCAGGGTAATAAGTCAGGGTCTTCTTTGTGTCCGTTGTTTGAATGTTTGTCGGGCCCGCGAACATTTATCATTACTAATGCTGGAGTAATCCTTATAAAAATATAAGTGTACCCTTAATAATAATACATAATAATCATTAGATGCCAAGTATTAAACAAGTCTCGGTGGTAACTAGGTTTTACCAAAACCGACATTGCCAATATCGTTGTTATAATAATAATAGGAAAGAAAGCTCAAACTGACAAATTCTAATCTATGGTGTACATATGACATTTAATGCTAAAAGCGTTAAAAAAAGTCCTGTTACCATATACTACCATAGACTACCATAGACTTAAAATGACTTATTTATAGCATTGAATTTGAAGCACATGGACATACTGAATATCAGATATACATATGCTCACGCCTGTATCAGGCACCACAGGAAAGACCTACCCCACCGTGAACCACACGGCGAATATAAATACTGAATATTATTGTCTGAAATATTTTTCATCAGTATTTGTTGACTGATTGCACCACCAATTTGTTCCAGGTGCACGAACTGTCTCCAGAAAAACTAAAGAACCGAGAGGTGGTGCACATAGATATCGCGAACGACCCCCTGCCAGCTGCAGACTACAAGCCAGAGACCGACCCGACCAAGTTCAAATCACAAAAGACCGGCCGCGGTCCCCTGGTCGGCCCATCGTGGAAAAACGATGTCAACCCGGTCATGACTTGCTATAAGCTTGTCACAGCTGAGTTCAAGTGGTTTGGACTACAGGTAAATATACATTATTTGTTGGTAATAACAGTGTAGAAGCGTAAGAAATACGCATAGTAAAGAAACAGTAGCGTTACTCCCACTTAAAAGGACTGGCAATGCACTTGGTACTCTTGAGTTGCAGGTGTCCATGGGCGGTAGTCGCTTACCATCAGGTGACCCGTAACCTCTTTTGCTACCTACCTCATAAAAAAAAGAAAAGAATATTAATATTTAATAACAATATATACATATATATATATGTATATCTCTCGTATGGCCTGTTGTCAAGTGCTGTGGCTGATAATTGTATCTGTAGCTATGTACGTAGCTGTGCTCCGCGGTTTCGACCGGCGTTAATTTTGATTATACAAATATAATAAAGTTTGGAAGTCTGTCCGATTTCTTGATATTACTGATTACTGATCAGCTCCCTTGATGAAATATGTATAAATCTAAATTAATCACAAATCACTCTTACAATAAATTTTGAAAATAATTGTCGTCAACAATATTTTAAAATATTAAATATAATTAAATTACTATTATATAATTGACTTTAAGAAAGTCGATATCCTCCTTCACAAAATTCGTCTAAAAACGACCTCTGGCTAAGAAGTCAGGTTCATTAACCACTAGTCCAACCAGTTTCAATCGTATTAAGTGATCATGCATAGACTGACTAAAAAGGGAAGGGGCGTTTTAATGTAATTTATAAGAAAAATGTGTCTACTTTGGGTTCACATTCACAAATATATGATATGTTTTTTACTTTTCAGAGTAAAGTAGAAAATGTGATCCAGAAATCAGAACGGCGATTGTTCACCATCTTCCACAGGTGAGACTCGCTTTTATTTAGTTGTAATAAAATATAATATAATATAGTATTCCTATAAGGTTTATTACTTTTTTAAGATTTTCACTCGTCATTGTAATTTTTATTTTTGGAGTGTATTTATGTATAATATTGAATAACGGAAAAAAATATTAAATTCATACTTTTTCCTTTTTTCTGACTTTGTCTGGAAATGTTATATAGGGTATAAGATTTCGAGACAACGTTAACGTTACGTTACGTAACCGCCATAATGTTATGTAACGTTAACGTCATCACAAAAGTTAATATTTTTTTATATTTCTTTGACTTGTAAGGTCGCCACTTGTAGAAGAACTGAAATCTGAACTAGACTTATAAAAAGTTCTTATGATGGCCTGGCTTATGTTGTTATTCTCCTATACGTAAACCCTGGAGACCAATAAGCATGTCGTGTACTTTATTTAAAAATAAAAACGTTACAATGTTCGTTAGAAAGTAAGCAATTATTGGTAGCTATTGTTGATAAATTATTTCGAAAATCTTATCTTTATTGCCATTAATAATATATAATACCACAATAGTAGTGTTGCTTAACTGTCTTCTACGAGGTAGAGGAAAAGTTGGATTATGGAGACATCAATTCCCTTCGAAGTTTTTCTAATCACCAAAAATACTGTTTTGGTTATTATCATCCTAAACTAGTGTGGGTGTTTGATACGCGTGTGCCTACCCCTTAGAGGATACCGGCGTGAGCATACGTATTTATTCCTAAAAATCCCATTAATTGGCTATATAAACAAATACTTATACTCTTCAAGTTTGGGCTCGTATGATTCGTTGGTTTTAACACTTTGTGTCAAGTGTGTGTGTGTGTGAGTGTATTTTTAGTTTTAAGGTTTTTAATATCATTCATATGGTAAATAGATAGCCATGTAGTTCTCGGTGAAGAATAGAGTCACACCTTATCTTTTCGTAAGTTTCGTAAAAGGCGACTAAGGGATTGGACTGTTATCTATCAGACAGTATATATACAGTCAAAGTAACCGGAAGACGGCACAAGGTTGGCTTAAAGTAGGGACTAAATTTTATTTGGTAAAAGGTAGGTAAATGCCCTGCCTACCCTTCGGAGAGAAATGCATGTATGTATTGAAAGTTGCAGTATTCGAAGCATGTTATTTTTTTTTAACATTATTCGGTGAGGTAATATGGACAAATATGTAACTCCTCAGACAAGTGTTCTGCTCCATGGACGACTGGTTCGGCATGACGATGGCGGACATCCGCGCCATCGAGGAGCGCACTAAGGAGGAGCTCGAGCGGCTCCGGCGCGAGGGGGAGGTGCGCGGCATGCGCGCTGAGAACGAGTAGGGGGGGGCGGGTTGTCGTGGTTCTCTTACTGTTCTATATAGGGACTAATACTTGCAAGCATTTAACTGACATAAAGGGTTATGTGTAAACCACATTACCTTTTCTTGATTTTATTTTTAAGAAACTTTGTATGGTTTCTTAAAATACTTTCGGTATAGGAAGAGTAGAGCTACACGATATTGGTTTATGAATATATATATAATAATAACCTTAAGTTTTAAATATTTTTTTATTTTTATTAATTGCAAGTTTTAACTTTTTTCATGAATGAATATGATTGCAGAGACTTGTACCCCTTTTATACTTTCAACAACAAAATATATTACTGGGATATCAAATCTTATAAAAAACAGTATTTTTGCAATAACGTCGATTAATACTTTGAAATGCGAGTCGATTCAAATGCAATCTAAAACAGTAAGGTAGCCACGACTGTGAAGAACTTACGTATCAATTGAATATAATATTGAGTTGGTGTCGTAACAATACACTAGATACGAGTTCAAACGCCATAGCGGAACAACAAAGCTACTGAAATTTAAAATTCACTTCGATATTAGAGTTATATAATAAATGTTTAGAGGCGTTCTAAAGGGGTTTCACTCGTAATATACAATAAAACGTTTGTCCATTTAGAGTTATTGGATTAGCTCAGTTGATGTGGGATTTTATGAATCCCATATGTCGGATAATTATAACAAGATTTAGTTAAGTTACATATTTTATGGCGTCATAAACTAATTTTTTTAAGTGCTTATTAAAGTAAAAAAGTCCTTTACGGGTTGACCCTTAAAAAAGTCAATGTGGTCGGCGACTTGGCATTTGAAAAAAAAAAAAGTACTTAGTGTGAAGTAAAGTGTAGCTAACGGTTCTGGAAAACCTACCATTAGTAACTTTCTGCTGGTAGATTTCTAAGAGTAGACGAAATTGAAATGCAATTTGTCTATTATGTCTTGTTATAACTATCAGGCAATACATTCTATATATATATATATGTATATACCATAATAATGGTTGTTTCTGATTTATAAGCAATAATGATCCGCGCTCTGCGATTTCTCGCTCACTGCCCGAACTTATTCATCTGAGATTGCCTTATAACAGTGTTAGTATGAAAGTAACAAATACCAAATTATATATTTAAAGTGGTATAAATACACATATGTAATCTTACTTAACAACGCAGTATTTCAAACTATTAATTTAATTATTTAATGAGGTTATTTAGACAAATAGTGACTAATAGTTCAAATGATAGTTCTAGACATGCCTTTAATAAGGTATTATAGCAGTATGTCCAGAACTATCATTTGGATAAAAAATATATATTTATCTATAGGTATACAGAAAGTATAGGCTTGATCGACACGTCTTACCATTTGGTTGATATAGTAAATTTAGTAGAATTTGAATTTTATTTCATGGTAACACAGCACCATTACAACTGCTGGCAGTTGTTGGTAACGTGGGATTTATGATTAATATAATAATATTAATGTCGTAATACATATACCCTAGAAAAATATATGCACGTTCCATTAAGTGGCAATCTCAAGTGAAGCGACGGCATAGATTACCATTAGAAAAAATATATATATGGTATAGCTAATATTTAATAACTAATAAGTCGATGTAGTCAGTGGTTAACAGATAGTGTTGTCGTTACCTAATAATTAAATAAAAATGTATTTCAATTTGTCAACTACATTGCAACTTAACAAGAATATTTGTGGCAGAGAGGTTTTATATAATGTTCAACATTCTGTTAGGTTGGGGCCTCACCCCCAGGGCCCGTCTGTTGTCTATTTATATTATTAATAAATGAATTCTGCAATAGAATGTTAGGTCTGGCACAGAATAAATTATCGGTGCAATATTTTTAATAATGGCAACCCTAAAGGTAGTTGGGTTACTTTGAGGGTGTTGCAAGGTGAATGTTTATGCGGTGGTTCGGTGTCTTGGGATATTATTTTTTACTATAGTAACCTCGTTAACTTATTTATTGGGGAACTGGTTCAGATTGCAACACCCTTGTCTAGTGATTGTCAGATATATTTTATGAATAAGTTTTTTTGTTGTTTAACAAATCAGTATTTTTAATAATTGTGTGACATTCCAGTTTCTACCGACGGTAACAAGTTTTAGTATCTTTTGCTACTTAATCTTATCAGTTCGCTCTCTCGTGTAAACATACAATGTATAGGATCAGTGACGATTGAATAATTTGTAATCAGTATAATATGAAATTTTATGTGAATCTTGAAGTTAATGATGGAGTATTTATGTTCCTGTTTTAACCAATAATTGGATGTAGCCATGTGTATCTATCTAGCCTGGCTCCCAGTCGCCCTGGAACCTGCTATGAGTCTAGTTGCCACTGCGACCCAGGCACCTCTGCTTCATATTGCACTTTTTAATTAAGTTTTTTTACTTATGTTGTAATAAGTTTTACATCAAATACAGCGTGATAATATATTTGCGAGTAGTCTTTTTTTGTAGCGTTTAGTGAAAATGTTGCCAACCCGCTTTTAGCGTCGCCTAGTGCTTGTGTTTGAACATGGCGTACTTAACTGATGTTCAGAAGTAACTTCCATTTGAATAGATTGAGTATTGTTTGGGCGGGAGGTGGGTGCTCGGTCGGTCTGTAATATATGAAAGCTTTGCTTTGATGTTGTTAAAGCTTATTTGTTGCAGTTACCAAATAAAGTTAAGTACACGAGTGTTTATATTTTATTTTGTTCCCCAAACCCCTGCATGCAATACCCTTCCCGTGGACAATTTGCTCCATTCCTCTCATTTAAATCTATAGTCGCTAAAATTGTCAATTTTTAAATGTTTAGCTAATAAAGTTTTGAAAGTTCTCGCATTGAATTAAGTATAATGTAATGAGATAACATTTGTTGTAAAATGTACTATGAATACTTTGAGGCCAACACAAATAAAAGTAATTTAATCTGTTTTTTGTTTCTATTATTAACTGCTTCACGTATATGTCCCGAGAGAGCACATTGGTAATTTTCTGCGGGTCTGATTTATAGGTTTGGAGTATTGACCAGTCGGGCAACACTACTAGACGTGAATTACATATTTGAGGCCGACGGTCGACGGTTAAACTTTGCAAAATACAAGTAACCCCTCCCCCCCATCTTTCCTCAACACTGGGCTTATTATAGGCTGATGGGTAGTTCAGTCGCGAGCGTACTCCCAGCCGGGGCACCTGTGGACCCCTCGGTTGGGCATAAATCTTCGCTTGCCCGGGTATTGGGGGATCTCTGCCCGGGTGGACCTTTATTTCTCCGCCAATCGTGGGTTTAATTATGGAATCAATTATAAAATCTAAGCAACTGGAGGAAAAAAAGACGGAGAATGAAATAACAGAGAAAAACAAAAGGCTTGCGGCAGAAGCATTGTCGATTAACGAAGAAGTCTCAAGTGACTCTACTACTACTCGTTCGTTGGAGCTCCCAGAAGTCAGTCAGTCTTTGAAATACTGAAGTTACTCTAGATATTGCAGTCATACCTATCTAAATAATAAAAACATTCTTGACACTGCGCCACATATATGTTCGCAGATCCTCAGTACAGTATAGTTCAGTACTGGAGTACTAAGGCACCAATTTTATTATAAACACGGCAGAAACCGTGTTTCATCCAGAAGCTTTTTGCCTCGCACAACCTGCTTATGGAACAAATTGTCGCCTGCCGTATTTCCGAACCGATACGACCTTCAAACCTTCAAGAAACGAGCTTACTCCTACCTAAAAGGCCGGCAACGCACTTTTGAGTCTTGAGTGTCCATGGGCGGCGGTAGTCATTTACCATCAGGTGACCCGTCTGCTCGTTTGCCCCCTATCACATAAAATAAAAACCTTTTCTTTACTGCCGCTAACTCCCTTTAGGTGTTTAGGGCTCAGTGCTTCTGGTGGAGATTCGTGCTGTCTGGGGAAAGCTGGGGTAGAATAAAACTAAAATAACAATGATCAATTTGACCGTCTATTTAAAATAAAATACAATACATTCCATTTTTAAAATGAATAAACAACAAAATATAGTCGATTGTCTGCCATAGCGCCTTTAGCTTCAAACTCATATTATCACAGGATAGGCAATACTTATAAAAAATTATTGCTTCATGTAACTCTATTAACTCTTTAATTGAATTATATAAAGTGCTGTATTGTAGGCGGATGAGTGAGCAAATGTAAAATATATATAATATAATATATATATAACTTATTATAATATATTATAATATATAATCAATTATGTTATATATAAGATATATATAACATAATTGAATTAGATCAATTGTCTATAAAGAGTGGTCATGAGTTTGTTTGCCCGATTTCTTTTCATAAGGCTCAACGATTTGGAAACGGGAGTTTACAGATCAACACAGGCAGGTATTTGATAAATTTCACATTTGACAAGGTAACCTATAGTTGCGGTGACGCTGTGTGTATTGATCTATAATTTTAAACTATTTCAAAATAATTGTTGAGCAATTTTATGAAATAAAGATATTTAATTTGAATTTGTCATGTTGACTCTGCCATTGAGTCTATTACTGTTCTAATCACGAAAAGCTTTTCTGTACAAAAATACAAATTTAAAACATAAGATAACACAATCCTTTCTAAATAAAACTAATTACGCGCCAAATTATTCTTATTCAAAAATACTAGCCAGTGTTGTATATTTTGTACTTGAGCAAGGAATACAATTAGGTACAAAATATCAATTTCTTAAAACAGTTAAATTATAAATATTAGGTAGAAAATCTTTCACATATAGAATTCGGAAATATCAAGCTTATCTTTCAATAATGTTATTAACACGTACCGACTGTCCTTATTAATATAACCATCGATTTTATCTGTTAATAAATAATAAAAAAGATTTTGTTAATAATTTGTCCTGATTATTTGTACCAAAAGTGAGGTTATGTTGTTCATACTTCACTTTCGATTTCATTTGCTGCAAATCCTCAATTAATCATCAATATACGCATCTTGTAGGTATCTTTAATGCAATAATAGTTTAAAGTAGGTATAATCAATGGACCAGCGCCTTCATCGGACCACTTAAATATTAATTTCAAGAAATGTGTACGTTGGAATGCGGGGACACATCGAGGGCGACACTCGCAACACGCGGTAAGAAGTGACGTGTGCATCTGTATTTTGCGGTGACCGAGATATTAATACATATAAGATTATACTAGCACATATGATAACGAAGGAAGGAGAAGCGCACCAATCATCCAGGTGATGGGGATGGATATTTTGTGGGACAATAGGGGAAACCTGAGGCCGGTATAAGTCCGAAAAATTCCTCGAACGCTTCCCATGATACAAGCGAGAGTGAATGCATTATAAATTGTTTCTAATTCCTAACCTTTTAAAAACATTTTTATTTTGCCTATATAACTTTTATGTATTTGTCTTATAATTTTTTTTAAAGACATTTATTAACTGGAACTTTCTTAAATATCATAATTATAATGTTTTCTTTGTTGTTCTCAATTTTAAATAAACTTTACTATAATTTCTGTTGTCTTCCGTCCCATGTTTTCTATTTAAATTTAAAAGCGTTGTCATGGTAACTCCGCGCAATGTTTCAGCAAACCAGATCATTCCAAATAAAGTGTAAATGACTGATGTCTCAACCAATTAAAAAAACATTATGACGTAAAACAATCCAAGGCAGAAAGTCAGAACATTTCGAGGAAGCTCTGACACAGATACCATATGACCTTTGCGAGGTCGGTTTCGAAGTTTTTTCATTTTATTTTTAAAATTATCGTTCATTTTTATAACATTATTATTGTTTATCCCTCAAGTTATCTTTTAGAAATGTATAATGTTATTTCTTAGAACACGACACTGATAATTGAAAAAAAAAAAAAATTAGGTATATGCTACCTACATATTGCTAATTATTATTGTTGCTAATTTAATTCATATCAAAAAAAAAAAGGTATTATCATGTTTTCTGTTTAGTTTAAGTCTCCTCAATTGGACCTTCAGTACAAACGTTTCCAAGTTCATTGATGGCACCTCAGTGGTCCATTCGAGGCGTCAGCGGTTAAAAGAAAGTAATTACTCAATGAATAGATTTTTTTGTATAGGACAGAAACTATTAATTAGTCTTTGACAATAAAAACTGTACCATTAATGCAGCAAAAAGTATTATAGATCAATAACTGGCTTTATTTTATTATATTTTCTGCGATATGATGTGAAACCTTCCCGTAAGTGATACAGACCAGCTATCGTAATTCATATATCAGTCAAATGTGACGGCCCAAGAATCTGAATACAGAGAATGAGTTACACAAAATACTTAAATAATTCCAAACTAAGCAAAGCTTGTACTTGGTAAACAGACTGGTGATAGATATAAATACTTAAATATTTCTAAATACATACATATTATTGATAAACCAAGACACAGAACGTCAATCATACTTTTGTATTATATAATTACTTCTTAGTCTAACGATTCTAAAGCTAAATCTATAGACAAGCAGTATCAACTCCGAAGAAGTTTGACGGTCGACGTTGAGTTTCAAAACAAATCTTTATAATACATCCTCTATTTCAAACCTCTACACCTCACCATCGTATATATTTATACTTAGATCCTGACTGAAAAAAAGGCGAATATTCCTATTTTTCATGTAAGTTTTAAAGAATTTATTTCTCATAAAAACTGTACAGTTTACTTACAATGATAGCTTTACAATTATGATTGAGTACTTAAATTTACAATTGCCTCAAGTGGGTTGGACTTTGACAAACATAATGCGCCTTAGTTTGAAATTATACTGTTAAACGAAATCTATATTTCGATTCATGGAAAAACCAAACAATTAAATCTAAAAATTTGTAAAATCTTGAAGACCTATTTAACAATGTCCTTTTAAAATTCACAATAAAATCCAATTACAAAATTCATGGCTTATTTAAACAATCCTGACTAGCCAACACATAACACTCTGACCTCAAACACCTCTAAAATATCTCAGAAGGCAAAACCTATCCTTAAACAAACTTTGGTAATGGGTGTAATAATTTAAATTTACCGCATCTATAGCCAAACTCTGTTTAAGGATATGAGTCAATGAAATTACAAAGCCAGCAAAACTGTGGCTTCTAAAGAAAGACACGACCAACCAAAATAGAGGATAATTTAGTTAATCTTCACTAGATGGCGCTAAAACATTCTCCTGCTCTATGTGGATATTGCTACAAGTCTAAACGTGTACTAAAGCAAAAGCGGTAGGGAACAGCTTGTCCTAACTAAAAATATGTACATATATCTATATAGAACTTTCCATTAAAGCATTATTGCTTTGATGTAACCTTGTATGAAGTTTAAGCTCATTATAGTCTCTCTAGTTTTAATAAGACATTAAAAATTTTACTCTAGTATTAACTTCCATATGACTCCCAAAGTACTGGGGTCTATTCAGCAGCATGAAACGGTGGCGCGATGTGAATCGTCTTTTTAAAAAATAGTGGTTCAGCCTATATTACATAGATTTAGCTTTTTAAGAGATTCATATATATATACATACTGTGTATAAGTAAAAGTCCGTTAAAACTAAAAGTCTGGCACACATTCGATTTTGGCAGCACAGGGCCGAGTAGCGCTAGATGACGATAAAAAGTAAAAAAAAACAGACCTACTTTCTAATATATATATCTACTACTGACAATATAGGCTCTATTATTCAACATCCAACAACCTTTTTTACCTAAAACGATTTGTTATAAATAGCCTCAGTTCATCTCACAATCTGACAATACACATGCACATAATTATGTTAACCTTAAAAAGTATTATACTTAAATGTCATCTTATCTCCATAGAGTATTTTTTTTTTATATAGAATTGATGTTGTTAAAAAAGCTATTTGCGAATGCTTGTTCACTTAGTCGTCAACTTCTAACTCGAGTTCGATGTCTGCCAGACTGATTCTCCTAAGCGTATTGATGACCATGTATCTAGACAGAGCTACGTAGAGGTAACGGAACCATACCATTTGTGACCGGTGGCATTTCATTGCGCGGACTATTCGTCGACTCTCGGTCCAGCGCAGGAAATACCTGCAATGTATAATGATATCAAATTGTCGTCAATATTAGATGAAATGTGTACATGTACAGGCTCCAAAAGAGAATATAAAATGATAGTATGTATTGAATTTGATTAAAAAAATGTAAAAAAAAAAAATGTTTTGTTACACAGGAATACATAGTTAGGCTTTTTTAAGACAACTCCCGCACTAGAAATAATTCCTGTGTAGCGGGGACTTTACAAACATACAAACAACGGACACATAAAATGCAGACTCCACGACGTTCGGCTTAGCAGTCACTGACTACTAGACCAACAGACCGGTCTTAGTAACTAAATACAAATAGCAGATGTCTCACCTTTTAGAAGACAGTACAAAACTTAGTGGCAAGTCTAGAAAGCCCATGTACTTTCTTAATATGTTTACTGAGTCCAGTGTGTACACTGTACATCCTAAAATAGAAAAGTCAAATAAAAAGTTATCCCTGGTAAATGGTAAAGAAATCCCTGGTATCCTATGATCAAATCCTGATATGGTAACAATGAGACCACAGTAGTATACTTTTTAAATCGGGCAGGCCACAATTGTGGCGGTAAGACCTATCACGAAGAGGCGACATGGTGCTCTCTCCTACCGGCTGCAGGTACCCACCGGGCAAGGATACCTCGGTAAGTATCTGTGTCACCATTGCGGGGGAGGTCGCGATACAGCACTCCACACGTTAGTCGAGTAGTTTGCGTGAATGCAGAAGCGTGCTGATCTCGTGGCAGCTATCGGTGTGAGTCGGTGTGAAGCGGCGGAAAGGGAACGGGAGAGAGTTAGCAGTCTTCCATCCCACAGAAGACGCACCAGGCGCCGGAGAGTGCAAATTGACTGGGCTATCTATCGCCCTAACAGAAGCAGGCCTAAATATGAGTGTTAGGACCTCCACGCTTCATATTTGGGTTGGTGAGTTGGTTAAAAAGAGATGATGATTTAAGTATCATGACAGAAGAGGAAGCTATGTATGAAGTATGTAATTATAGAAGCCAGTGGCGGGCTGTTGTCTCTGCCTACCGAGAAGGGAAAAAGGGGACTTTATGTATTTGGTTTTGTGGTTAATAGTTGTAACCACACCATTTATAACTTTTATATCATTAAGATGCAAGATGTCTGACTTTATATTATATTATTAGTCATTGGCGTTTCATTTAATTTTTGCTATACCAGACCAGATTGATATTATATTATTTTTAGTCGCTTTTTTTTTAAATATTCTTGATGGTTAATATACTAACAAAAATATATCATATCGGTTATATAAATCATATACAATACACTTACTTTTCGTTATTAACTTTTCAACAAACATATACGCTACAGCGTAAAAAACAGCCGAATGATTTGCATGTGAAGATACCCCTCCTCGGTCAAATGTTACTAATGTATCTACATCTAGCGCTTCTAACTGATGGTGAATTAATTTAGCTATAACAGGCACTGGCCACTGGACTCGAGGGTCATCTTGCAGTCTCGAGTCCATTATTATACATATGTTTTCATCTGGGACTCCAAGCTCATGACATGCAGCCCACAGTTCGGTGCGTCTCATTTTACCTTTGCCTTCATAATTACCTGAAAACAATAAATTTATATTTAGAGTTTCTTTATAAATTAATATTTTGACACACACACATTTATATGTGGAGGGTGGGCCATAAATTTTTGCAATCGACTGCGCAAACTTTTTAAACCTTACTGACCCATGTTGTGAGGGATCGCGGCTATCTCTTGGATGTTTTGTGTTTTGGGACATTGTCGGCGGTTTATTAAGGTACACCCGATTTTTCACTTTTATTACCCGATTATTTCCATTGCTGATTTGGCAGCCCATATTGCCGTTTTAGGTGAATGAAATGGATTTTGGTATTTAATGCGTGGTTTTTCTCAGCTCAAAAAATATTGAAAATTATGCTTGTTTACATTCCTATTGATTTAAAAATGGCCCTTGTTGAACTTAATCTGTTGGTTTCATCTCATACACAAGTTGTAGTATTTTTCGAGGTCCAGATGTAAAATGGTTCTTGGTAATGCCAAAGCCGCCGAACGATGATTCTGGATTGGTCTTTACGGAAATTTCAACCTCCTGAATGTTCATCGCTTCTTCTTGAAGGTGGCAGCCCTATTTGTTTAATATTCATTATCAATCCCGTTTGCTGGAAATGCTTGACCCAAGCTTTGATTAAATTAACAGTGGACAGTCACTTACATGGCGTAATCTATATTCAATTTTAGAAGGTGTTGTACAGTCACATACTTTGTTGTTTTGATACAATTGTTTTACATAAAATGTAAGCTATTATCCTATCAAGCACTTCATCATAACTAAAATTTTCATGACGCAACATACAGTTCCTTGCCACTGTTGCTATATGCACTCAATTCTAGTGTTGCTACTTGCAAACATTTTTGGCCAACCCTGTACAATTATGTGTGTATCTTTGTAATTATATCACATGGATTAACAAGGAATTACTATAAACTTATTGCACCCAAATTTCTAAAAACCTGATTAATTACTTCATTCTTCAATTACACATTTCATATTATATTTTATAGGTATTTAAGAATTAATAATTCAATAAAATATTTTTGAAAAAATAAATAGAAAGGATTATGAATGGCTGGAAAGCATTGAAAAATGAAAGCTTTTTAAGCATTGAAAGAAGAAGACAACACAAATAAAATTTGGATAAGGGTTAGAAGGTGAGATGATGTGTAAGAAAATAAACTTGGCTGCTGCTTGACCATTGCATATCCATAAAAATAAGTGTTCTGGGTTACAAAAAAAACTATTAGAAAAAGAGCTAACAAAAAATACGAAGTGATGTAGGGACTAAATTAAAAACCCTGATATGGAAAGAAAGAATAAAATGGATAAAGAAAGTGACTGAGTGGACTCCTCAAAATAATATCCTCAGTAGGCGGTCTCACAACCTAAAGAGAATTTCTGGCCATCTATGGACATCAATAGCAGAAAAAGAAACAGATAAAAAGTGATATTAACGGTTTCTGTGTCTAATCTACAAGTTTCAAAGAGAACTGTTGTGCAAATTAATTTATAATTTATTTAAAGTTTTAAATTATGTACTCTTTTAGAATTAGCTCTCACTCTTTTATTTGATTTGTAATATTTTCATTATATTACATAGCAGATCAACAAGACAATCAAGCAAGCGAACCAACAAGCTCCTGTATGAAACATATATGCATAATGTTTAATCTTGATCTTTAAACTGCAACTTGCTAGGAAATATTTCTCTCATAATGTATAAATAATATATTGACAACATACATCAATGTATTCAGCATACATACCATTAGATAAACATAATATGTGTACATCAGCTCCTTGCTCACATAACCTGAATATTGTGGGCCCAAAGAACATACACTCGTCATCTGGGTGGGCCACGACCACCAAGACTCTCCTTGCGCCGAGCGAACCCCGAGTTCTCGTTGGCAATCGTCGAGCATAACGACGGTAAACCACACAACACACCAGTAAGTATCCTAACACCCATAAGCTTATATATAATGCAAAATTTCTAAAATATAACAACGTCTCGGCAACGAACTTCACGTAAAAATTGTAGAAAAATTCTATGTCGTATGGCGAGTTACTAAGTAGCATTTCTGACTAGAACTAGGGGAACTTTTGGTCGTAACTTTAAATAATTAGTAATATCATCTGTTTTAAGTTAATTTTAACAAATAAAATCTTATTTTAAAAGAAATTAGTAAAATCTAAGTTGTACTTTAGGATACGGTCATTTTGACATTTGCAATTTGGTTCAAAAAGTAAAATATCTATTTGGTTCCGTTTTGTAGTTCTATATTGTAAGTTTTATTATATAAATTCAGTCGTCTTTTTGTACCTTAATATCTCGAGCTATAGTAATAAAATCACATTTAAAACCACTGTAGAATTCAGTTAATATTACGCAAAAAGTTACAAAAATATTTAAAAGAAAAATTATCTTTAAAACTCGTAATGTTAAACGAAACCACCTACGTCAAATTTGAGCTGATTTCTTTTGTGTCTTTGTCAAACTAAAAATTTTGTTTGCTATTTCGACGGACTTCTACTTTAATTTAACATTTTATTGTGTCCTGGTGTAAATAAGTGTGTTTAGAAATGATACAGCCGGATTATCCATCTGCCATGGGGCTATTGGCCCATTTGAATTCTGACGAACTTAAAGAAATGCTAAATGACGACACTAAGTTCGATTCTGTACTAAAAGACGTAAAACAGGTAAAGGAAACTGCTTTATTTCTATTATTTGCAAATATATTTTTTTAATGTTTGATTCATGCAAAGAGTGCCATGACTTACATTACATCACATTATATTAATAATTAATCCTCTCAAACTCTTGATGGTGACTACAATGAGTCATTCTGACTATTGAATGGTATATACATAAGTATAATGTTATATTGCGTTATTTGTTAAGATAGCAATAGTTGACACACATTATATTTGATTAAATCTTTCTTTAGTTACAGATACATTGAATCTTTAACATTTATTTTATATACTGGGATATATAAATAATAAATGTGTACTAAAAAAAAAATTAATTGGTAGAAAATTACATTTTATTATATATATATAGCGCTGAACTTGGCGCTGAACTCGATATATATTATATATATATATCGAGTTCAGCGCCAAGAAAACACAGGCGTGCGCGTTTTCAAACAAAAAGTCTCCATTCCTTCCCCTTTCTACTCTTCAGAACACTCAACTGCCACTACATGATAGGCTCAGTATACTGGGTATGGACATCTGTCGGGATCTCAATCCGCGTGATTACATCGAGAGCGTCACTAAGGCGGCCTCGCGGAAGCTCGGTGTATTGAACAAGGTGGGACGGTTCTTCTCGCCCGAGCATCTGTGTCTTTTATATAAGACCCAGGTTCGCTCCTGCGTGGAGTACTGCTCTCATCTTTGGGATAGCTATGCGCAGTATCTACTTGACGCTCTCGATCGGTTGCAGCGACGCGCAGTCCGTATTATAGACTGTCCTGAGGTCACCCAGTCTCTTGAGCCCCTGCAGTTGCGAAGAGATGTCGCCTCTATGGCAGTTCTCTATCGCCTACATCACGGGGAGTGTTCTGACGAGCTCTTCCAATTGGTCCCACCTTCTCCCTTCCTCTACAGGACTACACGTGCTGGCCTGAGGAGTCACCGTTTGCGAGTCGAAGATATGCGATCCCGAACGAAACGGTTTGGCTCTTCTTTCCTGTGCCGATCAGTGAAAGCCTGGAATTCCCTACCAGCGCACGTGTTTCCTTCCCAATTTGATCCCGGGTCTTTTAAGCGGGGCGTGAAGAAGCATCTCACCAGGCCGCCATAGTGTGGGTCACCATGCTGCATTGACTAGACATGCAATGAGGATGGTGACCACCACTCTTGGACTCCATTTATTGCTTACCATCAGGAAAAGTGGAGTCATTATGGTAGGCTTACGAATAAAAAAAAAAAATATGTTCCTATCATGTATATATTTATATGTTATATTCTTTTAGTTTCTTGTAAGGCTTCTGTTGTTAAATTCATAGTTTTTAATATTTATATGAAAAATGTAAGTTGAGGGTTCAATTTCCACATACAGTCCTAAAGCAAGAATTGTCTTCCTTTTTTTCCTTCCTCTCTCTGGCATATAGGTTACTGGCACCAATGTTAAGTATTTCAATAGAAAAAAAAAACAATCTATAAAAATATAATTAATATGTTGGTAGTTAAAGAAAAATAAAAAAGAATACTTGTAAAATGTGACTGACCCCTGATAATCATAGTCTTTTATAAATAATAAGAAATAGATACTCATAATTTTATCCATATTTTTATTCTCAATTATACTGTTCTAAATATAACCCTTCCTGTAATCCAATAATGACTGCACGGATGGCGTAGAGGTTTAAAGGTTTCAGGACCCCAGAAGGGGTCACTTGGCGCGGTATCCTTCCCGCTTTCCGCGGTGGCCTATTTCTAAGCTAGACCGGGATCTACTGGAGGAGGCAGCCATAATTTACTCTTGGCTGTCTCCACAGCCTCCGACCGAGGAGGTAGACATGGGGGCAGGCCGCTTTTGCGATGCGGTAACGCATATCTGCGATGCGGCCATGCCCAGGATTCGAGGAAGTCGGCCTCCAAGGAAGGAGGTCTACTGGTGGTCCCAGGAGTTGGTGGATCTCCGTGTGGCCTGCATTCGTGCCCGAAGGTCCTACACCCGCAGCCGTCGGCGTCACCGCGATGAAGGGGAACTGGACCGGCTTCATGAGGAATACCGAGAGGCACGGAAAACTCTGAAGCTGGCCATTTGCCGCGCCAAAGAGGAGAAGAGAAAAGAGATGCTGGAGGGTCTCGATCGTGACCCCTGGGGTCGCCCTTATCGTGCGGCGCAACAAAAGCTCCGCACGCTGGGCCCCCCCCTTACTGAGACTCTCCAGCCCAGCTTCCTGCAGGAAGTGGTTGAGGGCCTTCTCCCGCAACGGGTGGAGCACTCATCCCCGTCGATGGCCCCCTTGGCCGGAGACGACGGGGACTTCGAAGAGGCGGAGGTTCCACCTATCAATGAGGCAGAGATGGGGGCGGCTGTCCTTCGAATCCGTTCTAAGAACACCGCCCCCGGACTGGACGGGATCCCTGCCCGAATATTGGCCCTAGCCCTCAACCACATGTCGGACCGCCTCAGGGAGGTGTACAATGCATGCTTGTCGTCTGGACGCTTCCCTGACTGCTGGAAGAGCGGGAAGCTGGTTCTTTTAAGAAAGCCGGGACGGCCTACGGATTCGGTCGCGGCCTATAGGCCCATCGTGCTGTTGGACGAGGCGGGTAAATTGTTTGAGAGGATCCTCTCTGCCCGCATCGTCCGGCACCTGAGCGAGGTCGGCCCCGATTTGTCGGACGCCCAATTCGGTTTCCGAGCGGGGCGTTCGACGATCGGTGCTGTAATGCGCCTGAGGGCCCTGACCGAACAGGTAGTGAGCTGTGGCGGCGTGTTGTTGGCAGTGTCTTTGGACATTGCCAACGCTTTTAATAGTCTGCCATTCAGCTGCATCAGGGAAGCGCTCCGCTATCACGGAGTGCTTCAGTACCTGAAGTGGCTGATGGCAGACTATTTGGAGGAGCGTACCGTCGTGTACGAGGATCGAGAGGGAAATTTGAGTCGTCGGCCCATGTCGTGCGGTGTTCCGCAGGGGTCTGTCCTTGGACCACTCCTGTGGAACATGGGCTACAACTGGGCCTTCGAGGCGACTTCCCCCTTGGGCTGGGCGTAATCTGTTACGCCGATGACACACTGGTCACAGCCTAGGGGGCGAACTTTGAAGAGGCGGCACGCCTGGCCACCAGAGGAGCCTCACTGGTGGTCGGGCGCATCGAGGCGCTAGGGTTGCGGGTGGCCTTAGATAAGACGGAGGCCCTTTTATTCCATGGGCCCCGTCGAGGTCCGCCCCCTGGCGCCTCCATAATGGTCAACTCGATCCTCGTACCGGTTCAGGCCCACATACGATATCTGGGCCTGATCCTCGACGGAAGATGGCGATTCGACGAGCACTTCCTGCAGCTGGCTCCAAGGTTGGTCGGCGCTGCGTCCGCCCTTGGGCGACTTTTGCCCAACTTGGGTGGACCCAGCCTTGCTACAAGACGACTGTACACGGGGATTGTCCGGTCAATGGCACTATACGGTGCACCGGTGTGGGCGGAGGCTCTGAACGCCCAGAATAGGGCACGCCTCTGGCGCCCTCAAAGGGTCATGGCGGTTAGAGCCATACGCGGTTACCGCACCGTATCGACGGAAGCGGCGTGCGCGTTGGCCGGAACTCCCCCGTGGGACTTGGAGGCGGAAGTGCTCGCCGAAGTATTTCGGCGAACGACTGATTTCAGGGCGGGTAGCGGCAATCGGCCCCTGCCCGAAGACGTACGCGAGTGGCGTGAGGCCGCTCGCCGAGCCACTGTGGCTCGTTGGTCGTCCCGGCTGGAGGCTCCGCGTGCTGGCTTAGCCATCGTGGAGGCGCTCCAGCCGTTCATCGTCGAGTGGGCAGGGCGGCAGCACGGGACCCTTTCCTTTCGACTGACGCAGGTTCTTTCCGGGCACGGCTGCTTCGGGAAGTACCTGCATTCGGTCGCTAGGAGGGAATTGAGTCCCGTTTGCCACCACTGCGACTGCAGTGAGGACTCGGCCCAACATACGCTTGCGGATTGCCCGGCTTGGGTGTCGCAGCGTCGGGTCCTCACTGCAGTCATCGGAGAGGATCTCTCGCTACCGGCCGTCATACGCTCCATGGCCGGTAGCGACAGGAATTTTACCGCGGTCGCAACCTTCTGCGAGGAGGTCATCTCACAGAAGGAGGCGGCGGAACGGGCCCGGGAGGACGATCTCCACTCGGACCTAATTCGCCGCCGGCGTACCGGGCGGCGGAGGCGCGCTTACTTGCGCCTCATGCCGCCCTGAGTGTGGCTGTGGGTGGTCGGGACGGGTTTTCCCCTCCACCCGCTATAAAGGCCAGCCGCGAGGAGGCGACATCCTGGTGTGCCTGGACGTTGCCTAATTGAGAGTTACCAGAAGGTGGTGCCCGCGCTTTTGCGGGCAAAAGCGCTAGGAGGGGTCCGGATGTCTTACTAAAGCTGTTCCCGGATTCCTCCTATTTTAAGCGCAGCATGGCACACCGTGTGGTTTTAGTCGGTCCGATTCCGACACACCGTTCCACTGAAGACCCCGGTGGGATGACGGCCCGAGGGGGTTTCCACACGTTAAAAAAAAAAAAAAAAAGAGGTTTAGAGAGGTGGGTTCGATCCCCGCACGGGACAACACTTTGTGTAATCTTCAAATTGTTGTTCTGAGTCTGGCTGTTCTTCGTGTCCGTTGCTTGAATGTTTGTAAAGTCCCCCGCGACACAGGAATTAATCCTAGTGCGGGAGTTGTCTTTTTTAAAAAACAAAAAGAAAGAATAAGTTCTTTAGAAAAGCCTTTGATATGTTCATATAATAAAAGGCGTTTATAGTACTAGATCTTTTCAATACCAATATTAAGAGAGCGGGAGAGTCATGCTTAGGCATATATGAGCCGGCTCGAACAGAGTAATATCACAGCCTCACAAAAGACCAGTTGACAAGTAGCTAGTAGTAACTTGTTCTCTCCCCCATCCCAATTCTCTTGTTTCGCATCCTTCATAACAACATCCACTATATGTCATATAGTATATGTATACAGGAATACTCCAACTTAAGCTACCTCTTTGACACTAATTCGGAGATAAGTGGTTTTTTCTTTTGGATCCCCAAAATTTTAATACCCAAAGTACACCCTTATGTATGTTACAGTTAAAGAATATTAAAGGTGTAGTATGGAAGCTTTTATAAGCTGTTTTGTGTACCACTTAGGTTGATAATGTTTTGATTTTTTACGTCAGTTGTGATTCCAAATTTTCGCATTTCACCGATTTATAGTTTCGTTAAGAATGGTATAATAAAACTAATAGAGTGCTTATGTATGTATGTGTATACATAGCTGTGGAGTATAAATTATTAATATATGTAGATATATAATAAAATAAAATAAGATATCACAACTTGGCAGTCGAAAAGTGCAACACTGCTATTTCTGCATTACAATAAAACGTCTAAGATCGCTAAAAATCGTATAAAACAAAATGGAAGTTAAAAAGCCGCCAAAAATAAAAAAATAAAATATTGAAAGACATAAATTACGATTTGAAATCTTTTAACTACGCCCGCTAGTGAGTTGGAACATAATTAATTTTGAGCATGGAACCTAAGATATCCAACACTTTTAGCCAAAGCCAGCCCTAAGCCTGGTAAAGTAGAAAGGAAAGATTTCATATCTCTTCACGCATATATGTATGTACTGGAAGCGTCGTATTGGACGCAAACTTAAAGTGTACATTTATTTATGACAGATGAAAGTATCTACCCGTATACTTAGAAGTATTTTGAATACTGGTTTCTGAACCGAGTATTTGACGATACCTATACCTTGAAGACCGGGTACATAGGTTTGTAAGTATGTCTCATCCTTACCTCAGTACAATTGAAAAGGGGTTACAAATTAAAAAAAAAAGGATTCCAATGAAGATTTTGACAGTGGTTGAGCCATGCTTAGGCACGAATGTGAAGGCTCGACCGGTGCGATACCACGGCCTCACAGAAAACCGGTTGTGAAGTAACGCTTGCGTTGCATTTCCCCGAATTGAGTGAGGTTTCCGGAGGCCCAATTCCCCCTCCCCCTTTTCTCTCCCCTCTTCTCCTTTCTCCTTTTTACCATCTCCTCATCCCCCCTCTCTTCTTTCCACTCCCTGCATTCCCCATCCCTCATCACCCTCAAAGGCGGGCAGCGCACTTGAGTTGCAAGTGTCCATGGACGGCGGTGTCACTTACCATCAGGTGACCCGTCTGTTCGTCTGTCCCCCTATAGTATAAAAAAAAAAAAAAAAAAGATCGCCTTTCTGCTACAAAACTGGAAATAAAAAAGTTACTGGCATGCTACGATTAAATTTTACGTGAGAAGAAGAAAAACTTAACTCGTCATGCTTTAGATTATATGAGGCCTTCCACATCCTAATAAATTCGGTTTAAATTGTTTCAAAACATGTTTTTTCAAAAATTTTGTTTTCTTATACTCTAGTCCCGATTACACAAACTTAACTAAACGTAACGTATTTATTTATATGCAAAACTGAACCCCGACATACGCGAATCCGACTTACATGGCTATTGCTTGGTCCCATCTATCGCGTAAGTCTGGGGTATTACTGTATTTAAAAAAAATAATAACTGTCTGCAATATAACATTTAATGTAATAAATTGTTTATCAAGGTAAAAGACTGGGAAACAGAGAGAGAGATGACAATAGCTAGTAACAGGTCTTTAGCAGAATTTAACTTAAGTAAGGAGCCAGAGCTCGAGGATTTGAAAGCCCAGGTACAGCAGAAGTCAGAGATGGGTGAACAATTGTGCTCACGCATACAGGAGCTTCTTGAGGACTATAGTAAGCAAAAAAATATTTTTTTACAAAAACTTTAGCAATACGAATAATTCCTGGGTCTCCTGGGGGGCTTTATATACATTAAATTAACAAACACTAAGAACTATGTAATTCTAGACATGAAACAGACTATATGTTCTGTTCCTGTAGAATACTTTTTGCTTTACAAGACTAGATAAACATGGTGAGTTTTGACACATGCTGACCTATCGTTAACTTTATTCAATCTGTAATTTGCCCATATTGTTACCCAACAGGCAGTAAAAGTACAACCACCTAATAATTCATTATTATTATCGCTTTTCTATTCTCTCTTCTCTTCTTATTATATTATAACAGAAAAAAAAATGTCTGCCAACTTCATTGTAATCTTACAGAAACAGTTTTTTTATTCTCTATTCTCTTCGTCTCTCTCTTCCTTTCTTATTATGTTCCAACACAAAAAAACAAATAGTTTTATTGTTATCTCATCTATACTTTTTTTACACTTACATAAAATAGTGTTTGATTTTCTACAGAAACAAAATCAGCGGGTATCTCACTGGACACAACACAAGCATTACTGCAGACTGCAGCAGCAGAATCTGAAGAACAGACAGAGAATCTAGCTCAAGACTTCCTTTCTGGGAAGATACCAGTGGAGAAATTTCTTGAAGACTTTGAACCAGCTCGTAAAAATATGCATTTAAGGAAATTCAAGGCAGACAAAATGGCAGAACTTATTAGATCTGGCACTCATTCATCATTTGGCAATGGTGTTGCTAGACCATACCTTCCATACCCAAGTTATGGCCCTCCCCAGACGGTCCCTAATGTGCCATACCCTATAGGACCATTGAACATGCCAATGCCAGGAATGTTTGGCAATCACTTTTAAATTATTCATGTGGTCTTAGAAATAATCTTTATTTACAATTAAATTGTTTCAGAGGCCCATCCTATTTGGGTCACATTTTAAATGTCTACGTAAATATGGCATTTTTATACTTTGAAATTATATTATGTCCGAATATTTCTTAGAGTGTTGTTTTGTAAATTTATCGAGACTTTAGAAGAGTAATAATGTTAGTGATGAATTATTATATAAACTTTTTTTTTTATTCACAAAAAAATACTTATATTTAAATACAGTTAACATCTTGAAATCACGTCAGAGAAATAATTTGCTTGACAACCTATGATTTTTCAAGGTGTTTCAAATCAAACTGTTCTTCTTTATCTATGGTAAAAAGTAGATGTTCAACAGCTTTTAATTTTTGCATTTCTTTTTCGAAGATTTATTTATTTAGGTACTATACATTTCCAATTAGAAGATAATTGCTGACTTCATCTTAGATTTGTCAAAAAGTATCAATAACAAAACCTTATAGTAAGTAAATTGACTTTGGTCTAGTCAATAGCGATCCTGACTGCTAATCCGGGTTCGATTCCTACCTAGGACAAATATATGTGTAATGAGCATGATCATTTGTTCTATGTCTGGGTGAAATATATCTATAATATGTGTGTATTTAGGATATATATGTAAGTCTAGTCAAGCTCTGCTAAGTTTTGGATCAGACAGCCGTGAGTGAGGTGTATGGAGTTGTTAGTATTATTATCAGCTTTATTTAAATTAATACATACATACAGATGACATTTTTAAATATACCTTACATATACATTATAGGTATCAATTACAAACTGAATATATAACTTTATAATGTTTACTGCCTATCCTATCAAATTTAAATATTTAATATGTTAAAGATTTTATGTTAAATATTCCGTGAGCCTGTTTCTTATGTTGCATGCCCATTGAAAAACAATATGGTAGTTTGATAGTTATCTTCTTATTTGAAACATATAGTACCTCTTATCTTTTAAGCACCATCTACAACTTAAATCCTTAGCATATAAGAGAGTTAAAAATAATATTGGGGCCTTACTGTGAAAATGGTGATATCAACATTTTTATATTAAGGCTTCATTCACATCTGGATTACAAGGCTCCATTCACATCTGGAGTCAGTGCGTTAGGCAGCTATTTTGCGTATTATTTAATCATTAAAATAATATTAGTATTTCAATATTAAGCTAAAATAGATGTTTGTCGATCAGTGCTTTAGATATCCTATGCAGAAATATGAATGATATATAATATGAGTTTATATTACGCACTAGGTACATTATAAACAGGTGTTTCAGAAAGGTGTGGCATATTTTTGTGTCATATATTAGACCTGTTGAATAACTTAGAGCTTTAAGGAAAATTTCTAATATTTAAAAAACAAAGTCGTTAAAATGGAACAAAATACATACCCACATCATTAAACCGATGTTATTTGCAACAAAATATGTGTGTAATAATATTTTCTTCAGCTAAATCAAATATTTCACCACACCTTTTTGTACCACCAGTAACTTCTATTGTCATAATACTAAATAGTTTATCAGCACAAAATAAGATTATAACTGGCCATAGTAAATATATTATATATATATATATATATATACCTAGGTACATTACATTGAATGCACACTCCAGTGTTTATAATAGTTATAACAGTATTTATTAAAACTGTGGACTTTAAAACACAGGAAAAGTGTAATAAAAATAAATTTTAATCGTTTTAAACCGTTTTCAAAAAAGGAGGATATAATTTATGTTCGAATGTATGCAATTATCTTTTTATATATATGTTAAGCAATGTCTTTACCAATTATTGTTGACCGACTTTTTTTTTTTTTTTTTCTATAGACTACTCCTACACTTGTCCCATTGTAAACAAATCAGGATTTGATCATGGGATACCAGGGAAATTACGAAAATTTGTTTTTAAATTGTATGTTTAAACTATTGCGCAAAGGAATTGGAACACCCTTCAAATTCCTTTGCGCAATACTTAGTTTTAAATCAGTTATAAGTTATGTATTAATTGTAATAGTAGACAGCAGAACGCAATAAGTATGCAATGGAAATAAAGGTCTTCAAATAAAGGCTCTTATATTATTTCATTACTCTGTACCACGATATTTGTTTTGCAGTAAAAACAGATATCGTGGTACAGAGTAATGAAATAAAATACGACGTATCATTCCACAATAATAACAAAATTACTTTTGTTCTCTCTATTTTTTAGATTTTGAGTAGACACAGAGCATATAAAAAATTGTATAAGTGTATGAACTCATGTTAACGTGGTAAAGGGAGATTTATCATCCAAATGTATCTTGAGTCAATTCCTGAAAAAAAAATCTTTGGATTTAAATTTAAAATGTTGATGGATGTTGGTGCTTGTTGACGAAATGTGATGTAAACGATATGAATAAATATAAAATATTGAAAAATGTTGATAATTCATTTGGAACATGTTTGATAACTAAGTCGACAAGCGCTGCCAAGAATCAGGTTAGACAAAGTAAATATAATATGTTCAGATGGACATTCAGTGATGGTACTAAATTAAGTTGCTTATGCTGTACAATCCAGATGACGGTCTAACACTGAATCTAATATCGTGCCCTGACATGCAGGGCAGGGTAACATCGAACATCACAGCGGGACGCAGGAAGATTGAATGTATTTTTTTTATGAAAAAAAACGGGACAGTTGAACAGACGGGTCATCTAATGCAAAGTGATAACCACCGTCCGTGGACATATGCAGCGCGAGAGTGGTAAGTGTGCTTATGAGGGTGATGAGGGGAGAGGAGAGTGGGAGATGGGCCTCCGGAAGCCTTATCATTTACGGCGAAATGCAACGCAAGCGTTACTTTACTACCGGTTTTCTGTGAGGCCGTGGTATCGCAAGGGCACCTACCCGACTTATACGTGCCTAAGATTTTACGATAATATGCCACTGACACTGCCTTCAAAGTTGTCAAGTTCCATCAAATCTAAGCAATCTATACGTTGTTTGTCATCAATACGGTAAGAAGAAGCAGGTAACTCGCAAGGTGAAAGCAAGGTACCTACTCATATAAGACGCTATGTCACTTCCGCTTTTAAGGAAATGAAAATGACACCACACGTGACGAAATCATGGCGTGACAAAGAATCATCATACATATGTACATATCTACACACAAAAACATAACCATCCTTCTTGAGCAGTCAAGTAAAAAAACTCGTTGAAGGAGTACTTTTAAGCAAGTGTTGCCACAAACACGAGTGACGTTTTGTGCTTTTTATATACATATTAAAATTGCACTCATTATTAATCTTCTGTTTTGTTTTACAACTGTAAAACATCATTTCCATGAATTACATTAATTCAGTGAAAAGAAAAGTTTTAATGTATGAGGTTCCTCTTGAAATCAATTCTGCGATCGGATACATTCAGTGACAAAGTAGGTATTGTCTGAACTTTCTTTGTTTAGTTAAATATCATTAAATACACTTTCATATAAAGAAAATATATAATTGGACATAAAGTTAAAGAAATAATCAGGTAGCTAGTTAACTAAAATATAAACCAAAAAGTTTATGTATAAACTGTGAAGCGCATTTGTATTCATAGTCACTGCTGTATATCCGAAACGGAAAGTTCTTTTCTCTCTGCTTTTTTTAATATGGCGGAAGCAGTGACCGCCGTTCGGACGTCTGCGTTTTTTATTATCGCGAAGTAAGAAGTGACTCGCTAATATTTCATAAGTGTGTGAAACATAAGTGAATTTATGAAATTGTGCATCATTTAATATTTAAATTCAAACATCCGAAGTGCTTCAATTTATCCTATTCAGCTGTAAAAATGGTAATGATAGTTTTTTGTTTTGATACTTTTTTACTAACTTTACTTCGTTGAAAAATGTGTTTTTCTTATTTATCCTTTATATTTTAATGAAATTAGTTGTATAAGCACTCCTATTTCATATTGATGTAAAGGAATGGTCAGAAAGACTGGTTTTTTTCCTTTTTTTTTTCTTTGTTTTCAATTTTTCTAACCAAAAAAAACTGTCAGAAGGTGGTGTCGATCTCACATGTGATATTATTTCAATGTTTCATTATCAAATTTGTTATTGCATCGTGGTCGTGGGTGGTTAATTATTCAAGCTGGGTGTGGCTGTATTGATTTTCTTCCAAGGCTCTAGGTATAGTGTTAGAATACGTCTTGAAGTACTGCACTGTGCCTATGTCTAGCACAGCTACAATGCGGAGCTATCACGTTGGGATCGATGGTATTTTGAATTTGAGAAATGAATAAGACCTTTAGCTTGTTATTTGATGCTTTTATTAGTTAATACCACGAAATACGTAGATTAATGTTGTCATATGCAGAAGTGTGTAGTTGTTAGAGTTGCTCAATGCATGCAGTTACTTATAGTGGAAAGTAAAATAGCTATAAAACGAGCATTATAAAACTATGTTATCAGTTATGTAAGGTTTTTTACTGTATTTTGGTGCCTTTTGCCAACTATGTGCAATATTAATTTACTGCCAAGACATTGTTATTTCTGTAGAATCTGAAACTTTGTCTATGATATTTTTATACATGTTTTTTTTCAGATAATTAATGAAATTCTCCTATTAGTTATTTTACTTACATTATAATACATTTTATGAATTCTGAGTGTCTTAATGTCTTACCACTTTACCTCTGTATAAGTACTTTCTAAAAGCTAATATTTTGCTATAAAAGGCAATTTGTTTATTTCGATTCTGGTGAAATATAAAATCAAGTTGCATGTACATTAAGATATCATTAAGTTAAACATAGTTTCCCCTCAAAAATATTTTTGTTTAATTAATGTTATCTCGTAAGTCAGGTCAGGTCACGAATATGTATTGAATATAATTTGTTCTATACATATTCCTGACCTGATGAAAATTTTAGGAACATGTAGATAACTTTACTATATATTTTCTATTAAATAGAATTTTCTTATTTTGACAAAATTGCTTTAAAATAAGTGTATTGCTTTTCCCAGTATTGTATCTATCAGAGAAAAATCTAAATCCAAACCTATGGCTAATGTATTAGAAGAATATCAATAGTCTTTTTTTTTTCTCTACAGTCTACTACTTAAATTCTAGTTATCATTATAAATTCAAAAGTAGGTTTGTTATACTTTCACATGTCATCTTAACTCATTATTATCAAATACACAGATTATCATAAGTTTTGCACAGCGTTGATAGACAAAATAAATTTCACACAAGCAGAACCACACACAAAAGCTATAGAAACAAATTCTAAAATATTTTGGCAGGGGATACACTCAGGCACACTACACAAAAATACTTGTGCTCTTTACACAAATATTTGTCCTCTGGGTGGGACTCAAACCCACTACCTCTGGTTTAGCAGTCAGGGTCACTAACAACTAGATACAGACCAGTCACCCTTAATAGATTAAGTTAAGGTTCATTGTGTTTTACTCTTCCAGTATGTGACTATTTTTATACTTGTAACTTGAGAAAGAAATACATTGTGACCAAATTATTGAATGCTTTACCCCATCTCTGCATTGCAATTAAAACAAAAAAAAATATCTATATTAAAGAAACACCTATTATTAAATTCAAAACTCCCTGATAAAGTATGTACCAAGATATTGTGTCTGATATACTATTGATAAGCTCTGAATATTTTCTAGCTATTATTTTCAAGCGGCAGCATTATGCTGAGATTCTTTCGAGTCTGAGTTACCTTTTCTCCGCAACATTGCTTTAATATTCAGGTTCTTTATTTATTTTTGTCTTCATGAATAAATAGCTTTTTCTTCCTTCTTTCTTTCTTTACAATATATTCCCAATGTGTTCATCTCCATATTTTTAAACACAACTTCTGCACAAGGAATTATTCCTGTGTTGACTTTAAGAACATACAAACATATAGACTATAGACAGATATAGTTGATCACACAAATGTTTGTCCCGTCTGTGAAACTAACCCAAAATCTCTGACTCAGCAGGCAGTTACTAAGCACTAGAGTCTCGAGGTTTGAGTTGTCAGTTTGCAGTCGTAATTTAATTTAATTAATTTTAATTTACAAATACAAATATACAAAATATAGTACACAAATTTCTCTTATACTGATACAATATACAACGGAACCAAGGAACATTAGATAAGAGTGTACTATATTTTGTATATACCCTGCTGACTGACTGCTAAACCAGAGGTAGTGGGTTTGAGTCCCACCCAGAGGACAAATATTTGTGTAAAGAGCACAAGTATTTTTGTGTAGTGTGCCTGCGTGTAATTTATTATAATAAATATGTATTTAGAAATGTAAAAGTGATTATTGTCAATCTTGTTCCCATAGTGCAAGCTCTGCTTGGTTTCGAATCAGATGACTGTGTGAGATGTGTGAAGCTATTATTATTATTACTTACCCTGTTTTTCAATGATACTCAGCTCCTACTGGTTGTAGCATGATGTTCTATAGCCTAAAGATAAGGCACATAGATAATTTCATAATGTAGTATTCATAACTCATCAATGATAATGATACTTTTTCTCTTTTGGGTCTCTAGTCCTTATGATATATATGTATATATTAGTGTGAGGTTTTGGTGTTATAGGTAATTTGTTTTTTTTTTAATTTGATTCCTATATGTTGTAATCACTGATGCTTTGCATATCTCAGATACACTCAGGTGCAATGAAATCGCACATGTGAACAATTTTTGATAAATATTGTTTATTTATTTTCATTTACAGAAATACATGAATTTTTAAAATGGGATTAAAGATTATTGAAATACCTATTCAGTGATAATACATAAGCGATAGTAAGTTTATCCTGAAAAGTCTATAAAAAATTTATCTGTATTGGAAGATTTTGCTTAACTAACAAAGTTTGATTATTAGGGGATTACTAAAAAAAATCCACATCACAGACACTGGTGTTCCATCGACGTTATCAAGTGTTTAGTCTTGTGGGATAGCATCCTATTCTTCACTGAGCGCAGTTTGTAGCTCCTGGTTGGAGCAGTATTTCGGCCTCTCATTTTTCTTTTTAACGTGTCTCATAAATGCTCGATCGGGTTAAGGTCCGGACGCAGAGCTGGCCACTCAATTACAGGATTACCCACCTCCTGAAGATACTGTTTTACTATAACAGCGGTATGGGGTCTTGCATTATCATGCATAAGGAGGAAGTTATCTCCAATGAAACCGCTAAATGGTACGACATGTTCCTAGAGAACTTCCCTGGACAGAGTGCGATTCACTTTTTTTAAACAGAAAAACAATTCTTAGTACATTCCACCTTTTATCAAATCAAGGATCTGCCCCTATCCATATATAAGTCAAGTAAAAGAGATCCATGACAGTGCCATTATACATTTCCACCACCTTCACCATATTTATGAGATGAGCATGATTATTTGTTCTGTGTTTGGGTGTAATTATTCTATAATATGTATGTGTTTATAAATGAATAAGTATATTTATAAGCATTTGGTTACCAAATTACAAGCATTGCTTAGTTTGGGATCCAATAGCCTTGATGTGTGGAGTTATTATATGCACTAAATCGCACATGTCATATTTTTTTTTGCAAAATATTGATTATTTTTTTTAAGTAAAAGAAACATATATTTTTTTAATATGGAATTAAAGCTTGTTTCAATACCTATTTCATGATACTATATAAAAGTAATAACAACAAAAGAACCCTAAAATTACTCCCTTAGGTCACCACAGTTTGCCAGACTAATTGCAGGTATAAAAATGCAGGCATGTTTTGTAAAAGTCATCAGTTGCATATCAACGCTTGAACTGAAAGGACGTCCAGTCACTACAGCTGCATTTTTTAGAAGAAAATGGATACTAGTCCGGAAAAAGACGCTCAAGTCGTTGCTCTAATTGAAGCGGGCCAGAACCAGAGTCCTGTAGCTCGACAGTTGAATATCAACCGATATTCATTTCGTCGTGTCCACCAGCGCTATCGGGAGACTGGTGAGAGTGAGAGCTACAACTGAGCGCGACAACTGAAATCTCGTAGATTTGTTGAAGGTGTCCTGATTGCGCATAGGCCAGCAAACTGCCCTACATTGACGCGAGCTCACCACCTGGCCCGTCTTCGATTTGCACGAGAACATTTAGACTGGACAGTCGATCAATGGAGAGCAGTCCTGTCCTAATCTCACCTGGCCGGACCGGTGTTTGAATCGAACCCACATCCTCTGTTTCGTTAATCAGGATCGCTAATCACTAGACCTACAGGCTAGTGTAAATTAATTTATATTTTACACTAGCTATTGCCTACGACTTGGAATGCCTTGAAATTAGTATAAATTCCTGCGGTAAAATAGAGCCATGTTAAGTTAGACCTCTAGCAAGCATACGGACAGACAAAAATTATAAAAGCTATTGTTTTGGCTTCTAGAGCTCTAATACTAACCCCTATATCAGTTTCTCTACAATATCTGTTATGTATAGATATAGATTAGTAATGTCTTTCCCATGCTCTTACAACTTAACACATATATTATATGCTTTAATAATTTATATATATAATCAAAGATTTTTATTTTAAACAACAATACAAATGTTTCGCAACCAGTGTATATTATGTTATATAGATAGTAATAGTTTTTAATATTAAAAACATTGTTATTCTATTGGTTTACAGTAAATATTATATTCATCATCCCTAACTTCAATCAGCATATTACATTACTGATTTTCAATTGTCATTGTTGTTGATGACTGTCTTAAAGAGACAAAAGTCCGAATAATACGTGCCTTTATATTTTTTTTTGTGGCCAAGGTGCTTGCCCTTTTAATTTTACTTAAAACTTCCAAAATTAATTATTAAGCAGGGTTTTATATTTTTTGAATAATTTTAGTCTTTACAAAATGTACTTATTTTACACGCTTCCGAACTATTTCACTAAAATAGATAAATCTTTGTCATGTCTGGACAATGTTTGTATTAAAATCAAAAACAGTTAAAAATCGTACAGAAAAGTCAGTTTAATATTTTAATATGAAAAGTAAGTGAGTGTGACAGGACAGTGTTTAAGATTTTAACAAGATATTGACATATTAAGGTTACACACAAATAAAGCTTCTAATTCACTACCAGCGCACCTGTGTCCCTCCCGCTTTGAGCCCGGTCTTTTAAGCGGGGTGTGACAAAACATCTCACAAGGTCACCATGCTGTATTGACTACACTTGCGATTAGAATGGTGACCACAACTCTTGGACTCCACTTATTGCTTTCTATCAGGCAGAGTGGAGTCATTTTGGTAGGCCTATATATGTATGTATATAAAAAATATATTGTCCTAATATAAAACTCAAGTATCTTCGAAATTTATAGTTAATTATAATGTATTTTAGACAGTACACAATAGATTGTGATAATTTATTTGAGTAACAATCACATTGAAAGTACATATATAATATACATATACACATATACGTGTGCATTTATATAATGTCATATTTTGGGCTAGCAAAAATAATTGATGCATAGTAGATTGAAGAGTTGGGAATGTCTATCCAATATCTAATGAATTTAATTTTGTATTGCCCATTGCCACTATATACTACGCTTTTTAACGAAGTTCATTATCGCGCATTACACGCTCTCAGCGGATGGAAGCGAAACCAAAAAAAGTGTTCAAGTTTCAGACTCCTTGGTACAGTTGAACTATGGTTTCGATTGGAGGTCTATAGACACCTTTTTATTTGTCTGTCGTCTTTTTGTGTTTGCCCACCAAATTCCATCAGCTGATGGGAGGTGACGTTTTAGACGAAGGTGGTACACTCCTATCCACGAAAAACCTATTCACTCTACTTTTGAATACAAACGCAGGAAAAATACACTCAGGCCGTTTAGTTGTGTGTTCCACAAATAGTTTTCCCGCGTCTGGGTGTTCTTCGTGTCCGTTATTCCTATGTTTGTTAATCATTCATTCAAAAGTAATTTATGCATAAATGTATTTAGCTCTCAGCTTACGCAGTTTTCATCACGAGGGAAAACCCACCATGTCTGTATGTAGCCCTGTAGACCTGTCTAATTTGTGCAGGAAGATTCGTATACGTAAATACTTAGTACTTACTCAGTGGGAAAACTAGCCTTTCTTATCTATGACTACATGAGCAATCATAAAATATTGCACAACTTTTATTATGTATTTCAGAAGATAATTGAGTGATCCTGACAGCCAGAGGTGGTCGATTCGATTCTCACTCAGAATAAATAATTATGTGATGATTACGGTAATTTGTTCGGGATCTGGGTGTAATTTATACATATATATAATATTTATGTATTATTATATGTCGGGAGAGGCCAACAGTGAACTGCCATATGCTGATTGATGATGTCTGAAAAATAATTAAAGGCCTGCGTGATAGTAAGAAGTTGCCTGTGTATAAACGCTTGTAGTTACTTTTTACTTCGTCAATATGATTTCAACTCGTGACGATTACGCTATCATTATTCTGTGTAATGGAAATCCTTGCATGACTTTTCGAAATTTTCCAGAGGAATTTCGACCACAATTAATAATATTTAATGATAACGATAATTTCCCTTGAAGGACGTTTACAAAATGTATAATGACAAACTCGGTTGACGAGTAGGTTGCTGAACTGGTTTGTCAACCTATTTGAATTTGGATGAATTTAGTCACCGAAACTGTTAAATATGGTGCGATAAATAATGTGTAAGTATGGGATAAATAACAAAACTAAAATATGACCCTTATTGCACTTATTAAATAAAGCGTTTCTCTCGTCACTTCAAAATAAGGGACTTCAGTGTGTATTTGTTGTTAGAATTGCGTGTTGCATTGATAGGAATAACTTATTTTACAGTCTAAACGGTCAGCGTACGAAGACGAAGACAACCCGCCGACACCATCAGACGACTCAGACTTCGATGACGATGAGGATCCAGATAATTTAGAAGTACCAGGTAAAATTTAATTTAGTTTCTATTACGTTTTGTAAAACCATTCATCGATATTTTAAAGGCTCCTACTTCGTTTGCCTTCCCTAAAAGTGGCTTTTTTGTGCGTGCGTGTGCTTCCTTTCCCTTAAGCGGTCATACGTCGGACTCAAATCTACTAAAATCACACAGTGTTCCGTCCCCGTGTTTTATAGCCGGGACTACAGTTATGCACTAGAAATACACACCCTATATACTTAAAGTGGATTTTGGAGAATACGTAGATATAACTCTGCCAAATGGGCACAAAGGTTAAATAAATAAATATTATAAAATAGTAATCCCTAATTATACGTAAGTTGACCTGCTCAAATAACAGATATTTGCGCTGCATGCACTTTTTTACCAGTTGAGTTTCCATTTTATATTGAAGTGATATACTAAGATAAACTATACGAAAATTCAAAGGCAAAAGTATGAAAAGTAATCGCTCCATAACTCTGTCGAAACATTTCACGTGTCTGAACAAACTAAAAGTTTCTCAGAAAAACTGAAGTCATACAAACGTTGATCGCTACTGCGCATTTCGTGCCGCCGAACGTGACCTCTTATGTTCGCTTTATCCCATATTCATGAAAATACTCAGCGTCACCTTGGGCATATAATAAAACACCCTTCAAGGTCACTGTAAAATATGACAATTTATTAACATTAATTTCAATAATAAATTCAGCGCAGATGCAGACGTGTAATCGCTCCAGGTACAAATTGGTAAACAGTTTCTGTACTTGAAATTAGACATACATACATCCCTCATACCATACCCTCATACCTTTATCCCCGAATGGGAAACGCAGAACCGTATTAAACACTCACACTTGACCAATTAGACTTTGGTCCCACAACCTATTGCCGTCCCGCGTACTTAAGGAAGGCTATTGAAGGTAAGAGATATTCCTTATAAGAGTAGATTGAGAAGTGTAAACATTAAATAGCTCGAGCAAGTCGGGCTCGCATACATACCTGTTGCTGCCAAGTCCGAGCCTTTTCTCTTTTTTTTCTATTTCTTTTCTTTTTCTTTTTCTTTTTCTTTTTCTTTTTCTTTTTCTTTTTCTTTTTCTTTTTCTTTTTCTTTTTCTTTTTCTTTTTCTTTTTCTTTTTCTTTTCTTTTTCTTTTCTTTTCTTTTCTTTTCTTTTCCCCGAGCCCGAGATATTAAACTTCTACATATGTAAATATATTATCGCGAAATGAGGTTTTATTTCCATCTAACGCAAAGAGAAGTTATTTTGGTTCCAGGTCATTCCTGGTGCGGCCGTGACCTTAATATTAGTGATATGCAATTTTCTTTTTATATGTATTTTTAATGAGCATTTCAAGCAGAATTGTATGTCTATCTTCGTATCATGGCGCTGCGATTTTTTTATAGTAGGCACTTACGTTACTACGTTACGTAGATTCGTATTGCTGACCTAGTTTATACTGACGTGTGCCAGGATGGTGTGTAAACCAGTTACCAGTTCATATTTTCGATGTTTTGCTGTAACTACAATAAATTAAAAAAATGTTTTTTGTCTAACTGCCCACAGAGGAGGGGTATGTTTATATATGTATATATGTGTAATATACTTAGACATTAAGATAAGGGACAAGAAATTTTCCAATATATTTCCAATTTTGAAATATTTTTAGTCAAAGGTCGTTAAGTATTATTTTCCATGATCCGTTTATTTTAAATCGTACAACAATATTTATAAGCTACACCCACTGGAAAGAGGCTTACAGGGGTTCCCGTAGGCGTATTCTTTGAATTAGGTGTTTGAATGCGTCACTCGTTCCACCAATCAATGTGAGAGCTGATTAACAGTGAAAAATCTTTTTGAACAGTTGAGTCATAGATGGCTATGTATACCTTATGCTTTGTGCGTAATGAAATCACAATGGTTACACGACTGCTCAAAAATAAGTGTGTAATCAAAGTCTCAAATGGCACTTTCGAACGTCTACATTTACATTTAAATAGAATTGATTCTAGTCGCCCATTCCAATTAAAATGTAGTTTCGTATATAGAAGAATGGGCAAGAAACTCCACTGTTACTCTTTTAACATATTTTGTTTTCATACAATCATTATATATAGTTAAAATTATGTGTGGAAACGATGCACCCAGAACAATACCACTATACCGAAACAATTTACCTGTAAGAATTAAATAGAAGCAACGACAGATAAAATAATTTTATGATAGATGCATGGTGCTCACACATTAACAAACATAGTAAAAGTAGTATACGATTTACATAGATATAGAGAATATTAACAAGTCATAAGTCAGGGTTAAAATAATCGTGTAAAACAATGTTACAAAATATAATTCCTTATAAAATACAATTAGAAACCAGTTTGGTTTTGTCCAGAATCAAAATTGTCCTGTGGAGCAGTTTAATGTTTTGTTACTTATCTTTGTTATCGCCATAACTTTTAAATGCCAAAACGAATGTTTTGGCGTATCTGTAGAAACTTACATCGTCCCAATTGTAACTTCGTCTATATATGTTTTAAACAATTCAATTTGGTGTATGTAAGGCGCTTGAAGAGTTTTTGATAGGGTAGTGGGTATTTCTTTAATTAGCAGCTTGTTTAATTATGATTTATAAACCTCGGTTTTTCAAGTAGAATAATAATTACTTCCGACGTTTTACAGACGGCCGTCTGATCTCAAACTAAGCAGAGTTTCTATAATGCTGATAAACATACTTATATATTTCTAAATACACCTCCTTGGGCGGAATAGAACCCACGATCTTTCCCTTAACAGTCAGGATTACTAAAAATCAGACCAACACTTCAGTCAAAGTTTCAGAAGTGACTGACCTGACTACACTGAGTTTGAGTCAGATCACAAGAGTCCCTCGTATAAGAGAAAATAAAAAGTAAAAAATCGACTTAATGCGCCCCTATCATAATAATAATATTTAATGATAAATTGTTATATAGCTATATATAAAATTCTCTAATATTCCGCCATAGAGGTCAAATATTTTCTTCAAAAAAAAAAATTTAAAAGAAATTTTAAAATCAGTTTACAAATTGCCAAGATATCGCGTATGGATATGTTACAACCTTCTTTATGAAGTCGGCAGTACTACTAAGTACTTAGTCCAATGCCTTATTAAGATTCGGGTAACGAACTAACTTGCAGTCTTATTTATTCACTGCGCGTCAAACATGGCAGTCAGCACAATAACTCGCTACTAGCAGACAAGACGTTTCCAGGTTCACTACCACAGCAGTATAACATAACTTACTTGTATTTATGCAGGTGGCGGCAAGACCCTGGCGGCTTCTGCCCGCATGGCAGACAAGAAAGTCACAGTTACACCACAGGCGTCAGTCAAACCGACTACAAATCCATTAGCAGGTAAGCGTTTGAGAATCTGCACTGATCATCACTCTCGTTCTTCATTCATTCATTCATTCATCCGTCTTCTCGTAGCCTTAGCTAACGGTGACCTAAACGGTGTTTCGTCATAAGTCTCAGATATACGAAGAAGGAACCCTGGATGCTGATGGATCCGCAAAGTACGGAACAGCTGAATAGCATGCGCTTATAACTTTTTGAGATAGAAGTTTTATTTTCAGAAATACACCATATTTGGTACGCTGATACTACTACTGTGCATTTATTCCACAGCTCCATCAGGTGTCGCGTTCGGACAGGCTAGTAACGTTAAACCGATCAAGATCTCTGCCAGTTCTCTCACAAAACCTATCAACATATCTGGCCTCGGAAGAAACGGACGTAAGTTATCAATGCTTCTATTAAAAAAAAATTGTAATTACTGACGTATATAACTTTATAACATCACAGTCTAGTGTTTCCTGGTGATCTAAAAACTGAAATAATACAAGAGTCTCTGTTCACAATTCGATCTAGATTTTATGATCAATATATGTTTGATGTTTATTTTTGTGGCTTTGACAGAACGCAAAAACGTTTTTCATGTAATCCTTATCACTAGATTTACTAGTACTACGTGTGTTTGTTATTGCAACACCTGATACAAAAGTAAGTGAAATAATGCAGATTAAGTTTGTTTTCATTCTCCATTTGTCATTGAAACAAGTGCCCTAATGTCTCAGAATGTAAATAAATATTATAACTTGTGTTAAAAACAAATATACATCATTCTAACCATTAGCTGATGATTTGATTTAATAAGTTAAGTCTTGATTTAAAATACGATAAATTTTATCATAAATATAATATTATTAAGTGTTAATTGCAATGTTGCAAACTAATATTATACTGCATTTAGCGTCTTTTTGAACGGGTGCCCTACATTAAAATTAAATCTATATTTGGAAGATTTAAGGCAGAACAATCTAAAATCAATGTATTTAGTAGTCCAAGTTCTAGATTTTAATTTTAGTTTTCTGCTACAAGTATCTGACAATATACATTTTACATACACACGCCTATACTCTCAATAAGGTAAGCAGAGACGTATTGAACGCCCACATTTTATGCCAACCATTTTTTATTTCCACCTACGTAATAGTAGGCAAATCTATTGTCGTAAACCGGGTACTGTATATATGTATAGTGCCTAATAGATGACAGTCCAAGTAAAGGTTCTGAGGGTAGATGAATTTATCTACCCTCAGAATCTTGTATGTGTACTCTTTCACGCAAAAGCGGCTGATCGGTCGTTTTATAAAAAAATCTGTATCATGGAAAACTGTTGTAACGACGGTGAGGCCTCGTGCGATAGCTACTTCTCAAATAATTAGAGTTGGACATACTTTGTTGTTGGAGTATTAAATGTGGACATTACTCTTAATATGAAAGTGCACTAACAATGGTTGTTGGTCAGCGGCGAGCATGGCGCCGCCGGCACCGTTCGCGGCGGGCTCGTCGGCCGCGTTCAGCGCCGCCTCGCTGCTCGCTCAGAGTGAGTACGGCTGTTGTGTGCCCGCTATGTATCACTCCTTCTCTATATGTACACAGTAGAACACTAGATATATATACATATATATATGACGGTATTTTTAGTGGTTGGTACAAATTGTTTTTTTTAATATATTTCGCTTTGCAATTGAGTGAATTTATAACGGAATTGTGGAGCTAGGGTAGAGTGTTGTCAATCCATTTTATATTAAATACAAGGAGACCAATAAAGTCATTTTATTTATCATTGTATTTACGTAATGGTAGTTCAAAGTTATTAATATTATAATTACATAGCACAAATATAACGTGTTTTTATTAAAACCCCACAGTTTTTCAGCAGAAACCCACGAAACAGCTGCTTAACCACAAAAAATATTCCAAACCTCCTACAAAAAACTGCTTGATCCATAGACTAAGAACAAAAACGTTTGTTTGTCACTTTGTGAATGCCTGAAGCATGTCTAGTAAAGCGTAATGTGCCTTAAAATACATACTTATAAAATGTTTCTAATGTTATGAAAAGTGACTACTTATATTCTCTAGTCAGGCTTGAACTCATAAAGAATTCCCAAGTTTACACTAAAGATGACTATATTCTATTTCGGCTATATACGTCTATTATTCGGTCGTCGGTAAAATAATTATTAAATGAAACTTGATTGAAAGCAAAAATCCAACATGTCTTGAATGGATTAATTATTAATTACGATCGTAAGCAGATTACTTTGACAGAGTATAAGGGTACATTCACATTAATATTGTGACTTCACTTCAAAGTAGGTTTTACTTGATGATACTTTAAAGTCTATAAACGGATTTAGGTGTCCGAACAACGATCTTGTTACATCTCGCAAATACTCGAAATCTAAATTATATCATATTAGGCTGAGATCACAGTGAAATGAAATGTATTACATTTATAAATATTTTTTAGTCAAATCAGTAAACTTTTATTTATATTAGTTAACTGTTAGTATTTTAGTTAAATGTTTTAACATTTTTTTACAGTCGGAATCGTTTTTATTTGTACAAACCGTTGTGTTAAAATTTAGTTTTAAGTTATTCATTGGCTTGCCTACCCAGCTTCTATGCTTTGTTTGGTATTTTTAGATATGACCTAGTTTTTTAGTATAACACAGTTGATTTCTATGAGAAGTATTTATTTAACCCTAGTTTGAATACTGTCTGTTGGTTCTATCGATTTTATATGGCATTGGTAATGCGAATGTAATTTACATTGAATATGTTGTTTTATTTTTAGACTAAGGCTTTTAGATTGTGTGAAGTCGGCCTCAACGTGGGTGTTATATGACTTGATTGTTTCGAGTTTTCTTGAAATCTTTGATAGTATTATTTACGTGAATATTCGATAAGCATTTATTTATCGCCTGTAGTATTTCCGGACCGATACGACCTTCAAACCTTCAAAAAAAGAGCGTACTCCTGCCTAAAAGACTTTTACTTTTTTTTGTTTTGAAAGGGTTATGTTATTATTAATTTTAATGTTAACATTTAAATAAATATTACACTATGAAGATTCTACAGATTCATAAATAATATAATAAACATTCTCGAATTCCCTTTGTGGAATCCAGGTGGTAAATAATATTTAAAGCGCTGGAGCAATAATAGCCGGTAATAATATTGCCACGATTGTAGTGTATGGTTTTAACTTACTTTTTTACTTTAAATGATTACTACATTCCTGTACTTTGCCCAGCAGTGGAAATGGTGGGCATGACGGGTATGAACTCGTACCTCCTACAGAATTTGAATCAGATTCTCGCGACGGGCATGGGGGGACCTCTCGCTGGGATGCTGGGGCAGTTCGCACAAGTTGGCCCTTTGTGGGGACAAGGGAATCCCGGCCACATGTGGCAACCAGGAAAGGTGGGTAGATAATATAATTAACTGTACAAGAAAAAGATCTAACCGACTTAAATGTGAATCTTGAGTAGAAACTCAATAGATTTAAAAAAAATGATTTAATTTTTTTAAATTACTGATTATATAACAAAATATTATATTACTATTAACATACCAAATTTTCTGTACAATTATAATATTTTTTTATAGATGCCTGGGGACGAAGAAGAAGTTGATGATGAAGAAATGGGTGTAGCTGAAACATACGCAGATTATATGCCTCCAAAATGTAAGTTATACACAATGTAATGGACGTACTACTACTGGGCACAGTCCAGGCTATACTTACTACTATCGTTACTACTGCTAGTTATAAGCTGGCAAACGCTTTTTTTTTTTTACTAAATCTACAACTATTATTACAGGTTAAAAACTTAATGCAAGCAAAAGCCTGTTGTTTTGTTGCTAATCTTAACGAAATGGTTATGTAGTAAACAATTGTAAGCTTGAGATACCCAAAGATTTTTTTTTAATATTCTTATTAACGTTAGTGCATTGTTGGTAACAATGACAATAAAAATATTTAAGAAACGCACATAACATATCATTTGTATGTACGTAAATATTTACAGTAAAACTCGGACGCAAACACCCCGACCCCGTAGTGGAAACAGCATCCCTATCGTCCGTAGAGCCGGTGGATGTGACGTACAAATTAAGTCTACCGGACGAAACTATCCGCGGCGGACTGTTGTCCGCGCTACAGCTGGAGGCCGTCGTGTACGCGTCGCAGGCGCACGAACACTTGCTGCCCGATGGCACCAGAGCTGGCTTTCTAATCGGTTAGTACTTGTTATATGCAGCACTGTCCGCGCTACAGCTGGAGGCCGTCGTGTACGCGTCGCAGGCGCACGAACACTTGCTGCCCGATGGCACCAGAGCTGGCTTTCTAATCGGTTAGTACTTGTTATATGCAGCACTGTCCGCGCTACAGCTGGAGGACGTAACTTACTCTACTCATAAAATATTGTTCTTATTCAGCCGACTTCAAAAAGGAGGAGGTTCTCAATTCTACTGTTTTTTTTTTATGTTTGTTACCTTAGAACTTTTGACTTTCGACGATTTTTTCTATTTGATAGCTGGTGCTTCCCCTGTGGTCCCATTTTAATTTGTACCAGTTTTGACAATGACATCAATAATAAAACCATATAAATCTTAAATTTGCATTAAGAATGTGCGCGACAAATGGACAATAACTCAGTATCACGCCAATTCATTGATTCTTTTTTTATTGCAAAGGATCTACTTCAAGGGTATTTAGATGAGAGTTTGGTCCAGTTGTGACAACGGCATCCATGAGAAAACAATAGTAGTCTTAAATTTTATGATATTCGCATTGAAGTCGATTGTCTATTTTTTTAAAGTTCAATTATTCATAATCCGACATATTATACATATAATGAGGCTGTATCCATAATATAATATTATTTTTTTTTTTTTGATCAGGTGACGGAGCAGGTGTGGGCAAAGGCCGCACAATCGCCGGCATCATCTTCGAGAACTACTTGAAAGGTCGCAAGCGAGCCATCTGGGTGTCAGTCTCTAATGATCTGAAATATGATGCTGAGAGAGACCTCAGGGATATCGGTGCTTCCAAAATTGAAGTGCATCCTCTTAATAAGGTAACATTCTATTACCGTATGTACATTTAAAAAAGGTTATTAATTATAGTATCTCGAAATAATATGAAACGGTTCGAGTTATAGGTATGAGAGCCTCACTCGCTTGAGCTATTGCTCATACTCCCCAACCCATCTGTAGAAGCAATATCCCTTCCTTCCTTTTCCAGTTAAAATACTACAAAGTTTCCCATCTAATCCCTAAAAGTGTCCCTATTACATAAATGGTATTAAATTGTAATCGGCGTTAATTAATACTCTGCTTATGCCTCCGGGGATGAAGGCGTGAGTGTATGTATATATATAATAAGACGTCAGCAAAAATTGATGTGAATTTAACAATTTTAATCGTGGTAGAGCTAACTCAACTTTCCCTCTCTTCTTTTCCCTTACCTTCATCCGTCTTCTCCTCTTTCCTCTCCCCGCATTCCCCACTTTCCTCTTTCCCCTCCCCGAATTATAAGGCTTGCAGCGCACTGACTACTCTTGAGTTCGAAGTGTCCATGTACAGCGGTTGTCACTTACCATCAGGTGACCCGTCTGTTCATCATCCCCCTATATTATTAAAAAAAAACAAAGAAATGCAGTTGGTTCACATTATTTTCATATTGTCAGTTCAAATACGCGAAGATATCGTCCGCGGTGAACGGCAACGTGAAGAAAGGCGTGGTATTCAGCACGTACTCGGCTCTGATTGGCGAGACGCAGTCCTCCAACACCAAGTACCGCACCAGGCTCAAGCAGCTGCTGCAGTGGTGCGGGGAAGACTTCGACGGATGTGTATCCTTTTGTAACAACTATATATGTATATCAAACGGGTATTTCTGGTATATTTCATTATGTTTCCCCTACTGCGCAAGAAGGAGAGTTATTTTTTTGAGTTTTATTGTTTATGTACGTGTTTCCCTCCCACTTTGATCCCGGGTCTGTTAAGCGGGGTGTTAAAAAGTAGCTAACCAGGTCGCCATACTGTGGGTTATCATGCTGCATTGGCTACACTCGCAATGAGGATGGTGACCACCACTCTTAGACTCCGCTTGTTGCCTCTCATCAGGCAGAGTGGAGTCATTATGGTAGGCTTATATATAAAAAATTTGTAAGATGTTTCATTGCAGGAGTGACATGGAGTAATAAAGAAAAAATATTTAATCTGATTTGACAGTTTTACTGCATTGAGATAGTGTTGCCAAATGTTGTGTTTAAGGTTACCATACTTGAATAGTCAAAACAGTGCATTATGTTTGTTGTTTTTTTTTTATTTAAATTTAATTGTAATTTTTGTATATATTACCTACAGAGTTGTCTTTTAGTAATTAAAAAATATTAAAGGATACATAAAATGCGCAAACAATATTTTTCTTAACTAATATATAGATCGTTTTCGACGAGTGTCACAAGGCCAAAAACCTGTGCCCCGTGGGCTCGGGTAAGGCCACGAAGACCGGCCTGACGGCGCTGGAGCTGCAGAACAAGCTGCCGAAGGCGCGCGTGGTGTACGCGTCGGCGACGGGTGCGAGCGAGCCGCGCAACATGGCGTACATGGTGCGTCTCGGCATCTGGGGCGACGGCACGCCATTCCCCACTTTTATGGACTTTATTAATGCTGTGGAAAAAAGGTCAGCCTTATTTTTTTTTTAGATATGGGGCAAACGATCAGCCGGGTCACCTGATGGTAAGTGATTACCTCCGCCCATGAACGTCATAGTGTGTCAAGAGTTACAAGTGCGTTACCGGCCTGTTTATATCCCAATATCGATTTTTTGATTTAGTCAGTCATCATATTTCCCGAGAACAGTATATTCTTTTTAGAGTTTCACTTTTTTACTTATATTACTAAAGTAAATGTATTGTTCAAAATATTATAAATAATATTTTGAACAATACATTTTCAGGGATGAAATTCATACATACATACATACATACATACATACATACATACATATAGCATAGCAAAAGGGGAGCAAAAGTAATAGCTCAAGCAAGTTAGGGTCACATATACCGTATTATAAGACGATCTGGCCAGTGCCGTCTGAGTCCTTTAACTATATAAAAACTTTAAAAAAAATTAAACCGCCGAAAAAACTTAAAAGAAAAAATTAATAAACATTTTTTATATAACCTTCATTAATTATTTAAGAGTTTAGACTTAATTTGAGTCGGTGTTAAGTTAAGTTTTTATTTTATATTTTTTTGGGTCTATATACTATGTTTATTATCTGATCTAGAGCCAAATAAGGTACTACACAAACCACACGATGAACGAGCTTTAGCAGAAATGCAGAGTGAGAGGTCTACACACAAGACAGGTCTAAGCAAGCAAGCTCATTCATCGTGATGCTTTTTTTTTTGTAATGTAATGTAACTATTCTAATGTAATGGTTTATATATTTTATATTTATTATTAACTAGCTGTTACCCGCGACTTCGTCCGCGTGGTATTTAAAAAAAAAAGTTTTTGTTCAGTTCGCAGAGTTTACGATAACTTATTAATTCTGTACTTAAGAAATATCTATACTAATTTAAATGAAATTCTTCTTATAATCGAATATTATAAAAAAAATAATTGGTTTTAATTTCGTGAGGTCCTATTTTTTTTCTAAAATAAAAGTAGCCTAAGTTAATCCTTGTTACATCAGCTATCTGCCAGTGAAAGTCCCGTCAAAATCGGTCTAGCCATTTCAGAGATTAGCGGAACTAGCCTTTGAAATAGCCTCTCTGTAACAGTGCACCACTGAGTGGTGACCTTTAAGGCTCAACTTTCGTTTTACTGTGGACTTAAATTGCATATTATCAGGGATTTTATTTTACAATCGCACACACCGACCTAGAAACGACTTGTTCGTTTTTGTAGCCTGAATGGACCACCAATTTTATGTTTATTACGTGTGTATATATATTTTTTTAATAAACTTGCCTTTATTTTTATGAGAAGAAATAATTCTCTCATATATTTTAATTCTGTGCTACATTGTATCTTCTGGTGTGAGTTTAAAACATCCAAACCTTCACATTGCACGTTATTACGCACTAGCGGTTAGCCGCATGACGCGGTTTAGACATAAACGAAATGAAACTTCTGATTGTTGAATTTCAACAATATAGTTCTCTGTGTCCATAGTGCATAGCTGCGCAACTCGCGAATACGTACGTGCACGTGATCGGCGGCTCGTCACAAACTAAACGCGGTTGAAATTTAGTAGCGGTTAAGTGCGTACGATCACAAGCAAATCTATATTAAGATGTGCTACCCGCTAGGTTCGCCGCCCCTGCAGTTAAACGCTAGTGTGTACGCGCTCTTATAGTAAGGTAGCATTTAGATTAGTTTTTAAAGGTCATTTCTTCATGACATGTCTTTTACTTTTCTGCTTGTGCAGCTTTATAATTATGTTATTATTTTTTGAGTAATATGTTTATTAACTTGGTCTTGAAATTCTTCGTCCTGCCTCTATTACAACTGAGTTTCGCAACCAGTTACAAAAAAATAAAATCCTCGCAACTATTTGCTATAAAATAGTTTTATTTCTTTGTGAGCAATTAATTATATTATGTTAAATTTTAAATACACAAATATATATATTTTAAGCTAAGAATTTATTAAGTTTTTATTGTAAAAGCAGTGGTGATGAATTGTGTATAATACGTGTTGTTTGTAGGGGCGTGGGTGCCATGGAGATAGTGGCGATGGACATGAAGCTGCGCGGCATGTACATCGCGCGCCAGCTCTCGTTCCACGGCGTGTCCTTCAAGATCGAGGAGGTGCCACTCGCTGACGCTTTCCGTGAGACCTACGACAAGGCTGTGGCGCTTGTACGTACCACACATAAATACTCCAAATAATTATGATCAAGTAAAATCAGTTCGTAATCACATGGCACACTCATGAGAATCGTTACCAAGCAGAATCTGTTGGACTCGTCAAAACGAATCATATATAAGCCCAAACTTGAACAGCTTAGTAGCACTTACTGAGGCGTTCCACTATCCATCTCCTAACTTCACCTTCAGATCAGCTCCATGATGTCAAATGCCAATTGCCAAGTAATCTTCACAATGTATAAGAAGATTACATGACAATTGGCATTTGACATAGTTTCATTTCTATGCTATAATAGAGGTACGGGAGGTACGGAGTTTAATTATTTAAAGTTTTTTTTAAATGATTAATTTGATAATATTTTAATATTTTTTTACTATCTATAACTACACTGTTTAACCAACGAAACGTTTTCCTATCTACCGATACACATTTAACTAAACTATATCAAGAACTACTGAACCGATTTTGATGAAACTTGCACTGTTCCCTAACTTAGCATATTCAAACTTCAAGTAAAAAAAAAATGCAATTTGACTTATAGTTTTTGAAATATGCGCGGAAAAAAATACATACAAATATACTTAAGTGCATACACTTATGAAATTTGGAACACATGCTTAGAAGCTGGTATAACCAAACATATACGAAAAACGGTGCTGATAACCTCCTTTTTTTGAAGTCGATTAAAAATTATTACATAGTTAGTGGTAAAATTGAGCTTATTGGTCCACTTTTATATGTTTTGTCCCTTAATCGCAGTGGGTAGAGGCCATGCAACGTTTCACGGAGGCGGCCGAGCTGATCAACGCTGAGTCTCGCATGAAGACCACCATGTGGGGACAGTTCTGGTCGGCGCACCAGCGGTTCTTCAAGTACCTCTGTATCGCTGCCAAGGTCATTAGTCTTTTCTGTATTATTCTAGACAGATAGTAGTTTTAGGTTCACATGCATTATTTTAAAATAAAAATAAAATTTCAGCAAATATAAAATTTCAAAAGAAATAAAAGAAGATGCTTTTTTTTATTACATATTACACAAAGATCACACATTACATTAAAAATAAATAGTATGTACAGATTTGAGCTTTGCCTATAACAAGAGTTCTCTTCCAGCAACCTCTTTGGAGTAATAAGATAAAAGGATATTTTATAAAAATTAGAGGCGAACATTTCCATTAAATTTTTTTCATAATTAGATATTAAGATTCACCTACGTTTACTTTCACTGGTCCGTGCCTAATAATCGTAGCGTGATGTTTTATAGCATATCTTATTTCTCAATAAATACTCTATACAATATTAAAAGTATTTTTCAAAACCAACTAAAAGTTGAAGAGATAGCCATATTACTATAATGAAGAATATGTATCGTGTTATTACACAAATGCCTGAAAACATTAATTTTAATCAGTTTAAACATAACTTATTTGATTTATTGTTAAATCAATGCTACAATCATTCAACAGAATTCATTTGACAACATAAAAGTTACAGTTTTAAAAATAAACCTATCAGACACAAAATATTTGTATACCATAAATGGTAGACTGAAAAAGAAAAATTGTATTTGTATCGTGTGTGTGTGTGTGTGTGTGTGTGTAGGTGAACCACGCGGTGGTGACGGCGCGCGAGGCGGTGAAGTGCGGCAAGTGCGTGGTCATCGGCCTGCAGAGTACGGGCGAGGCGCGCACCCTCGACCAGCTCGAGCGAGACGACGGTGAGCTCAGCGACTTCGTCTCCACTGCCAAGTTAGTACTCTTACACCCTTCACAAGAGTAGGCAGAAGCGTATGAAACGGTAACAATTTGTAAAATTAAGTCCCATTTATGTAATACGGGGCAAGCCTATTGCCGTACACAAACATCATTCATACTTTTTGAATAATGCTTTTGCTTTCCACGGATAAAATACCTTACCAGTATTTGTCATGTATTGTGGTACCATCAAAACCTAATTTAGAATTTTTTTACAGAGGAGTATTCCAAACCCTAGTCGAGAAACACTTTCCGGCCCCGGACCGCAACAGAATCAACCGTCTCCTCGGCTTAGAACCGCCCAAGACCAAAGCTACCCCGGTCACAATACACAAGCAACAAAACGGCAACAAAAATGGACTCGACGATGAAGCAAACACGTCTAAGAGAAAATGTGAGTATACAACCCTGAGACATAATAGAATATAGACTTATTTGTTGTGCCTGTATAAAACTTGTATATATATGACGTATTAAAAAGATAGCTGTAACCGGGTGCTTAAATAATTATAATTTATTTATTACTCATTTAGACGCTAGTGAAGTCTTAATTATTATGTATGTTTTAGTAACCGCCCGGCAGCAAGTGAACCAAGCGGCTAAGCGCATGCGCGGAGGTTCCTCCTCTGACGAATTCGTGCGAGGGTCCGAGGACGAGTTGGAGGTAGAGTCCGATGAGGAACAGAGGCCGCCCGGATCGGACTCCGACTTGTCAGATTTCAATCCGTTTCGCGGTGGCAGTGACAGTGACGATGGTAAATATCATCACAAATTATTATTAGGAAAGGTGTGTGTTTGTTTGTGTGTATGTTTATATGTTCAGCTTATACCACTTATGACAGCTTAAACAAACTATATACAAACTGACTGTCTGACTACAATTGTCGTGGTTCTTAAAAGCCCTGTAGGTTACAATAAAAATCAACTCCCCTCAGAAGGAGATAATTTATTGAATATCCTTTGATATATTTACAATAGCTCTGGTAATGCAATCTGTGATACTATTCGTTATATGAATGTATAATAATCTCATCTCTCATCGTTAATATATATCATAATCATAGTTATAAAATTATTACATTATGAGACAACTGTAACCAACACAGTCATTTTCGAATTTACAACATATAATTTTGCTAAGGGAGAGTGAAGGCTAGGCTACAGTGGGGAGGCTCCAATTCGAAACGGCAGTAGTTTTGCTATGTCGCATATTTAATATGCCTTAACTATGCTCTAATAAATATCCCAACATAAATATTTATCGCATTCCCTATGATCCCAATGACGGAATTAAGAAGTATTCTAGCATAAAATATGAATCCTAGCATATTTCTTTTGTCAGAACCATGGCTCGGTCGTAAAAAGAAGCCAGTGAAGAAGAAGAAAGCGGCATCACCAAAGAAGAAAGCATCGACAACACAAGACAAGATAGAGACGATGTTTGAACGTAAGAACAGCGCGGCCAGCGCCGCCACCGTCACCGTCACCACACCCGCCGGACACAGCCTCACCGGCACGCCGGTTGGGACTAACGGACTCTACTTAGGTACACGTTTGTGATATAATAGCAATCGACTAGCGCTATATGTGTAGAGTAGTAGTAGAGAGGGCTTCAGTCATATGCTAGATAACATTCCAATTCACACGCACTTGATAAGATGGAGTGGCCTTGTTCTTCTCCATCGAAAACAACACGGTTCTAAACTTAATGTTTTTATTAAAAAAAAAAATAATCTACATAATTGTTTGCTAAAAACATTAGGTGTTTTTGCTAGTTACATCTTCCACTTAAAAGTCTTGGGCTGTCCTCGGTCCTCAGCAGAATAGAAATAGTGCCCGCTGATGTGGAAGACGGTTTGACTATTTCATGTATGTGAAACTACACAGTTTTATTAAAACATTGCCCAATATGTATTTTTAACTTCTAAAAAAAAAAGAAATTCAGTTTGCGAACCACAGGGTCATTTGTATGTAGAAAATCGTGGACATACAAACCACCCTGAAATATTGAAAACTGCATCTAAAAAGGATTATTACCTTTTGGATGCAGTTTTCAGTATGTCAATCATATTTTCCATGATGGATAGATAGGTCTGCCATGCTGCGATCTCTTAAAGACAACCTTTAAAGATGTCGCTTTAAAGTAGAAATGTCGGTTGTGTTGTCAGGTCCAGGTCGCAACCAGGCGCCGCCGCGGTCCGCCATCGAGCGCGCGTGCAGCATGAAGGAGGAGCTGCTGCTGGCCATCGAGCGCCTCGGCCGCCGCCTGCCGCCCAACACGCTCGACCAGCTCGTCGACGAGCTCGGCGGCACCGAGAACGTCGCTGAGGTAACGCATACCTCCCCTGTACTACACGATCTATAATAAGAGCTTACCAATAAATAGAAAGAAGAAATATATTTAGTGGTAGTTTACCCATTCAATTCCTTCTCAAGTTATCCCGGGAACCTTCACTTGTGACGAATCATCGTGAGGTTTTAGCGTCAGTTCGAGTGAGGTGATAAGCCGTGGGGGTTTCTACACGTAAATAAATAAAGCTCCACATATCATGTTCTATCGCGTAAGAAATGACGCTGATTTGACATGTGTGTCATTAGTTCGAAACTACCCCAAGTGTATGATTGTATCACTGTATGTAATAAAACTAATATATTATGGGATTTAAAAAACAAAATACAGCAAATTAAATAAATCCGTTTAACTAAAAATAATAGTAAATGGTAAATCTGAAATGATCAATTGTAAAACGTATATTCTCACACCGCTTTAACAATTTACTATTGACTGAAGAATTAAACAAATGTATGTAATGTCATAAAACACATTGATTCCACGACAGTTTTACGGACGTTAACAAACCAATGTGTTTATATCTGTAGATTTAAGACCAATTACGAAAATTGAAGATGTTGTAGTCCAAACCATAAAACTCAAGTGGAGGTAGGTAGGTCATGTGGTCAGAGAGATAACAGAGTGGATCTTTAAAGTTTCCAAACAAAGAGGAAGACAAAGAAAACTTTGGTCTGATGACATTTAAAAGCATTAGGATCAAATATGGCACAAAATAACTCAAACAAGAGCAGAATGAAAAGAGATTGAGGAGGCCTTCGTGTCGCAAAGACACGCCGACGCCCTATAACTACGACATATCTAATAATATTTTATTTTTTTGTGGTAACCCACCCCCACGGGTCATGACCTTACCGGGGCTAATGAGAAGGGGGGGGGGGGGTAAGGTGGTATGTCGGATCTGAACCGACTAAACCCTCAGGCCAGTGCTCATGGAGGCCGGAGGTCATTTTGCACTCTCCGGCGCAATGTTAATGTCAATTTAATATTTTATTGTGTTGCCAATAACGGCTTAATAAGTAAGGCTTAAATAGTAATGTCAACGTAGCGCTCATTTTATGCGAGTTGCATATAATATATACATACCATACATACATTCACTTCTATATATACATATAACGTGGTAAGCAGAACGTACATTTTACAAATTATAATCTGGCGCCACTTACGCAATAGAGAGCAAATCTTTTGTTGTCTACCGTGCTCTGGCTCTTTACTGTCTAATAAATAATAGTCCAATCCCTTGATCACCTAATAACATCCACGGGAAGAGATTAAGTAACCCGTTACTACTTCACCGATTCTTATGAAAGTATTAAAATAAGGTTTTATTTTGAACAGATGACAGGTCGCAAAGGTCGAGTAGTACAGACAGAGGACGGTCAGATCCTGTACGAGAGTCGGTCGGAGGCGGACGTGCCGTTGGAGACGCTGAACCTGACGGAGAAGCAGCGCTTCATGGACGGTGAGAAGGACGTCGCCATCATTTCCGAGGCTGCCTCCAGCGGTATCTCACTGCAGAGCGATCGAAGGTACTACACCTCTACTTCCAAATTGTACACTCTTATCTTTATATATATAATTCTTCTGTGAGTGTGTACATATGTCACTGAACTACTCTCAAACGACTGGACGGATTTTGATGAAATTTTTTGTGTGTGTTCAAGGGGATCTGGGAATGGTTTAGATTCACAAATCAGCCCGGCAGATGGCGCTGCAGTCGGTATCTAGGTTATTTATCTATACTGCAACTTCAGGACAACGTCTGTCGGGCGCAGCTAGTCTTATATATAAAATTCTCGTGTCACAATGTTAGTTGCCATACTCCTTCGAAACGGCTTGACCGATTTTTATGAAATTATATATGCATATTCAGTAGGTCTGAAAATAGGCCAATACCTCTTTTCATATCCTTAAATGATAAGGGTGACCCTATACAGGTTTTTTTATGGCAGAACAACGTTTGCCGGGTCAGCTAGTAATAATATATATATTAAAATGTGAAGAGAAAATTAATACTTCCTTCAAGTCGAAGAAGAAAGAATAAGCAATTTTAAATGAAAAAAAAATTAAAACAAGTTCATCTAAATTTTTAACTATTTATAGTATAGTAAATATACAAAAAATTTGAAAGATTTGTTCCAAAAAGTTACTGTTATCCAGTTCGTGTTAAACTATTATAGTACCGAAAGTCTATATACGACAGTCCAAGTTGAATTAGTCAGAATATTAAAGAAATGTGTCAAATGTCAGAAATTGACTACGTCTCTCTGATCTTAAGTATTGTTTGTTGACAGAGCGCGGAATCAAAGGCGGCGGGTTCACATAACGCTGGAGCTGCCGTGGTCCGCCGACAGAGCCATACAACAGTTTGGTAAGTCGAGTATAGTCATTGCCAAACAGATATACGCTTCAGTCTATTATGCCCGATTGTATTAGGTCTTCAGGTTAGTTTTGAGGGATTTACTAAAAAAGAAATACTCTTGTATTACTAAAAAGATAATTTTTATTTTAATCAAAATATGCTCTATTACTAGCTACAACCTTTTGCCATTTTTCGGGCAACAAATGGATTTCACCATAAAAAAACTGCTCATCTTTTGAAGCGATCCATTCATCGATCCATTTTTTGATACATTCATAAGATTTGAAGTGCTGCATAGATCGTAATAGGTGGTAATCAGAAGGAGCACAATCTGGTGAATATGCGGGATGCGGTAACACTTACCACTGAAGATCTGAAAGTGTGTTTTTTACAGCTTTTGCGATGTGTGGGCGAGCATTGTCATGCAGTAAAATTACCTTTTGTTTTTTATGTGTAATTCTTGGACGTTTTTGGTTCAATGCATGACTCAATTCGATTTATTGATGTTGATAACGCTCAGCTGTGATAGTTTCATTGGGTTTTAACAATTGATAATAAATGACACTTTTCATTTCGCATCAAATGCGTAACAGTACCTTATTTAGGTGAATGTTACGCTTCGGAGTCGATGTGGATGGTTGACCAGGGTCTACCCATAATTTCCTACGTTTTGGATTATCATTGTAGATCAATTTTTCATCGCCGGTAACGATTTGATACAAAAAAGATTTCTTTACAGAATTCACCGTCTTCAAACTTTTTTGGTTTTCCACTACGTTTTTTATCCTCTAAACCAAAATTACCACTTTTAAATCGTCGAAACCAGTATTCACATGTTTTAACAGGTGGTGCAGGTTCATGATACGTATCTACAATAAGTCTGTGAGCTTCTGCTGCTGTTTTTCTTGAATTGAAAAAGTATAGTAGTAAATGACGAAAATGATATTTATCGCGTTCCATATTTAATCACGCTAAAAACTTGCGTGCGTTTACTGTAAGTGAGTTACTTCGAATAATTAAAGTGCAAGCTAAAACACGCCGCATCGAATATCTAAGTACCTTGTTCCGACGTGTCGCGACAGCCACTTGACACATTCCCTCAAAACTAACCGGAAGACCTAATATAATACGAGGTTAAGAGGGATTAGATGTGTGTGTATATGGGTATTATGTATATGTAATAGTATATGTGTATATGTGTATGGATGTGGTTGTGTTGTCAGGTCGTACCCACCGGTCGAACCAGGTGAACGCACCGGAGTACATATTCTTGATCTCGGACCTGGCGGGCGAGCGGCGGTTCGCGTCGACGGTGGCGAAGCGGCTGGAGTCGCTGGGCGCGCTCACGCACGGCGACCGCCGCGCCACCGAGACCAGGGACCTGAGCCAGTTCAATATCGACAACAAGTATGGTACGTATCACATTCATTCAATTGCATTTTATGTGTATTTTTTCATCTCAAGGTTAGATTCAAGTTCGAGGTTACTTCGGTTCATAAAATAGACCAATAGATTACTTTTTTAGGTTACACAATCTAAAAAAGAACAGAAAATCTGATAGCAGTGTTTTGATTACACTATGACCGTTATTATCACCGTGGGATATCCTTGCTTAGGTATAAATTGGCTGGCTCGACCGTAGCATTCCCTCCCCTATTTCCGTTCCCCTCATCTACCCTCATACTTTTCTGGACCCTCGTCCCCCTCTCCTCCGTCCTCTCCCCTCATTACCCTAAAAGGTGGACAGCGCACTCAGGACTCTTTGAGTTGCAGATGTTCATGGGCGGCGGTTGTCACTTACCATCAGGTGATCCGTCTTTTGGTATGTCCACCTATATCATAAAAATAATAATGGTAGTGGCGTCAAGTACACTACTATACTATATAAAATATATATATAACTGCAATATCGTGACTACTTACGTGTAGGTACATTATAAGTGTTGCGATTGCAGCGATGTATATTCGATAGCTTCACCAGGAACAAGTCAAAAAAATTCGTAGACTATTTAAACTGGTGCAATATTTGTTGTTCTATCCGTTGTATCCGGTGGTGGTTGCGCACCGCAGCGCGGTCTGTGGGGCGTCTTCTGGCTTATTTTAGCTTCGGCCTCCGCACACGATACACCTACTAGAGTGTAGGCATATGTGTCCACGGGTGAGGGATGGCAGCAAAAATTGAAATAAGTTGCGGGGGTTAGAACGAGACGTTCCACGACGTCGCTTGGGCCGCCCTGAGGTTGCCTTTACGATAGGATAGGTTGTGCAGGGTGGTAGCGAGATGTTGAGAGCGGAGGGGTGCGACATTGTTATCCAGGCTGCAGGCATTCCGGGTATATCATCAAGGGCCTTATATCCATATAATAGTAGGTCTGCAATGCTCTTGAGGATGATTTGCACTATGACTGCTGTATCCTGTGCCTCGCTGATGGCTGATATCCATCAGCCTCTCAGCTCCTCGTATCGCAGCGAGGGGACGTCTAATATACTGCTCGTAAACGCCCGCGAGCATATAATATAAAGGGAGCATAATATATTAGTTTAATATAATAAAAATCGTTTTTAAAGCTATAAATTCTAGAAGTAGTGTAATAAATGTAATCATTTTGCTTTAAAAACTACTGTGCTATAATTAATTGGTCGATCATTAAAGTACCAGGGTAAAAAAAAACTTCTATTTTAATTCAGAGCAAATATTTGTATGAATTGTTTTTTACTTCAACCAAATTGGATATGGAGTCTTTGTAAACATACTAAATGTAATTGTGCTTAGGATTGCCATTATTTATATGCTGAATCTATTATAGTCTCTATTTATTCATTATAAAGTAGACATTTTATTGTCACTGTATTTTCTGGAACCCAATCCAACCACTAAATACAAAATTACCAATTTTCGCCCATAGAAACCAAATAAAAATACTGCAGTATAAAGCAAAAAAAAAGTATGTCTGCGACAACTAATAGACAACAACAGTTTAGTAAGTGTGTACGAGTGCAAGAGGAGATGAAGTTTTTCACAGAGATTGTAATAATTGGGTAGATCCCATTAAGATTTGTATCGGATGTACCTAAGGAAACATCTCTGTATTTTCTCTATTTCATTTATGTAGATGTTATAGATATGGTTCCAGACCTGAGAGTTGTATTCAAAATGGCTGCAAATCAGGGAACAGTATAGCATTAATAGTGTAGCGAACATAATGTAGTGTAATGTAGTGTTGTAAAGCAACACCCCAACCTTATCATCCTCTTGTAAGCCGAACCTAGGTCAAGGGACAACAGGAATGCGGTGAGCGATAACAACACTGGACCCTAGTATATAAGATAGGTGTCAATCTATTTTAAGGCAGTTTAGTAGAGTTCACTTCTGTCTTCGGTCGCATAAGTTAATAACAATAAAAATGACGATCCATATTTGTTATTTCTTTCATTACGACAAACTTTTGTAAGTGGGTTGGCAGTAAGCTTTTTTTTTTTTCAATGAATTCGTGTTAAATATGTATGCTGACTTCCAGGTGGAAGGTACTTGACCAGCCTCTTAGGATCGCGTAAACGGGATTGGTAGAGGGACCTTGAAACTTCCAGTGCAACTGTCAGCAACAATTTTTTGAATATGATCGGGCCCGCTAATTTCTTTATATCGAATTGTTTGAGTAGAGGTATATCCTCTTATAACTAAGTCAACTCTTAAATTTATTAGCCTCAGAAAATTAAAATTTCGAATAAACAAGTTAAAAAATGTTATTGAGGTTGTCAAGCACTTGTCAGTTAGTAAGAATTTCACATTGAAGTTGGCTGAAGTATAGGTGTTTTACTCACCATAAGTAATAATAGTTTCTTTATTTTCGTATACTCTATTGCAATTATCTTGAAATTAACTTTGTTCATAGTTAGCTCAACATTTAAAATATTTGATTACATAATATAAAAAAAGACTTGTCTATGTACTCTTACTTCAGACAGATATTAGACAAATATGTTATAATGTCAATATAATGTATATGTTGTCTGTTTGTTTGCAGGTCGTTCAGCGCTAGAGGCGGTGATGCGCGCGATCATGAAGTACGAGACCCCGCTGGTGCCGCCGCCGGCGGACTACGCGGGTGACTTCTTCACCGACGTGGCCGGAGCGCTCGTCGGCGTCGGACTGATCGTCAACAGCGAGGCCGCGCCCGGAGTGCTCTCGCTTGATAAGGTACGCACTCGCATAGAGTGAATAGGTATGTGTCGGGTCAGAATTGTAACACTTTAGAAAGGATAAGTCATTTAGCGTCCAATGAGTTAATTAAATTCTTGATAATTTAAATAGTAAAATTTTATGTTGTGGTTAGTTTTTTTGGCTTAAGTAAGGCATTTGAGTATATGGATAGTTCCATTTTGGTCCATATACTAGTAAAACATGTCATCAGAGGCTCAGTTAAAATATTTATTTGATTAAAAATATATAAATCAATGTTGTAATTAGGTTTTTGTATTAAAATTGCGTATTTGTTTCTAAAAATAATGTTTTACGATATTCATTCATTACTACTACTTATAACTAAACCTATCTGTCACTTGTTATAAATATTACTTGCAGGATTACAACAACATGTCGAAGTTTCTGAACAGGATACTGGGTATGCCGGTGGACTTACAAAACAGGCTGTTCAAGTATTTCACCGACACACTCGCCGCGGTCATGGAACAAGGTAAATGCCAGAACATTAATATAATACACAAAACTAATATAATAAATGCGAAAAGAGTGTTCTATAGGTTTTCACGGTGTAGGTGATCAGGCACCTTTCAGCTCCTAAGAGATCATAACTTTTATATGTTTTTCAACTTGAATAGATTTACAGCATGTATGTATACGAGCTCTAGGGAAACCAAAGTTAAGAGTGTATAGTATGTGCCTGTTGATTGTACAGCGAAACGCAGCGGCAAGTTCGACCTGGGCATCCTAGACCTGGGCAGCGCGGGCGAGCGCGTGAGGCGCGTGCGCTGCCTGCGCTTCGTGCGCCGACACGCCACCGGCCGCGCGCCCGTCGAGCTGCACACCGTACACTCCGAGGTACCCACTCCCCCCAACATGCTCCCCACTCCTCTTGCCAATATCGTCTCCACTCTCCTACCACCACAGACCAGTCACTCTCCTCCAACAAACTGCACCCCTTCACACAAACTCTTCGCTGTCAGTATCCGTTTCACCATATTTTTGCTTCAGCAAGTGTAAAAATGTCACTCACTTTTACATAATTGATAAATATAATCAAATTGTAACAGGCCCATGTCTATAAACTTTAGAAATTGACGAAGAGCTAATGTCTTTATCAGTTCAACAGAAGCCAAAACAAAGTTAATGACTCATAACCGTGTACACGCATCACGCAACTACTACTGCATAGAATTGAATGCAGTTTTCACAGATGTATTCCTAGACTAGACTAGCTTAAAGTATAAGGTCAATATTAAGTCCATTTAATTAGTACATATTTAAATCTCACCTGTAACATCGCATGCAGTATGTCACGTATTTTTTAAAATAAATGTAATTAATAATAATAAATAACATTGCTGAATAATCGATTTCAGCGCGGCATGGACTGGGCCGAGGCCCTGGACAAGTGGTCGGAGCTGACGGGCGCCAAGGATGGGTTTTACGTCTCTCAGCAGGCGCGCAACAACAAGCACACCGCGGTCCTCTGCGCCTCTGTCGTCTCCAACTCCAAGAAGGAGAAAGTTACTAAAAAGGATCTCATGTTTCAAATATATAGGTTTGTATGATTTTATTCTTATTTCTGATGTTTCTCGTTTATCTTCATGGTTGATAAATATTTTAAACTCACTGTTGGAAATTCGGTAATAAAACTGATTGACCAAAATTAAAACGATTTTGAAATAACAAACTTTTACAATTTAATAACTTATTCTCATCTAAAATACGTCATATCTTAGAGTCGTCGATTTCAAAATCTATAGAAACCAACTGGCTCACACCACACAGAGAATCGGTACAATGAAGTGCAAGTGGGCCGGTCATGTTTCCAGGCAGACTGATGGTCGCTGGATATACGTAGAGTAGGGCGTTACAGGCACGATAGACCTGCCTGTACGATAGGCCTGCATCCAGTACTGGACGGCGATAGGCTGATGATAATGGACCGTTTAAAAAACTGGTGGATTAAACGGAACAAGTAATTAACTTCACTTAAGATTCTTATATTTTACATATGTCAATGCTGTATTCAGTGCTCGTAATCATTGTTATATTTCTTAGTAGATACAATACCTCTATGTTATAAATGCAAAATTGTGTTCCAGGCCGAACACGGGTCTCCAGTTGCGGCTAGAGTCCCTGGCGGAGCTTGAGAAGAAGTACCGCAAGGTGGAGAGCTCGGAGGCAGAGTCATGGTGGTGCGCGCAGTACAACGCCTCGCAGCGCGTCTGTAGTCATGCTTACTGGCGTGCCGTCTGCAGGAACGCTAATGACTGCGAGGTATACACACAATGGAGTTGTATGAAACGCTGCTTTGATGATTGATGACTGACGAATGTGTCTGAGTGTACGAAATCATTTTGAATGAGTCTTATGTATGTGATGACGTTAGGCAATATACATATGAGACTACCCGTCACCACACATAATGTATTTCAATGTATAGCAGGTGAGTAGAACGTGCGATCATGCATGCAGACTTAATTTTTCCGTTTGCAATAGAAACGAATTATATACATATATATATATTATAGTCACGTCTGTATCCCCAGTAGGTAGACAGAGTCTATTGTACAGTTATGTGATTGGGACCAAATTACTAGTTTTAGTAAGTAATTGTACTCTGCGTTACTCTGCGTGTCTTGTGCGATAACGCTTATTAATATATATGTATATATATTGAAAGGAATCTGTAGGTAAGAAGGGAAGGCAACAGATGAAATGGCTGACATGGTTAAATGACAAGATGTGCTTGAGCTAGTGAAGTGACGATGTTCGGTGTGCAGGTGGGCCTGCGTGTGCGCACGCACCACGTGCTAGCGGGCTCGGTGCTTGCGGTGTGGGCGCGCGTGGAGCAGGTGCTGGCGGCGCGCGCGCACCTCAACAAGATGCAGGTCGTGCGTATCAAGACCGACGACGGGCTCAAGATCGTCGGTGAGTGCTTTCTCTCTCTCAATGTCTCGCCAACTAGCGAGGACAAACGGAACTACGTGGTTATTTTGACTGGCCTGTTGGTTTAGTAGTTGGCGATCATGACTGCTAAAACAGAAATCGTGCGTAAGATGGTTAATTGTGGACCCAGGACAAATAATTGTGTAATGAAAATACGATTTCTTTTCTTTGATAATATGTATGTATCTAGAAATAAAAAGTACGGGAGGGAAGGAGACCTTCGCTGAGGTTTTACATAACCGATATTGCCTTACACCCAAGTCCACCATGGCTGATGCTCGTTTCTATTACTAGCTGACTATTGACTAAACATCAATCTTTTCTGACCCGAAATCAACGCTGCCTTTTGTACTATAAGTATGTTTATCAGCCAGTCCGGTTATAATGGTACAAACGCTGCTTGGTTTGGGATCAGAGACTACTGATCTTTTATCAAACAAAAGATAAAAATGGATTTCAACAAGCTTTTCTTCTGTCATGTGTTTTAACGCCATCTAGCGTAAGTATAATAATCTACATTGTAATCTAGATTAGTACATACAACCTAGTGTAGCCGATATATCCTCCCTTTTTGTTTAAGGGAAATTTGAACCGTTCCTTTACAGGAGTAAACCTGTTTTTGCAAATATTGTTAGTATTATAAAATACTAAAAGCATATATTCCGTTCCAGGTACACTTATCCCAAAGAACTGCGTGGAGCCTCTGAAAGAAGCTCTAGCGTCGGACGCAGTGTCGTTCAGCGAACAGAAGTTCGAGCAGGCCGACACCAAGTGAAGTAGCTCACAGATAGTTCCTCTTTCTCTCTCTCTTATGTTATTACTCTCTGTCAGGCGAGCGTCCGTCTCGCTCGCACGCTCCCTTCGAGGTGTGGAGCACGACTGATTTATTAGGACAAACCATTGAGTGTCTGACTGTACCTACCATTTTCGACTGTGTGTGTATTATTTTAAAGCCTATTTTAATATGTATTAATTTATACAAAACTAATTCTCTTAATTATTAGGATTTATTAGATAAGGCCTAATATATTTCTTTCTCGATATTTAATGTGGTAGTATTTTAAGTACGTAGGTTGTTCATTTCTACTACATATAGATGGGTATATATGTATTTTAAAATATTGAATTTATCAATATCTCATTCAAATATTATTGTAAAATGTTAATCCACACTACACACACACACGATTTAAAAAGTGGTATTACAAATAAGTCAGGGAACACTCAAAGAGTTTGCATCGGTTTCCGGACCGGCGCGAGATTGTTTAGGTGTCGCTAGTGTGCACGGTATACGTCACTCGCCACCAGTTACGTCACTGTTATGGTGACTTATTTAACTACATGTTGAAGTTCGCATAATTAAATAATATTGCCTCGGTTTTTGCTAAGGAAATAATATAAGCTGTGTGACTGGCTTTGTTCAAAGTTTTGTAAGTAAAAGAACATCCATTCTTTGCATGCGCAGTTATCCTTTGAATTTAAACATCACCTCGTACTTTAGAGACATTTGGTGCGACCCGGGTCTTCCTCACGTGACATTAAAGCTATATTCGATAAAGGGCAAAATTAATGCAACTTAATATCTTTCATTTTTGTCAACTGTGCTCTCCCCTGTTTAAATGAGATTATATGATATTTTATTGCCACAACCTTTTTTCAAGGCCACGTTATTAATGGAATCTCTCTTATTAGCAATATTATACAGGAATTAGAGAGCCTTGAACATTCGACTGACTAATCCTTAACAAGCCAAACTTATACATGATATACTTTAAAACATACACTTTTGATATGTTGCTCATCTCAGTTAATTAATAAAAGAACAGTGACTAGTATTTTTACATATGTTTAGATAATACTCACTTATGCAAGATACATATTAATATGTATAAAATTAATTATAAGTACTCTGTCAAAGTGCTTTGACAACAGAAAAGCTTTAATAAAAATTCTGTTTGAGCTAATCTTGCCAAAACTCAGTGATTGCATGGTGACGTGTACCGTGACGTGTAAGTACTTCACGTATTGTACCATTCAATACCACCTGAGTCCATAGAGCGCTTCTTATTTTTTTTAATCTTTCATAAAACCTGACCAAGATAATCACGGTACATTCTTGTATACGAATTAAATGAATTTTCAATTCTCTTTCTGTACAAATATCCTACTGTTTTATTTAATTGTTCTATTTTAATTATTGTTGTTTTTTTTTTCGCCAGCTGTCTCAGACAATCCAATGATGTAACATAGTTATAATATAATAATTATGTTATGTTTGTATGATGTAAACATACTATTTGTATCGAAATGCACGTGCAATATTGTATTCTACGTTCCCACCATTCTTTAAAATATAACTAAACCCCGTCATCGGACGGAACAAAAAAAGAATATGGACATAAATACACAATTGTTGTTATATTCAAGTTACTAGTCTATAACGGACACAATTAGACGTAATTCAGATGCTACCGATATATATTACATTCCCAAGCTTTTAAATTTACAAAATTTTCAATTGCCTTTTAAATAAATATTCATAGTTATACTTACGTAACTTCTGTATTGTGTCAATGTGTGTTCAAGATTACATATATGTTTCAAAATCAATCTACTCAAAGGTATGCTGTATGTACCTAAGCGTTATTTTTACTCTACATTAATTTTACGGCTAATTATGTTAGTGTTACAATTAGAGGTGTCGACAAAATGATTTTAATATAACAAAAACTTAGTATTATTGCCGTGGATTGCGTCGCACAGACGCGGATTCTAGATGTAGATGAAAACTGTGACATTAGACTAATAGGTTAATTTCAAAAATAATGTCATCACTCATTGCTGATGCTGAGCTGGGTTTAACAGTCTTTTGAGGATACACTAAATAATCCTTAGGCCTGGATCACACAATGATTAGTCTTAGACAGAATTAATAGTACATTTATTTTTATTACTTGTACATGGAGATACCGTTTGAGATCAGTTTATTTTGAAGAGGCAGCAATGTACTTCTGCACATTTTTAACTCATGCTAATCTTTAATTTTATTGTACTTGGGTTTCGCCATCACTAGCAAAAGTGTAAATGCTATCATAAGTCGAACCTAAGCTTTGAAGTAATATAAAATAAGTCAGTAGTGCCTAATGAGTTATTTTACTGTATTCTCTGCAATGTTACCCATATATTTGCTTCTAAATTGAACAGCCATTATTTTAGCAATCAAGTACTTACTTCTAAAGCTCTTTTATGCTGCATTACACAAACAAGGCGAAGCAGAAATATTCTAACTACACCTAAACCCTGTCAGCTACTTAAAACCTCTGGAGATTTCTACAAGAAGCTAATTTGCTATATCTCGCCTTCCTGTCTCCACGACGTGAACCGTCACCTTTACAGCGAGAATACTGAATACAGTCAACGGTTATCGTAGTACTGCAGCACCATAATTTGATACTAATAAGTAAGTACTCTCGCGGTAGAGTGTATTTAAATGAATATTAATATAATGAAATGACACATGAATTTAATTGTTGCTAGTTTGCAACCGTAGGTTTGTATAAAGGGTAATATCGGGATGTTGATGGTCATTGGTATCATTGTCATAAAAAAAAAATCTCGTCTGCATATTTCTTAATGTGTAAAAATTAAAGACAAAAATAAATGTATATAATATAATGTCAGTTTGAATGATTTATCCTTTTCCTCATGCATAACAAGTGTCCAATATGGCGTCCGTCATGGTGACATGTTCCTTACATCCCGGCCCTACTTGTGTGTAGCACAAGTAATAATAAAGTGTGTAATATTGGTTGTCCCTTACATGAAAAATTTGTGGACTAACCTTCAAGACTGTCCTAAAGTAGTCAGTAAATTAAATAAACTTCAGGCACTATTGGTTCTTTGTTAAGCAATTTCATTATGATGTCTTTTAATATATACAGTTTCTCAAAGGTGAAGTGAAGACCTTTTAGTCAAATCTTTGCCAGATAAAACAGTTTCAAAAATAGTTGAGAAGAGTTCAAAGTCCATAATAAAAAATCTTACCTTATATAACCACTCCTTTGTCAAATTAGTGTCTAAGGGTTACCGCGCATTACTTTTTTAATTGTTTAGTCACTCGCCGGGTAGTCAATTTTGATAGTTAATTCGTCGATTTTTAATAATATTTTGATAAACCTATGGAGTGTTAATCTATGTGTAGAATAGGAATAGAGTTGATACAGATATAATCGTAATATAGTAACATAATATAAAGATGGTATATTGTTATGATAATTTGATATTATTTTAATAAGTTACCAGGTAATAGTCAAAAAGTAGGATGAGCGATACTGATAAGTTGATAACTGAGATGTACTAATATACCCAATAAGAGTGGCGCTATCCCGTTTTGCATCGGGCCATCAGTGTGGGTTGGCGCTGACCGTCGGTGCAAGGTGAAAACGAGAAAATAGCGCTTATATTTCGTAGAACATATAACATTCATAAAACTCTAAATAGGAAATCAAAGTTTCCATGTTTGAAATAAATTGTATTCTTAATACATGTTTTTTAGTTTTAATTATATTCAAGTTTGTTAAAAAGAAACGAATCTATTGGTATTTTAGATAAGTATTCAATGAGATTGATTGATGAATTTCATTATTATTTTAATTTACTCCCACTGTGCGCTTCTCCAGAAGCGTTTTGCCTCGCACAACCAGCCTATGGAACAAATGGTCGCCTGGCCTATTTGAGGACCGATACGACCTTTAAGAAAAGAGCGTACCCCTACCTAAAAGGCTGGCAACGCACTTGTGACTCTTGAGATGCGGGTGTCCTTGGGAATCACTTACTCTCATATCGCATAAAAAAAAAAACAAGCTTTCGCTCGTACGTCAAACATAACGTATCGTGTCGCCTACGTTTAGTTGCTCGGTCATTTGACATTTCAATAATTCGTAACTGTCAGTTTAAGAAATCAGATTTCGGTACAGATAGAAATGGTTGGTTTGCCCAAGAGTCCTAGACTATGATTTTAGTTTAGACTGAATAAGAAAATCACAAGTGTATTGCAAAAATGACTGACAAAGACATTTCAGTGGAGGAGCTGGAGGAAACTGTAAGTAATCTATTTGTTACCCTGATATATTTTTATTGACATACAGTTAAAAAACGGAATCAAAATGTAGGTCATAGAGCCGCATATATTCCCTATAAATATTAAACTCGAGAGGTATACCGCCGTAGGCTTTTGGGGTGTCTTTAACTTGTATCGTCGTTTAAAAATAGCCAAATGACATCGTTTCGGTATCTAGCGACATTTAAACCTCAAACGTTTTGTTTACACAAGTTCAATAATTTAAATATATGATTAATATTGCATGAACAAGACATAACTGAGCTCTCTCCTGCCTTTTAAAGAACATTTGTTTAAAATAATTATAGTATATATATTTGACTTACAGGTTTCATTCAGAATCTTTTGTAATTTTTCATTTCTTTTAGGAGGTTATTTCATTTCATTATGTGTATCATAAAAAAGGTGAGGGTTTATTATTTAGCTTCTCTTTTTTATTTTGTTTCTATAAAAATATACACTTTATGTTAGGACATAAAACCTAAGCCACGAGATTGTTGTCTTTTATAGAAGTTATATATAAATGATGTTTATCACATACTTATATTGTAGAAAGATAAATTAAGAACTAAATGCCTCTTCCTACCACTTCATTATTTTTGGTGTGAGTGTGTAAATTAAAACATGGCAATACACTTTTTACACTTATTAATTGACATGTGTTAGGCGAGACAAACTGATGAGCAGCTAGATCTGATGGCGTGGAAGCTGGACAGCGATGACAACAAGTTGGTTGAACCGGTCAATAGCCAAGATATGTGCATCATGAATCTACTGAAGTCAGTCTCGGAGGTCAGTGTGCAGTGCTTCAAGTTTATCTGTTGTTCCACTGAGGTTTCCTTAATATTTCTGTTGTTTTTACTATATAATTAAAAACACTGAAATGATAAATTAAAATATTTGCTTCTTAATTTGTTTCTTAACTGAATAATAATTTTATAGTCATTAGTGGAGTGTAAATAAAATATCAAAAATATTTTGCTATAAATTTGTCTATAGTTTTCAGGAAATTTTAAGGAAATCTCAGCAAATAGTTTGAAAAGAATACTAAATATTATGATTCATATGTTGATGATTTTGTGGTGATGTCACTTACAAACATGCTATTATTACTATTACCACTAGAAACTGATTACTCACTATACTTTATATTTCGATTGGTATGGTAGGCATGCTAATTAAGGATGCTTCACATAATTGTTGTTGACAAGTGGACACAGTACAGGAATATTGGAGCTACAATATATTTGGCATTGTAATAGATAAAATACTTTTTCATATTTAAGCGAAGTATTTCGAGAAAAAAGTGATTGTTGAGTTCTTTGTTAGGGCTTTAAGCGTTATATGAACAGGGTTACCTGTTGTCTAGATGAGTTAGACAATCTGCTATTTTTAATTGGCCTAAAAAAAACATGCAACAGTATTTTCATATCAGGCGCAAATCGATGTCCTATTTGTTCTTATACTGCTAAAATAATCCAGGAAACTGTTTGTGTAAATATTTAAAAACTAGCTCGACAACTTGTTTAATATCAACGTTACGTTTATCGATCTATGTAAGCAAAACGATAACTGAAGATGATGACGTGGGAGAGCCAGATGCTCACAGAAAACCGGCTGTTAAACATTGTGTGACCGAGTGAGTGAGGTTACCGGAGGTCAAACCCCCTTTCCCTTCCTTCTCGTCCCTTCTCCTCCTCCCTTTTCCTTACTCTAAAAGGCTTTCAGAACTCTTGTGACTCTTAAGTTGCAAGTGTTCATGAGCGGCGGAAGTCACTTACCAACAGGTGACCCGTCTGCTCGTTTGTCCCCTATACCATAAAAAATGTTAACAAGTAGTAACTAGAATATTCTTATTGATTACATACTTTTCAGACAATCCCTTTTTAACCAACAGGATGTTTGAAAAAGAAAGTCGTTTTCTAAATAGTAAAAAGATCGTATTAAATAGTATGTAGGTGCACCCCAGTACCAACTTCTGCCTCTTGACCGCATTCAACGGAGAGCGACTCGCATCATCGACTGCCAAGATATTTCTGATCGACTTGACACCTTGGCGTTGCGTAGAGATGTAGCTTCACTCTGCATCCTCTATCGCTTGTATCACGGGGAGTGTTCAGAGGAATTCTTCGGACTTATATTGGCCGCACGTTTCCACCATCGTCCTACAAAATATCTATCCCCATCATCTGGATGAGTGGCACTCCACCACTGTGCGCTTCTCCAGAAGCTTTTTGTCTCGCTCAACCAACCTGTGGAACAAATTGTCGCCTGCCGTATTTCTGGACCGATACGACCTTCAAACCTTCAAGAAACAGACTCCTACCTAAAAGGCCGGCAACGCACTTGTGACTTTTGGGTTGCGGGTTTCTATGGTTACTTACTATCAGGTGACCCGTTTGCTGATTTGCATCTTATCGCATAAAAATAACAGGTCAGGGGCGCATTCCATGTAACAGGACCTTGCTGATGTTCCTCCTGAAGTCCGAACCCTCTAATCAAATTAAAATTACAGTTTCCGAGTTGAAGAACACATTACGACCTTTTATTTTTTGTTCTACTTTTTCGCTTAGTATCAATAGAAGTTGTTGTTGTGTTGTTCTTGTACTGTGTCTATTTAATAATATTGCGTAACTAAACTGCCAAGCCTTTTATATGTAATTTATGTATAAACACAAAAATGTATTTACTTTTTCAGCGAAGCGATAAAGTCGCCGGCAGGTCAGATCTCTGATTATAATATAGTCATGTTGCTTATGGCTTGTTGTTTTTTATATTATACACTAGTATTATCTTGAATTTTATCATCTAAGTTACATTGAGATAATATTCTGACAGAATCGCGTTGTGCACATATGTATGTCTAGGTGTTGAATACTTTTCACGTATTCAGAACCTAGTACAAATAATTTATTCTGAGCTAGCTATTTCCCACAGTTTTAGGCGTTTCTGTTCACTGCTCCTGAAGGTTTGTAGTGATACATAGCCTAATAGCCTCCTTCAATAAAATAATTCAAAAATAGCTATAATTCAAATTTTTTTTTTTAAATTGGTTTAGTTATGTAGTTCCTGAGATAAACAAACTCTTTTTATAATTATCGATATTAGCTATATTGGAGCTATTTATTAATATGTTAAGTAAGGTTTTTATCTTGTAATGTAATTCTTAAAAGCGACCATATTTATTGAGAAAATAATATTTCTGAAAGTATGTTTTCGGTTGTATGTACTTTAAGAAAGTAGACAATCGACGTCAATGCGTCTTATCATGAAATTTAAGACTTATGTGGTTTTCTCATGGATGCCATTGTCAGAACTGGACTAAATTAAAATGGGACCACACGGGTAGCGTCAAAATTTTCAAAATCGGTTCACCCAGTGGACAGTTCTGAGGTAACAAGCTTAAAAAAAAAGTACATACGAATTGAGAACCTACTCCTTTTTTGAAGTCGGTTGAAAATTATAAAAAGGATTGGTAATTTTCTTTTTGGGTTTTACAACCTTATTCTATAGGAAGTCGATACCCTATTTGCAAATTTTTAGGCTATATAACATCAGGCTAGGAGCACTTCTTTAACATTGTATCAAATTGTATCAATAATAATGTTTATACCTAAAGTTACTTTATACTATTATTTATGTCAAAAATACGGCCCGAGGTCCGCAACCGGCCCCCGGGCACTATCAATACGGCCCGGCGATCGCAATCTGCTTCACCCTATTCCACTACGGAAGTTTTAAAATGCGCACACCGCATTTATAATATATAATATTTTAATAAAATGTTATAATAAATCAGTACATTTTTTTATTTGAATCTGGCCCGCCTACACATTCTAAATTTAATATATGGCTCTCTGCAAAAAATAGTTTGACACCTCTGCTTTATACAAATACGAAGCCCTCAAATATAACATGACAAATCTATGGCCTTCTTTCACTTAAGGCTATATATGTTTTTTCTTTTTTTTTTAAACCATAACAGGGTTTATCTGCATTGTTCCTAGAAAGTATTACTTATTTATTTAGTCAGCGACACTTGCTCGTAAACTAGGCTTCGTTCACTTTCGGTACTTATGAACAGACATTTCTCTCCTCATATTAAAATACATAACCCTCGCAAAATATCTTAAGATCTATAAAAGATTATTAATTTTATGTAATTACCTCACCTTATTTATCTTCACTGGTTTCTATGGCATCTAATATTCTCTTATTTAATGTAAAAGCTGCATTTCTATTACACACCTAAGTTGGCAAACAATCTATCCGTGGTGGTAACTAGTGGCACAAATAGACAAAAACAGACTGGCATGGTGCCCTAATCATGTCAGAAACGTGATTGTACAGTTATATACACCTCTGCCTACTTCCCTAATCACATGCAGGCCTCAGTGTATATATTAGATCCCGTCGCCCACAGATGTCTAACAAACCGTTCGGTACACGCGGTGTATAAACGTACCAAGCAATTGTTTATTGTCTTTGTTTAGGAAAGAATATCAAGGGAAATTAATATCGGTGACCTAAATTTGGTAGAATCACGAGAGATCTCCTTGTTTCATACCTTTATTACTTTCCCCGGTTTCAGCGGAAAAATGTAAGCAACAGAGACGTGTTTATCTACATCCCGGCGTCTGTTCTACAGTAATGAGTAACGTTCGGTTCATCTATTTACTCGTTATGATATAAGAAAGTGAACATTTCTGCGCGCTACGGCTATTTTGAATTCAATTTATATTATTAATCTTTTCGTTAAAAGTGAGTAAGTTACATAGGTCGTCAGAGCTAAGTGATGTTGGTGGTTAGATCATTGCAGTAGCTGTTTGTATTATCAGTATGATCTCAATGTAACAAAAAACAGCAAGCCAGAACATCATGCTTCTCGATATAACGCTGGCAAAGGCTTGACCCTAGTACCGGGCTCAAGCCTGCAAAGCCTCAGGAGTCGGGGCCGCTTCAATCGTTCAATGAGCAGTTGCTTAAAGTATACGCGGATTTCTCAGAGAACAATGTCAGCGGTGTTCATATACGACTGATTAGTTAAGACGAAACTTCGTTCCTGCAAACATTTTGTATAATTTACCGATAGTATTGTCTTATGACTATTTTTCTATATCCGAATTACCGTCAATGCTCTCAATGAATAAGCAATCGGTCTCTCAAAGAGTATATTTTTTTTTTGTTATATTACCTTTTTTTTATTTTCTTTTAATTATTTGGTTTAGATAATATAAAAAAAACTTGTTTGACATGTGTCTATAGACTTAAATAAGTCAGAGAGAAATTATAACTAAAATTTGATTATGTAAAAGGGTACTTGAATATAAGATCTCAAATACGCGTATTTCTCATCTAATAAAATTGCTTAAGGCATAAATAAAATTGCCGTTTTGACGGAAACGTAACAAAACTTTTTGACTTATTTTAGAATTCATAACAATATCATGAGAACTATAACGTTATATAGATCATTTATAGTTGCTTGACGTGACGATATGCATTGCATGACCTAAGTGTACCTTAGTTGCCACAAAAATGTCTACTGGAATTTCATCAAATCATGGACATCCATGTGCTACAACGAATGTAGATATAGGCTGTGCTATTTATTCTTAATATTAACACTTAATATCACCAATAGCTGCTTTACAAAAAATAACAAAATAGGTTGTAATACACAGGAAGTGGTACTGTACTGTTATTTACTATTGACATGATGTAATGCTAACTTTGCAGTAACGAAGTTCTCTTAATATTGATAGTGTAATAAAGTGTATGTGTCGACTAGCTTACTTATATTATTTTATGTAATATATGTACTATGTTCCTCACGATACCATCAGTGGATACTTCAGATATGGGCGACCATATTCATCCCATTAGATTGTTTTTATGTTTTTTCGATGTAGTGTAATTGACATAGTTATAAAGACAGTTTAAATAATTGTTATATGACGGTGTTGAAAGCATTTTGAGCCTTGACTGTGTCAATTATATACTGACGACAGAAAGTGTAAGTCAACTCCGACTGACAAATGTTTGTCCAATAAAGAAATTTATAAATTGCATTAAAATATTACTATTCTATATAATCTATAATCAAATAAGTCTTGTTACAATTATCAAAGAAGTATTTATAATATTCTAAAAAGTTAATTTAAGAAAATAAAATCAAAAACGACTTACTACTGACTTAAAATAATTAAACTTAGTTAGTGTTCAAAGGAGTTGACTTCCACGTGTTCCATATTCTCAGTAATCCAGTATCCACAGGTGCGGTCGGACTACCGACAACTTCGCCGGGAGCTGGTGGAGGTGCAAGCCTTACAGAGGGAGCTGTCTTCCAGGCTCAGGTCACAGCTTAGACTGGTCCACGGCAAGTTCGCGAGGCTCCGTCAGCGTCTTGCGGCGGCTTCACCCCCTCGCTGAGCCACGACACTCGTAAAACGCTCATGTCCTGATAAGTGGTATTATTAGACATGGTGTCTTTTGTTGGACTTATAAATTCTTGTGGGCTCTTACACGCCCCATATTTTAGCTGTGGGGTCGTCACTAAACATAATATAATGTATGAAAATTAAATATAAATTTAATCAATACTACATGAATACGAATTCCTCGTTCTTCCAACAGTAATCTTCAAATAGACTATTACTAGTATTTATACTTTGTTGTTCAGAATTTAAAATACATATTTTTTTTGTGTTTTTTTAAAGTACATATATATTTCAAATGCTTAATAATTTTAAATTTATGTGTAATAGTGCATGACAATCCTATGTGCAATACGCTAGCTCGTGTGGCTATGAAATGTATTATAAAAACATATTATTTAAAGGAAAAAATATAAGGCTTAGATAGAAAACTTTAAAAATATTTAGTATATTCTAAAGAGTTATAATTTAACTTTCGGAGACACGAGAGAGTTTAAACTCATGTTCTTTCGTTAACGAATCTTCTTAGATGTAGGTAAAGTAAACAAGACAAACAGTATATTAACATGATCTTGATCTCGCGGAGGCTGCGGCGACGACCTAACTAGATGTTCTAGAACTTCATACATACTTTTTTTGGGTCAGTAAATATTTAATACACGTTAATTTTTCACTTAAGTTTTAATATTAACACACACCACACCATCTGTTAAAAAACAACACGCCAAAAAATCAAATTCTAATTTTTAAGCTTCGTATCAACTAGGACGCAAATGTTTAAAACAGAGTACAGATTAAAATTAAGCGCCGACAAATATATTAATTTAATTAGGTATGTGGAACTGTACATTGTACATAGTGATTTGAGTAACAACGAACTATTTGTAAACTGGTTAAACGTCTAACTTCCTCAGAGATAACCTGAATTAATAATAACTAATAATATTGATAAATTTACTATACAAATAAATATCAGATAACACACTCTTTCAAAGTGTGTAACATACGTTTCTAGCGGATAGGATCTTCATAAAGTTAAATGATTCGTCGCCACACCTCTTCCTAGTCAGTACTAATCGTTTATTTGCTGTGTATGTGTAGTGATGTAATGGCGCCACCGTCACATTATAACAGGACAGTGGAATTACTTTGATCCACTATTTTAAAAGCTACAAAACCATTAAGCCAGAAAATGATGCTATGAGCCTTGAGAATATTAGACAGCTCAGGAGCTCAAAATATATTTATCAAAAATATACGGTTGTACTCACGTGTGTATTTTGGATATCGCCGACTACTTTCTGCTTTGAATGCGACAAAAGGATCTTCCTCTCTCTAGACTCTTATTGTGCTTAAAACAAATCCCCATAATACAGATCAAGTATGCATGTATTCTGTACACAACCGTTTTTTTTTTTAATAAATACACGGAGATAACAGTTTTATTTTAGCATACGCCTCAGTGGGCTCATAGCTTTATTCCACTGGCTTGTTTAATGTGAAAAGCGCTTTAGAAGCCGACGTACCTATATGTTTCATTATATAGTAAGTCGGTGCTAATGGATTGTGTATGTTGAGAAATGAATGCCCGAAAGGGAACCATCCAGATAATTACTATAGACTAGCCGTTGTGAAGAGACTATAATCAAAGCTGATACATCTCTCTCATGAGTCTGACGTCATTTTTCATAATATATTTACGTACATACGCTCACGCCTGTATCCTCTAAGAGGTGGACAGAGGTGTATTAAACACCCACATTTTGTCAATTAGAATCGAGTCCCACTAACGTAATGGGGCACTGTGTGTTGTATATATACTGCTGCTGTATATATACTGTCTGATAGATAGCAGTCCGCTTTTTACGACACAGCCGAGAAGAGATGCGGAAGCAGTATTCTACTCCAGTGAGAACCACACGGCTAATAATAAGCATATAACTGTGGAATAACATTTGTCGATATATTTTTGTTTTATAGTTATGAACGATAAAATAATGGGTCTTAGATTAGATTCATATAAACGTTGGATTCAAAATAAGTTTAAAAACTTTAATTCGCGATTCTCGAAACAACGGCTTAGTTATAGATGTAACGGAACGTGCATTGTAGAACGCATTTATACTGAAAGCTATTGTGAAAGAGTATAAAATGTATTAATTGGTCCAAGCACTATCATAAAAGAAATACGACCTTCAATAAAATTATAAGGTCAATTCATAGGAAGGCCGGAACGAATTTAACCACGTGTGCTAAATTGAATAATGATAATAACACGTAGACGAATGGTTTTTTTTTGTAGATTGCCCTAGTTTTGCCTTGCATAAATACTCTAGTCTGTCGGTATATCGCTTCAAATTATTTATTCATACAATTTAATTTCTTGTTTCGGTATTTTTACGCATGAGTTACGCTGTTAGTTATATAATTTCAAATACGTAAACTAAAACCTTGATATCTAAGCTGACATAATATTTTATAATATCTTCAGAATTTTACATTTATAAATGCGAATTATATGTAATTAAATTTGGAATTGTACTTATGTGTTTACATGGAGTCCAAATTGAATTATCTCAGCCAGTTTGTATTTTAATATTATAAACGACGTAATGTTATCTTGTTTTACATTCAATATTGTACCTACAAGGCTACAGTTTCATTAGTACGGAAGGAGGCTCTATCAATAGCACGTGTTGAACGCTCTATTCTGTGTAAAGGAAGCTTGGCTGCATTGAGAATTTCAAGTAGTTAGACAAGCGTCTTGATATCATTGTTGCCAGCAACAAGTACACTTCATTGTTATCATTTATTGTGTAAAAGATGTTCTTGTAATAATAAGAAAGTAGAGGCGACTACAGTTATGAGCTGGTTCACAACAATTTCTAAACTTAAATTAATTTGCTAATTAATGCTGTATACGTGTGAACTCGGTGGCTCGGCTGTAAAAATACGTTATGAATGAAATAGCAAGGTATTAATCATTTAAATGTATTTGTTATTTATAATTAGTATACATTTTTTTTTTTTACCTGCGATCAGTCGCCTAGACTATAATCAGGTGTGTTGCAAGAGGTTTGAGTTTAGAGAGGTTGAGTCATAGCTCCATCTCCCCTTAGTTAGGCAGCACACATCGGCTCTTTTGAGGCTTCTAGTTAGATTATTAAAATATGTCAGGAAACCACAACGAGTTCCTTTAACTTACGAGAACGAACCGACCCAATTAAATTCATATATATGTATACATTACATAAAGATAATATATTAATAATCAGCTAAGGTTAAGTAAGGTTTTGTGTTCGTCCGGTCACATGGGATCGACAAGAAAATTAAAGGCTCTCATTTTGTTTTGCGGAAAAACAAAAAAACATTGTTAACATACATATATTCTGCCAACGTAATATGAACAGAAAATGTACCTATATTATTGTGCCTTAAGCTGATCAGTTTTTCATAAAAGGATGGGTATTTACGTAGGTAGTCATTACGCGACCCTTTAACAGATTACGCAAAAACAATCGTTACAATTTTTGCCGTAATATAATGATGTAGAAATATAAATTTATGCTTTTATAAAAAAAAAACGTTTTTTAGAAAAGCTGTCAATTCGAATGTTTTTTTCTTTTACTAGTTTGTTACGCGATATCTTCGCCGTTTTTTAACCGATCTTAAAAATTATTTATTCAATTAAAAGAGTAGTAGTAGGTTGGTTCAATTTTTATTTTGAATAAAAGATTTCATCTCTAAAATGAAAAATTAAGGGAAGAATATACAGGAGTATTGAAGGCGTTTATATACTTTTTTAAAAGTATATAAATGTGTTATAGATAGAGCCTGCTACACGGTCAGTCAATATTTGTATGTAAATCAACTATACCTACTTGTATATCTTGAGACTGTTTTGCTTTACAAACATTTGTAGTATCATTATTTATTTTTCTAATTATCAAAATACTTTTGTCCCCCAACAAATAATATTTTTATTTTATACTATAATATAAAATAAAATAGTCAATGGCGGTCAATATATTTGACAGTTTAGATAATTTGACGCACATATCACGCACTTGCATGTTTTATCGTAACACGTTTATTATAGAATAGTAGGGTAGTTACAAATAACACGTTCAGGGAATTTTAATAGCATTTTAAAATTCTTTGTAAGTGTAAATAAAAATTATGTGCTTATTTAAATATGAGAGCTTTATTTGTCAACGGGTACTGGTAATTGGTCAACGTGTTAATAATTAAGTGACAAGTTTTGTTGTACATTATTTTATACATAATTACTATACACTATGCGTTTATATAAATTAAGCAAATATAAAATAATTATTTACGTTAGAGGAATGCGTTGTCAGGGTTCCCGGGTTTAATTCCCTTCGGGCAGTTAATTGTATGCATTGATTTGTGTGTTTGTATGTTTATTTTGTACGAGTTTACATAATAATGCTTTCTAGAACTAACAGTACAAGTACTAAGCCCACTTTGGGTCAGACAGTAACGTTGCTATGTTGCTCGTATATACCCCAGAATATAATTATTATACTATCAACATATGAAGAATGTTTTAAAAACATAAAGTCAAAATAATTTGGTACTGAGTACTCAAGAACTTATAAAGCTCTCATATTAATGTAGGCATAATAGCTCACTTAATAGTTTAGTCAAAATACTAGTTGTAGTGTAAGGGAAATACATGTCTGATACTATGTCTAAGTCGTAATGTCTAAATTACCGCGTATACCTGATTTATCTAGACTAGTTAGCCATAGACTCAATATGGTTTTTGATATAGTTTTTACACTAGAAGAAGTGGCGTTAAAAACGGTTTACGATTGTCTATGTCGATAAATGAATTTGTTTTCTTTATTTTTTTAAAGATATAATATTTTTACATATATATATATATATATATATATATATATATAGTTCACTTTTGACTGTCAGTAGAAGTGTGCAGTTTAACCTTACTTATTCAATATCATAAAGGCATTTGCCTAACTTAGCCCGTGTTACAATTTGAAGGTGTGCTTCAAGCAGCTGTGTGTACAAATTTAATTTATAATCTATGCTTTTTAATGTAGGTGAGAACATAATATATGTTATCAACTGTAACTCATATTCATAATGAAGAAAACGACTGCAAAATTATTATTTTTACAAAAATGTCACTCGAGATTCAAAGATTCAATGATAGGACATTTGTCCAAGCCTGTTGAAGCATTTCGAATTTGTGGTAGAGTGGTGGTGGTGGGGGTGAGTGTGTGCTGACATTCATCATATTAGGTAAACGCAAAATAACAAAGTAAATATAAAAATACCGTTTTTGTTTAAATAAAATAAAAAAATATTTTTTCTGATGTCAATCGAAAATGTTGGTGTCAAATTAAATAATTAATAACACAATATTTACATTATTCATTATACATATTATTATGTAGCTGGTTGTCGTACTATGATAAAATGTTTCAAGTTTGTTTAATCAAACCATTACATACTTCATGCAATGCTAACAATTTTCACTTGCGGGTGTCTGTGTATTTGCTTCGATCATCATGTTCTGATTTGAATTTAAAAGTACCTGACATCTTTAGTTGATAGGTACTTTTTTTTTTTTTTTTTTTTATGCGATAGGGGGCAAACGAGCAGACGGGTCACCTGATGGTAAGTGACTACCGCCGCCCATGGCCACGCCAACTCAAGAGTCACAAGTGCGTTGCCGGCCTTTTAGGTAGAGGTACGCTCTCTTCTTGAAGGTTTGAAGGTCGTATCGGTTCGGAAATACGGCAGGCGACAATTTGTTCCATAAGCTGGTTGTGCGAGGCAAAAAGCTTCTCGAGAAGCGCACAGTGGTGGAGTGCCAATCGTCCAGGTGATGGGGATGGATATTTTGTCGCGTAGGACGATGGCGGAAACCAGCAGCCGGTATAAGTCCGAACAATTCCTCTGAACACTCCCCATGATACAAGCGATAGAGGATGCAGAGTGAAGATACATCTCTACGCAACGCCAAGGTGTCAAGTCGATCAGAAATATCTTGGCAGTCGATGATGCGAGTCGCTCTCCGTTGAATGCGGTCAAGAGGCAGAAGTTGGTACTGGAGTGCACCTGCATAGAGATGAGAACAGTATTCCATGTGCGGCCGAACCTGCGCCTTATAAAGTTGTCTCTAAGTGACCGCGAAACTGGACTTCGCTTGATATATCGACGCCAAGGATTCCGATACTGGCTGATGCAGTTAGGGAAGTGCTCTCAAATTGAGGTGATACGACCAATGGCATCTTTTTAGCGGTGAACGCGCAAACCTGTGTCTTCGTGGGGTTAAATTGGACTAGGTTAAGTCGACCCCAATCTGAAACTTTTGATAAAGAAGTTTCGATTTCAGACACAAGTTTGGATCGGCTTTCGATGACGTTTACCCGAGAAATGTTAGCGCGGCCGGTGTAAAGGGCATCACTCGTGCTATCGTCTGCATAGCAATGGATGCTGCTAATCTGCAGCATGTCGTTGATATGCAGAAGAAACAGCGTGGGTGATAGCACACAGCCTTGTGGGACACCAGAATTAACAGACTTGGAGTCGGAGCATGCACCGTCAACAACGACCTTGATGCTTCTGTCTGTAAGAAAACTGGTGAGCCAATTGCACAGTTTCTCGGGAAGCCCATAGGAAGGAAGCTTCGCAAGGAGCGCTTTGTGCCAGACCCGATCGAAGGCCTTCGCCACGTCCAAACTAACGGCCAACGCTTCCCCCTTGGTCTCGATCGCCTGTGCCCACCGGTGAGTCAAGTATACGAGAAGATCACCAGCTGAACGACCCTGACGGAAGCCGTATTGTCGATCATTGAGGAGCTGGTGGTCTTCTAAGTACCGGAGGAGCTGGCACTTAACAATGGATTCCATTATCTTTGAGAACAAGGAGGTGATGGCTATGGGTCTGTAGTTGAGAGAGAAAGTAAAGTAACAAAATTGCGTGCAAACGAATATGTATTAATTTATATGCTGCAATCTAATGTTTACTGCAGTGACTGACCACAACGGACTCCCTAAAATGCTAATAAGTTAGATAGATAGTTAGATAAGATAATACAAAATATAATTTAATGTAAGTACGTAGTAGAATACGATCTGTTTATTTAACTTTTTTGAGTCATTGATTTAGTGTTTCTTGTTATTACGTTGTTTTTGTTTTCTGTTTGCTCACTAAGTGGACTGTGTTTTTTTTTTAGTATGAATAAAGCTCTTTAAATCTAATTTCGACTAGCCTATTGGACTAGTGGTTAGTAACCCTGACTGCTGAGCCGGAGGTCGTGGGTTTGATTCCCACACGGGACAAAAAATAGCTTAGTGCGAGAGTTGTCTTATTGTAAAAAAATCGTCTTCCAGTCCAGGTCAGCTTACAAAGAAGGTGGTGAAAATTGAACACCTTGAAGATGTACAATTATTCTCTTCGATATACATCGTAGATGAGAACCCCACAATGTATTGATGGTGATCATCGTATTTAGTACCACCCACCAGACTACCGTACCAGTACCAAGTAGAAGAACTACCCACACCGAAAGCTCATGCCTGGGCGGTGTACAGCTAAGAACCATACACACATATAATATGTAGATTATCACAAACACATTTGTTTATCGACATACTCTCAAGATTCAATGAAACAAATTAGAAAGAGAGAGGTTAGTACGACTAAGCATTCAGTTGTTATTAGAAATAGTAACTTTAGTTACTAATTCGTTTAGTGTTGGTGTTGTGAACAACTAGAATTGTGACTTCTAGTACGTCTTGTTTGCATGTTTTTAGTTGGTTTCAGGGTGGTTGACCTACAATAATAATCATTAGAGCTAAATATACTAAGTAACTAAAATGTTTTGGTGTATATGTGTTTTCTTTTTTAACTTGGAGATGTATGTTTGTTCAGTTCAAATATTGCAATAATTCAACCCGCTTCCCGGTCTCCCATCGAACTACACCTGTAGTTCCCATAACAAGTATGAATTGACTCTGATTCTGTTTGTTTAAAAAAAAATTACATCTATTAATTCTGACTTAATTAAAGTTATACTATTTTGGACTGATTCAGATTAACATATTACTTGTAGTGTCTAAGGATACGAAGTAAAAAAAATTAAAGCAGTCCCTTCGTAGCTGCGCAGTAGGCTGTGTAGCAATATAACACTGATTCATATGCGTCATTTGTCTTAACAATTAAAATGAACTACTTATTTTTGTCGTACGTCCAAGATCGCTATTACTTTTATATTATATTTAATTTTCGTTTAGACAATGTACGTTGTGTCCACAAATCGTATATATTTAAAATTACTAATTCAAAAATCACCACGTTGATCGGTCAACTACCCTTCACTGTAAAAATACTCGTTACTTAATAATTAAATGCATGTTAGTATATGAAAAGCATTTTTCTCAAATAGAAACTAATGTTGATTATTTTTCGATAACTCGTACACATAATGAAAGGTATTAAGCACGTCCATGGTTTAGGAGCACTAATGATTACCTACCTACTGATGTCTGTGGTTCATAGTAGAACATACATTCCTGCGCGTAGTGGTTTAAGTTTAAATCGCACGGAAACAAAGAAGGCAATCTATTCCGATACTGTAAGATTGCCGAGTTTGATTCTAACGACCTATTTGAAATAAATTCTGTATGAAAAGTGAATTATTTACATATATATCATTTATATAAAATAGTTTGTTATTTAATGCAATTTTCTTGAATGCCGCTTCTACCCATTTTTAAACACAAAGAACTTATGGATATTTTTACGACTTTTTATAATATTTACTGAACTACGGAGCACTTATTGATGTCCAATGTATGACAATATAAATTGCACACTATTCCTATATACTATGTACCTACTTACTATTGTACATTAAACTATGCAAAAGTTTAAAATGACTAAGACCTGCAAACCTGCAACCTAACGATAATGTATCGATAATATACCTTTTAGTTATCGTTGTATAGTTTAAGACTAAACATTGATTTGACAATTATCTATATAAACATATATGTAGGTAGAAATCCTAAATGTTTGAATAAAAATGAGAAGATTTTTGGGTTTTGGTAATGTATAACTACCCACTTATACATTAAGCGATTAAAAATTCTGTTATATCCTGTAGATGGTATATATTATACTTTGAGAAGGCAATAAATTATATTTTATATGTCCTTAGTGTAGGTTCTTACTTACCGTTGTAATGTATTTGAATACCCAATTTCGAGTTTGTTTACAAATAAATAATATTTTACAATTCATATAGTTTCTTTTCAACCTAATTTATGAGGGTGCTGGTACTTGTGACTCTTGAGTTGCGGAAGGTGTTCATGGGCGGCGGTAGTCACTTACCATCAGGTGACCCGTCTGCTCGTTTGCCCCCTATCTCATAAAAAAGTGGCTTTTGTGTTATGTGGTAGTTATTAAGAAGAGTAGAAACGGAGTTCACCTTATCATTGATTGAAAGCCGATATCAATCATCAATTTGCCATTACTTGTTTGTCTGACCGTTTTGAAGTAGCTATTTTACTTCGACACTCTGGACACAGTTATGTTAATCAATAAAAAAATCAAATACTCTCAATTGTTGGTAGTCGAAGTAGGGTAATGATGAAAACACACATACCGAATATATTCCTTTATTTATTTGTACTTAGAAACAGACACAAAAATAATAAAACCGCTTGGAATGCAGGAGACGGAATAATCGATGTTACGATTGTTAATGTGTTAATATGTCCCTTTATGAACACCAAGCATTTGGGACTTTACCAACTAAAATAAGTTTATAATACATAGCATGAATGTTCTACGCCCATGTTCAGTAAGACCGGCAAACGAACCACCCAATACCACAGTTCGTTTAACGCATTCTACATTATAAATAAAGTGTCGTAAACGACGTTGGCGTTCAAATATAAACTTAAAACTGAATAATCTAAGTTTTGATAACTAAAAGACACCTATAATACTCATTATTGCAGCGTTTAAAACGAAACTTATCACAGATAGAATATTAGCACGACTTTCTGTCGAACGTAAAAAAGCAATAATTATGAGATTTCGACTTTATTTGAGTAAATCTTGACATTTTATGTTTGAAACATTTTGCAATAACCCTGAATGTCCATTAAACTGATAGAAAATATCTTTTCATCTGCAATAAGACATTCAATATTCAAAACATATTTAGTTTCAACCATAGAACGATTTTTACACTTCGTAATGTAAAATGGCACCCTGTGTCACACAAAAGTACAAATCAGACTTTTAAAAAACAAACTAAAGAAAAAAAACTTATATCTATATAAAAGTAATGTTAATAAATTAATTTAATTAACATGTTGTCACACAGCTAAATATAATGTCGTATGACTAAATATAATGTCGTATTTTAAACTCTAAGGTGAATACTTGTCATGAATGGATCACATGATCATTTGCAGTAACCTCTGTAACATTAACAATTTCTTTTCCAGTTACAATTTAATAACTGAAAAACGGAATATTATTAATGTAAAAGGGATCGAATATACGTGTTCTTAAGAGTAAGTTCTTGCCTCGATGATTAACCTACGTCTACATATGGAGGCACAGGTATACCACCATCAATCCGACACAAAGGTAGGATCCTCTAATGGCAATGAATACTTTATCAATTTTTTTTTATTTAAGCCTGCCATAGTGACCCCCCTTTGCCTGAGGGAAAGCAATAGGTGGAGTCTCAAAGTGGTAGTCCCCATCCTCATTGCATGTCTAGTCAATGCAGCATGGTGACCCACACTATGGCGGCCTGGTGAGATGCTTTTTCACGACCCCCTTAAAAGACCCGGAATCAAAGTGGGAAGAAAATAATCAAGCAACCCATTCGTAGAATAATATATCTGCAGATAATTTACTAAAAAGATATTGCCGAGTCTATTTAAAACATCTAAATGGCACAATATCTTATTAGATAATGCAGAATAGCTATATGAAAATGAAATAATATGCATATTTGTTTTTCAACTCTCTCTGCAAAACTGCTGGACAGAATGTAATGGGACTTCATGCTATACACAGTAATTAATGGTACTTAGTTAAAAATGAGAAAAGCTATATTTGGCTATAGGTTTTTCGGACTACACTGAACCAAAAGTTAAATTATTACTTCAGGGAGCAAAAATTGTTGGGTCAGTGTAATGTTTGACAGTTTCGCTCAACCATCTCCATACTTACATACTTCGAATATTAAACATACTTCTAGACAATACAAAATATATGTATATAATTACCATAGAGAACAACCTTTGTATATTTTTATAAGTATACAATATACACTACAATCATATTTATAAGTATACAATATACACTACAATCATATCTATAAAAGGTACATAAAAGTAATTTAAGCAACAATTGCGTGTCAATCAGTAGGTTTGAAATGGATGCTTTGCCTGGCCGTTCTTTCGTTATTTTACTATATTAGTTGGTTGCTCTGTTTTAAATTTTACTAATAAGTAAACTATGCTCTTTGTAAACAGAATCAATACGTGAATACAAATTCTGACATTAGTGCCATAATGTGGTTCACGGGACTAAATTTCTAAGACTTAGAATACTAATAACATATGAAGAGAACAAGGGTTTGGCAGTAGTTACAGAAATTGATTTATGGGAATGTACAGTTATAAAAAGGGTGTTTCAACAAGTTAAACGAGGATTTGTATTTAATAATTAACTGTTGAAAAGTAAATAACCGACTGCAATAAATTAATATTGCAGTTGGTTATACATACATACAGAAACAAAAGTAAAATGTACAAGCTCCTCCTTTTTTGAAGTCGGTTAAATACTAATGGCACCGAAATTCTTTTACACAGGCGTGTGAAATAGTTATATCCAGCGTGTATGTATACTCCATCTGCATTCATACTAAACATAAAAGAATAGCGCCATACATTTTAATTTTTTTTCACTAATTGACACTAAAGTATAATGAAGCTGGGTGGCTCTCTACATTTTATAACAAATAGTAATATCGACAACTCAAAATAATAAAAGCTTGTAGCACTGTTTTCTCTAAAATTTAAAGTTATCACAGCAATTGTACACCTCGTGGTGTCTTTTTCATAGTAATGGTGAAATAGTTCTCTGTAATAAATATTTATATCGATCCTGATCATGGTATTTTCTCATTTATTGCTGTTACAATAACGTACACAAGCTAAACCATGTACCAAACGTACATAATATTAATTGAAAAATGTATGTTACCCATAATACACAAATAGGCTGAATGTTTTGTTTATATTATTAGAGGACTCCTATGACTTCGTACCTTCTCTGATGATATTTTGTGTACTTAACATTTTAACATAATAAAATGTTAAATTAATAAGTAATTGTTCACGTGACCGTAATAATAGAAATTCGCGTGGCATTGCTCATTGTTAAGTGCAATCCTAGAGAGAAGCTTTGCAAAAAAATATTACACGCTAAGTGTGTCACGATACCTTCAGCAAAATTAAACAGGTATTCATCTCTAGTAATCTTAATGTTTTGGCTGTATTACTGTCACCCAGTTCAAGTACACACATATACAACGAATATACGATATATAGAAGGATTATATACATATTTCAACTAAACTTGATAAAGAACAAGTCAATTAGTTATTGCTCCAATACTTCAGTGCTGCAGTACAATAAATATACTATTGTACCCACAAAGCAAAATATTTAAGATAATTAATATCTGTACAACTGAACAAGAGATTCATATAAAAGTGCAAGCATTTCAAAATTATTGTCTTAAACATAACAACTAACAAACGACTTAATTACAATTCAATAAATTCGATTATGAAATAAATCTTATGCTAAAAGACTTAAGGTACACTTTCTGTATGTTACACCGTTACTGCGAAGCTATTACAAAGACGTATAAAAATGGCACTGGAAAGTACAATGATCAACAATTGTATATAATCTACGTATAACATGGCAAGATTAACAGTCGGACCCACACTGACTGACTGAACAGATATACCTGAACATATGGTACTAAGTCCTGTTAGTTTGATTATGTAACCTACATACAACAGAACACAGCACTCCTAGACTTGAGAGATCCCTTACCTCAAATTCCTCTCCCCACCAAATTACCCTTTATGCTTCCACAAATCTTCCTTTCTTTCTTCTTTCCCGTCTTAAAACATTCTCATAGAGAATTGGCGTCACACAGGATGCCGTTCACACATTGCACCGACCACAAAAAAATTTGGGACAATGGTAGGCAGAGGAATGCTGCTTCAATTGCAGTATTGAGATTCGGGTAGTCTTTTTAGTAATATCTTTACAAGTCAGCCATTGTAAGTTATCTAAATAACCCTCTCAACAGGTGTCTGATCTTTCACAGTTTCTTTACTTTTACCATTAATCTTCAGATTGGCCAGACTCACATAGTTACTGCGCGAAATGCCCGGCTCACGTCTCTTCGGCATCGCATCTTCTCCCTTACACTTTTCAACTTTTTTCTCCGGCACCGTGGCCAAAGCGGGGATGTTGTTGATCTGACTGCTGCGTATTAGAGGCGCAGATATTTCTAATTTAGTAGTCTTGTCTATACCTGGAACGGGTGTCTTAATTCTATTGCGACCTAGTTCGATAAATTTCAAGTCGTCCGGTTTTGTTCGCCGATCTCTGTAGCTGAATCGTCCATCAGCAAAGTCGGGTCTTTCGGCCAAATGCCGTCGAAAGATGGGGGTCATTGGTTTGCCCATATTCGCCAGTTTTATATCCGATTTCAGAACATCATTATTCAAGACTGGTTTGTCGGAGTCCGCTGGACGAATCCTATACGACCTTATGTTGCTGGGAGAAGATGGTCTTTGGACGAAGAACTTGCTTCTGGACTTTTCTTTGTCATCTACTTCTCTGTTTCGTATGACTTCTGCAGTGTTCGGTTTGAACAGCCTGCTAAACTTCGGCGATAACAACTTCTTGGGAAAGAAGCCGGACTTCTCTTGGGCTTGCTCTTTTTCTATATTCTTTGCTATGTTTTTAACGCCCTGCGCCATTATAGGGCTTTTGGTCAAATGATCTATATTGTACCTGCGACTGTCCAGGTCAGCTATTTTTCGTTCATTTGTTTTAGCATTTCTTAAGACGACATCTGTGACATCGTAACTTGATTTCTTTGGTAGCAGATTGATATTCTCGCCTTTTTTGACGATCGTGGCTATTAGAGCTTTGGGATCTAAATTTGTTTTGTCGAAGATTCTCAAATTATTGTGCCACGTGCTTCTAGTGAGATCATCATCTGAGGAATCTGAATCTTCATTTTCCTCTTGAGTTTCTTCAGCTTTTTGTGGGATGCTGTAATGTCTACACAAAAGTTGAGATGGATCTACTTCGAGTTTGTACTCACTCTCAAGTTCTTCATATGATTGGATTCTGCAAAAGGGAGGTACATTACCGTCTGTCTCGTCAGGAGATTCTACTTTTCTTGTTTTGGTGGTGAGCTCCTCGAGTTTGTTGAGGTGTGAGTCAGGACTTGTACGTTTGAGGGGAGGTGGGTCTAACCATTCGGATATATCGTCCACCTGAAATATGATTAAAAAAAAACTTAATTATATTCATAACATGACGACAACCCCTTGTCTTTGTCACGATGTGAATGATAGTGAAAACTTCATGAACAAACAAAATAAGAGTTTAGACTGTGTTATGGCAAAAAAAAAACTGTTATTGTGTTTGTTTATTGTCAACAATCAGTTGGCAAAACGGCGAACAATCGCTACAGAAGCTCGTGTCAACAGGTACAGATATAGTACCTACATATTTGAACATAACTTATTAAACACTCCAACACGCGCGACATGCAATTTACTTTCACAGATTGATTCATAAACCTTATTACCATTATTTAGTGTAAAAAGACCTCCCCGCATAAGTATTAAATATTTTATCGCTTGGGACTTTACAAACATTAAAATAATGGATAAAAAATACCTAAACTCAGAAATATTTTGTATACCTTGGTAATGTTGATGGTATTCCCATCAGCCCTGAGTATGTACCCAGCGGTGTGGAGTGCGTGATGGCTCCTACTGAGGTTGGTGAGGGTGACCCTGGGGCGGGCCCCGATGTGGCTGGCCGACATGCACTTGCCCAACGCTCGCCACCCGCGCTCCGGGACCGACAGGGTCGCGTTAGAGCTTGACTGTAGCAGAGAAAAAAGTAGAAAGAAAAATTACATAATAATACCGCCATACGATTAACCGGTTACCCTACTCTGTCACTCAATTACTTTTATAACACTTTATATTTTACTACGACCACTGTAATCTTCGAATATGTAATATTTCATTGAAAACTTATGTAACAGATTCTAACTATGTTATAATAATATCTCGATTTCCTGTAGTGAAAATAAATCCTTTCGAAATCTATGTTACAATACAAATGATAACAGAATGTACAGAATCAAGATGTGAACCCTGAAGCACCCCAGACAGCATTTTGTTAATTTAAGGACAGAAGCCTCGACTATCGCAGGATGCTTTTGTAAGTATTTGGTCTTCGGAGAGTTAAGTAGGAATCACATTTGGTTGAATTACTGAATGACGATATCACAATCTACAAGGTCGAAAGCTTTTGCGAAAGCTGTGTGCAACGAACTACAGAAATATGTTTGTAGTCTACTAGTGATTGTGTCTAGTGTTGAAAATTGAAGCAACATTCACAAGTTCAGCTTGAGTATGCATTTTTATTCCGAATGCCAAATTGAGTGGGTACGTGACCAGAGCGCACTTACCTTGTCGATGGGCGCGTCCGGCACGCAGAGGTCGCTGTCGGCCTTGCTGAGGCGGTGGCAGGCGCAGCGTGGGTCGGGCGAGCGTGGCCGCCCGTACTGCTCGATGTCGGCCAGCAGCGTGGGCGGCGGGCTGCCTCCTCCCGACAGATGCATCACTATACTCTCCAGCCAGATCTCTATCACCTCGAATGGTGGCCTGGGGGCAACACGTCGAGTATTCAATACATTACTCGCAAATTACATATCTACAGAATTGAGCCAATTATTTTTGTTTTTTAATTATAACAAAAGTTACTTTAGCACCATCTAGCGAATACAATTCGAACTATATTGGTAAAGCTCTGTATCCATATTTAGACTCTCAAGCGGTCCATTATATGTTTAAACAGGCTGACTACTTGAACCAGCCTAGGAGACTTTACGTGCTTCTGGTAGCAGAAGCACGTAAAGTATATATATATATGTATATATATATACAAGAAGATCAATTTAAATATATATACATATATATATATACAAGAAGATCAATTTAAAAAGTTTTATTATATATGTTCTACATAAACACCTGAAGAAGTCGGTTGTGAGGCTTACCTAGCGTCAGGTTCTAGATGGCAGGCGAGGAAGGCGATCCTGTAGAAGGGCTCGGGACAGTTGTAGGTGCGACAGAACTTGTCCACAAACAGCGCCTCGTTCAGACCGAAGTCTGAGCGCCGCGGCAGGAAGTCCGGGTCCGCTGACACACGGCCTATTATCTATAATTAACAATATTTTATACATTTGGATAGACGGTCTGACTGTTATCTATTAGACAGTACTTACGTAAGATGTCTGAGCAATGGTTGACAAATAGTGGGGATTTTAGACACCTCGGTCTACTCCGCGGGCCCTATGGCCTGAGCTCGTGTGTTTTCGGGTAGAGAGCTCGGACCTCCGGCTACAGCAAATTCGAGTTACAGGTATGCGACCATAGCGTTCTCGAAGCTATTGTAGAAGCTTATACAACAAACATACTCTCCCGCCGGGTAAGGGCGTTATTAACGTAATAAGAGATAAGCTTATTGCCTTTAGTTGCCAAAAGTGTGGGTAAAATGTGGTTTGTCTGTTTAATAAACCTATACCTACCCCTTCAGGGACACAGGCGTGACCGTATATATTATGCATTACTAATTGTTGTCTACGGTTTCGCTAAATAAGTTTTTTTGTCGGACGAGTAGTTTGGCATGAAGTTTAATAAATAAACGTACACTCGTTCATATTGCACGTTTCTCACCTCGCACAGAATAATGCCGAACGAGAACACGTCGACTTTTTCGTCGTACACGTTGCCGTTCATCATCTCCGGAGCCATCCAGTAAGGGTTGCCGACAACCTGCACACAATACATTATAACATTTAGACAAGGCTCAAGTTTTAGTTATAATATAGAGCATAAAATCTTGCGACAGAACTTAATTTTATTGTTAATTTTGCTACAAGCTGCTGTGAAGCTGAACACTGAAGTGGTAAAGTAATATGAGCAAATATTAAATATTTCTATTATTTATTAAGAATATAATATATTTTTATTTATTAAGTATTATTTTTTCTTCTCGCTTTTTAAACACGGAAAATAAGAAACATATTAGCTCATATTAATTTATCACTTCAGCTTTACGACTAACTTATTTTTTTCCCTGATTTTAAGTTTATTATTTCAATAACCTATTTTAGTTTATTTACTGTGAGTAACATTGCTCTTTAATTGTACGCTAACAATGAAACAGTGGTGTATTACTATTTACTTAATATAGTAATATCTATGTATGGTATCCCGGATTCCCTGCAATAGCCCCAGTTGGACGGAACACCGTGTGGTATTAGTCGGTTCGAGTCCGACATACCACCTTACTCATTAGCCCCGGTGATTTGTTTTGAATTTTTTTTTCTCATAACACTTAACCATTTGGAAGCGGGTGGTCGAGTCCGAACAATGCATAATAAATTTACATTTGACAAAGCTTATTTTCCTTTTCAACTGACTTCAAAAAGGAGCAGCTACAAGTAAGTGAACCGATTCTGATGATTTTTTAATGATTAAAAAAAATCATGATTTTATTTTATTTGAAAGCTGGTGCTTTCAATTTGGCCAGTTCTGATAATGACATCAATGAGAAAACCATATAAGTCTTAAATTTGCATTAAGCATGTGCGCGACAAATGGACGAATAACTAAATATCACGCCAACCCATTTCGATAATTCTTTTTTTATTGGAAAGGATGTATTTCAAGGGTAGTTAGATGAGAGTTTGGTTAGGTTCTGACAATGGCATCCATTAGAAAACCATGTAAGTCTTCAATTTTATGATAAATGCATTGAAGTCGGTTGTCTACTTTTTTAAAGTGAATTATTTTTTAATCAATGGTTACGGTGACATTGTGTGTATTAATCTGTAATATGAATACTTTTTTAAACAGGCTGATTTGGAATAATTGTAAATTTATTTTTTACCTTTTACCCTCGGCTTCGCTCGTGTTGAATCCTTTGGATATAGGTAGCGTTTAAGTTGGTAGATCTTCAAATTTTTTGACAAACAATTATATCCGCCAAAATATATTTTTTTAATCTCCGATTTTTTTTAATTAAGAGTATCCTATGTTCTTCTTAAATACCTTTGAGAATATGTGTACAAAGTTACATGATAATCGGTTGAGTGAAAGCGTAACAAACAAACTTACATTCCCAGTTATAATATTAGTAGGAATAATGTATGAAGACAGAGGAGCAGACGGGACTATTTCCTGGTCGCATGCCTTACTAGTTGCACACACGCGTACGCATATGTAGTACAGTATCTGTGTACGTGCGCGTGCGTGAATGTACGCACCGTATACCGTTTCCTTCGCAGCGTATTGTGAGCGTGTCTCCTGTCGAGGGAGCTGCTCGCAGTTCGCTGTACGATGCGCGCCAGCCCGAAGTCAGCCACTATCACAGTTTTGTCCTGACACACAATTTAATACATGTCGTTAATTGTTTAAATCTAGGAATATCTACTTAGTCTGGTCTAAAATACTGTTACACTGAAATAATACATAACATAATATTACATTTGAATGTGGAATCTGACATCCTCATATAAATAGAGATTGGGTTTTCTCATTTTTTATACTAAATTGGTGTTAATTATTTATTTGTTATTAAAATTAATTCCTGTGTTGCGAGGGACTTTACAAACATTCAAACAACGGACATAAAGAACACCCCGACTCATAACAACAATTTACAACAATTTATAACTAATGTTATAACGACATAACAAAACTGATAGGTACAATTAAACCTCTGTTTGTGTCAGAAAAATATCTGGCTGGCCGTCCACGTAGTGTTTGTAAGAAAAAGGCGATCAAAGCAGTGAAGGAAAGAATTGCAAGAAATCGAAGAAATGCCCGAAAGCCAAAGATTATTTCTCGGGGAATGAATATAGCACCTAGAACCATGTCGCATATTTTAAAAGATGACTTAGGACTTGCAGCCTGTTAGAGACGCATTGGTCATTATTTAAGTGACAATTAAAAAATGAATAGCGTAGTAAAATCAATATAAGTTCTTAAACCGTATAGACAGTCCAAGAAATTTTTTATCCACTGAAGAGATTTTTTTTACTATTGAGCAATATTTTAACAAGTAGAGTGAGTTTAAGCTCAAAGTTCTATAGAAGCTTTTCAATTAGTCAGCAGAGTACAACGTGGCATTATTCGACTTCAGTGATGGTGTGGTGGGGTGTCAGCGAGTGACTGAGCCATATTTTTGTGAACAAGGTGTCAAAACATCAGCACAAGTGTGTTGAGATTTCGTTAAGCCTATTAACAACATCATGTTTCATAATCAAGAAGTGGTCTTTCAGCAAGACTCAGCACCGAGTCATAAAGCTCGATCCCCCCCATATATAGATAGATAAGAGCAGAAGACTTGCCGTTATCTAGTCGCTAGTAGCAGAATATTAGTTTCGTTGTATTATTTTATTCTTTATATTTGTTATTATTGTAACTATTTAATCTACATATGTATAAGGTCAGTCATCACCATCATGGCCTCTAGCGTCTGTTCCAGACGATGTAGTCATTGGCCCGTAGACATAAGCTTTGTTTCGTGAAAGGTTGTTTGAAATAAAATCAAATCTTACTATAAATATATAAGTTCCGAAAGCTTAATTCCTACAGTGCCCGGTTGACGGCGACAGGCTTGCTTGCTACAACATTATTGGGACCAAATTCTTAATATCAAAATGTGAATATATATTACACTTTTATCTGTAAACCTCCCTATAACCTTTCTTACTTTAACGCACTAAATGACACAATAGTGATATGGTCCAAAGTAATGAACTGTTATATATTTTGGATCATAGTGAAAGACATCCTCCATAGCAGGTTGGCATATGAAAGTTCTGCGTAAACTAAGAAGCGTCTAAATGTAATGGTGTGCTTGTCATACTGTTCATAATGTAGAGCTGTTACTGTGTTGTGTGCACATATTGTGTTGCAATCCAGATCATAACATTATATTTGCCATATGTGATATTTATAAGAATAAAATGTGCTTTAGGCAGTAAAAGAAATTGGAATGTTAATCTCCACTTGCTCTACAAGGTCCATAATTAAAAAAAAAACTGTTTTAAATGTTATAAGCATGTTTTTTAAATCTTTGAAATGCATTATAAAGTAAATGAAATTGCTGTAACTAACTTGTCATCACTTGATTGAAATTACTGCTGAACTAAATTAAGTGCCAAAATCTATTGTTGTAACTCACGTTGGAGTAGAGTAGGGCCATCCTATCGCTCCTAGTGCGGGTCATCAGGTGTCAATTGACGGTAATAGGCTTGCCCCCAAATTATGGGTGTTTAGTACACCTCTGCCCTACCCTTTAGGGGATGTAAACGTGAGTGTTTTAAGTAAAATGTAGGGACTCGCAGAGGTGTAGTGGTTACCTCTCTGACGAGACAGTTGTGCGAGTTGAGGTCCCGGTGTATGACGTTCATGCGGTGCAGGTAGCCCACGCCCGCCGACACGTCCTTCGCCAGCCGAGCGCGGTCCCTCCAGCTCAGCGACAGGGACGACTCCTACAATCACACATACATACATATTAATACACTATTATTATTTACCCCGCTAACTAGCTCATCAATACGCTAGACGACTGTCAAGTTAAATCTGCGTTTTTTAGTCGATATCACGGTAGGTTTGACAGGTTTGGTACATAGTAGTGACGTCACAGATATGTATTATCAAATCATTCATGTTTAATTTAATTTAATAAATAAAATAAAAAACTTAACAGTAAAACAGAACGACAATTGTAAATTATTTTTAGTAGTGTTATTGCTTTACTGCTTTAATTTAATTTAAGCATAGTCGTCTATCCAATTATTAGAGAGGGATAGTAATATTACTCTTTCTCGCTCTCTTTTACTCTCTCTTTCTCGCTCTCTTTTACTCTCTCTTACTATCTGTCTCTCTACCTCTTACTCTCTCTTTCTCGCTCTCTCTTACTATCTCTCTCTCTCCCTCTTACTCTCTCTATTATTCATAGATAGCATAAGTAGGAATGAGCCCATAATGATAGCATGGAGATTTATTACAAATAATCGATAAATTCATTTGTCGATGTCATTCATTCATTCATAAATTGATTATTCTAATAACATAAAACCTAAACTAAAATAATTAATATACAGAGACCATGATCTATAAAAGAGAGAAATACCTGAATTAATTGGTGCAGAGTCCCTCCAGCCACGTACTCTGTAACGAGATGCAGCCGCTTGTCCTTGTACAGCACTCCCACGAATCTCAATACATTTGGGTGTTTTAAAGAACGGAGTACTGCCACCTGGGGATTAAAACATAGAAGATATTAGAAGCGGTTGTGCCCCGCTTATCTCCTGAGAGTTATGATGTGATCTTAAATAGCATATAATCTTCCACAAACTACGTAGATGTAATAGAGCTTATACATAATCAATACATTACTGTCGAGTGTCCTTTAGGCCGTTGTTTTATGTATGCTTGTAGGTTGTTATAGGCTGAGCTAATACAATAAATATGAAATAGACACGTTTGATGCTTTTATTTATGTGTAACACATAAAAAGCAGTATAAAAAAGGACTTAATAAATATACATATATGACACAGAAAAAAATATTCTCTAGACATACAATTATGAGTAAAAAATAAAAATGTATTAAGAAAATAGCTGTTGATCTTCCAAAATCTTTCTAGTTTTTTTTTTAATTATAGACAAGAACACTTTCTGACGGCAAGTGACTTCCGCCGTCCATAAACATCGCAACATCATCCGCAAGTTTGCTGTTGGCCTTTGACGGGAAGGGGAAAAAGAGAGAAGAAAGATGCGAGGAGTAAGAGGCCCTGGGGCCCCAGTAACCTCACTCACTCAGTGAAAAACAACGGAACAGTTGCTTCACAACCGGTTTTCTGTAAAGCCGTGGTGGTCCTCAGATCTTATATGCTCAAACATACCTTAGAATGGCTCTTCACGCCAGTACATTCACAAACAAATGGCCATTCAAACGAAACATCAAGAACGGTCCATCCGTTGGGGAGCAATAGTGGTACAGATCTTTCTCAGAATGCTGTTCATCACCTCGACGGCAACTAAAAACTACTTTTAAGAGAACGCAGTCGCGGGCAAAGGGAATGTATAAAACTGACCTCTTTGAGGAAGTTCCTCTGCGCGTCTTCATCAACCCTATAAAGTTGTTTGAGCACCATCACCTCATTGGTGTCCCGGTGGGTCACCTTGTAAACCTCGCCGAAGAAGCCAGACCCCAGGAGTTCACCCTAAAAAGTAATAACATATGTTAAATGTTAATACATGTCAGTCATATTATATTTGGATGATCAACTTATCATCTAAGTTATATGTATGTTATTTGATTTGCTGGAAAAAACTAGAAAAGTTGAAGTTGAGCTTTAAGAGACCATAACTTTCCCACTTTGATCCCGGGTCTTTTAAGCGGGGCGTGAAAAAGCATCTCACCAGGCCGCCATAGTGTGGGTCACCATGCTGCATTGACTAAACATGCAATGAGGATGGTGACCACCACTCTTTGACTCCACCTATTGCTTTCCATCAGGCAAAGTGGAGTCACTATGGTAGGCTAATATAGAAAAAAAAAAAAAAAAAAAAAAAAACTTGGCATCCATTTATATCACAATTGTTTTGTCGGTGAAGTTGACAACACTTGGCTTGGCTCACATTAACGTTTTCTAAATGTATGATTGTTCCATTATAGTTAATATTTAACGAAGTTTAGTTTTTCCTTTATATTAAATTTAAATTATTACTGTTTTATTAGGATTAATAAAATAATTATTGTTTTGTAGCCAATGGACTACGGACTTAACATTTTTATTATTATCTTTTTCAAGAGTATTTTATTTATTATTTATTACTGGAAACAAATGTGCTATCATATGCAAACATTATCATCGGATATGACGAGACACCCGGAAAAACATTTAGTTTGTTATTTCGTTAGTGCTCCTGACAGCTGAGCCAGGGGTACTAGGTTCAATTCTCATATGGGACTAAAAATTGTGAGATCCTTCATATACTCGTCCTGAGTCTTGATGTTCTTCGTGTCCGTTGTTTGTGTATCTAAAGCGAGAGCTGTTTTTAAAAATAAGATGCGGATATGTGTTATTGTTTGTTATTTGTGAGAGTGTGCAAGGCAACGTTCAGCTGGACGTACCTGTAACAAATCGCAGGCCCTGAAGACGGTCTGGCCGGGCGCGGGCGCGGGCTCGACGCGGAAGGAACGCGCGCGGCTGAGGTCCCGCAGCACGCCGCTCGGCTCCTCCTCGCCGTCCACGCTACAACTTCTACTCATTACATTACATGCATTTAGAAACAACCTTCAGTTGCGGTGACGCTGTGTGTTTTGAGTTATAACGTTTTTAATTGTTGAAAATTTTTATGAAATAAAGATATTTAATTAGAATTTGAATTTGATCTTCGTATTCGAACACGCAACTAGCTTCACTACTGTGTGTGACGTAGACATTGAACTAAATGATTTTGATTTTGATATTTGATTCAAGTTTATTAGGTACAATAGAATGGACGACGATAGATCAGTTATCTTGAGAGTAATTGTTTTCTATACTTTTAATTCTCAAACACTCAAGATTGTGTCTGAGAAAGTGTAAGCAGAGGCGTTCGAGTCGCACAAATACTATTTGGTCCTACTCATCAACATAATAGGGGATAAGCTTGTTGCTGCCGCAGTCACAGTCGGTAACAGTTAGACTAGACGAGACAATTTTTTATTACGTGTAACTGCGAAAAACTCACGTAAACTAAAATTAAGTCAGCAGTAAAAAATAAAATGAAATACTCACGCATCGAGCAGTTTAGACATACTGCTACTTTTCTCTTTATCCCCTAGTAACGGGGAGGACGGGGTTTGTCGTCTCTTATTAACCCACTTCCCCCCATCTTCTCCTTTTCTCTTGAACAGTCTCTCTTTTCTCCCCTCAATTTCTTTTCCCTTTAACTCCTTCACGTCTTCTTTGTTGCTGAATATTTTTTTTTCAACTGGTGATAGATCATGTTTGGGCTTGTCGTCTTCCGTGTGCGTGCGAGTGTTCGATTGTGGGTGTGTTGTGTTGTTTGATTGTGTGTGTGTTGTGTTGTTTGATTGTGTGTGTGTTGTGTTGTTCGATTGTGTGTGTATTGTGTTGTTCGATTGTGGGTGTGTTGTGTTGTTCGATTGTGTGTGTGTTGTGTTGTTCGATTGTGGCCGCTTTGGATTTGTTTCGGGGCTATGTTCTATAGTTAACTGGAATAAGAAAACAGAGACATATATTTTTTATAATATTGTATTAAATGATGAATACATACTACTGAAAAGCCACTAGTGCGCTGTCCACTTATGAGGGGATTAGCAAGGGGATAGGCAAGTGGGGATGGATAAGAAAAAGAAGGCGGAAAAGGAAAGAGTATTCGGCCTCCGGTAACCTGACTCACTAGTAAAATACAAAGCATTACTTGACAATTGCTCTTCTGTAAGGTCAAGGTAAAAAGCAACTCATTTGAGCAAACAAATGATTTTGATTTAACAATAAAAATATATAAAGATCTACCTGAATAACAGCATCCCGCCTGGCCAAAGCTCTCTCGATCTCATCCAGGGGTCGATTTCTCACGGGTGTTCCATTTATCTCAAGGATCTTGTCTCCTATCTGCAGCGTCAGCAAGCCACAGGACGAATCGATCCTGGAAACAGTAAATTAATTATTCCATTTAAAAAACGAAGCAGTTTATTATAGTACTAGACTGGAAGATATTTTTAGTAGTTTAATGATTACATGATTTACTATTTACTAGTAGTGGTCACCCAGGAATGTTGACCGAATTGGCCCAAGAGCCCACGACGGCCAGACCTTCGTTATTTTATAAAAGCTGAAAGTTTTTCTGTGCATGTCCCCTATACAGGTAAGAACGACCAGCGACTATAGAGTTTGGGTTGTGGTTACTTGGGCAGGTTACAGATATTAAAGGTGTATAAAATAGTATCTTAAATTCGTTAAAGCGTTAAGCTCAATTTTTTTATATTTTCTTTTGGGATAACTTTTGAAATTTCGTCATCCATTGCCAGACACTTCTGACAGTTGCTACCCCCTGCCAGACACCCCTAAACTTTCGTTATATTATAAAAGCTAAATTTTATATATGTTACTTGGGGACTTATAAAAAAATGTTACCTGAATAGCCGGACAGTTTCAATGGTTTTTAAATCTTGCCAGACACAGTGAAGTTCAAGCGGGTGCGAGTGAGATAGTCATTGTCGCATCATCTGTTATTTTGTGAACAATTATGCGTACATTGATTTATTTTGTTTGTTATAAAAACAAAACAACATAACATAACATAACATGCATCACCTTAAAAGTGATTCGGTTGTTCAGGTACGGGTACTGGCAATGATTTAAGATATGTAAACCTAACCAAAATACATGCAGAGTGTTATTGGGACTGTTAATTTGTCAGAGCTTACCTAGATTTCATGCCAGCACAGGTTGTGATTTTAATCCTGCGTTCTTCAGAAAGGGAAAATTAAAACCATACAAGACATTAAAAAAATATCCCGAGTACCAACAGCGAATTAATTGAAAATTTAGATCATCAACAAAACATCTTTAATATTATTCAGAGATTTATATGCAATGTTTACAATGTATGTAATTGATGTGGATGCCGACTTAGAGACTTCAAATATTCATCCACTCGCATACAGTCTCCCATGTAAACGAACCTTTTGACCGAAAGAAGTTGCGAAATTTTGACGCTAGCAATCTACCACCTTGCAAAAGCCATGCCATCATTACGACGACGATCATGCCATCGACTGGAGTAGCAGTGACGAAGAAAATGAAAGTATCGACGACGTTGATGAAATTAATAAAAGATTGAATATTTTTTTTTACTTGTAATCATATTTTTTTTTTATATTTTATGTAATTTTTTTACTTTATACAAAAGCATTCGCGCTCTCACCTACAGCGGACTTTCAATGTGTCTGGTAAGATGTAAAACCATTCAAACTGTCCGGCTATTGAGGTAACATTTTTTTATAGGTTCCCAAGTAACATATATAAAATTTAGCTTTTATACTATGACGAAAGTATAATTATAATTAATTAAAGTTTAGGGGTGTCTGGTAGGGGATAGCAACTGTCAGAAGTGTCTGGCAATGGATGACGAGATTTCTAAAGTTATCCCAAAGAAAATTTAAAAAAATTGAGCTTTACACTTTAACGAATTTAAGATACTATTTTATACACCTTTAATATCTGTAACCTGCCCAAGAAACCACAACCCAAACACTATATTCGCTGGTCGTTCTTACCTGCATAGGGGACATGCACAGAAAAACTTTCAGCTTTTATAAAATAACGAAGGTCTGGCCGTCGTGGGCTCTTGCTCTAAATTGGATTGATTTTTAGGATGAAAGTAGTTAGAGCCACCGTGAGCTGGTGATTTGTGATAAGACGGTAATTTGTTCACTATCGTCTGACGATAGTGATTAACCTATCGGTAGTTAGTTAAGTTTTGTGATGGTGCGTGCATTTTTATTAAAGATTCGCAGGTGTACGCCAGGAGCAGAAAAAAAATTTACTTCTATTATGAATCCGTTTTTCTTCTACTATGAATTCAAATGTTTATTGGGGTTGGTTTCAAGTCCAAACCAGTTATTGCCTGAATATCAGTTTTACATCAGAGCGACTGCTATCATGTATATCTACATATACACAAAATGAATAACAGTTTCATTTTAAGAGTGGTAGAGCCATGCTTAGGCGCAAATGGGCCGGTCCTACCGGTGGGATAACACGGCCTCACAGAAAACCGGGTGTGAAGCAACGCTTGCGTTGCATTTCCCCGAAATGAGTGACGTTTCCGGAGGTCCACCTCCTCCTTTCCCCTCATCTTCCCCATCCCCCCTCTTCTTTCCTCTCTCCGCATTCCCCCATCCCTCATCACCCTCAAAAGCGAGCAGCACACTTACGACTCTTGAGCTGCAGGTGTCCATTAACGGCAGTTGTCACTTACCATCAGGTGAACCGTGTGTTCGTCTATCCCCCAATATTATAAAAAAAATAACACTAATTCGAATTACGTTATATAAAGCCACAGCATAAGGTTTATTGTTTCTTCATATCTGTATTTGAAGTGATAGTGTATTAAACGTTAGCGCTTACTATCAAGCGAGGCGTAGGTACAGTTTTTTGCAACCTAAGGCGCATAATATAAAGAAACAAGCTGTACAACTAACACACTGCTTGCAGGCTATAAGGCTTATGTTTAAAGGTAATTTTTTAAATCAAACAAATTGATGTAAGTTTTTTTGTGATGGTATATCGAAAAAAATCGAAATAGTAACAGTACAGAGTTTGCGGTTTGTTGGGAAAAGCAGCTCCAGCACGCAGTTGTAAAAATGTGAAGAAAAACAAAAGTAATAGAAAGAAAGAAAGAAAGAAAATATATTTATTTTGTACTCATACAAGGCAAGGATAACTAGCAATCAATCATCGAATCAGTCTAATCTTTTTCAAATGAAATAGAATTTTATTTTCTTAAGCTTAATCAACAGTGTTATTTACTAAGTAATTGAATGAATGTATTTGAAGTGAGAAACCGATGAAAACGTCGATAAATTGTGTGACAGATGAACGGATAGAATACAGACAGACAGACGAGACATACACATACATCCCACGTGTGTGGCAAGAAGTTCAAATGAGAGTTGCATCAATTGTATGGAGGAGGAATAGTATGATAGGCAGTGAAAGCTGCAAGGATGGATAGATGGCACGAATAGATGTACGGAAAGAAGATCGAATGAGAAGTGCATGAATTGTGTCGAAGGTTTTGTGTTTAAAAACTGATGACGGGGCATCTCTCGCTGGCAATTTATGCGGACGGAGGAAAGGGGTGGGGGGGGGGGGTTGGGCAAATATTAATTATGTAATCTTTTGGGTTTATTACAGCGACTCAAAATTTTTTGAGGTTGTATTATAGTATAGAGATGGCAAATTATCTGTAAGTCTTTGTGTAAAAACTTATAACCAAATCCAAAGCAACTCAAAAAATCAATTAACAATAGGTAAATACCTTATAATTAACTCCATATATATTGGGTAAAACAAACAGACGTACTACACGCGACAAGTCAAGTTAACGCTTTAAAACTTATTCACGCACACACGCCAAAAAAATTATATAACGTTTATGGTTAAAATTAATTATACTAAAAATTTGACGGAAAGTTAGAGACTCGATATGCGACCGACGGCAATGAAGCCTGCACTAACACAGTGACTAATTAAAGGAAATTGGTCAAGTCACGTACCATTCAATGATACTATTATACATCACTGTTCACGCTATATAATAACTTTTAAGCAATTTTTGTCTGTACGACTATTTTGAGTATCTCAAGATTTGAATCTAATTTTGTATTTACACGAGACTCAACCGCCCTGGTACTACTGTTGTAAATATTACGAACCAATTTATGTCATTAACCTAAAGAATCATATTTAAAAACAAAATAAGTTATTTTATATTTAATTACAATAACGTGTCCATGAAACAATGTGTTCAGTGACCGGAATATTTATCGCTTCTTGGTTATTTTTAAATATTCATACAACTTCTGATTCATTTGTCTGGACTCGTATTACGTAGCACAATATTGCGATAATAGCTACCGAATATTATTATAATTATCAACACAGATTATATAATATAATAAGTCGGTAGTATATAGCGTAATCTGCTGGTAGTATTTTACGCGCCGATTGTTGTGGGTTCGATCCCCGCACGGTACAACACTTTGAGTAATCCTCAAATTCTGAGTGTTCTTTGTGTCCGTTTGAATGTTTGTATAGTCCCCCGAAACACAGGAATTAATCCTAATGCGGGAGTCGTCTTTTATATAGAAAAATATTTTCATGTATATACATACGCTCCACGCTACGTGGATGCATTAACACTTCCCAACTAATCTGTCTCAATCTTTGCTGAGTGCCCAAAGATGTCTATAATCTGGCGTTATCATACTGAAAAAACCAGTAATTTTCTATAGATAATATTTTATTCCCAATTTCTTGGTTGTGTCTTATTATTGCGTATTAATCCGGGTCTCGCTAGTCAGTGGAGCTTGACTTCTTTGACCATGATCTTTTATAGCACGTTCTTGTTCAACATTTAAAAAATGGTTTTGTTTCATACGTTTCATCGCAAATGTGTTCAGTATTCATTCAAAAATGGCGGGACGGTCCCAGGGGCTTAGTAGGGGGCTAGCCCATTGCCTTATTGGCACGAGATGGGCAAATTTGGAGTATATTGACGGTAAAGAGTGGATAGAAAGGGAAGGACAGGTGGATTGGGGTGGTGTCGAGAAGGCCGAGCCCTCAAACTCAATGTATTTTTTACACATTTACTTACTTTTGATGTAGCTTTTGGTTTTAATGTTGCATTTAAAAACTCATGTCCGACACCATGTTTTTCATTACGTATGATTTTTATAAAAAACAATATTGCGACTTTATTAAGACGTTTTGAATGATTCAAATAAATAAAAGTATAATACATGTATAATTTCTAGGTCATGAATTTTATATATGGCAACAACATATTTGTATAAATTTTAAATTTCCTTTATTACTTGTCATTTTTTTAGCTTAGTTGATTATATTTTTGTCATTGGACTTGCTGTGGTCTTTGGTCGGTAAGTGAAGGAGTACACCAAGTCAATACCCCTTGTTGCCAATTACTGTCATTAAGTGTGTATATCTTTTGTTGAAGATCCTGATAAATAAATGAACATACAACAAAAAAAAAATGCCGAACATACATTGCCCAGCCATGTAAATCTCGACAGTATTGATAGCGGAACTCAAATCCCATAATGGCCGAAGTGGCACTTTAGGCCCACCGCACACCGCGGGAAGCAGGATGGAGCGCATTTGAAGACAGCAATTTAAAATAAACCTTAACAAATTTGATATAAGGTCGAAAATACGGTAATTAATACAAGCGAGCGCTTAAAGCTGCCACTAGAGAATGCGCTCTGCGGCGCTACTCTAGCGCACTCGAACGTCCGTCAAAGAGTTTTAACTTCTGCGGCGAGTAGTCATGGATGAGGGAAATCCCCTCGTAATTATAGTGATAAGATAAGAAAATGCGTCCCACCGCGCTTCCAGCGGTGTGCGCTGGGCCTTAGAAAATTAACACACTCTTTCAAAAACAGTGTACGAGGCAACAAGAAGAACTTATGTATACCTAGGGAGCACACAAATCAAATGGAATTAATTTACTATCTGTATGTTGCAGGTCATATATGTTACAATTTAGCACGTGACTACTTTACGCATTCTAAAATATGCCAAAACAAACAACAAAACGTGCAAAACAAAAACAATCTAAAAACGAGCATAAGATAAAGGTTCTTCACACAAAACGTCATTGCTCAGATCCATACAAAACGTAATTACTTTGCATTTCAAATAAGAATAACTGACTTTGCATTTGGCACGAACTTCACTTACAAACGTACGGTCACAACACACGTAGTTTTTATTGATACGTACGGTTAGAATAACAATCACATAAATTGATAAAATACAATAGATTACATTATTAATCGTAAATCTCAAGAACAAAACAGGTAGTTCCAACATACGTTGTTTATATTTTATACATAGATACTATATCCCAACAGGGGTAGGCAGAGGTGTCTAGATCGAATACTTTTGGACAACTAAAATTTAGTCCCATTTACGTAATATGGGGCAAACCTATTGATGTCATCCGGACATTGTATGATAACAGTCATATACATATATGAACATAGTCTAATAAATAATAGTCCAATTCTCTTCTAGTCCTTAGTAGCCTTGAACGACACCCACGGTAAGAGATTGAGTGACTCTGTTCTACTCTATCGAAATATACACAGCTAAATAAAATTTAAACAAAAAATATATATCTAAAATGAAGTAGCTTCATCTCATGTTGTTCTCATTTGAAACATAGTACATGCAAATTAAACACAATACTATAAGGCCATGTCCAAACAACGGAAATAATCAGTAGACACAAGAAGCAGAAGTACAGACGGCTGTATTGTGTACCTATGGCAGGCGAGGTGGATGCACAGTCGCAGGGCGGCTCGCACCATCGCCCTCGCGGCCGCTGACACGGCCCCGCCACACCTAGACCTTCACCACACACCGTTACATCACTAGCTATTATGAATATACCACGATCAGCAACTAATATTATTAGCTATTCAATGCTAATTGTGTAACCCTTAAGCGAGAGACCCACAACAAAGTACACATAAAGATATAATGAAGACACTAATGGAATGAAAAGTTCTCGAGACATTTATTCATTTATTCCCTTCCGATCATTTATTGAAATTATTGAAAAAAGAGAGGGGGGATGAGGAGAAAGGAGTTTCTCCTCATCCCCCCTCTCTTCTTTCCGCTCCCTGCATCCCCCATCCCTCATCACCCTCAAAGGCGGGCAGCGCACTTGCGACTCTTGAGATGCGGGTGTCCATGGACGGCGGTTGTCACTTACCATCAGGTGACCCGTCTGTTCGTCGTATAAGTAAAGTCGCCCTAAAGTATAAAAAAAAAAAATAGGATTTAAGATCATGATTACACATTATTCACATAGGATTTAAGATTTCGAGATAATTACGTGACGAATTTCACCAAGCCGTTAAGGACCTAGTGCATGACAATGAAACATCACACATACACATACATGTGTATATTATACCTATACACACGAAAAATATAACCCTCCTTCTTGCACAGTCGGGTAATAAATGAATAGGTTTATTATATTTAATAAAATCTAGTCACATGTCGTGGCCAGAACATAGAATTGATCACTTTATGATGTCGCTAAACATTTCATAAAATGGTCAGTTATTTAATATGACCAGGCCAGCTCATTGAATAATCAACGTTTAACGATATGATTCGCGAAACGCACTTCAATTTCTATATATGGTAAGTCGTTAGTGATCATATTATGATACAGTTAAGTTGATAACTATTTGTTTTAAAAGCGAATAGTTATGTTCTAATAGCTAATAAATGCCGTGAAATAGCGTTAGGCCGGCTACTTAGTCATTTTGAATATGTATTGAAATTTTTAACGATATGGTCAGGGGACAATTGACAATTTCACGAAATGGTTAGCCACATCATGAGGTGACATATGCTACTAACATTGGTAATTCCGGGATTTCCGCCATATAAATATTATGATTAAGCTATATCACTACGTAATTACAGATCTTATTGTTAATACAATATTGGTTTTAAGATATTCTTATGAATAAATGACTTACGCGGTGACGGTTAGGGTTGCGGGGGCGGTGTGGGTCACCCTGACGGTGGAAGGAGGCACTTCCACCACTCGAATGGAGTGGGTCACAGAACGGACCTTGCTGTAACAGCTTCCACTGTCGGACAAATAAAAAAATAATATAAGAATAATAACAATGAAGTTCTAGTGCTTCTAAGACGATTTATGAGTATAACTCCGACATTCGAAGACTGGACGTTGGTAAGCGGTCATCACATCCTATGTTATAAGGTGTTTTTTTATTTATTCTTCATTAAAACCACTATCGCAATAGGAATGGCTGTCAAACATAAAAAGAAGAAGCAGACTCGAGGTGTTTATTTTTTGTATTAAAAATAAATAAATAATAAAAATGGTTTATTTCCAAAATTACAAAAGGCTAGCCTGTCCTGTGGGTACCGTGACGATCACAAAAAAGATTTCATTGCTCGGACGACATCAATATCAAATTTTACAATTATAACACCTACAGAAACTAAAAACATATTAGTGTAAAACAAAATGTGAGACAAATGCAATACATTAATCTTAAATACAAATTCTAATAATTACTACCAGGTAATGTTAAATAATAGCAGCCTGGAGACGACCAGCCCCGATCAAGGGCAAGGTTCACGAGCATGACGCACGCGCCGGCCAAAGTCCACCTCCACCGTATTAAAGGGAGCCGAACGACCGACACATACGCTCATATATGGACTGAAATGTCTCGTAAATGACGTGTACATAGATTTTTATATTCCTTAGAGATGTAATGCGTATATCAGTGTACTTTAAAAAACGTTTTTTATATAAATAACTGGCAAACATTAAGTAGTAATCTTTGTAAAGTAAGTATTAAGTATTTTACTTTCATCTATACAAATAAATAAAATTGGAGTGTCTGTTTGTAATGTTAACATAACCGTTTTTTACTAATTGCATATGGATGTATACACGGTACATGTACCAAAACAACATTTTTTTTAATTTTTGTCTGTCTGTCTGTCTGTTTGTTCCGGCTAATCTCTGAAATGGCTGGACCGATTTTGGGCGGGACTTTCACTGGCAGATAGCTGATGTAACAAGTAGTGACTTAGGCTACTTTTAATTTAGTTAAAAAAAATAGGACCTCACGAAAAAAAATTAACCCCAATTAAAATTTTATAATATTCGATTAAAAGAAGAATTTAATTTAAATTAGTATAGGTGTTTCTTAAGTACAGAATTAATAAGTTATCGTAAAATCTGCGAACTGAACAATAACTTTTTTGTTAAATACCACGCGGTCGAAGTCGCGGGTAACAGCTAGTAGTACATATAACTCACTTGCGTACAATCAATTTTACGATTTTTATATCCTACCGTCTGTATTTTAACATACCTTTTAAACCGCTGCTGCTATAAGGGCCGGTAGAATAATCTTTTAACAGCATTTTGTCAAACGAAGACTTAATAATTGATTTATAATTAATATTTTAATAAACATCAATTACACTATTAATTATCAATTATAGAAATTATTAGGTAGTAAATCTACTTGTAAACATAAAACAATAAAACGATATTTCATAGCATACGTTATTACAATGAGTATAGATTGTGTGTGTGTATAGATGAGTATAGATTGTGTAGTGCATTACTCTATTTATGGCAAGTGATTACCAATATAAGTTGGATCTCTCGACGAGCGCGTACTCTTCACCATCTTCAATGTGCGCTGCGCACGCCACGCAAGCGAAGCACTCAGGATGGAACCGGTGATCACCAGCTGACATCACTGGCCCTGTTATCACCTGTATTAAATGACAGTTGTGATTAGGACTCATCTCCTCGAAAGAGTAGACACGGACGCATTATTAAACGCAAACATTTTGCCAACCATATAATTCAGTATATCAAGGACAAGCCTATATAAACTGTAAACATACTAACGGACGGGTAACATTGCAATCCCTTCATTTTTACGACACCTTAAGTCTGAGGTCGTGGGTTCGATTCCCACCCAGGATAAATATTAGCGTGATGAGCACGATTATTAGTTCTGTGTCTGGGTGTAATTTATCCATAATATGTATGTATTTAGAAGTATATAAGTATGTTTGTCAGCAGTCTGGTTACCGTAGCACAAGCTCTGCTTAGTTTGGAATCAGACGGCCGTGTGTGAGATGTGTGGAGTATTTATTATTATTATTATTAATTTAGCTCCACCGAAAACCACACATCTAAAAATAATATGATGTTATAATAATAATACTTTGACACATCTCACACACGGCCGTCTGATCCCAAACTAAGCAGAGCTTGTACTATGGTAACCAGACCTCTGATAAACTTATATATACATTTATAAATACATACATACATAGATAAATTACACCCAAACACAGAAATAATGATCATGTGCCCTAAAGCTTTGATTGGATTCAATATATTATATTGTAAGGTGACGGTGTAAGAAAATAGAAGTTATATTATGTCTCTGTGTAAAATATTAAAAAAAAATTAACAGAAATTTATTCTAGACAAACTTGAATCGCCTATTGGTGTAGTGGCTAGTGTTCTAGCTATTAGATAGATAGATAGATAGAATACTCTTTATTTGTACACCATTCTTACAGTTAAATACAATACATATAACACACGTGTCAAATATAAAATATACTATTGTGTCGTGAGTTCAACTCTCATCCAGAACAAATAAATGTGTGATGAGCACGTTCATCTGGGTGTAATTTATTAATTATATGTAGAATATATTTATAAATTGTATGTATAAATTGTGTATTTTTCAGTGGTAGAGCCATGCTTAGGCACGAATGGGCCGGCTCGACCGACCGACGGCCTCACAGAAAACCGGTTGTGAAGTAACGCTTGCGTTGCATTTCCCCGATTTGAGTGAGGTTTTCGGAGGCCCATTTTCCCCCTCCCCCCTTTTCCTCCCCCTTTCTTCTCCCCCCGTCTGTTCGTCTGTCCCCCTATAGTATAAAAAAAAAGGAACATACAGATTATATTCATCAGCAGCCTGATGACCATAGTACAGTACCACCTACTGTTGTATTTGACAGCAGCGTCTAGTGTCGCAGGCTAGTCTCATTATTAAAAAGCCTAGGACCCTGAGTTTGAATAGAACCACTAATCACTAGACTAGAGCAACAGGCCAGTTAATATATTATTTTGAGTACTTTTTGGTATTTACATTAATGGACACGTTACAGGAGTTACATACAAACATACATACATAATATCACGCCTCTTTCCCATAGGGGTAGGCAGAGACCACTTCCTTCCATTTGCTACGATTCTGACATACCTTTCTCGCTTCTTCTACTTTTGTGTTTCTGTATTAGTGATTGCGGTCACACCATATTCTGACGTCACGACGAGGAAAATGTAGGATTGTCGAACGAATGAATATTTTAGAAGTTATGTGTTGTTTTGTATCAGTTATTGTAATTGGTAGTTTTGGATGTGGACATATGCACATCCAAAACGTACGAATGTGTATGTGTATGTGTGTATTTTTTAGAAGTACTGGGGGCTATTTCTAAAAACGGAATCTAGGCTAGCAACAAACCCGTTTAATGACTACAGGCACTTAATAAGATAAGAGTAGTTTACTTATTAACTTATTATATATTTATTTTTAGGCGGACTCGTGGATCATCGTCATTAATATCTTGATAATCTAATTTTTATTTAGGGAAAACTGCTCTAGCATTACTTCTTGTATCACAGAGGTCTGTACAAACATTCAAATAAGGGACACACAAAGAACACCCAGAAGAACAATTTATATATAACACAAAGGGTTGGCCCGTGCGAGGATCGAACCCACAACACTTTTTTACGGCTGCGTAGTAGCGAGGCAACCACTGCGCCCATCGTGCAGTCGAAGTCAGAAAACCGGTTGTAAAGCAACACCTGCGTTGCATTTGAAAATAGTGAGGTTTCCGGAAGCCCAAATCCCCCTTTCCCTTCTCCTCACCCTTGGCCCCCTCCCCTTTTCCCATCTCCTCATCCCACACTCTTCTTTCCCCTCTCCTCATCCCTCGTCATCCTCAAAGGCAGGCAGCGCACTTACAACTCTAGAGTTGCAGGTGTCCATGGACGACGGTTGTCACTTACCATCGTTGGGTTAAAAATGCATATGTCTTTCTACCTACCTGCGCACACTGTTGGCAGATCTCACCGAACCTGGTCCAATAGTCACTCTGACAGAACAGCAGCCCCCCTTTCTCGAAGTACCACATCGATAGCTGCACATCGCATACCGAGCACCTGTCAAACACATATATTCTGTAAATATTTATTAACTAGCTTTTGTCTGCCACTTCGCCCGAGTTGGCCTCGTTCAGAATACTAAAAAGTATTTTACACTTTTCAATAGTAGAGTCATGCTAAGGCACGAATCGGCCGGCTTGTCCGGTGCAATACCACGGCCTCACAGAAAACTGTTGTGAAGCTTGCGTTGCTTTTCCCCGAAACAAGTCACCCTCAAAGGCTGGCAGCACACTTACGATTCTTGAGTTGCAGGTGTTCATGAACGGCGGTTGTCACTTACCATCAGGTGAGCCGTCTGTTAGTCTGTCCACCTGTATAAAAAAATGCTGTTTTAATATAGGTGGTAGGTAAACTGTGTGCCGAATGTCAGTGATATCTATTTAGCCTTTTATGCGTAAAAGAGTAACAAACATTCTTAGATCCATTAATCCTGACAAACTTGTTATATTCTAGCTGTACTTATTCCGGAATGTAGCCCAAGTGCTATTCAGTAAATAACGAATCTCTACGCCATATTACATCCAGATCCGTTGAGCCGTTCTGGCGTCTATAAGTTACAAACATGGATCAACACAAATCGCTTTTGTAATAGTAGTAAAAAGAAGAGTTACTAAATAATATAACAACTTGAAACTTACTAACATTTGAACGCGACTGTAGGAAACAGTACTTTTTTACTAAGTGTTTATGAAATTAACCCAGAAGTAACCGTCTGATAGATAACAGCCTGATCCTTTACAACACCCACGGGAAGAGAGGAGAACCACACGGCCATGCTCGTTTAACGAGCAAGAAAAACAGGTAGAAATATACATCTTGACGAGAAATATTCATCTTTGACTCCACTTGTTACGTTCCATCAGGCAGATTGGAGTCATTATGGTAGGTATTTATATAAATAAATACCTACTGCAGCGCCATCTGTCGGGCTGATTTGTGCATCTAAACCACCCAGGGCGCCACCCAAACACATACAAAAAAAAAACATTCAAATCAGTCCAGCCGTTTAGGAGGAGTTCAGTGACATACACACGAACAGTAGAATTATATACATACATATATAAAGATACTTACTACACATATTTAATAGACGTTTTAATCTGACTATTAGATTGAAAGATTAGCAATTAGATTTATTATAATAGATAAAACATGTTCCTTATAGCGATAGGTGTCATGAAGCATAGCGTAATCAATAATGTTCAGAGCTGTGTTAATTCTTTTTCAGACAACATCCGCACTAGAATTAATACCTGTGTCGCGGGGGACTTTACAAACATTCAAACAACGGGCAAACCAAAGAACACCCAGACTCAGAACAACAATTTGAAGATTATACAAAATGTTGTCCCGTGCGGGGATCGAACCCACAACACTCAGCGCGGTAGTGTAGAGGCGAGGTGATCACATAATGCGCTACGCCATCCGTGCAGTCAAAATGTATGCAATAAGTAGTTTATTATTTAAATAGCTAATGCTAAGGCAGTTAGAATTAGTGCGGAACAAATGACAAAACACGTACACATATGAGGCAAAGTTAGTGAGCAGGCTGGTTATCAAATTGGTTATGTTCTGATAACTTGGCAGGTCAGAATAACCTGGGTGAAAACTAGAGATATATAGCCTAAGACGATTAAACGACAGTAAAAGTATATAAAGAACTAAAGAGGTGTTATTTCTGGGTACCACAAAGGGAAACCGTAAAGATAAACGTATTTACACTACCAGGTTTTCACTTCGAAGTACGGCCTGGCACGAGCAGAAGAAGTCACTACACATGAACCTTGCATAAGAAAACGATCCATTTATTAACATCAATAGGAACACAATCGCATTTGTCATTAAATAATCGGACTCTAAAACAGTAGACAACCGACTTCAATGCGTCTATCATTAAATTTTAGACTAATATGGTTTTCTCATGTATGCCATTGTCACAACTGGACCAAACTCTCATCTAACTACCCTTGAAGTACATCGTTTCCAATAAAAAAAATTATCATCGAAATCGGTTGGCGTGATATTGTGTTATTCGTCCATTTGTCGCGCAAATGCTTAATGCAAATTTAAGACTTATGGTTTTCTCATGGATGCCATTGTCAGACGCACGGGAAGCACCAGCTTTCAAATTAAAAAAAATCGTCGAAATCGGTTCACGTAATCAAAAGTTCTGAGGTAACAAACTAAAAAAATACAGTCGAATTGAGAACCTCCTCCTTTTGGAAGTCGGTTGAAAGTACTTAAGTTCAAACTATTTTTTTATTTCTATGATTTTACTCCTTATTCATCACTCACGCATATTACTAATATTATAAAAACGAATGTTTGTAAGAATGTATATATGGATGTTTGTTACTCTTTCACGCAAAAACTACTGAATGGATTTTGATGAAACTTTACAATAATATAGCTTACACATCAGAATAACCCATAGGCTATAATTAATAAATATATTATAAAACATGAAATCTTATTAATACGCCTGCTAATAAAAGTTTATATACTAGCTCATGACAACATTGAGTAAAAACACCTAACATACTTAAACAGGCCTAAGCCTATGATTTAGTATGTAGCAAGGAAATAATTCATTTCATCAACAAAAAAAATGGGTCACCACTCGAACCCGTACTAACCAATATAACACACACTTTTTATGTATACTATATGGTATTATAAAGTACGTACGTACTATACTTAGATTATTATAGGTAGTAGTATAGGTATTGAGTATGATAAGTATATCTCATCCTATCCTAGTATTAAGTATATAAAGAATTAAAGACGTGCTATATCTGCTTACCTCATAACAAAACAGTGTAGCATTGTGAAGATGCACGATTATTAACGTAAGACCGAATTATAGACATGTGTCAGATGTATCAAAGCACATCTAAAATCTGATGTCGTCCGAACATCAGATGACATCGATTGGATGTTACGAGACATCCGTTTTCATTACATCTAAAAAAAGTATCTAACGTAGATTTGTTGTTGTTGTTGGTTTGACTGTCGAAAAATCTAACTTACACGTACTGTTCACAGCTGTACATCGGATATCGTTTCGACATTCGCTCCCTCTCTGTTGTAACTTTACGTCGACCCGTCTCTAAGAAAGAGATGAAGCGGATGTCAAACCGATATCAAAGTACAGCTGTGTGCTGTCCGTGGTTACCAGTTAACAATTTTAAACGATTTTATTCGTCAAAACGTTTTCTAAAATAGCTATTATGTGAATGAGATAAGATCGCATTTAGTATAAGAAAGTAAGGACTTTATTGTTTAAACTCTTATGTATTAATCTCATTGTTGATCTCATCTAATGTTTATATTGTTATTATGAATATATTTTCTCGCTATTTTTAGTACACAATAATTCATTCATTGCATTCGTATTATTTAATTACGCTTACAAAGTGACTAATATTAATATATAATATATAAATAACGAGGTAATTCTTTTAGTCAACATCTTTGTAAATATATAAAATGATTAGGAATTGTTCAAAACTTTACATATAATAAATAAATGTTAATAGTTTGTACATAATATCAATATAAATATAGTGATTTTTAAATGAGCCCCAAATTTTTAAACACAAAAATCACCATCTAATTTATTTATCTTAAATATGTAAACAGAGAATATTTATGATCAACATTTTTGGACTAGTCCTAAGCCTATGTTAAACATGAAGAAAAATACCATAGTCTTATTACAATGTAATTTTAACGAATAGTATATTCAATATCCAAATCTAAAGCGCCAACAAAACAAACGTAATCGTACATTTCTATTAGTTTCCTTAGCAGGTTTTGGATTCAGCGACATCTGAAATCAGATGTCAATATCGATGTGTAATTTAATTTCAGTTGGACAACAGATGTCACAAAAAACCGATATCGCCCATGCCTACTGCTTACCTTATAACAACACAGTGTAGCATTGTGAAGATGCACGATTAATACCGTAAGAAAGAATTATAATGTGTTATTAGGCCATTACAGCCTTTCAAAAAGTGCCATAGCGGACGGTATTTCACGTCCACACGGCGGGGTATTGGTAAAGTTTTCAACTAGCAATAATCGCACCTCGGATAAACCTCATTGGTTACGATATTGCCTCTGCGCAAAGTTAATCTGCTGTTGAAATCTCAGGGTATTCATACATGTCACATGAGAATCTCTATACCGCCATCTATTTCGATCCTTGCGCCATCTAGTTATAAAAGGAGCAGCTTATTTCACAAACCTTGCTAAGTTTGCAAGTGGACAGAATAAAATGTCACCGTGTTTTTAAAACTAAAATATAAAAGAAATTAGAGCATTTACAAAACTACTAACAAATAAAATTATTAAAGAAAAATAACAATAACAACTTTTCAATTTCTTTTGCTAACGGTATCTCAAAATAACTCTTCTGTGAAATACCAATGACACTATTTAAATGATCTTCTAGGAATATCGTACACATGTTCTTTAAAAAAAAATATATCTTTCACTATTGCGCAGTGCGAAATCAGGTATCATCAGGTAATCAGTAAAAATAGCATAGCATACTTTAATGGGCTTAAGAAATACTAAATGTGGAGTAAATCTAATTTGTGCTTGTGACCCCGACAATGTGGAATGAACCATGATTGGTGGAACTCTATAAAAACAACTGCTGAAGTATTTCTGCCTACAAAATAATGGTGTTCACTTAAAGTCACCGCAGATTCAGATGCATATATACTTACATATTTTTGGAAGGGGTTTTCCAAATGACAATAAAGGATATTGATTTTCTGTATGTTTGTCTAGCTAAGAGGTTTATAAGTATTAGATATGTATGTAAAGCTGAAGCTAACAGGCTACCAATTCTCATCCATACGATTCTATACAATATATATGTTTTTTAATGGGATAGAGGGCAAACGAGCAAACGGCTGATGGTAAGTGACTACCGCCGCCCATTGAGACCCGCAACTCAAGAGTCACAAGTGCGTTGCCGGCCTTCTAGGTAGGTGTACGCTCTTTTCTTGTTTAATCCACTGACTCTCCGTTATCTCAAAGAACGCTTTAAGTTCCTTCATGACTCACTTTCAAAATACCCGAGGTCGTCTGAAAACTTGAAACTCGAAATGCTTGCGCATTCCAGCAACTTTTATGATAAAACATTTACTGTGGAAGCCGTGGCTTTATGGAATGCATTATCTATTCCTTCCATTAATCTATCATTAGCCAAAGATAAAAAAAAGAAGTTACATGAGCACTATCTGTCAGTCATTTTAAAATAATATATGACAATGTAGACAGTATTTACTGTTTATGTGTATAGCTTTGTATGTAGGATAAGTAGGTATGTAACAGATGAGAAGATTTTCCTTATGTGCTAACGATTACCGCCAGTTAATTTATAATTGCAGTCCATCCAACGGTTATCTGGAAGAAATTGTACTAACCGATAAGGCTGCTCTTTGTGTGTTATGGATATGATATATTTCCTAAATCATATTCTGTCTGTCTATCTGAAGAGTTTGTTTATTTGAGCTACTTTACTATTATTAACTACTGATTCGATTCGAAAAAAAATAAATAAATTAGATAGCTCGTTTATTGAGGAAAGTATAGCCTTCCATAATAAACGGACTATAAAACATCACGCTGTGACTCTTAAAAGCGGAGCAGTGAGTTTAAAGGCAGGTGAAAAATCGGGGAACGGCTAGTAAATTATATTGTAATTAAAATAAAACTTGCGTTGCGATAGTCAACAAACACACACAGATCACATATTAAGCTCTCCTAATACTGAAATCAAAGTGGTCTACTTCCTAACTCCTGATTACCCATCCTGACAGCAGACAGGAACGTTTACACTCATAAGTATACCAGTATAACATCAATCTTAAAGGCAATCCTCGAGGCTGGTATGTCTCTTTGCCTCTGATTAGTTTGGGATCACACGGCATTGTGTGAGCTGTCTGAAGTTATTATTATTAATCTCCTTCATTTCTTAGATCAGAGCTAGCTAGCTCGATTGATGGTCCTGTTGATCTTATCTTGTCGTTGAGTTAAGCTGTTCCCGGATTCCTCCTATTTTAAGCGCAGAATAGCACACCGTGTGGTTTTAGTCGGTTCGATTCCGACACACCGTTTCACCGAAAACCCCGGTGGAACGATGGCCCGAGGGGGTTTCCACACGAAAAAAAAAAAAGTAACCCTTACTGCTGAGCCGGAGGTCGTGGGTTCGACTCCCACATATGACAAAAATGGGTGGGTGTGTCCGAACACAGGAATAATACCTTATGTCAGTTTTTTTTTTTAAATATACTATAGGGGGACAAACGAACAGACGGGTCACCTGATGGTAAGTGACAACCGCCGTCCATGGACAACTGCAACTCAAGAGTCGTAAGTGCGCTGCCCGCCTTTGAAGGTGATGAAGTATGGGGCATGCGGGGAGGGGAAAGAGGAGAGTGGCGATGGGGGGAGAGGAAAGGGGAGAGGGGGAGTTGGGCCTCCGGAAACCTCACTCATTTCGGGGAAATGCAACACAAACGTTACTTCACAACCGGTTTTCTGTGAGGCCGTGATACCGCACCGGTCGAGCCGGCCCATTCGTGCCTAAGCATGGCTCTACCACTGTTAAACTTTTAAAAATATCATTGTATTGTATCTAAATCTTAAAAGATTTTCCACTACGGGAGTTATAACCGGGTTGAAGGTAACACAAAGTTAGTGCTAAACATAAACTAGAACAGTAGAATTCTGTTACCTGAAGCAGTCTTGATGCCAATCTTGGTTGAGTGCAGACACGTAGTCATTATCACCAATGTCGTTCAAACACCCCGCGCAGTTAATGGATTCTGTAACATACAGATATTTACATATATAAAAACCCAAAAATTGTTTCTACACGTCCTGTCCGTTATAGACTTGGAAACCGTGCAAGCGATGTGCCCCAAACAGCTTTCATTAGAATAATGCCAAAATGGTTTTAGACCTTTAAAACAATTCATTAGGCACATTTCAAACGCCGGTTATCCCCTAGTTTAATGATAAAATTAACACGCTTTTATTTCTGCACAGATGAGCAGAGTATTTCCTTTACAAAAAACTGTATTTTTTGTAACCAAAACATAACTTACAATGTCTAACAATTAATTGAGTAGTATTTAAATTTTTAGTCACGCCTACATCGCCACAGGCAGAGCGTCTCCAACGCTTACTTTTTGCCAGACCATAATTTAGTCCGAATTACGTATAGGGAGCCTATTTTAGTGATCCGGTAACTAAAATACTGTAATATTTACAACTCTGCATGTACGAGGATGTACTGTCTGATAGATAGCAGTCTAATCATGTAGACGCATGTTTACGACATCATGCGAAAGATGGATGGCCCTGTTTTTCTTCACCGATAACTACACAATAAGATAACCCATGATTTTTATCATTATTATTTTGTTAAAAAAATATATCAGGAATGTAGGTAGTTCAAGTAATTCCTAAACTATTACTTAGTAATTTAATTGAATTTGAATTTAAAGTATGAAGTGGCTGTTTATTTGTTGTTACTAACATTAAATGTAGAAGTTTTTCAAGTTTACCTATTATTGCATGTAGATGAGATAATGAAATTAGACGCCGATAAATCACATTTCTTGCTTATGGAATCTTTATTATATTAAAAATTTAATTTTTATTTATTCTTGTTATAACAACAATAGAAAATTGTTATGTACATCTACTTCGCTACGTGTACCATGCTGTAGTATGTGTGCTGTGTACTTTCCAATAGGTGACATACAGCCTTAGGCTTAGCATGTGGTTTCATTTAGGGACCAAATTGTAGTCAGCACAGTTTGGGAATTTAAATACCTCTGCCTATCCATATTTTACAGTGGTAGAAGCATGATTAGGCATGAATGGGCCGAGCCTCACAGAAAATCAGTTGTGAAGCAGCACTTGCGTTGCATTTCCCGAAAATTAGTGAAGTTTCCTTAGGCCCAACTCCCTCTCTTGTTTTTCGTTTAACCTATCCCCCCTCCCTTTTTTCTATATTCTCACCCCCTCTATTCTTTTCCCTCCCCGCACGCCCGCCGGGTGTGCGGGGAAGGCGGGCAGCGCACTTACGACTCTCGAGTTGCAAGGGTCCATGGATAGCGGATGTCACCGTTGACCCGTCTGTTCGTCTGTCCCCATATAATATAAAAAAATATATAGACAGGCGTGAATGTGTTCACATATGTATTTGTAACATTTACTCAAATGCTGGACCTATATGCATAATTTCCTCTTCTGCAAATCTTGTTCTATTTTTATGATATATATAGGTATATATGTACATATATGATTTTCCTGTTCTTTGACTGTATTTATGAAAATGAGAATATTACAAGATATTAACACAATGCCATTTAATGGCATCACTCTACTATAAATATACTATATCTCACAATGCTGCTATCATATGACCAGATTTAAGAAGTAAATACTAAGACCATATTTAGCTACCAATTTTTTTCTCTGATATACAATAATGTTATCTCTCTCTCTCTCTCCTGTTTGTAAATTAATTTAATGCATTTTGAGGGTGCAAACTAAATCAATTCCAGTAGCATTTATGTGACCCTGACCTGCTCTAACTATTGCTGATGTTCATATCCATAAACAATATCTCTTTCCTTCTATTCTTCATCATTACAAGACATTACATGAGTGGGCCCACATTAAAAGTGGTCAAGTATGAGTCTTTATTGTTGTTTTAAGTCACAGGTGTGTGTGGGTATTAATTTTAAAGTTGTATTTTAACTATGGGGACTCAAGAGTGAAGTAACATGATTAAGGTATCTTGAGATAAAGCAATAAATAAATTAACTGCATTGTTGGCTTAGCGGTTTAAGTAGTTGTCTTGCTACCGTGCTGCCGTGCCTAGTGTTGTGTGTTCGATCCCCCAAAATACTTTATGTTATATTCTTCTGAGTCTGGGTGTTCTTTGTGTCTGTTGTTTGAATGTTTGTAAAGTCCCCTGCGACACATGATATAATCCTAGAGCAGTTGTCTATAAAAAAAAAAACAACAACCAGTTACCTAAAACCTACTTATAATATAAACAGTACTATATACCTATAATCTACATCATGCCAGGGCAATTGGTCTAGTGGCTACAGACTGACTGCTTAGTCAGAGGTCATAGGTTTCATTGCCACACTGATAAAATTTTTGTGATCCACAAATTGTTTTCCTGAATCTCAGGGTTCTTTGTGTCCGTTTTTGTCCATTTGTCTGCACAACACAAAAAGAGTTCCTAGAGACGTTGTCTATTAAAAAAAAATTACTGTAAAAAAATATTTTAAGGCTTTTAGCTGAAATGTACTAAACTCAACTACACGTAATTGTAGGATATGAACAAATTATGTTTTGCGCCTAGACAGTAAAAGACAGTCTCTGAATATAAATAGAACACATCACAATAGAGCATTGCAACCTGCACAAACTCTTTTTTATTGGATTTTAGGGGCAAGCAAGCAGACAGGTCGCCTGATGGTAAGTGACAACTGCCGCCCATTGACACCCACAACTTCAGTCTTATGCTTATACATGTCTTATGATATTACTTCTAGCCTTCCCTGCAGTTTCACTTGCATTTATGCTCTGCACAATGTTTTAGCCCATGTTCCTCAATAAATACTTTATTCAATACAAAAAGAATAATTCAATCTCCCGCTGATCATTCCAGACATTAGCATGTATAAAAAAATACCTTTTTCTTTTCCCCCTTTTATAAAATTTGTGTTCTATATCATGCACTGTGCAAAACTTTGAATCTATGACATACAAGTTGACATCTATTCATTAATTAAATAGAAACAAATCTGTGGAGCATATTCTGTAAGTATTTAAATGATTTAAATAGTTATTAATAATATATAGTAATACAATAACTTTGACGTTTTTGTCACATGCTGTATATAAATTATTTAGTTTTTCGAAACGCTAAATAAGATTTATTAATTTTAGTTGTTTAATGTGAAACGCGTTGCTAGTAAACCAAATACCAATCATTTTAATATAAATTAGGAAATATCCTTCAACTTAGAACTTTAACAAGGAAGTAAACATTTCAAAATAACAATACAATACGCACAATATTGCGAATAGCAGTACTTCTTGACACTTCAAAAATACAATTCACATACTTACGAAGAAAATTAGTTCTTATATTTAAGGGTACGGGATACGACACAAGGAAACAAAAGAGAATTCATGATATTTCAAGTATCGCCCACACAGTGTAAATACTTTAGTCATAACATAATAAATCGAATTTTTTTTCCTAGCAATGGCTACGTAATTTGTCGGCAGAACTCACCTTTAGTATTCGGTCCCTCCATTTCATTTCAAAAAAGTAAGTATATTGATAAAATTCAGTGATAAATAGCAATAACTTACATGCCTTATAATTTATAACTTGAGAATGACGTAAAAATATAGACTTGAATGACACATTGTATCAGTGTTGCTATTCATCTAACATTAAATATTTAATATTGCTCCTTAAAAAATGAAACAAAATTCTAATTAGAAATTATTTATTTCAACGTAAGTGTAAAATTTCTGTCTTATGATTTACTTATTTTCTTGATAACTTTTTTTTTGAACTGATTAACCTTGACCTTGACCTTAACTTTAACTTGGAGGTGTTTAAGAAGCTGAGATAGGTCTTCATCACTATCTTCTTCAGTGCTGCTACTATCTTCTTCAGTGCTGCTACTATCTTCTTCATTGCTATCGTCTTCCTCGGTGGTACTCTCTTCTTCGTCTTCTCCTCCCTCTTCACTTTCATCATCTGGTTGAGGCGGAAGTGTTGTTGGTTCATCATCTTCTTCTTTTAGATTTTCAAAATCAATGCCGGAAACTTCGGTGAACCATTTTTGGAAAGGGCCTGGACGGACGAAAGCTGAAAAAACATTAACAATGAGTCTTAAACTATAGAACTTACATAAGTAATAAACCTATACCCATAAATATAAATTCTTGTTTCAAAGTACAAAAAAAAATACCTGTGATGACTATAACACAAATGAGCAGGTCCAAAATTAGTTAGATCTTGTAAAAATGGGTAAATATCAATGTTAGTGATTAAATACCTGCAGGCATTCCGGAGTGGCATCCACCAAAAAGTGGAGACGTCACGAAGGAGGTAACACCGACAAGGAATTTTTCACCTTCAGCGTTGACATATACCAGTGGACCACCGCTGTCACCCTAGCGTTTAAGATTTTTTTTTTATATATGAAGTGATTGAGGTAGGAAACTGGCATATTATTGGATAATACATTTAATAAATAGAAAACAGTGTATAAAAATTGTTATCAAGACAAAGTAGCATGTGTGTTTATTAAGTCTTTTCTAATATGAACGCAATAATCACCAAATAGTGTCGTTAGAATGTTTCTATTCACCGAAGGTGAAAATAGTTACCTGACACGTAGACTGCGATGTGACGTTGTACCATTGTGCGCAAATAGTATTATTAGTGACGTAAGTTGAGGTAAATGTAAGTTCGCAAAATGGATTGCTTATACCCCGGAGATATACCCATCTGAGCACCTCGGGTTGCGAACCTGAAATTAATACGTTTTTATTCGTCTAGTAGGTACATTGGTTCCCGACTGGAGCGGTACCGCCCCATAGTGGACACTGACTGTGGCGTTATGACAGTCAATCGAGCGGTCACGGCTTACCTACTTAATTAGAAATTGAATATAATAAAATACTTTGAAAAAACCTCTGCCCTGCTACGGCAATGACGGGGAGTCACAAGGGATTCATGGCGCATATAAACCGAGCAGTACCAAATGTTCGCGCTATACATTTTGTTATTCATCGTCAGCGAGAATACCAGCGTTGTAGAGCGATCTACGACAATACCTGGCGCAGGTAACTTATGTGGTCTTCAATACCGATTGTTAAGTATGAAATAACTATTCTAAATCTAGCACTGGTTTACTGAGATGTTCTGTTGGACCTGTCCTTACGATTCACAATTGAATAAAAATCTTCTACACCACTAGGAAATTAAGGAACTATATTCATTTTACCAACTGTTACTAATGTTTTAGTAGATTGGTTACGTTTTTATACCGTATAACATGACCCTAATCAAATCTCGCTACTCACCGCTGGTCCAAGTCTGGCCGTGCCCACTAGCTTGCAATACTTCTTCTGTGTAGTCTTTGAAAGCATCTTGTGAAGATTGAACTCGGATTGGTTGGAGATTTCCTGAACAGAAAACAAATTTTTACACATTTTATTTATAAATACACTTAATATTGTACTTATATACAGAGTAAGTCCTGTACCGAGAATAAAAAGAATCCCATTAAAACAAAAAAATTGTGTGAAACACTCGTAATTGCCCCAAGGCTGGGTGTTCTCTCTGTGTGTTGCTTGTATGTTTGCAAAGTCCCCCGTGACACAAAAGTAATTTCTGGTGCGGGAGATGTCTCTAAAAAAATAATAAGTACTCACTTGAGTAAGTAACTGGGCGCTGTAGCTTGATGAGGCCGATATCATTCGGCTGTACGAGAGCAGGCTGTGAGCTATCGTATGAAGGATAATTCCAATACTGAGTCGTTTCAAAGATGTATTCTGGTCTTGTGAGGGAGATCAAGCCCGCACGGACTACGAGGGTGACACGCCTAACGTAAATAAAACTTACATGTTAATAAAAAAGGAATGTTAAAATACTAGGTATACATATTGCCTTAAATGCTTCTTGATAACACCAGTGTCTAACAAGCTATCCTTTACCGTCAAGGCGTGAGGGCTTCGACACATAACTAAAATCAGGGCTCTTCTCGAGGTGGAACAAAAAAAGAGAATTGAAGAAGAGATAGGTTTGATAAAAGAAAAAGAATTGCTTAACATTTTCTATACTAACACTTACACACATACTTCGGTACAGGTTCGGACCCTTCGGTTCAGAACTGCAACTTCAAATTACAGTATAAGTAATCACTATGCAATCTCTTTCTATCCTTCTTGTCCCTTTCGATATACTATGAATTTTGTCATAATAATTTCTAAAATGCCTGGTTGACAGCAAAAAAAGGGCCATGCCCTTTATTACGTTACTGGGACTCATTTTTTATTGTTTAAATTGCCAAATGTGGGTGTTAATGCATCTCTGTCTATCCTTTCGGGATACTGGCGTAAGCATATTTATGTATGTATATTAAATGATAACTTACGAAGCGGTACAATGCGCGGCGGTGATCAGCCACTCGCGGTGCACAACGGAGGCTCCACAGCTACTGACGCCTCCAACGGCGTTAACCATGCGAAGGTTTGCATGATGCGGATGTTGACCTAGTACAGCCTCCCATCCAGAGACTATACGTGAATCCAGTGAAGTCTTTGACAGTGCCGATTCTAGTAAAAGATGATTTATTTATAAGAATTGTTATTGCATGCATTTAAGTATATCGGGGCATTTAGGCTGCAATCAGCTGCGATATGACCAGACTTGGATTGGACCAGGATTGGATGGGTCATCACTAATAAAAAAACAGAGAGGACTAATTTATTTTAAATAATGACGTAAATATATTAGTCGTGCTGCCTTAAACATTTCAAGAAAGTTTTTTGTTCAATCGTTATGAAATTTTTCTCTACATACCTTCTTTGATTACATCCTCAATGAACTTCGGTTCAATATGTTCAGATGGTACCTGTAAGGGAAGGGAATGAGTTCAGATTAATAAATAACAACACTTAAACCGAATACATAACTCGCTTTTCGAAAAAAAATTATGCTGCCCATTATGAGATTCCTCTCAAATATAAGGTGAATAAGATTGATAGTAAGAACACAATATTTTGATCTGGCATTAGCTAAAGGTCACTTATCTTTTAAAGAACAAGTAACATTTATAAAAATAGTTAATACCTATATAGCTCATCAGCATTAAATACTGTTTTCGGCTGGTTATATCTTCATTATTTACTATTTACCAGAAAGTAATATAATATTTAAAAATGTATCACCGGCAAATAAGGCATACTTTCTAGACAATGCTGAAGCTAGAGAGGTTGCCAATACAAAAAAAAAAGAACTCCAACAACATTTAGCGCCATTTCAGTTACGATTTCTTAACCTTAATGATAAAATTAGAATTAGTGTGAATGAAGTTGATTTTAAAAGTAGATCAGCTTCAAGAAAAATATGACAAATCATAAAACGTACAATTTAAAGAATCATTAATAACGTAATAATAATCATGCTCTAACTCCTAACCGTTAAGGAGCTGTAACACCATCAGCTCAGCAACACAAGACGCAAACATCTCTTTATAGCTTTAGAAAGTAAGTACCTATATGAAAAAGAAACTGTTAGCGACTATAAAATTTGAAGTTTTCCTTCGATTGCCCAGGGATCCCATCATTAAATACTGACTTGATTATAATCGGATCACCGCAGGAGAATAACATCTTTCAAACAAAAAGAAATACCTGTCTACCAGTTTTCGTAGACAATTTGCGGAAAAATCGATTAACATTCATAAAATTAAAGATTCATACTGTCGAACATGGAACCTCCCAATTTTTTAAGTTGTTTGAAAATACGAACGAGGTGAGGTGAGAGGTGATTACAATTTCCCAAAGAAAAATACTTACACAAAGAACAGCGACGGCAAGTAACAAGAAAGAAGCTTTCAGCAACATCTTAGCTGCCTTACTGATTGCGGTCGAATTGTTGGCTACGAGGTGTACTTTTAAATCTATGATTAATACTGCAATCGGTGTTCAGATCGAAGATGACTGTCTGGATAAGATATTTAATTTAGATTAGATATAAATATAAATTTTCCGGCAAAAACCTCAGGTGTTTATCTCTGTGATCAAAACTTTAATTTAACTAATTAATTTTTTTTTGATGAAGTTTCAGCACGTGGCTTCCCCTTCCAAGTTTGTGTAGTTATTACTGATAGTCCTTAATGAAAGTATAGAAATTTATATGTCGCCTGCCGGAAAGGGTATTTCGGAATTATGTTTGGGGTTGGCGCCTTATGTGTCTTCGTCGGTCCATTCGACTCTATCATTAGTAATTTCACTGCATGTGAATAATTTATCATTTGCATATATTATCAGGTGAAGTAGTACACAAACCTCTCCTATGTAACGCGGAACACCACCCGAAATTACTTTAAAAACACTTTGAAATTGATTTCAGCCAAATTATCTGATTTCTGATTCGAGAATATTTTTTTCTTTTCTCTAAGAATATTTGCCACAAGAGCTCTTCACCGTTCGACAATTTACTCCATCATATTTGAGATAGAGAAGACTTACGAGAAGTTGAAATAAAAAAAAAAAATCGGAAGGAATAGATTAGAAATTGACCAGGAAATGGAGCTAAAAATATACTACTAACCATATCTAAAATTCTTGTTTAAATTATAAAATTTATAGTTATAAATTAAAATCAAATAATAATTAAGATTATAATTTAAATAAGGCAGACATATCATTATGTATTTACGTACATACACACATACATATTACTTACGCCTATAGCCACAAAGGTTGGTAGAGGCGTTACAAACAACCACCTTTTGCCAAAAATAATATATAAGTCTCACTGATGTAATAGGGGCAAGCTTATTGCCATCATTCGGGCACTGTATAACTGTATATTAACTCTCCCTCCCTTAATAGCTTTTACAACACCCGAGATCCACAAGCAACTTTTTTTTTAATTTTCATAAAAACATTATTTTTAACTAAGAAAGGAGGATTATGTTTTTCGAACGAACATACGTTTGATGTATCTGTCACCTGTACCTACGTAACTACGTAAGTTTTAACCTATTTTTTTTTTGTAATTATATTTGTTACTAAATGATTTGTATCGACATGATATATGCGATATCCACGTTATCGGTTGGAAACGGAACGCAAACAAATTGTTTTATCAAAATAAATCGTGAACACCCAAACGCCAAATTCTAAAGAAAATTATTTTAGCATCTTTTGACCAATGAATTAAAATTATTTAAACAAGCAGGAATTAATTCTATTGTTAATTATACGCACGCTTATACCTCCGAAGGGCTAGGCAGAGGCGTAAATAACGCCAATATTCAGATAATAATCGATAATAGGGGGGAGCCTATTGCGGCCAACTCACTGTTTGGGAATAAAATAGGCAAAATTGGGAACATATTAAAGGAAAGGAACATAGGAAAGGGAGTCCACCCTTTAGGAGGGAAGGAAAGAAGTAGTGCTTGTACAGATGGATTGGGGCGTGTAAACATGAACTCATACCGATCGATGTCAGGAATTCTAATCCCTCTAACTGAAATTTCATTTAAAACATTATTATACAATAACAAGCCTAGATACTTAATAGTGTACAGAGGGTGTCTCATAAGTAATGTCGGGTTTCATAACTAAAAATTTACTACGCCTCATTTTATACATGTCGCAACTTGTTAAGATATTCTCTAGTCCTGTGGAGAGTGCAATTGATTCACTTTAATTTAATCGTACTGTCTTTGTTTATTGACGTCGTAGGTCGTTTTGATACTAAAAAGTATGGAGTGTGATAAATATGAAATTCGTGTACTGTTAAGACATTATTGGAAACAAAAGTTCAAAGCAGCCGCGGCAGCAAGGAAAATATGTGAAATTGAATGGGAAGTCATGGTTAATGAGCGAACGGCACAGCGTTGGTTTAATCGTTTTAACAGTGGAGATTTGACACTTGAAGATCGATCGCGTTCTGGTCGTCCACCTGTGTGGGATGTTGAGGCTACAAAGGAAGCAGTAGAAAACCAACCCAGTACCAGCACTCGTCGATTATCGGACTCGTTGGGACCTTCTAAAGACACTATACATCGCCACTTAAAATCATTAGATAAGACTTATAAAAGTTGTCGTATAGTGCCCCATGAATTAGACGAGATTCAGGCGAAACGTCGAGTAGAGGTGTGTAAACAGCTCCTTGCTCTGCCGAAAGGTGATCGTTTTATTAAACTCCTACCACATCCAGCATTTAGTACAGACCTTGCACCATCTGATTACTATTTATTCAGATCCATGGCGAAGTTCCTGCGTGGAAAAAAAATCGAGTCAAGAGAAGATGTTGAAAATGCAGTGCCGCAATTCTTTGCATCTAAGCCCAAGGAATGGTTTTACCAAGGACTCAAAGAGCTGGTTGAACGTTGGGTTAGGACTTTAGAATACGATGGGCTATACTTTGAATACTAAGGTTTTCTTTTTGTATGATTAATTATTAATCAAAGTGAATATTAAAAACCGACATTATTTATGAGACACCCTCTGTATTTACGCCTTAAACATTTATTTGTGAAAGTATCTTTGCTAATATCTAAAAGATATCGGTCGTTTAAATGTCAATAAAATAATGATTAATAAATATAGTATAAGTAGGCTTAACATTGAGCATCACGTAATGAAGTGGGAAATTAGATTAAGGACGCTATCTCGATTCAGTTACTTGTTATTATATAAATGATATCTTAAATCAGTATATTGCCGCTGATTAGTTATAAACATGATATGATCACTAAAACCGACGACGTCATCAGGAAAATATCAATAAATATAAATTTTAAATTCAGTGATTTGTTTTCTTAGATTAGATTGCGTTACGCAGGACATTGTTGATTGGACGTTTCAATTTATTATGAACAATTTTTCATTGATTTTATAGTGTCCATATTGTATACGTTACGATTCAGTTTAAACCATTGTATTTGATATTCATGCTTTTACTATTGTACTGTGCTTTGTGCATTTATAGTAAACTATAGAAACAAATCTTCACAGGAGAGTATGTGACTCCAACCTTTGGGCCTCCAGGGAGCAGTTAAATTATTTTTGTTGGCCAGGCCGGAGGTAATTTTATTTTTAACCACTGCGCCGGGGACAAAGAGAAAAATAAGCTTTAGATTATTTTATAACCAGTGCCTCGGTCGTCTAACGGTTAGCGCATGCGATTGCCGATCAAAAGGCCTCAGGTTCAATTCCTGGGTCGGGGCAAAAAGTGTTATTAGGTTTTTCTAATAGGAAATTCTCAGTCATTGCACAAATAAACTTGAAAATTGTAATAATTCATAGGGTAGTAAATAAATAAAACAACTATTTATTACATGATACATATAATATAAAACAGTCATTGCTACAATGTATCACATTTATTGGGTACCGTCACATTGACATGAGGCTGTTTAGGTACGGACAACTTGAAACGGGCGGGCGTTTACAAAACATATTATGCGACGTTGCTAAGAACGCATTCACAACATCGGGTTCGACTAAAATTATGTGGTACTATTTTTTTATTTTAATTAATTTAGTATTAGTTTGGGAATAGGTTCGTCAAAAGAAATAAAGGAACCCTAATAGAGTTACATTATTGTCTGGGTAGACCTTTTTCTCAGGTAAGGGAACGTACCCATACTACGTGACCCATTTTCACAATTTTTTAACCCCAAAGGGTGACCACTGGTAGCATTTGGTAAGACCCCCGTCTCGAGTTCAAAATCATCAAAAGCTTATGTCTGGCGGTGAAGTTCTGAGTCAAGAAAGGGATCATTAACGAACATAAAATATTAAAAAAAAAACGAACAAAAATATTCTATACTCGATTACCGAGATTGGACTCATACATAAAAAAATGGTAGGGGCCCCTCGTCGACCAGTTTTTTTAAACTTGACACGAACCTATTTGTAGGAAACTAAATATTGTAATAATAATTATATTGTCAATATACTACTTTGAGTACCTACTTAATGACCATTAAATATGTGATAATATAAACACCCAAAGATAAAGTTTATTTACAAAATGATGCTTTTAACAACGTCAAGTTATTGGCAATTTACAAAAGTGTTACAACTTAAAATTACAAGTATTAGTTCAACATCTATATTATTTTTAAATCACAATAAAAATGTGATTTCATTTTACATAAAATTGAAATTTTTAGTTATATCAAATTTATTACAAAATATAAAAATTGAATAACAAAACACACTTATTAACCAACTAAAGGTCATAAAAGTCATCACGCACCTATTGCCAGCCTAAAAAATAAACTACTTTTATATTTATAACACTGGTAACATTCGTTCCATACACATTGTACATTTAATGTTCTCTGCTTTCGTAACCAAACTGTTTTGAAGAACGTGTAAACTTAATTATTATATGATGATTTAGCTGCAATATAGTCTTAAAAGCGAAAAGGCAACCTGTTGCACCAAGATAATGAATACATGTAATATAAAGTTCTAGTAATCAATTAATACATTTAAAAAAGTACTAAGAGGACAATACGTAATACTGCATATCAATGTAACAGTAACAGGTCACTTCCTTGAACACACATAAATCCACTATTGTAACTGTTTTAAAACTAGTTATGAAAGGAGATTGTTTTTAGTAATTGGTTATTAATGAAGTTTTTTTTCGGTTTTCACGATATGAGTAATAATATGAGATTATTTTTAATGCAAAAATGAACATTAAGATTTTTGATTTATACTTACTAATAAAATTAGGAAATTGTATCTCTTTTAGTAACTGGTTCTACTACTGAAAGACTTTGTAACTATAGTTTTAATAACCAGTTACGTATTACTAAGTAAAAATACCTTGGTCTATGGCGCAGACGTGGAGAAGTAGGCTGATTAAATAAATTGATGAAGTCTCTTTCGTAACTGGTTATTCAAGTTACGAAAGTGAACCAACACAAAAACAAAACACAACATTTACTTTTTTCACAGAAAATAGGCCAAGCTACCTATTTTATAGGCCCCCTTTAGGTACATAACACTAAGTGCAACAATTGTAATCTATGAAACCACATTATGTACTAGGAGACACTCATGTTTTTTTTTCTTTTAATATATTATATGAAAACTACTTTTACCTTACTACTGGGAAAACAAATCAAGTAAATGAAGACATATGTATGTACGTTAATAAACATTATTGACTTAGGTTTTGTAATTTCTGAGTAGTTAAAAAAATGCACTTTAAATGTTTCCAGGATCATACAATGCGTATTAATAAAATTCTATATAAGCTCATTTTTTAAATATACATAATATATTTTTTTCTAATATTAGTAATTCCCAACACACATTTATAAATATCCGACAGAAATTATGACTAAATCTAATAACACTGTAATTTACATTTATTTTCCTATAATATACAAGTAATAAATGCCCATAAAATTTATTAAAAGCTTTAATAAAATAATGCAATAAAAACAGCTCTATTAAAAAGTTAAGAGTTTATACAGACAGCCATGCTTTAAATGGTTATACAATAGAGTCACTTGATATTTTGGCATATCTCTCATCGTTGACTAGTGTGTAGCTATTAAACATTTACAAGCCACTTGTCGATTGGTTATTGCTATTACTGTAGGAGTATGAAAAGGACCAATCTAAGATTTTCCGAAAGACTCGTCACGACACGTCAGAAATTAAGAAGTAAATTATTGTTTATTATTTGTAGAAGGAAACAAAATATTACACGTTTTCTAGTTGACGGTGAGACACGTGCCTTACCAAAGACAAGACTATCAAGGATAATAGACAAAAATGCTCCATAGACAACGTTGGAACTAATCCCACAGTTGAGAATATTGGAATGAGTTTGGCAAGCGGGAAATCGATATAATGTTGGAAGATTTCAATTCACATCTACACACATGCAAAAATAAATAAATTAACAATATAACTAATTAAACAACAAATAAAAGCAGATCGCGCCATTCTTGTACGGAAATTTCTCCAGATAGAACAAATTCAACAATTTTGTAACAATGGTAATAAATAGCCTCTGTGTAAATATAGTAATATTTATATAAAGCTGACCTTTAAACTTAAACACTTTAAAGTCACTCTTCATATACGGAACGTTATAATCACTGAGAATATATATATATATATATATAATATAATATAATAGAATATATTCTCACATATTTTTAGCAGGCAGGTATGACCTTTTTAATTTATTTATACAGGCATTATCTGTATAATATAATAATATAATAATATAATATAATATATCTGTTGAATGCGAAAAATTTTAACATTTTAAGTAACTGACTAAAAACATTTTAAGTTTAGTTTTTGTGGATTTTCTCGAATAGCGGATTCAAAAAGATTTGGATGACCAAAAAGATGTTCGATTTAAAATCTTTCAAGTTGCGTTGTAGAATGTGTATTCTACATTCTACATATGTACATTAATGAGAAACGGAGGTCATAATAATAACTAAAAATTAAAACGGTCATAATCTTTAAACGGTTTTTTTTGCAACTGATCCATTTTCAAGGTCACGCTTTATAATTGGGTAACATTGTAACAACAGATTAATTTTTAACAATACCAATTTCACTTGGTAAGGCTCAACTGTCCTAGAAATGATACATTTTCGAAAAACTGTGCAAGGCAAAGTGTTAAATCAGCTGACCTGACTCATACTAAAGGTTCTTTATGGGCCAGGGCGGTGCCACAGTTTAGTGCCAAGCAGAAGTTTCTGTGACGATAACGACGGATGACGTCATAATTTGGTAATTCATATAATTACGCTACAAAATGTGCCTGTGCCTGATAAATCGTTTAAGTTTAATTAAAATAAACTGATTTACTAGACCGTCAATTTACGTATTTTTATGGTTCGATATTTACCACACTTACTTTACTTTGATTTAAATATTATATTAAATTATAGATCGTCCCAGTCACCACTCAAATCAAGCAAAAAATCAACACTGTAGTTTTAGAAATAATTCATAGAACACAGTAATAAACATCTTGATACCATAAAATATTAAGAATACTTTCGTCCGAATAGAACTATAAAAATAATAAAGGGTGTTGCCAAGTTGGATGTTTTTATTTTTTAATTAAGGGGAAAATTAATGGCGTCTAGATTTTTAAGAAAACGTTTAATGGAGGGTTTTTTTAGAGGAATAATTTCTTAGTTTTCTGGCATTCATAAAATAAAAAAATCACAAGAATTACGGGAGGTCATCGTTCCATATGTATAGAGGTGGTTGGTTTCTATACTGGGATTAACCTTTTGACCGACCGCCACAGTCACCATGACAAATCAAAATGTGTCCAGCACGCCACGGCCACGTCCCGACTACATGACAAACTATATAAAAAAGTAATGTTTTTCTTATTTGTGTTGTTAATTAAGTAGCTATATATAGATATAGGATATGATTACAGTAACAAATACTACTTTTAAGATTTCAAGAACAAAGTACTCTATAAACCACTGTCGCTGTAGTGAAGTTAACATTCAATGCAACACTAAAATCAATATCGACAGAAACGTAAGTAACCTTTAAATTGCTTTTAATTATGCTATATTAAATATATAATTTTTTAATATTGAACTTTTATGATTCGTTATAGCGTATAAAAATATAATACCAAACTGCGCTCATAAAAAGTCAGCTTCAGTTGATCATCGATAAATCGTAATTACTGAATGCCCATCTCCACTGTCACGTTATCTGTGCCTTGAACGTCACAGTCATACACTCATGACAATCTCACTACATCACAAGCGGAACATTTTTAAATATAGCTGTTTCTCTCCTATTATTAAATATTAATAATAACAATGGATCACATTAATATGTGAACTTAAGAGTTATTAAATATGTACACAGCAAGGAGTAAATTTAATGGGTAGGCCATGCGAACATTATTAACATTGTATAGAGAGAAATCAAGGGTCATTCCTTTTGTCACCCGCTATTTCAAGCTATTCCAATTGAGGACAACACGACAAGAAATTTCAATTGTCACCGCTTTTAGGATAACAGGAAAAAATCCTATTAGCTGCTGGCAGTAAATGAACACTTAAACATTATTATAATTATTTTAGAGAAATTTAATCAACCACTAAATACATAACATGGTTTACACTGTCTTTAAAGTACCAAACAATAAGTAGCAAACACCTACTATTATTTCGATATTTTTAATAAACGAACGAAACGCGTAATTTAAAAAAGTGCTAGCCACGCCGCTGTCATCATATGGTGACAACGGCGTAGCAGATTATGTCTGTAGTGCTGTTACGGGATGGGCTTGATTTGATCGATAATTGTACTAATTTGTAGTTTTTAATTATAAAAAAACGAAATAAGGCACTGAATGCTGTGAATTATATTTCAAAGGACAGACGGGGAGAATGTTGAATTCTTTTATCATAATGTGGTATATTGGTGGATTTCTACAAATATAAATAAGTCCGTGTGCTTTATATTAAAGGATGAAATCGTAGCTTGGCGCTGCTTTTGCTTTTTGGACGTGGTGGTCAAAATGTTAAAACTTGTTTGTGCGTTTTATGATGTATAACACATAACTAGTACTAACACACTAAAACGTCATTTAGTTTTTAATTGTTTCTCTCAAAGTTAACTTATATATGTACATACCAAAAACAAAAATTATTTCAATTTGTGCCATCAGAAGCCGTCACAATTTTTATATATATAACTTTTGGGAAAAGTGCAAGACATATTATCCCGCACTCTAATCCATTTAAAAAAAGTTATGTTAATTAATTTAATAAAACGTCAATTTATATTATATATAAATAACTAGAGCCCATGAAAGTTCAATGTTAGTCTGGATTAGTATTTCAATGATTATGCAGAATGAATTTTTCTAGCGGCATTGAAACTAAAGAGATATTGTTTCTTTAGTAGGAAACATATAACATTAACAAATAAATTTGCCTACAAATATTTACAGATTGATACAACATGTGACTATTCCAAGCAGTAATAACTCTTTGGCGAAATAGCCTTAAATGTCATGTGTAAGCAATCCAAAAGCATGTAATATATTATTATTGAGGTGTAAGAATCAGCCATAAACAGTGAAATATGTTCATTACTTTTGCACACTATTTCAATTTTGTAAAAGAAATTGCAGGAAAAACTAAATTGAATAATTGCAATTATTCAGAAACCAACAAATTAGCAGCATTTTTGAAATAAAATGTTTGTACACTGGAACACCAAAAAATTGTTGACATTATAAATTAGTAACAGTTTTTATACAATATTGTTAGAAATTAATAAATTATTGTTATTCAATATTGCAGTTACTTGTATGTTTATAAAGTTCCCTGCGACAAAGGAATCAGTCCTACTGCAGGAGTTGGCTTTTTTAAAGAATAGAAGAATGTTACAATGCGTACAATTACAATTGATGTTGTTGTAAAATCTATAATTTACAAGGCATGTTTTGAAAAAGAGACTTTAAAAGTGAATAGAGGAAGCGGGAGTCATTTCGTTAAGGCGTAGTTAAGAGATGAGAGTTATTGGTAATAAGTTATTTTAAGCATTCCATTAAGTATAATAGATATTCGTCAATAATGCATTTGGAATATACTGTATGTCTGCTCTGCCCCAAAATTAGCACCTTAAACCAGTAATATTAGACTTCAGATTATTTGTAGTTGGGTTATAAGTATTGAATAATAATTACATTAGTAAACTCAAGTTTTTTCTTTTTATTGAACTATGTATTTAAAAAAAATATCACAGTAAGAGAAACTTGAACTCTTGGCTGAGTAAAAATATAATTATAAATCACTAAAATCCGTCTATATCTCTTTTGGGCACAGTTTTAGAAAAGTTTTATAAATTTATAAAATGAAAATGGTAATGACGTGGGATAAAATGCATACTGTATTAAAGGTTCAAAAATACTACTCTAAGCAACTTCAACTAGTAAACTCAGTTAATTAGTACTTTTGAATTGTCGGAAATAGGAGTCAGTCGTGAAGTTAGATACTTCAAATTACATGAAGGCATTTTCACAGAGTCAGCTATAATACACAAATTTGTTAATAGCGCCATCAGTTACTTATTAGTATTATTGTTAAATGCAGACAGTGACTCTAAATTAACATATCATTGAAAAAAACAGTATAAAATTGTTATTAATAAATAAATATAAAAATAATATCAAAGGTTTATATCTATTATGTGTTAGGTTATTATAAAATTATAAGTTTAATAAGATGGGACGACAATCTGTGACTGTTCTATTTTGTATGTATTATTTATCTACTGAACTATTTATTAGAGGCACATCCGAGTTGAAAATTTTATCTAAATTTTTTATTAAGAAATCGCGTTTGATAAGTAAAAAAATATTAGTTGGTGATAAATAAGTTATGTACATATATAATTTTGAATGAGACTTCTTGTTAATCGATTATTCTTTCTACTCTAGTAAGTATAGTAATAGTGGAAACGTCGACGATCGGAAATATGGACCGAGGAGAAATATTCGAGAATATAGATTAGAGCTACAGGAAGGCTGAATCATTATACTTAACAAAAAACAATGAGCAACCTCAACGACTAGTCTACTGGTCACATCGACTAGCTAGAACATCAGCATGGTCGAAGCCACAAATAGATGAGGAATACTTTAGCTATACAAATAGGCATCACCTCCAGTACAGACCGGTGTTGTTGGTACGTGCACGTTGCCACTATATGCGTGCACGTCGCGCACGTCGTGCACGTGCGCGTGTGGCGCGCGCGCGACATCAGCTACGCTTGCGCACGTCACCCACAGCCCCTTCCACCCCCTCTACTGGCTCAGGCTTCGTGCTCGCACCACTCTTCACCGATGAATTGCCGGCGCTCTTCCCTCCCACTAGCATCTTAAGCGCTCCAGACGACATGAGGTAGAACCAGTACAGCTGGGGTAGAAGAAGGATGCAGATTGATATCTTGCAACCGGTCGGTAGGGAGTTTATTGCCTGTAACACCAACATCGTACCGTATAATAAGTGTCGTATAGTCTTATAATACTCAGTCTATTGTAGTAGGTTTAATTCCTATAATACAAAGGAAAAAAAGCAGCAAAGTTTTTATGTTGGTAAGCTAATACAACAAATAAGGAATATGAATCAGTTATAACGCATTATATTCATAACTATTCTTTACCATGTAACGATTTACGACTGCCACCAAGTTTTTCTTTTCAATTACTTTATAGCACCTTTGGATTGTTTTACTATTTCTAAGGAAAAGGAGCAGACTTGACACCTTTGTATCAATTGTTAAAAACTTAACTGTTATATATGTGATATATGTTATATATGTGACATATAATGATCTTGAAGACGTTAATATTTTAATATATTATACTTTTCTGATATAAATATAGATTTATTAAAGTGTCACCACCCTATTCATAGGAATAGGGTGGTGACACTTTAATAAGCTTCTAAGAGATTTAACTTCTTTTTTCCTGGTTATTACTTATCTCATTTTAATAGCCTAATTTTAATTTACTTTTAGCAAAATAACAATAGCACATGACAAAATAGTGTTGTATTATATACTGTGTTGTACACGTCTGTCGTGAATAGTGTATCTATCTGGATATTTAAAAGAGTGGCCATGAGTTTGTTTGCCCGATTTCAACTCGTAAGGCTCAACCATTTTGAAACGGACGGTATTAGACCAACACGGGAGGTTCACGGGGATATCTTACTAAAGCTGTTCCTGGATTCCTCCTATTTAAGAGTGGTTACACACCGTACCGTTCAGTAACACGGTACATCGGTAACACACCGTGTGGTTTTACGTGCAACTTTTTAAATATATTATATTATAGGGGAACAGACAACCGCCGTCTATGGACAAATGCAACTTAATGAGTCGTAAATGCGCTGCCCGCCTTTGGGGTGATGCGAGTGGGGGAAGACGGAGAAGGGGATGAAGGAGATAGGAAGAGGAGAGGGATGATGAGGGGAGGGGATGTTGGACTGAAACCGCACTAATTTCACAGTCGTTTTTCTATGACACCATGGTATTGCAGGCATTGCATTAAATCTCAAATATAAAACATTTATCTGGGGTAGAATACTATTTATTAATATTTATAATCTTCTTTAATTTGTTTTTTTTTTAATCTATATATCGTACATAGAAATAGTCTTCCCTGGCATTGATACAAAACATTCCTTGTTCCTTTTTGAGTTCATAGTTCTAATGCTAGATCATACATTTGCACAATGCTGAAAGAAACGTCTTATAGCATGTAACGCCATCTAGTGGAAACGAGCTATACTACTTGAAACCAATTGATCTTGGATCACGATATACAAGTAGGTGAATTACCGTTAAATTCAATTTCTATATAAAAAAACGTTATATATTGTGTGCAACTGACATTTTTACATAACCAGCAATAGATCAATTAGGAATTACACTCACCTCTAAATAAGGAAGGCCAAGCACTCTACTATACAGGAGGCAAACATACGGCAAGCTGATGACTCGACACACGAAGAAGGTGAGCAGCATCATTACGCCGTTGACCAGGTATGCCCTGGATGCCTTCAGTTTCATCCTCGACAGAATCCCGCGGAGGGACACGAAAGGTGTTGATAGCTCCATGAGGTACACGAAACCGAAGGTGCAATCACCCAGGTCACCGCGAAGGTACTGTCAAACGAAATAAAACAAGATTGTATATTTCTTGTATACCACGTCGGTGGCAAACAAGCGTAAGACCCGCCTGATGAAAATGAAACTTATTTTATCTATCTAATGACTTACCACAATGACCAAAAAGCCGAATCCTCCTATAAACAAATGGTGCATCAGTATGACAGGCTCATGCTTGCAGTAAGAGAAGAATGATATGCCACTCTTCTTGACTACAGCCCCGTCTCCTGATGACAAAGCTGATGAGCCGTTCTTGGATGGCCGGCGTTTTGTGTCAGTGTTTGCAGTCATTTGGAGGTGTACCTAGAACGGTGAAAAAAGAAATTGAAAAATATACCTTCACAACTAAACCTGTGACAAGATGGCTATAAAATTTAAACAAGTAATATTATATATATATATAAAACCCGACTGTATTACATTAAAATTATGCTCTATACCAATCCCAATATGAAGAGGATTCAGAGGTATCAATATTTCAAGGTATCACAATCTCACATCACGAAATCACCTCACGAAATCTTTCAAACCGTCTAATATCCAGGCCCTAACAAAGGAACATAGATAATATATGTATACAAATCAACAGTACGCACGCATTACACATAAAATTAAGTAGGCTAGAAAACAGACAGAAGAAACACTTACACATACACTTTAAAAAATCATTGTTACTATAAAATAAATTGTTTTTTTATAAAGAAATGTATCACTATTCAAGGGCAAGGGCAAGCAATTCAATATTTTGTTATTAGGTTTCATTCGAGTCACTGCAATAGAGACTTGGGTCGTTACACTGCTTAATTTTAGTAGGTTCGATACCGTCATATCATTTCACTATTCGTTCAACCCACTGAATTCCTTCCAAACGCCCAAAACAAAGAATGTATCACTTGGAAATATGAAAACCAAAAACTAGAAGTGGTAACTTCTCGAAATGAGTTTCATTCTTACCATATACATGCTCCATATATCATAAAAGAAGTATGCAGCCCCGAACCACGCGTAAGCCTCCGACATACAGTGCTTAGTGCGGATGAAGTCCCTGGTACATGACCACAGGCAGACTATGGCTCCGGTGATGCAGGATAGCGCTGCTTGAATAGCGCTCACGAATCTGGAAATTTGAAAGGGAAATCTTAATGTATAGGTGTAACAGGGGGTGAGAGTGATGTGAACGAGGAATTTTATAATGAATAGAAAAATCTTTAGTGTATTAAAAAAGGAAGGGAAATCAATAAAAGAAAAGAAATATTGTTTAAATGGATGTACTGGGGAGTGTAAGTCTTAGTTAGGTCAAGGTCGCATTCCTCTACACCTTGAATACCAGTTGTCAAGTAACGCTTGCGTTGCATTTGCCGGAAATTAGTGAGGTTTCCGGAGGCCCAGCTCCCCCTTTCCCCTCCTCTCATCTCCCTTCTACTCTTTCCCATCTCCACAACCTCCCACTCTTCTTTCTCATCCATCATCACCCGCGCACCTACGACTCTTGAGTTGAAGGTGTCCATGGACGGCGGTTTGCATTTACCATCAGGTGAGCCGTCTGTTCGTCTGTCCCCCTAAAGTAAAAAAAAACTAGAACTACCTTAATGTGAGGAAGCGGTAACCCTAACCTGACTTAAAAAATTAACTACTTACACTTTAAAACAAAAATGCTTTTTTTTTTTTTTTATGCGATAACGAAACGGGGGCAAACGAGCAGACGGGTCACCTGATGGTAAGTGACTACCGCCGCCCATGGACACCCGCAAATCAAGAGTCACAAGTGCGTTGCCGGCCTTTTAGGTAGAGGTACGCTCTCTTCTTGAAGGTTTGAAGGTCGTATCGGTTCGGAAATACGGCAGGCGACAATTTGTTCCATAAGCTGGTTATGCGAGGCAAAAAGCTTCTGGAGAAGCGCACAGTGGTGGAGTGCCAATCGTCCAGGTGATGGGGATGGATATTTTGTCGCGTAGGACGATGGCGGAAACCAGCAGCCGGTATCTCTCTCCGTTAAATGCGGTCAAGAGGGAGAAGTTGGTACTGGGGTGCACCTGCATAGAGATGAGAACAGTATTCCATGTGCGGCCGAACCTACGCCTTATAAAGTTGTAGGCGGTGGGCCGGAGTAAAATACTGTCTCGATCTGTTTAGCACACCAAGCTTCTTCGAGGCTAATATGGCCTTACTCTCTAAGTGACCGCGAAACTGGACTTCGCTTGATATATCGACGCCAAGGATTCCGATACTGGCTGATGCAGTTAGAGAAGTGCTCTCAAATTGAGGTGATACGACCAATGGCAACTTTTTAGCGGTGAACGCGCAAACCTGTGTCTTCTTGGGGTTAAACTGGACTAGGTTAAGTCGACCCCAATCTGAAACTTTTGATAAAGAAGTTTAGATTTCAGACACAAGTTTGGATCGGATTTCGATGACGTTTATCCGAGAAATGTTAGCGCGGCCGGTGTAAAGGGCATCACTCGTGCTAACGTCCGCATAGCAATGGATGCTGCTAATCTGCAGCATGTCGTTGATATGCAGAAGAAACAGCGTGGGTGATAGCACACAGCCTTGTGGGACACCAGAATTAACAGACTTGGAGTCGGAGCATGCACCGTCAACAACGACCTTGATGCTTCTGTCTGTAAGAAAACTGGTGAGCCAATTGCACAGTTTCTCGGGAAGCCCATAGGAAGGAAGCTTCGCAACTTTGTGCCAGACCCAATCGAAGGCCTTCGCCACGTCCAAACTAACGGCCAACGCTTCCCCCTTGGTCTCGATCGCCTGTGCCCACCGGTGAGTCAAGTATATGAGAAGATCACCAGCTGAACGACCCTGACGGAAGCCGTATTGTCGATCATTGAGGAGCTGGTGGTCTTCTAAGTACCGGAGGAGCTGGCAGTTAACAATGGATTCCATTATCTTGGAGAACAAGGAGGTGATGGCTATGGGTCTGTAGTTGGACGGATCCGAGCGATCTCCTTTTTTAGGGATTGGGTGCACTAGAGCTGTCTTCCATGAGTTCGGGACTACGCCAAGAGAGTAGGAAAGCCGATAAAGGCGCGTTAAAACCGGTGCTAACTCTGGAGCACACGTCTTCAGCACGATAGGAGAGATTCTATCGGGCCCACTCGACTTATGAACGTCGAGGGAAAGAAGCGCTTTACGCACTGCCCTTTGTGTAAACCGGACTTCCGGCATGCGGGTCTCGCACTGCGGTATGGTCGGCGGTGCGTTTCCCCCGTCGTCGAGGGTCGAGTTGGACGCAAAGAGTTTGCCCAGAAGATCGGCTTTTTCTTTAGCGTCGTGGGCCAACGAATTATCTCCTATGCGCACAGGTGGAAGGGATGGCTTACAAAAGTTCCCCTGGACAGCTTTGGCAAGAGACCAGAATGCACGAGTTCCGGAGGGGAGACTCACTAGTCTCTCGCCAATTCTGCCGATGTGAGCCGACTTCGCCCCAGCAATTACTCTTTTGAGGGACCTGGAGGCAAAGTTAAATTGCTTCTTTAATGTGCTGGTCTTTACATCCCGTGCTGTCGCTGCATTAGCCCATGCTTGGTAACATTCCTGCTTTCGGCGGGACGCCGCTTTGCAGGTTCGACCAAACCAAGGCTGGGACTTGCCACCTGTGGCAATCAGGGAGAATGGAATGAAAAGTTCCATACCCTGAAGCACAACATCCGCGACAGAGTCAGCAACGACATTGGGATCATCCGGCGAGAAGCAAACCTGCCTCCATGGGTAGGATACAAAGAATGTTCTCATTCCATCGCAGTCTGCTGACCTATAGTCCAAATATAATTCGCACAGACACAGAGATTTTACGAGTCTCTGTTGATCTTCCTTGAGATTAAGATAGCTTACATCGGCGCAATCAAGGATAGAGAAAAGAAGGGATTGCAATGCGGCCTCATTACTGATACTCGGATAGGTTGTAACCGGCACTTCTGAGCCCTATATATTGTTTACAAATATGTAATTGAAAACGAAAAAATGTCTAGTTATGCGTTTTTGCATGTGATATTATATGATGAGTTTTCGAACATAGTATCAGTTTTCATTGGCACATAATATGGCATAATTCTTAGATGCCAATAACTAAAGAGCGCATAGACGTTTCAATATTTGGCTTACGGATGGTTGAGTATTCGGCCCGTAAACATTTAAGTTTTCGGCCTATAGACGGTATCCTTACTTGTTAGTGATATCCAGTACGTCTCCGCAACTTAGCCGGTACTTGTGCCTAAACCTTGCGCCAAATCCGGTGAACAAAGTTAAAGCGTTCAGCAGCTCGAACAGGCTCATGAAGTACACGAACCCAAGAGCCGTGAGGGCACTGCCACGTTTTATTGTAATCCTGTAAAGTAATATGAAGTTAGTGAGTATGCGGAGCAAGCCTGGAAGAGGAAACGGGCTTTTAGACAAGTGTTTTTTTATGGTATGGAGCGACAAACGAGCAGTCAGGCCATCTGATGGTAAGTAACGCCTGCTCACAGTGTGTTCTGTCAACCTTTGAATGGAGTGAAAAGAGGAGACGAGGAGTTGGATCCAGTACTAAAGGTACTAACTCACCCTAATACAATGCAAGCATTGTTGGTCTACCGGTTTTCAGTGAGGCCGTGGCATAACTCCGGTCAAGCCGGCCTATTCGTGCCTAAGCATGGCTTTCCCACGGGTTACCCTGTAGGGATTTCTTCTCAATATTATTAAGAATTCTTCAACCGTCCTTAAAGACGATTATTTGCGACGATAGTGCAATACTTCTAATTGTAACTCATTGAGATCATCTTACTCATAACAGAAACTACTTTTATCTGTCAGACTGTCTGTTTATACAACTTTTATCTGTCAGAAAAAGACATCACTATAATGAAATTAGATAGGAACAATTTTTACAATAGATATAATAAATAGGAAAAATCATTGCGTTGCGAACGTGACTTACTTTATATTACAAAACATTCAATGTAGAATAAGAAGTATGTACATACATATATAGAAATATTCAAAAAAGTGATAAATTAATAACTAATAAAAGTATCAAATTATATTATACTATAATCTATATTATCCTTTTAGCAGTTTTCCCCGCGTTTACTAATATTTTGAATTTCCAGATCCCAAACAACTTCATATAGAAAACATTATTGTGTGTACTCACAAAACCCATCTGTATAATCTGTAAAATTGCAATACCTTTATTCTTCTGTCACTAAACACAAGAGAATAGAAATCATCACAGCATTTAAACGCGAATACGCTATGAGAGCGCCGCACTTAACATTATCAACACTAATCTGCTCAACAACAGTATGTACAGAGCCAATAAGGATATGATAGTCGCAGATATAAAGTCTTTATTTAAATCATAATCCAAGTACAGATACAGGTGTAGTTTCAGTCAAGTATCAAGTCCATGGACTACTATAGTTCCGATGGTTTTTTTTTATGATGTACATATGACAAAAGAACAGACGGGTCACCTGATGGTAAGTGACAACCGCCACCCATTGACATCTGTAACTCAAGTGTCGTAAGTGCGCAGCCTTTAAGGGTGATTGGGAGGGGGGGAGTATTAGGGGGGGGGGACAGAAACTTAGGCCTCCGGTTTTTGGACGGAAAATGCCGACTATGCAAGAACCTTCATTCTATGACCTCGGTTAAACATAACTACTATAGAGCCCTCTTTACTTTTCCTCAATACTTTAATTCTTCTTTTCTTTGATAGTGTTCTGCTGGTAAAAAAGTCTCCACAATTTTATATTGTTGGTTTTTTAGTGGCAATGAAGGTGTAACAATTCCTGTAAATGTGTTTTTTTTTAAAAAGAAAAAGAAACTGGTTTCCTATTTTATGTTATAAGAGGCAAATGAGCAGACGGGTCACCTGATGGTAAGTGACTACCAACAATCATGGACATCTGCAACTAAGGAGTCCTTGCCGACTTTTGAGGTGTGATGATTTTGTACGCCATGGTAGCATATGGTCGAGCTATTAGATTATACACAGTATACATATATTTAGCTTATGGGAAGGGTGGCGATGACGCGAGTGTAACACTTTTTGTTCACCCAAAAAGTGCTCAACGCACCTAAAGAAGTTTTCACTTCAAAAATTTTGGTTGAACATATATACATACATACTCCCATATCCAATAACTATATTGCAAATATTAATTTGGTCTGCTTAACTAATAATTGGTTGAAGTGTTTCTATTATTTGCATACATTCCATCTGAAGAGGAAAATAGCGATTGTGTTTATTTTTAGAGCGTGTGTTTAACGTAAGGTTATAAGAAAGGAATAATAAAACTACATATTTCAATAAAAAGTCGCTAACTATATCTATCTTTTTAATTCCATATCACTTTACATATTCCAATAAACTTCCAGTTCAACTGATATCGTAACGTTATTATCGCAGTTATGAGCAAGGACAAGCTTTAGCATTCGAGTTATAACTCTATTCGTTTCGCATAAAGGTAGATTTTACAAATAGGTTATGACGTTTTGAATATTTAAATAGTTTAGTGCAAAGAGTTTGAAGTATGAACCAATTTTGTATTGAAGTATAGTTTTGTTTTATGCTTCCTAACTCACTACTAAAGAGTTGTTTTCATTAAGGTAAACACAAGTTCAATTTTAACGTGTTTACTTGCAAGGAAACTGAAACATACAATAAAAGTTTTGTCCGGTTAGGTTATCAGATAACCTGGATATAAATTTCTTTCACTTATGATGATTATTCTGTACATGTCTTAAGCTTCCTCTGTAGCGTCACGCGACCTTCTCGTCTCTTGATTAATCTTTATTGTGGTTGATTGACTTTTCAAACAAATTACAATTGTAAGCAAGGTGACTCAAATTTTAAACATGTTTATTTAAATATACGGCTTTACTCACGTGTTATTTCGGTATCACGTATGTGTCGGGCTCGACAGGAGGCCTTTTTCAAGGAGTAAGTAATCCAGCCGCGACGGTACCGGACGATGCACCGGACGATACGATATATATACGATAGTGCATCCCGGAAATACATACGTTATTAAAACCGTATATTTAAATAAATATGAATCTAATTCACTAAAGTTTTTATTTTAAGCATGTTGCTGCATAATAAATAAGTATTATTTTAACATACATACACTCACACCTATATTACCAAAGGGGTAAGCAGAGGCATCCCAAACGCAAACTTTTTGTTACCAACAATGAAGTCCCACTTACGTAATAGGGGGCAAGCCTGTTGACGTCATCTGGGCTCTGTATGAATGTACATACATACATACATATATGTATGTATTTACATTCATACTGTCATATAGATAACTGTCCGAACCATTAATCAACTTTTACGAAATCCGCGGAAAGAGCTGGGGTGGCCCTATTTTACTCATAAACATTTAAATGTACTATATTTTACATATAAATTGGAAATTGGGGAATAGCTAATTCCTGAGTTTCTAATTTGCGCTCTTTGATACTCTTTGATGCGATAAGAGGTTGTTTTAGCACGTTTTTAGCGGGGTCGTCTGTTGTTCAATGGGCGGCCAATTGCTGCCGGGGTGCACAGGGATTTCTATTCAAGGGTACACCTGAGACCCATAGGACTATGTCACGGAACACCGTGTGGTTTTAGTCGGTTCGAGTCCGACATACCACCCTTCTGGTCCCAGTAGGGTGATGACCCGTGGGGGTTTCTTAAACGCCTGGAAAGTCTGACTCACAATCGTATTTATTCTTTAAATTCTATTTGTTGGCTAAAATACGCGTAATTACTCTTTTTTTATATTCCGTTTTTAGCTCCTTCGGGGGCTTCGTCCAGCATCGGACGGCGATATGCTGATGTGTATGTCAATTTACGATGTGTATGTTTTTTAATAATTAGCTTGTTTAATTACAAGCAGCTGTATTTTATAAGTGCCTTGTGATTTGAACAAGCATATTATTTACTTAAGTGAGCTTATGCACACTTAAGTAAATTAAATTAAAATTAAATTATAGTAAAACAATTAAATGGAATGACACCTTTAGTATTGAAGGATGGACCTTGATCCATGATGTGTAATGTAACAGTCAAGGCTGTCGTAAACAAACTACCATTCATTATGTAATGAACCTTGCTGTTGCGCTGTTGCTGGGGGTCTAGGGCGAGGTCTAATGTTAGCGTGTAAGCGGAGTAATGGAAATACATTCTAGTAAAGTAGAGGGGCTTATGAAGAACGAAACTACAGGTCAAATAATAATAATAATTAATAATAATTGGCACAATGGGTTATATGGTCGCATCGCCACTCGCCGCGCCGAGTGTTTTAGGTTCGTGTCTCACAAGGGCCAAATATTTGTGTGATCCATAAATAGTTGTCTCGAGTATGGGTATTTTTGTGTCCCTAGTTTGTATGTTTATAAAGTCCCTGGCAACACAGGAATTTCTCCGTGCTTGACGCATTAAATAAAAAAAAATAAGTCATATACATTTTATTTTTACTTACTAAAGGTTGGCACTACAATTGCGAATCTTAAATGGCAGGCGTCCATCAGCGGCGGTAGTCGCTTACAATAAGGTATCTCATAAAATAAAAACTTACTTGTCTTCCGGATTGAGCGAGACGACCAGATTGGTAGCTGCCAACAACGAGCCTGCGTTGCACGCGGCTAGGAACAGCATCGCAGTGCGATTTTTAGTCTAAAACAAGACAAAATTATACAATGTGAGTATGTGAAAAGAATGTGCCATTCGCCTTATTCTTTATAGATAGGAGGACAGACGAAAGGACGGTTCTCCTGACGGCATGGACACCTGCAACTCAAGAGTCATAAGTCATAAGTCACCTTTGAGGGTGATGAGGGAGGGGGGGTGCGGGGAGGGGAAATAGAAGAGGACGTATGGAGAGGGGTTTGAGGAAATGGAAAATCTCACTATTTGGGCAAATGCATGTCTAAGCATGGCTCTGCCATTGCTTTATCTCAAGACTCGCGGTATCTTTACTAATGCGAAAGTACATACGTGTATATGTTTAAATTTCACAACATAACTAACCGACCAATATAAAATATTACACATTCACACACATGCTTAACACCTACAGTAAAGGATTTAGGGTAACTTTTGTCAAGAAATCTGTTAGGTTAGGTTAGACGGCCGGATGTCTTAATAAAGCTGTTCCCGGATTCCTGCTATTTTTTACCGTGTGGTTTTAGTCGGTTCGATTCCGACACACCGTTTCACCGAAAAATCCCGGTGGAATGACGGCCCGAGGGGGTTTCCACACGAAAAAAAAAGCTCTTCTAGGTAGACCTACTGAAGGACACCTAAATTAATCGCAAAATTACATAAGGGTAAACACAACTAAGATTATAAGGTACAAACGTATGTATGTATGTAGCTTCTCACTTCGTTTTTGAGATAGGCAGACGCCGTATTAACGCCCAAATTTTGCCGATTATAATATAGTCCTATTGACAATGCCCAGAAAGCCAATTGCGGCACTGGATGGCAAAATTTTAAGTATATTGACAGGGAAGGTAGGATACAAACGGAACATTCAACATCCCCATCACCTGGACGATTGGCACTCCACCACTGTGCGCTTCTCCAGAAGCTTTTTGCCTCGCACAACCAGCTTATGTAACAAATTGTCGCCTGCCGTATTTCCGAACCGATACGACCTTCAAACCTTCAAGAAAAGAGCGTATTCCTACCTAAAAGGCCGGCTACGCACTTGTGACCCTTGAGTTGCGGGTGTCCATGGGCGGCGGTAGTCACTTACCATCAGGTGACCCGTCTACTCGTTTGCCCCCTATCGCATAAAAAAAAAACAATATACAAGGTCCGAGCTCTCTAAGGGTCTAAATTACTACTAATTTATTATGCTCATAGGTATTTTTTCTCTTCTCAAGTGACATTTCCGTTGCCGTCGAGGTCAATTTGCTATAAACCTAAAACATTCCTCTGTATCAATAAAACGTAATTTTACATAATATACTTCAATTGCAAGATAAATACATTTGTACAGCAATATGAAGTCACACCTCAATGGCTGAGGCTTCCTTCAATGGCATGACTCATTTCAATAGTGGAACTACAAATGTCTATATTGGACGGTGATCGCACTATCATTCGCGTTGAACGCGCTTATTTGCGCTAAACGCAACTGAACCAACAGGTTATTTAATACCTTTTGTAGATAATTTTAATGCTTTTTCAATGTTAATTGCTCGGTGGGGCATGTTGCTTTGTAGACTTTTCTATACACTACTACAACAAAATAGTTTATCTAATTGCCATTCTATGAAACAAGAAAACTGTGTATAATCGGACTTTAAAAAAGTAGACAACCGACTTCAATGCGTCTATTATAAAATTGAAGACTTATGTGGTTTTATTGACTTACATGCCATTGTCAGAACCTAACTAAACTCTCATCTAATTACCGTTGAAGTACATCCTTTCCAGTAAAAAAATCATCGAAATCAGTTGGCGTGATATTGAGTTATTCGACCATTTGTCGCCTACAAACTTAATGCAAATTTAAAACTTATATGGTTTTCTCATGGTATCATTGTCAGAACTGGATAGAATTGATAGAACTGGACCACAAGAGAAGCACCGGCTTTCAAATAAATAAAAAATCATCAAAATCAGTTCAGCCAGTCGAAAGTTCTGAGGTAACAAACATAAAAAAATAAAAATACAGTCGAATTGAGAACCTCCTCCTTTTTGAAGTCGGTTGAAAATATCTGAAAAGTATCGGAACAGGCAATTAGATTCACGACTGACTTAGTCTGACCGAATTTTGCTCTAGTCAATTCAAAAATACTTGTAATAGGTATATTTGAAACTAGAGGTGCCCGCGACATCGTTCAATAACAATACGTCGCTTAAAATAGGTGTGGCATAAGCTAATGTGTAACATATCGATTTTTATACTGTATTACTCGTAGCATGAAACTACGAAAATATTATTTTATTTAGCTTATACACTAATCACGATATTTGATATCCACGTAAATGATAAACCCGACTAACGAATGATGTCTGTAGTTCGATACAAAAAACTTCAATTTAAAGCGTTTGGTTGTTATTACTTACAACAACGTAGCGTACTTTTAGTACACATCTTACTTCCAGCTTTGCGAAAGTGAAAAGATAGGTACGCGCTGAAGTAAAATAGTAGTAGTATTAAAACAAACAATCATTAGTTACGATGTCATTATTACACTTTAAAAAATGTAAACTACGATACTTATCTATTCCGCATTGAATCTCTTAAATATAGATGGCGTTGAAGTTGCTAGATTTTCAATTTTTTTTTTACCCTACGTATTTTTTTTTAATAAAATGTATCCTATGTCCTTTCTGACACCTTTGGGAATATGTGTACAAAGGTTTATGATAATCGGTTGAGTAGTTTCGGCGTGAAAGCGACAACACAAACAAACAAATTTACATTTATAATTTGTTTGTTTGTGTTGTTAGTAAGGATGTGTCAATTGGCGTGACAATATTTAAATTGGGCATGCTCCCAAAGTGATATAAATGCATCAATACCAACATCACCTTTCTGTTATTGTAATAAAACATTTGAAAAAATAAATACATTGCTGACATTATTTTAAAAGCCTATAACACCTTAAGTCTTTCTCACTATCAACGCGTTTCGAATGACATTTTACATGTCGAAATTCATCAAGTCGTATAGGCGTGACAAAAAACAGAGAATAAACCAACTGCAACAAATATTGAAAGAGGAATTTTAATTCGTGAAGCCCTTTTTTCAATATAATAGTAGTCTTTATATATGTATATCTCCTTAACCCTTTGAAGTGTACCGACAAGGTGTTTTGTTATGACATGGTGAAAACAATACATAGATATACAGTTACAACAATTGCTAGTGTTTTCTGTTAGTTATTTTTTCTGTTACTTCGTCTATCTCCGCAGGTCTTTATCGGACCCTAATAGATGTATTATATACAATTATCTTCCACTTGATTGATGCATTTATGAATTGAAAATTGCATCCAAATTGGATCTGTGACTTTTGAGAAAAACCTGGACACACAAAGATACATATGTATGTGAGAGGATACATGTCTACAGTGGGAGAGAGGAGTCATACCACGGTCTAATATATGCAATAAATACTCTTTCATCTTTATTTTTTTTATTGAACCTCTTACAATAGATGAGGGTTTCAATAAATAAAGAAAATTTGCGAACAAGGGAAAAGAAATATATAGGGTATATGAATATATGTACATATGTGGGAAGGTTAGCCATGACTTTTGTATTATATTAAGTCGTGATAATTTCATGCTGTAGTAAGTTTTTTTTTTCTTTTTTTTATGCGATAGGGGGCAAACAAGCAGACGGGTCATCTGATGGTAAATGACTACCGCTGCCCATGGACACCCGCAACTCAAGAGTCACAAGTGCGTTGCCGGCCTTTTAGGTAGGAGTACGCTCTTTTCTTGAAGGTTTGAAGGTCGTATCGGTTCGGAAATACGACAGTATATTTATTTAGAGTATTTAGTCAGTTGTAGTCATTAGTACAGTTACATAATTATGTAAACATAACGCTACTTACTAAAGTTATTCCAGGATATTTATTTATTATTTCGTTATAAATTTTAGAGAAACAATCACTTTTTTTATGGATAGATTTGGTTACGTGCCAATATTATAATGGGTAGTGCGATAGTTTAGTCGATTTATGACGTCGACCTTAGTGAGGGACTCGACTTTAGATCTAATCTCATCCACAAAACGACGAGTTTGTATGAAAGAGCTGATGAATGTGAAAGTGGAGGCACAAGTTGAATGTCACGACCGTGACAAACGCCATTCTACCGTACCAGCTACCTTGGACGGGAATAAGGAATATGGTATAAGTATGTATGTTCACCACAAATACTAGCAGTTTCCAGTATATATAATATATATAATCCTCAAATAACGTCAAAAATGCAACAATCTATACATTATAATAAAGTAATATATTAAAATCATAAGAAGCCGATGTCTTTACATTATAGAAATTGCAGAAAACCTAATATGCGGGAATTAGAATTTTTGTCAGTCCACCTGTATGTTATCACACGCATCAAGCAAAAACTACTGCAAGGAATTGAATGCAGTTTTCACTGATAAATGTACTAAGAGAAGTCTATTTTGAAATATACCGCATTTCTGCATAAATAAAAATATAGATAGTCGATACGTATTTCAACCGGTAAGAGCGCCTTCAAAAGCTAGTAAGATATAATAATAATTAACATAATTACTATAATTTTTACTTCAAACTTAATTGTTAATACGTAATGCACAATCAGAAACAAGTTTATCACGATTTTAAGTATGTATGACCTCGTGTTTTTTTTAAGGGGACAATGCAAACATTCAGATACATTTGATAAAAAACAGTTATTGTGATGCTACAGCCAAGATACCTGAAGTTTATTTATTTGCATAGATTAGTTACCTATTATGTGTTACAAACAGCGCCGCTCCATTGTGGCTGTCAACGTTCACGCAATTCGGTAAGTATGGAAAATAAGTATAGGGCAAGAGCTTGTATGTATACATTTTGCGGTGCTTTCGTTACGATGAGGACGAAAACAGCCTACCTCTAGAATTTTCTTTTTTTTAAGATTCTTACTTTAAAGATGTCATTTCCATTTACAGCCAGAAGAGGTCACTTTCTTGACAAACAGCTTAAACAGGGGAATTCTGTCTCGCCAAACAATTTGTCTAGATGAGATTTCGTTTTCCATTACCACCTTCATTACAAATGGGATTTTAGAATTTTTTACAATTAATAGCTAGAGAGTTTTTCTTTATTATAATATAAGGGCACAGACGAACAGACGGGTCACCTGGTGGTAAATGACAACCACCGTCCATGGACACCTGCAATTCAAGAGTCGTAAGTGCGCTGCCCGCCTTTGAAGGTGATGAGGGATGCGGGGAGGGGAAATAAGAGAGTGGTTGTGAGGGGAGAGGAAAGAGGAGAGGAGTTGGGCCTCCGGAAACTTCACTAATTTCTAAGTACTAAGAAATAGCAACGCTTAAGCGGTGCTTTACAACCGGGTTTTCTGTGAGGCCGTGGTATCGCTCCGGTCGAGCCGGCCCATTCGTGCCAAAGCATGGCTTTACAAACACAAACAAGCTCACGCCATTCCCTCTTCGGGGTAGGCAGCAACAACCTACCACTTGCCACTATCCTTAAATATCGCCCGAGCTTCCTTCGCTGCCATTAAACCTTTTTATAGAATCCCGCATCAACACCAATTTAATAAATAAATTATAGAATAAACGATTTTTGTAATAAAAATTCGTGACGGCTATTGTGTATAAACATAAAACCATATTATCTTGCAAAATAAGTCTTCTCTTTAGCCATTACTAGTATAATTATACCAGTAACTGCTACAACAATTTTACAGGGGCCTACATGAATTTTAAATACAAATATCGTTAAATTACTGCAAATAGTAGTGTTATTAATTTACGTCTAATCAAAATTATAACATAAACATTATATCTCTCATAAAAGTGACTTCTACAAGTTTAAATAAACATCTAATAACTTTTTTTACTAATTTTAATATTTAAACTATCAGTAATAATTATTATATACATAATAGACTTTTGTTTTGGTTAATCTAATATGAGTAACATGCGATTTTAGATACATAATGACCTTTTATTAAGTAGCTTAATAAAAATACATAAACCGGATCAGTGGCTCACAAGACAGGTGCTTCATCTTATCTGGCTCCGAAGCTTATGCAAGGGTTACATAACAATGCATTCCAAATTAACATAGCATACACATTATGACTCGTATGACTGTTGTTTATAACAATTCCGTCACGTTGACAGTCTGTTATTTGAACATCTTTTAACTGCACTGATGGCGTAGCGGTTTAAGTGGTCACCTCGCCACCAAGCTGCCGCGCCGAGTGTTGTGGGTTCGATCCCCGCACGGGACAACACTTTGTGTTATCCTCAAATTGTTGTTCTGAGTCTGGGTGTTCTGTGTGTAAGTTGCTTGCATGTTTGTAAAGTCCCCCGCGACACAGGAAAATTAATCCTAATGCGGGAGTTGTCTTTTACAATATATCTATCAACTATTGAATGCAAACCCACTCCTTAAAATACGTACGAAATTATTCCTGTGTCGCGCGGGTGGGATTACACAAACGTGGAAATCAAATCCACGGCCTCTCGCTCATTTGCCAGTATCACAAACAACTAGACCTACCTACTTAAAGGTGAGTCGAACGCTGGAACCCTCTGCCGACAGAAAGCGTTCTACTCCAAGATCCCATCTATCTCTATATCAAAATGATCGGTTCGAGTGAATTAAATAGTTCGAGTTAATTATATATAAGTTTTTTATAACTTTGCGATGAAATTAGGCCGATAACTGTATTTTATCGGAATACGGGCCAAGGTTGTCCTAAATACAGAATATAAATAAATGAGTATAGTGCTATTATGTAAAGCAGGTAAACTTTTCACATATCATAGACAAGACGTTTGTCGCAGTTTAACCTGCGCTTATGCTAACTGCGCCGTGTTCATGATGTTCATAGACTATAAAATTCAACAGTAAATACTCTATCTAATAAAAAAAAGCATTCAAATCCATCTGATAGTTCCTGAGATTAACGCATTCAAACAAACGAACATAAAATCACTTCCGCCTCACTTATATAGATAGATAATTACGTATGATTTGGGTAAATTGGCCTATTTCCGCATACGTTATCAGTATTAATTACAAAATGACGATATACCTAATCAGTCTCTCAGTTAAAACAGATTTGGTTTGAGGAACTAATTCCTTTGGAAAATAGATTAACACGTGGAATGGTCGGGATTAGATATTTTTTGAGCAGCGGGGGTTTCACTTTTTTTTTGTTATCCCTATATACCAGAAAAAAGGTGAAACCCCCCAAACTAGCAGATGGGTCACTTGATGGTACGTGACAACCGCCGCCTAGGGATACCTACAACTCCATAATCGTAAGCGCACTGGGTGAGGTAGGGGAGGGGAAAGAGGAGGCGAGTCTTCGGTACCCTCACTCACTTGGCAGTGCAATGCATTGTTTTACTACCGTTTTTCTGTGAAATCGAGGTATTTCCCCATTGAGCCGGCCCATTCATGTCTAAGCAACGATTATACATTTCAACAACGAACACCAATAACACCTAGGCTGGAACAGCTCAACTCAAACTCGGCATCTCGGACTACCAACCTTTGGCCCAACACTCAGGATCACAGATCACGACACTAACTACTAGACAATACCAATGTAGACAAGTAGGACATTTAAAATAGACAAGTTCAGTATTATAACCTATATTATACATTTACTAGCAGTAATTTTTTATTTTTATTTGTAAGCCTACCATAATGACTCCACTTTGCCTGATGGTAAGCAATAAATGGAGTCCAAGAGTGGTGGTCACTATCCTCATTGCATGTCTAGTCAATGTAGTATGATGACCCACGCTATGGCGGCCTGGTGAGATGCTTTTTCACGGCCCGCTTAAAAGACCCAGGATCAAAGTGGGAATGAAAAACGTGCGCTGGTAGTGAATTCCAATCTTTCACCGATCGGCACAGGAAAGAAGAGCCAAACCGTTTCGTTCGGGATCGCATACCTTCGACTCGCAAACGGTGACTCCTCAGGCCTGCACGTGTAGTCCTGTAGAGGAAGGAAGAAGGTGGGACCAATTGGAAGAGCTCGTCAGAACACTCGCCGTGATGTAGGCGATAGAGAACTGCCATAGAGGCGACATCTCTTCGCAACTGCAGGGGCTCAAGAGACTGGGTGACCTCAGGACAGTCTATTATACGGACTGCGCGTCGATGCACCAAAAATCAGTAAAGGAAGGTAGTTTTCTACTGTCTGTTTCATAATCGTCATTATTTAGCCTATCGCAATCCACTGCTGGACAAGGCTTCTCCCAACAGCCCCAGTCTATATACAGTGAAATTAGTCTCGAGAAATTTTTGCATATGTAGTGGTGTGTATATTACTCAGATCTTAGAGCGCGTTTCCACTATATCGTTCTGGCCTATACAAAAATGTTTCGATATCCTAACATTACTATTTAATTTTATACTTATCCCTAGCAACACTCTGATTTTTGTTTTCAATAAAAACAAGTTTTTATTTTAAAGAAAAAGGTTTTGACTTTGTAAAAAAAAAAGGTGTGTGTGCGATTCACATACGATAGAAGTGAAACTTCAAAGAGGAGAGACCGATATATATATTTTTTTTTTCCTTTCATCTAGGTTTTTAAAACTCCAGGGGATCTGCGGGGGGGTCAAAATTTTTGTTATTTTTGGCCTAGGACGCACCGTTTCCGAGATACTTCAATCTAAAGCAAAAAATCGTCACTTGATAGTGGAAAGTGGAAGCACGCACAAAACCAGAATAAACCAGTTTACGCTGTCCGCAGGTGCCACGTGACCATACACTACTACAAAAAATTCTCCAAGCTAATTTACCTGTACAGTCCTAGCTACATTCTTCAGGTCGTCAGTAAATCTTGCTGACCTACCTTTTACCTATTCGCGGTCTATACTCTAGACCCCTTTTTCTCCAACGGCCTTTGTTCCTTCGTTAGTTACGGCGATTGCCACTTCAGTTGGCATATTCTGCCAGCTATGTGGGTTCTTATTTTACATAACATAATTTAATCTAACATATAGCCAGTTGGCTTTCTAGTTAACAATAACTCTTGTGAGCAGTATAATTTCAAAATGTAAACGACAACTAGAAGTAGGTTAAAATTAATTTTCAATATTTGTTTAAATAGTCTGTTAAATGAAGTGAAGGTATTAAAAGCGTCTTAAAAACTTGAAAGTTTTATTACTACTATTATATAATAATTGCGAAAGTTTAGGAGGATGCATGGATGTTTGTTACTCAATCACGCCTAAACAGATTAACGGATCGGCATGAAATCTGGCACAGAGATAGATTAGTTTTTTTTATCTTTTAGTTTTTTTATATTAGTTTATTTCATTTATTCATCATCTTCTTCTCCTCTATTTCTGTATCCGTCAACTTACATAGATAAATCTTTCTTCACGGCATTTCAAAGTCAAAGTCAAAATCTTTATTGAATTCATGTGTACATATGTATGTATTATGCTATTACAAGAAGTAAGTTTCTTATCACATTATTTATTAAGAATATTAAATTAAAATTAAAATTGGAATATGTAATGTTACTTTTAACTTTTTTTTATGCAATTTATATTAAATAGTAATTTTTATTTTTTCTCAAATAACTTGTAATAACTTTTTGTAGCAAATAGGTATGTAATTTATTTTTAAATATGTTGTCTCTTTGTGAAGCCTTTACTGCCTGTGGTATTTTATCGTATGTTTTAACTGACATAACGTACGGACTAGAGTGGTATGCGGATAAGTTAGATGTCGAGTGGCTTATGCTTTCAAACAAATATGTATACCTCCAAGATGAACAGTGATGTCAGCGTCCTTATTTCTAAAATGTGTATTACAGCTGTTCATACTACCTATGCTAATTGAAAGTCGTATACACTATTTTTTTAGCTTCCAAAGTTAGTCCACGTCCACACTATTGCCCCACAACATAATGCCGTATCGGTGCCAGGAAAGAGCATAAGCGTAATAGGAAACTTTAGATGATCTTATATTCGTAGGCTTCTCAAGTTCGTAAATGCAGCCAAGTCACTGGTATAATAATAATAATATAGTTTATTTGCTTGCTTGGTGACGTTTTGTATGTGGGATTTCCAATTCAACTTATTCTAATTAAGTGTTGTATATACGAGTATAATCAACATCTTAAGGACGTTTCTGATTGGGTTTAAATTGCATTAATTTCGTTTTCGTGAACTTTAATTCTAAATTGTGTAAAGTTAGCCAAGTCCATAAGTCAGACAGTATCATAGTGACACTGTTGTTTAGTTCATCTTTATTAGTACAACAAATTTACGCTCAAAGATTTATCACAACATTCGTTGCGGTATTACTCAACTTCGAATAATAGAATAGATTGATTGATTGACACTTCATTACGAAGCCCCATTTTGTGCCACTGTTTACAACTGGTTTAATGAGTTTAAACGTAGTCGAAGCAAACTCTTCGATGATTCTCGAGAAGGATCACCTTCTGCGACTAATGGTGATAGAAGGGTGACATATCAAGCAATTCGGAAAGCTTTAGGCGTTAATATGGGTACAGGCAAGTACAAAATGTTTTACATGAATATTTAGGCGTCAGAACTCTTTTGTACTAAATGGATACCTCATAATTTGACCGAGGAAGAAGAACGCCGTCGTTGTGATTAATATCGCTCAACGCTTGAAAAGTAAGTGCGACTCGAATGCTGTAGGTGTGACATCATCACAGGTGATGAAAGCTGGATATGCTGTTACTCCCCGAAAATCAACAGACAATCTGCGCAATGGATATCTCCATTCGAAGATTTGCCAACAAAAGTAAAGAACGGCAGTAAGCAAGGGATAAAGATGATTGCCTCATTCTCAGGACGGATGGGTTCGCAAGACTCATACTAGAAGATAAAGGGACTATTACTGTAGATTGGTATGTCAGTCATTGTTTACCAGTTGTCTTGGACAATGTTATATAGCAGTTATATAGCAAAAGCGCCCAAGAATCAGGATCCTCCTCCACAACGGCAACGCTCTAGCTCAATGCGCCAGACGGACTATCGAATATTTTTCTATCGAAGGTGTGGAGAAAGTGAGTCATCCTGCTTACAATCCCGACCTGGCATCTTGTAACTTTTATTTATTTCCAAAATTAAAGATAAGCTTAGAGGAATTCGTCTTATGAACACTGAAGGTGCCGTGTCTGTGTTTTTAAAAAGTCGTGAAAGAGATCTTTAAGAAAGACGGGCTCACTGCTTCAGTCAATGTTTCCACCGCATGCGACGGTGTTTAGAATAATATTCAATCCAATTGTCATCCAAGCACTTATTATACATAAAACGAGTATAGAACGGAAAAGATATTGCTTATACAGATAGCTTGGTCAGTAAAAGCAATAGCTCAAGCAAGTCACGGCAGCATCTAACGTAAGAACATACTCTGATCAAATCGGTGATGTACAGAAATAAGGACAGGTCAGAAGTACCCAAAACCAACTGGCTTGTATGAAAGATGTAAAAAAAAAAATTCAGTGGTAGAGCCATGCTTAGGCACGAATTGGCCGGCTCGACCGGTGCGATACCACGGCTTCATAGACAACCGGTTGTGAAGTAACGCTTGCGTTGCACTACCCCGAATTGAGTGAGGTTTCCGGAGGCCCAATTCCCCCTCCCCCCTTTTCTCTCCCCTCATCTCCTTTCTCCTCTTTCCCATCTCCTGATTCCTCCTCTCTTCTTTCCGCTCCCTGCATCCCCCATCCCTCATCACCCTCAAAGGCGGGCAGGTGTCCATGGACGGCGGTGTCACTTACTATCAGGTGACCCGTCTGTTCGTCTGTCCCTCTATAGTATAAAATAATATAAAAATAAATAAAATGACAGTAGAGGAAGCTCGGAAGGTATGTAAGGACTTAAACAAATGGCAGGCCAATGTCTCTGCCTACCCCGACTGGAAAAAGTCATGATTATTTTCTATATCTATATATTAATAGCACGTAGGATTAAAATTTCCACGCAAACAATGTCGTGGACAACTATAGTAAAATTTATATTCTATTTCCCTATTTTATACTGGCCTATCGGTCTGACCGAAGCAAGAGGTTGTGGGTTCGATTCCCACTCACGACAAATATTTGTGGATGATCTCTGGGTGCCATTTATCTGTTATATGTATATATTTAATAATATATAACTTTATCAGCTTTCTGGTTACCATAGTACAAGGTCTGCTTACTTTGGGACAGCTGTGTGCAAAACGTGTCAAGTAATTATAAGTTATAATTTTATTGTGCTAAATATTTCTCGAAGTCTTATATCCTATAACACTCCTACTAGAAAGGCCATTGAAAACATCTTACATCCATCGAGCGCCGTCTAGGCTCCAGGGCATGACAAAAAAAAAACAACAACAAACAATACATACTCTCGAAAAACATAACCCTACTCTTGCGCAGTCGGGTATAACCGCATCCTCAGGCCGCCAAAACAATATACAATAGCGAACGGTTAGGTTTTTCAAGCGAAGTCCAAAGAACATGATTATGCGCACTGCTTGGTTATTCAGGAAAAGATTTTTCTTTTTCTCTTTTAAAAAGACAACTCCCGCACTAGGATTAATTCCTGTGTAGCGGGGGACTTTACACACATTAAAACAACGGACACAAAGAACACCCCAACTGAAAACCACAATTTGAGGATTACACAAAGTGTTGTCCCGTGCGGGGATCGAACCCACAACACTAGGCGCAGCAGCTTGGTGGCGAGGTGACCACTTAAACCGCTACGCCATCAGTGCAGTCAAATATTCTAGAAAGAGGAGTAATAAACGTTTCCTTTTTTGTTTTTTTTTTTTTTTTTATGCAATATATTCCTTAGTTTGTTAGTTGCATAAATTGCTTTACCATAAAGAAGTTGGTTAGAATTATTTACCATCTAATCATCTCTTCTCAATCGTCATATTATGAGTGTCGTAAAAAGCAAATAAGGGATAGGAGAGTTTATATTAGACAAAGTACCCCGATGACGGCAATAGGCTTGGCCTCTAATACGTACCCTCTACGTATGTACTCTGCCTACCCTTTCGTTATATACAGGCGTGAGTGTATCTGTAGAATAATCTAGAAAAGTGTTGGTTATTCGTTACTACAGAGCAACAGCTCCCATTAAGTATATTGCGCTTTAAGCCGTAAGATTTACAATAGGGTCATAAATCATAGTTCAGATGACGTTACTCGTATCTTCACCTACACGAAGCAGTGAAGGATAACAAACAGCCGCTCAATATCATACCCACATATATATGTAAGTGTTTAAGAACATGCAATCGACCAAGACCTGTGACCCATCTAGCATTCATATCTATGTATAAGATATAAATAATATGATCAACTGACACTATCAAACTGGTGAACTTCAACGTAAAGAGGCTTTTGAAATCATATTCTAATAAATTATCGGTTGAAACACAAACTACACCTTAAAAAACTTGTAAATAGAAAAACACAACTATTTTAGAGTGATAGACAAAATCTTCAAAAAACCGCAAGAAATCAGCAGGCAAAAGTTATTTTGACAGTTTCTTCCTAAATGCTGGCAACGTGCCAAAGCTTTACAAATTACGATACAGCGATTGATAAAATTGTGACGGCACGATACTTCGACTAATTAGCCAAAATATACATACGAGTACGAAGAAATTTCTCCAAGAAATTTCGTTACTGCCGAGATTTATGCTTGAAGCGAACCAAACCTCAAAAAGTCAGATAACGAACAAGACAACTTGAAAACATTTAAACTTCTTTAAAAAAGTTTAATGCAATATTTTGTTTTAGGCAAATCATAAAATCTCTTATCTGTCTAATTTAGAATACTGGAACTTCTACAAAAAAACAATCATTTAGCGGGGTGCTATTAACTATTGACGAATTACAAGCAAATGACAATATGTAATAATGTAATATTGTACGCATATTTATATCATAAATAGGCGTACAATATTACAGATAACAACTTACTAACGCAATCAATTTTTAAACAATCTATCACCGACGTCAATGTACATAAACCTCAATCTTCGTCGCATCAATTTTCTACTCTAAAAAGGTGGAATCTGTTCTATAAATTTTAATGGCACCAACCTTGAGTACAACAAATCCTCAAATAGTAGAATATCTTCTTAAATTGCTACACAAACATACACACAAAACATATTCTACATCGTTATATTACGCAAATATATTAAACTTAGTTATTTTAAAAGGGTTTTTATGCGGAAACCTAGCTTCTAAAAGTGCCTCAATGAACTTAGTAGCCGTATACTTAAGCGAGTTTCCAATACTCTAGTAAAAAAAAAACGGAAGGATGAATGAGAAAAGATTGACAAAAGGTATTTATATGGCAGAGGTAAATGGAGTTGTCGGAAGAGGAAGACCTAGGCGAATGTTCTTGGACCAAGTTCAGCACAATCTTAGCAAATGCCAGGTCAAAAGTACCTTTAACCGACGAGCCTGTATGCGGAAGGAATGAAAGTTGAAGAAGCGAGAAAGGTATGTTAGAATCGTAGCAAATGGAAAGAAGTGGTCTCTTCCTACCCCTGTGGGGAAGGGCCGTGATATTATGTATGTATATATGTAGTGGGTCTCAAGAATTATAAGGAGAACCTGAGGTTTGCCTATAAAAGTGCTCCTACACTTAAAAGCCTTGTTAGCTATGCCATATTTAGGAGAAAAGTGTAGTTTATGACAGGTTATGTTCGATATAATCATAGGTCACTTTCGGAACATACCTGAAGTGTTTTAGTGTTGAAAGGAGGTAGATCGCGACCGATTATGAAAGTATACCTAGTAGAGTACTCCTTCGAGAGAGCGATGTAGTCACGGTGCGATAGACAAAAGAAACATTAAAAAGCGTAACAAAGCATTTGACGGCATTTGTAATAAATAAAGGTATCTTGTTCCTTAAAATAATAAGTAAAAACTAATTAAATTATAAATAACATTTGTCACCAGTACACGGATTCTGTGCAATTGGAGGCAACAACCGGAATTAATATATTATACGTGTATTTAGTGTGTTAAGCTGATATAAAATGGTCGTACCACAGATACAATTAAAATACTCATTTATTCTTGCCACTACAATTTTTATACAGATATATTTATATATTCGAGTAACATACTAGAGGTTATCTTGTAAGTAATGTTAAGATCGCAACAGACAGTTTATTCTCAAGCGGTTAACACAATTGAGAGAAAACATTAAGTTGTTTTCCAGGGATTCCACAAAATTTGTGTGTACTGATATAGTTGTGCCAAGTCTGGCTGTTCTATGTGTCGGTTGTGTGTATTCTTTTTATGGGGTAGGGGGCAAATGAGCAGACGGACCACCTGATGGTAAGTGACTACCGCTGTCCATGGACACACGCAACACAAAAGTCACAAGTGCGTGCTGACCTTTTAGGTAGGAGTACACTCTTTTCTTGAATTTTTCAAGGTCATATCGGTGCGGAAATACGGCAATTTGTTCCACAGGCTGGTTGTGCGTGGCATAAAGCTTCTGGAGAAGTGTACAATGGTGGATTGCCAATCATCAAGTACAGTTGAATGTGTAATTCGTCTTTTCAAAAATGGAACAAAAAAAACAACATTAACAGGTATACATATTATCTAACCGTCTATGGTATCACGGCATACGGCATATGTATAGCTCTTGCTCATGGCTGAGATAAAGTGGCAACGGGCAAGACATGCAGTATATATAGAACGGACTAGCAATACATACATACATACATATAATAATATCACGCCTCTTTCCCATAGGGGTAGGCAGAGCCCACTTCCTTCCATTTGCTACGATTCTGACATACCTTTCTCGCTTCTTCAACTTTCATTCCGTTCCGCATACAGTCTCGTCGGTTAAATTTTATTGGACTTGGTCCAAGAATATTCGCCTAGGTCTTCCTCTTCCGACAACTCCATTTACCTCTGCCATATAAATTCCTTTTGTCAACCTTCTTTCATTCATCCTTTCAATATGCCCGAACCAGTACAGCATACTTTTTTTATATTTTAGTCACTACATCCTCTTTCACACCACACTGATCCCTTATCACACTATTCCTCAATCTGTCACTCAATTTCACATCAGCTATACTCCGCAATGCTGTCATTTCTACCGCATTCATTCTACTTTCGTGCTTCTTTTGCCATACCCAACTTTCGCTGCCATACATAAGTGTTGGTACCAACACACCTCTATGCACAGCCATGCGAGCCTTCATTGAGACTCTGTGGCTGGTCATAAAAGTATGCAATGCGCCATTGGTCGCATTACCCGCACTCACTCTTCGTTCTATATCACCATCACACTTTCCGTCCCTAGTGAACTTTGATCCCAGACATACAAATTCATCCACTTGTTCCACTTTTTGACCATCTATTATAATAGACAAGCAATAGTGCAGTAAAAAGTTATCGAATGCCATCTAGAACTGAAAAGCGACTATCTGGAAAGCATAAGACGTTGAAGGACCGGTAACCTGGTCAAAGTTGTTTTGTGGAAGAGTTTAGGAGAGGCCATCATTCCTAAGCGGCATTTGATGTTAATAATACTTTGGAATTTACCAAATATTGTTATAAAAGCGATAAAGATCTATAAATACGAGTCTAATGCATTAATAATGACAGGAGAGCTTCCGAATGATTCTGAAGCAATATACTGACACGGCAGCTAAATTATACCAAATACTATTAGGTATAATTATAGAGTTTATGTCGATATAAACATATGTACATCGAATATTATATTATAGATATGAGATCGGCATATATTGACTATAGGGGGGCAGACGGGTCACCTGATGGTAAGTGACAACCGCCGTCCATGGACACTTGCAACTCAAGTCGTAAGTGCGCTGCCCGTCTTTGTGTGTGGGGTATGAAGGTAAGAAGAGAGGAGTATTTAGGAAAAAGGAGAGTGGCGATGGGGGAGAGGGGGAGTTGGGCCTCCGGAAACCTCACTCATTTCAGGGAAATGCAACACAAGCGTTACTTCACAACGGTCGAGCCGGCCCATTTGTGCCTAAGCGTGGCTCTACCATTGTTAATATATACTATTCCGTTTACATCTTACAATATACATTCAATGGAAATTGATTAAGATTGTTGCAATAATGCCGGGCCCCACCTTTGGGGTTGTTGCTGGAATATCGCAATCCATGCTCTGAGATCGAGTGCTCAGCACAACCACATGCTAACTTTGCAAGTCTTGCAATGCCGGTCAGCAAGAGTAGCATCTGGCTATAGACCATGGAAATCTACCAATGATATAGATGGTAACTTCTCAATCTCAAAGTCTTTTCAACATAATTGTCTCGTTGTGCGCTTGGTGGGATTATAAATGGTTTTCAAACAAAAAAACTTCAAAGTCAAATAAATTAACACCTTAATGCAAACACAGATTACTGAGCCCAGCAGATTAACAAAAAAGAAAAAACCAGCACTTTTCTAAATTACCACTTGAATGCTCATTGCTCGACCCTTAAGTGTCATACATAGACTATATTAGTCCTCAATACATACTCTATCAAACACAAAAAGATTTTCCCTACACAAACACAATGCTTATACTAGCATAGTGATACTAGCTGATATTCTGCTGCTGTGTTGGTTTCACCAAAATTGCTTATGGAAGAAAACAGTATTACAATTGAAAAAAGAGCCATTGCTTGCAAGTTTATATATACATATATATATATATATATATAAACTTTCATAAAATTAAAGTAAATTAAAAATAATTTTACAGTCTATGGCCTACATTTAAATCTTTTTCTTCTTCTTTCATTTATCCCTTTTTTTAAATAATATTAAAGCTCAAATCAGCTGTTTCCAACAGTCTCTGGTCACAGACAAAATAACTTAGATGATGTGCTTTTTAAATAAATGTTTTTTCTCTAAATAATTTAATAAATACTAATAATTATAATTATGTACATGGTAACTGCTGTGTGAATCAAGCTTTTCAGTTTGAGTATAAAACCTGTAGATCAATAAGCTAATACATGTGATTGACTTCTAAGTAAATAATCTCAATCTCAATACACTAACTTTTAAATACATTAAAATATATATTTTATATAACATATTATCAGTAAAATATTTCTAATGCTTATATTAATTAAGATCCGTCATTAATAGATTGACATAAATTAGTAACGTAAAAAATGTTTAGCCTGAACAGCAATTTTGATAAAGATTTTAAGTACCACTTAAATTTATAGCCGAATGAAAAGCTAACAAAATATTTTGTTACTAAAATAATAATGTCCTTACCTTTGAGACCGCTGGCTCCATGACTTGGTTGAACATATCAACATACATACCGAAACTTTAAAACATCGCTTACAGAGTGAATAAAACTCAAACATAAAATCAATTTTGATAAAATTCGCAAATTTTCGGCACTCGACAATTTCCACGATTCTTCTATTTACTAGAACAACCACAGACAAGTTAGTACATTTTTACATGACAAGCACCATAAACTTTAGATTCAAGTACAGTTCACATATCGGTTATTTTAGATAAAATTTTCAAAAACTTTTAAAAACACAAATTAACTACTGAAAAAAAAAATATATCACATACATATCAGCAATAATTAAAATCATAGATTTTAAATATTTATGTCACGTTTATGAACGGGTAAGTTAGATATTATAAAAACAGATATGAGGGTAGGATCTTATAAAGTCGTTACAACAGAATGTTTTAGTAGTTCTTCATCATCAACTTTTAATTGATTCTTTCATCGCTATTAAGTCGCTGTATTGCAAAGATTTTCTATTGTATTGACCATGGAAGTGGATAGAGTAAGTCTCAGTATTCATTACTACCTTTAACTGTTGTTAGATTTACTAACCATCCTTTGTATTTTTTTGTTATTTTAGGACGTCAAGAGACATAATAGCTTCACTAGTCCTAACATTAAAAGAGCACCTGTCGCCAAAAGAGCAGGGCGCGAACGTTGTCATAGCTATCATGCTCAGACTCCGAAAGCTTTGAAATTTGTGGAAAATCATAAAAATGTACCTAAGGTAAGAAACTTATTTTTCTCTAATATTTCATTGTAAAAACTAACTAGTTTGTATTTATATTTCAAGTAATGGACTATTCTTACCATAGGTAACAAATGTATTTTAGGAATGAATCTTTAACTTGTTAATTTTGACAGTAGTTTGACAACTGGATGGTACGTTCAAAAATAATTTAATTTTTTTTTGATTTCAATTATGTAAAATGTTAACAAGCCTATAAATCAATGTTTCAAAATACAATTATAAATTCTTACGCTATTTTATTTGCTTCTATATTGTTTTATCTATTTACTAAAAACTTTTAAATCGAGATTAGCATCACTAAAAGTAGTGGCTGCAGGCATTACCAAATATGGAGTTTGCTCGTTTTCCCAACCGTCCTCCCTTCGATCCTTAGTAGCTCTCAGTTTTATTTTCTTATAAATAATTGTGTAATATTCAAATGTTTTCATTGCATTTTCTAGCCTAACTATAATTATTTCTTCTTTTTAATCAAACGTGAGTTAAAGTTTTAAATATTAAAATCGTAGTGTCAAAATATAGGTCAAAGTGGCGTATAGGTTATGTACTGAGTAAAATAATCGGATAGTTATTGTTTGTATTGTTGTTAACGGGGTACTTTTCGCGTTACAGATGTCGTTTAGGGTGGTGCGCAGTTCTAAATTTCGCCACGTTTATGGGCAGGCCCTAAAACGTGAGCAATGTTATGATAATATACGAGTGTCAAAAAGTTCTTGGGATTCGACGTTCTGTGCGGTGAATCCTAAGTTTCTGGCTATAATCGTCGAGTCAGCCGGTGGAGGTGCCTTCATAGTACTGCCACATAATAAGGTAAGTTTATTTCATTGATCAAAGTGCTTATTTATCACAGCTTGTATGATGAAACTTACTTATTTCCCTCCTACAAAATTACGATAAAATATATTATATTAAGACGCTTACTCATACTATACCGATTTAAAAATAACTACTTGATGAAAGATGCAATTTTACTATATAGAATATTTTAATTAATATTTTTACTGTACTTATTTTGCTAAGTTATGAATTTTTATTCATAAATTTCATTAGATATAAATATAACTTAAAATTTTCAAATAAACTTGTTTATAATAGCAAAATTTTATTATATCTTATAATATAAACATGTATATTCTAAACCATTATGAAGCATTCTGTTTTTAAAACATAACTTTTTGAGAAGGAATCAAAAATGTTATGCATTGGATATGAGATTAATATATTTGCGCTGGAGACTCACTTCTAGGTATATTATATCTTGAAAAATGAAGTAAATTCTATAATTGGTCTCAAGTTCAAATGATAATCTTTTTATTCTGTCTCTGACTTCTAAACTTTCATCTTTATAAAAAGACTACATTCATTTGTAACACACATTAATTACACTTATGTCTCATCTATAGATGAGATGTCATCAAAGTTTTCTGATCAGTACATAGGCCAGAGTAAGTATATGACTCTAAGTGCCAATACAAAATGTAGAGTTTAATATATATTGCACAAATTATGTTTGTCAACTGAAATACATTTATAGATTTCTCAATTCTTATTTATTGGTGCATACCAATTCTTATACTTGAGTAAAAAAGCAATTATCACAATTTTCACAAATTTTTGATAAAACTTTTATCTTAAGTAATGCATTATCTTTTAAATTCAACAAAAAAATCAAGTACAACTAACTGCTTTATGTTGATATTATTCATGAATTTTAATGTGGAGCTAATTCTAAATTTAACTAAAATTAACCTTTTTTTAGTAACTTGCAGTCCCAAGTTTTTATCTCCTTACTCTGTATATAATTGCAGTATTTTTGAGTAATGATGACTTATAAGTAATTGTAGGATGGAGATTTGATGATATAGTCTAATAAATTTTGATATAAATTTTTAGAAAGTGTGTTGTGAGCAAGCACCTTAAAATTTTTGCAGCATTTGATTTTGTAATATTAACATTGGAAAATGTAGCATTCTTGCAGTTCATAGATTGAGAGTAATACCCAGACATATTAGCACTTTATACTGGATAGCACCACCTTGGTAAAACTAAAGAAAAGAGATTGTAGAAAAGTAGTGGCAAGAATTTTCTATCACAATATTTTTAATTGCCATGAAAAAGAGTAGCGTTATTAGTTTCTTTGTGGCATCATAGCTCATAAAGACTATGTTAATAAACCTTACTTCTCAGTAGAATAGAATAGAGCCGAGCCACTCATCTTTCCATGAGTGTTATAAAAGGTGCCTAAGGGATCAGACTATTTGCTATCAGGTTGTATGTATACAGTCCGACTGAAGTCCTCCAGCTCTTTTCTAATAGTTGGAGGGGTTTTCAAGTTTAAACCTTAATATTTGAAATTATTAATAGTTGTCAATATTTATTATAGAGAGGCAACATATTATATTTAATTGGAAAAATTGCATTTTTTTTATTATTTTTAAGGTTATCAGTACTTAATCAGATAAATGAGGTACAAAGTAACATAAACATCTATGACTTGCATGTTCTTTAAAGCTTCTTGAAATAGATTGCCAAGAAGAATTGTAATGGGTTATACAAATCAACAAAAGATATGTGATGTCATAGCTGAAGGGAAATGTTTGGTGCATGACTCACATACATATCTTGAGTGTACTTGGAGTTTCTTGATTGTTCTTCTCCATAGGATCTATGTATTGGAACAGGCAACTAGCTTCATGACTAACTTAGTCTGACTGACTTCCTCTCTTGCCAATTTAAAATTCAGTTGAAATAAATGATTTTGATTTGATTTACTATCATCATAATGGAAGCAGTCCCAATGTAGTAAGAGTAAGAGAATATAAATAACATATACATATATAAAATTGCAGTGTGGTCCTGTTGGAGTAGTATAAGGCCACCTCATCTCTTCATGGTGGTGTTGTAAAGGCGACTAAGGGATCGGATTGTTCTCTATCAGACAGTATATATACAGTCAAACTGCCCAGTTGAAGGCAATAGGCATGCCCCTATTACGTTACTTTGACCAAATTCTATTTGGCAAAATACAAGTGTAAGAATATAAAGTTTAAATTTGATAAATAAATATTAATGACTGGGCTAATGTTCTAGTGATCAGTGATTTTGACTGCTAAGTCAAAGGTCGCATGACAAATATTTGTCTGATGAGCATAATTCTTTGTTCTGTATCTGGGTGTAATTTATCTATAATATGTATGTACTTGGAATTATGTGAGTATATTTATCAGAAGTGTGGCCACCATACTACAAGTTACGTGCTTAGTTTGGGATCAGAAGTGTGTGAGATTATTATTATTATTATATTACTAATTCTCTAGTAAAATTGGCCATGAATAAGAAGTTTCTCAATCTGATTTATTCATCTATTGAACACCATGTACAGCATTACCCGAAACCAGTATCTGTTCAAGTATGAAACTGAATGTAGTCCAATATCTTTATTTATTTATTTATTACAGTTCCCCAACAATATAAAATCAACCACTATATAAAATGAGTCTGAACACGCTGGCTACGGGCCTATTGGAACTGGAGGTCGTGGGTTCATTCATTCCTACATGAAATAAAAATTTGCTTGATCCATAAATTGTTGTCCCGAGTCTGGATGTTCTTTGTGTCAGTTGATTGAATGTTTGCAAAGCCCCACACTCGAATAACTATATTCCTAATGCGGAAAAAAAAAATGGTAATTGTGTAAATGATAAGCCTTAGAAATAGGAATAGAATTGTACATAACACAAATACCTGCTTTATCTCCATGTTAAAGGTTATTTTTCTAACTGTTGTACTAATTTGTTTTATCTAAAGTATGCATGAGTAGTTCATTTATCACATAACAAACATTTCTTTATTTGTGTTTAACATGCTTATTGGAATATAGTTTTCTAAACATTCCTTTACTGTAATCACTCACTTCACACTCATTATACTATCATCTTAACAACATAAAAGCTTTTTAAAATGTAGAAATCTACGAACTTGTATAAGTTTGTCTACCAGGGCCTATGTGAAGACGACGGATAGGTGATGTAGTAGTTAACCTGTTTTAAGAATGTCCAGGTTCCTATAACAAACTGGTTATGTCATAATAATACTGACTAAAGCTGACAGTCTAAACAGACCATTATCATGATAGACTATTTGATTGGTATGTAGAGATTATATATCAAAATCTTCGTATTGTATCAAAAAGTCGTCCGTATGTTATCATGATTACGATATGCGAAGCTTGTCACTGAAAGAAACCAGAGACCTCGAAAATACTCCCTTTATTACTGTTTTTGCATTTTGACCAGAAGGACAGGAGAAATAGTGTTGCCTTAAATATGAACGACAAGAGGTTGAGTCACCAGTACCAGTACCAGGTGGCAAAGTATGAGTGAGGTTTTAACAGTGGTGGAGCCTTGCTTAGGCACGAATGGGCTGCTCGATCTGTGCGATACCATGGCCTCACAGAAAACCGGTTCTGAAGCAACGCTTGCGTTGCATTTCCCCGATTTGAGTGAGGTTTCCGGAGGCCCAATTCCCCCGCCCCCCTTTTCTCTCCCCTCATCTCCTTTCTCCTGTTTCCCATCGCCTCATCCCTCCTCTCTTCTTTCCGCTCCCTGCATCCCCTATCCCTCATCACCCTCAAAGGCGGGCAGCGCATTTGCGACTCTTGAGTTGCAAGTGTCCATGGAGCACGGTGTCACTTACCATCAGGTGACCCGTCTGTTCGTCTGTCCCCCATAGTATAAAAAAAAAAAAAAGAAATGAGTGAGGTTTCCGGGGGCCTAACTCCTCCTCCCTTCTTTCTTATCTCCTCATCCCCGTACTATCAGGTGAAAAATCAAGAGTCACAAGTGTGTAAAGGAGTTATTTTGTAAGCAGGAACGAATAGGAAACAATGTGTACACACTGCTTACGTAACATACATCATTATGTGACCGGTAATTTGATAAGACAAAGCGTTTGTTATCGATCTCCGTTCCAAAGTCAAAATACTATCTTCTGCATAGTCGGTTAGTTAAACACTGGCTTGTTTTAATCGATGAACAATGCGTTGAGGCGTTAGATAGCGCGCATTGTGCAATATACGGATAACAATGGATGACAATGCGCGCTCGCAAAAACTACCCGCTCTACCTGCGTATGGGAATGAGTGCTATACTGATGGTGTAATAATACTGATATGTAATATTATACAAAGCTGTTTATTCGTATTTTTTTCTGTAACTACAGATGTACGGTCAGGTACATTACAAATACAAAAACATTTAATTTCAATCTAATTTTATAAATTGTATATAAATGTACTTTATCTCGAATCTCGAACAATCAATCTCGTTGCATTTCCCCGAATTGAGTGTGGTTTCCGGAGGCCCAACTCCCACCCTCCCCTAGTCTCCTTCCTCCTCTTTCCCATCTCCTCATCCCCCCATCCCTTATCACCCTCATAGGCGGGTAGTGCACTTACGACTCTTGAGTTACAGGTGTCCCATGGACAGCGGTTGTCACTTACCATCAGATGACCCGTCTGTTCGTCTGCCCCCCCTATTATTAGTATAAAAAAAAATACACCCAAGATTTAGTAGTACGTTGACAAAACTGACAACCAGACTATATACTCGTACATATTTTTAGACAAAAGTGTGTCATCAAATCTGTCAAGCTTAACTCGACTCACCTGCAACCACTAACTTATATTACTAATATTAGTAATACGCGTTCTTGTAGTGATTGTAAACACGCTATAGCAATAGATTATCATCACTCGCCGGATAGCCCAGGCATTTGATAATTTTACCTGAAAAAAATTAAAATAGAATGTTTAGGGGTAAATTTTTCTACAATAATTTATCCAAAGCTTTTTTACCAGATGGCTCTTTTCGAATATACCTATACTTTATAGGTAAATTCGAAAAGAGCGCTTCAAAGTGACCCGGAAGGTCGTTTTGATGAGCTCTTTCCGATATTCTCAAGGTATATGATACAGGAAAAGAGATAGTGTCAATAAACTCTTACTATGTATGTTTTGGAAACACGAGCGTCAAAATTACAGTTTAAGAGATGACAAAGTTGAAATTCGGAAACAGCACGTCCAGATCTATTGACTTACTAATTTTCAAACACTCTCAAAACTTTCTAGGTAATCTATTGCTTTGATCACCAAATGACTGGGCTATTTACTACTTCCGAAATTAAAAATATTAACTTCCCAACCAACAAAACTGTATTTATCTTGCATGCTCGTCAGATTTCTGCTTCGTTTGAAGGTCTTATCTCCCTGTTCGATCCATGTTTGAAAATTTCTATCGACTGCACATTAAATATGATGTGATAGTAATAATACTACCAAGTAATACACAACACACTCTTTCTCAGCCTGACCTGATGATAGTTTGTTTAGGAAACAAGTAAGTACAATACGATATTTTCATATTGAAAAGGAGATTCTAGTGAAAGTAATCTAGCAATAAAAGGAATCCTTTCAATTCGGCGATGACTACATGCCGCAAGCGTGTTTCCTATCAGTAGGATTACCACTATCTAAGCAAATATGTATGAATACATTATTTAGCTTTGCTATCTTTCGCTGATAACGTTATCTATGACTTTCATACAACACAACAAGAGCAATATGCCAAACAATAATAGCTTGACTTGTGAGAATGGTAGACGGCCTGGTGCTTTCGTCGAAGTTAGGACTGTAAAATAATTCTGGTTATAATCAATATAAAGCGGCGGTAACATTATGGCTAAGGTGTCTTAGGGGCCATCCATAAAATACGTCAAACGTTAAGGGGGGGATGGAACGAAATGTGACTTTGTGTGACAGGGGACCGGGTAACGTCACATGTTAAAATCTAAAATACTAAAACGTGAAATTTATATGTAAACCATAATCTGAAAAATATTACTAACTCGATCTACAGTCTGTATTAAAAGTCAAGCAGTAAATGACATATCAGATTATGCTATATAAAAAGGAAATATGTGTGTCATAATTTATGGATGGCCCCTTACTACTATTCCTAACAAACAAATATCTTACGAGAACTAGTATTGTGTATCCTAAGTGGCTTATATTCCTCATAAAACAATGTCGTATGAAAGAATAGTGTAGTTAATGAGATCTTTAAACTGTTCACATTTTCAAGGTAATAGGGGCATTTTCAACAACAGACGTTTTATCTTCCTCCGGGTCACTCTCTTTTTGAAGTTTTACCATTCCAAGAATGTGGACAAGGTACCAACCTACAGTATATCGCTACTACACCTGTCACATCTGCATTTTTATGACAAAGATATTACATACTATATTTTTCCTGCGTATCTTAGGTTGCAATATATCCGATATACATATAGTAATAGGCTCCGAGATAATTCAACCAAGGTTGTCACTATGTATTTCTTGGCTGAAAATAATGTCCTTTTTTTTCTTATACTATAGGGGGACAGACGAACAGACGGGGCACCTGATGATAAGTGACACCGCCGTCCATGGACATTTGCACCTCAAGAGTCGCAAGTGCGCTGCCCGCCTTTGAGGGTGATTAGGGTTGGGGGATGCAGGGAGCGGAAAGAAGAGAGGAGGGATGAGGAGATGGGAAAGGAGAAAGGAGATGAGGGGAGAGAAAACGGGGGAGGGGGAAGTGGGCCTCCGGAAACCTCACTCAATTCGGGGAAATGCAACGCAAGCGTTACTTCACAACTGGTTTTCTGTGAGGCCGTGGTATCGCACCGGTCGAGCCGGCCCATTCGTGCCTAAGCATGGCTCTACCACTGAAAAAAAACTGTCCTTTTGCCCTAATGTTAATATCCTACAATCGTATGTATTGCATTGGCACACAGCACTCCAAAAACAATACAGCTACTTTCAAGTGTAATTTAGTTCAGAGTTGTAAAATATGCTAGAAGTTTATTTCCTCATAGCCTTGAGAAACCGTATCTTGACTGTTTATAGCCTCTGTCTGTCTATCTCTGCCCTTGGATCTGTATTACTTAATAGCCCACAATGTTACGGATCAAGTACATTCTTTATACGCAATTAGAAGATAGTTTACAGTAAAAATTACGAAATAATGCGTTCACAATTTCCGCAGGCAAAGATTCGATGTAGATTCTCAATCGTTGTGGGTTTGTTTTTGCACTTTTTTTCAATAGATATTATCTTTATCTTTAACGAGGTCTAATTTATGTTAAGTTACTAATATAAATTACAATTGTAATAGTGACAGATATACTAGGTGTGACAGTCATTGCTATAAAAAATTGCGGAGAATTGTGTATTACGGGCTTTAAAGCCAGAGCCGTAATATAAAATTCTCCGCTAGCAGTATGTGACGTCATTGTCTGCCACACTTGACATTTTTATGATTTTTTATCTTGAAATGGTTTGATCAGAGGTAGCATAATAAACAGGTCTTTGTGAGTGCTCCTGGCCCATCCTGTGTATTTGTTGAGCCTATTGGTTACCTCGGATAGCCTAGCCATGTTTAGCTTAATTTGAAAGTCTGCACAGAGCTGCCTTGTTTTTAGGTGAGACTCCCGTTTGGGTGTCACCTCAGCGGGGCTGACAGCTAGGGGGTTTTGCACTGGCTAAATTCACACGATTGTCATATTGCCAGGGTTCATGTGTAACCACGCCACCATACTGCCTACATACTGGCTTCATTCGCACGCATTTAGTTGACCCATATCTGAAACACACTTGTCAGTCCCTATTTTTGTCGCTTGACACTTGCAAGGTCAGGTTTCAACAGCGTCTGATTAGAAGTTCCGCTCTGTAACTGCTGGTATCTGGGTACAACTAGCACGATGTCTGATATATTCAGTTCCGCTTGGAGATAGTTCGCGGTAGTTGTGGGTGGATTTCATTACAGAAAGTTACGCATTATTTTTTTATCTTATTAGAAATTGTCTGTCATATTGTTTGATATAGAATTGACTCTATGAATGTTTTACCCAATAGCTATCAATACAAAAACACCAACAACACCGAATTGTTTGATGTACATTTACTTCATATGTAGGATAACGTAACGAAAGTTTCAAAAAAGTTTTCAACAGTGACGAATGTGTTTCAAAATTAATTTTATTTTCTTAATCTAAATAACGTTAAGAAGCTTCGACTGTTTGAATTTGGAATACTTCTATATTAAGATTAAGCGCCTTTAGCACAAGTGCTTTCAAAATCAATATTAAAAAATTAAATTTGGAACAAAATTTGCAATAAGTTTAAAATGTATAATCTTCTTATGGGCTACTGACGTCATGGAAATGATACTCACAAACGACACTCTTGACAAGTCATTCTAGTCTGTTTCTGGGCCACCATATATATACGAAGAGAGACAGGCGTTAACTTGTTTATGTTTGTATATAAACTGTAAGTCTGTTTGAAGTTATTATCTTTGACTGTCTTTTATCGGTGATCAGACGAATAATTGAAGACATTTTTTATCCTCCCCTCTTAGGTAATCTCACTTCAGGAGAAATCAATATTCCTGCATAAAAAATACATTCAGCCATTTTTTAAATATACGTAAAAGTGTAAAGAAGAGTCATGTCATATAATATAACAAACATTTAATTTTCTGTAACGGTTTATAGAACTGGCCTGTTGGTCTAGTGGTTGATAATGCTGACTACTTGAGTCAGAGGGTTCGACTCCGATACGGGACTAAAATGTTTGTAATAAAAAATAGTCGTCTTGGGTGTTCTTTGAATCTTTGTTAAGTCCTTTGAGCCCAGGTATCGTTCCTAAAGCAGAAGTTTTTTTTTAAATAAAAAAAAATCCTTAGAAGAGTTACTACATACATAATTATAAACGCACATCTGATCATTTAGGGGTAGGTAGTGACAACAGGCCGCCACTTGCTTCTATCCTTACAAACGCTACAAACAATACCTTACCAACATTTTGATATACAAATATGTTATTTAATGACTTATGATTGCTTCTCATGTTCAGTATAAATAGCAACCCGTGTCCAAAAAGAAACGATTGAGACATTACCTATTTAATAATGAGTTGCAATCTAAAAGCCATCTATCTCATAGTCATTCGTCGTGACTAATAAATTAGTTTTTGGCTATCACACAAACGTATTCCATTCCACTCACGTCTTATATATAGTTTATTACTAATGTACAACTCACTTCTGCTATTATTAGACAGTTTATTTATTTTTGACATTTCACCAATCATTTTCCCCTCTCATTCAACCGTAGGACGATCAAATAGCTTGAAAATAATTACTTCGCTATTACCTACTCTAAGCAGTTTTTAGGAACTATTGATTCTAAAACAAGAATAAAACACACATGCTTTTTAAATATAAACACGTGTATAAAAAAAAAATTGAATGGAAACAGATTGAGACAGGCGGGGACGCAATCAAAATTTATGAATTTATATACAATTTAAGGTAGATGCGATGTCTGTCCAAATTGATTTAGATAGAGTTTTTAATTTTCTTTATAGTATAGGGGACAGACGAACAGACGGGTCACCTGATGGTGATTGCCAACCGCCGGCCATGGACACCTGCTCAAGAGCCGTAAGTGCCGCCTTTGAGAAAGAAGAGAATTTGAAAGAGGAGAGAGGAAAGGGGAGATTTGCCTCCGAAAACCTCACAAATTTCTGTGTTACATCGTATAAAGGTACTTATGACTTAGCACCTTTTTCAAGCATGGCAATATTAAGTGCTTGGCATTTAAATTAAATATAAATGATTAATAAAACAATATTGGACATAGATTTATTATCTGTGTACATTATCTAGTAATTAAGTTGTCAGGATGTATTTACTTTCTTTCTAGGTATTTTTAAATCGAGTCATAGCAGTTTGTATTGTTATATATATATATAGTATATGTATAAATAATTCAACATTTATTTATTTCATTTTCACACACACACATTTCATTTTATTAAACAATTTAATTCTTGTATTACTTTATAGCGAGCATAAATAAATATAATGAAGTCAAGTGTAATTTTTATTTATTTATTTAATAAAGCTTAGTTTAAGTCCTGCCATAGGCGGCGTGTGTCGTTCGGCTCCTTTTGATATGGTTAAAAGTGATGCGCCATGCTTCGGACTGCTATTACTTAACATAGTAAAGTAATAATATGCACTTATGAACTGTTACAAAAAACTTATATAAAATATTTAAAAAAGAGTCTTGTTTTATTCTCCATAGGATCTACGTATTGTAACAGGCAATTAACTTCACGACTGACTTAGTCTGACCGACTTCTTCTTTTGAAATTTCAAATATACGTATGATTGGTTCAGTTGAAATATACGATTTTGATTTTTTTTGTTTATTTGTTTAAACGTGTTAATTAATCTCTTTAGCTTCCAATCAGATTTAATTAATTATTTTTGTTACATAGAGTATTTATTAAGAAATAATATAGGATAGCTGAGATAGCTGAGCAGTGACCGTAAACGTACCACTCCCCGGTACTAGTGTAGTGTACTCTGGTGTACCTCTTTTCTGATCCTTGTAATTAAATTCACATCGTTATACCATGGCACTGAACCATTATAAATTTGTCTAATTTCTCTCTTATATTTTCGAAAATAGCGTGCGTGCGTGTGATGAGGGGAATTTGGGAAAAACTGTAGTTGTAGCATTCCCAAACTGTAGTTTTTTTTATTCGATAGGGGGCAAACTGGCAGAGTCACAAGTGCGTTGCCGGCCTTTTGAGGTAGGAGTACGCTCTTTTATTGAAGGTTTGAAGGTTGTATCGGTCCGGAAATACAGCGATAATTTGTTCCATAGGCTGGTTATGCGAGACAAAAAGCATTTTATGATATTGTATTCATATATATTATTGTACGAGGTCGGGTACTTCTAACCAATCTTCACTATCTTTAATTAGGGTTTTTTTTTCTTAATCTAAGGTATTCCAATACGCAGAGTATGAAGGTTTGAATATCCTATCGTAATTTAGTCCCATAAACGTAATTGGAGGCTTGAAATCTGTTTCCGTAATCCGGGCACTATATGACTGTATACATAGTCTGATAGATGACAGTCGGATCCCTTAGTCACCTTGTCCGACATTCAGAGGACCAGATACCCTTTTTTTTTTTTTTTTTTTTTTCTCCGTGCGGAAATCCCCTCGGATACCACCTTCTGGTGGCATGTCGGACTCGAACCGACTAAAACCGCACGCCATCTTGGGTACTAGATGCCGGGGAACCAGGTACACCCTAGAAAGGAAAACCCTGGAACCCCGACGTACCTCGGGCCACCTACGGTTTGTAGACGGCCCCCTCCAGTGTGGGAACCCCAATGTTCCCGTAACTTCCCCCAAGGGCGCGCACGCTCCGCAGCGTCCGCGCCGCCACCCAAGCCTGCTTCTGCTAGGGTGACAGATGGCCTCATATGTCACCCCCAGGCCTGCGCTTATGGAGGACGGAGATCATTCTCCGATCTCCGGCGCCTGAGTCGCCTGTGGTACCTGGCCCGTTCCCGGGCCTGGCGGGCCGGAAGAGTTCTAAACCTCTCCCGATCCCGCTCCGCCGTCTCCTTGGCAAGCATAATTTGCTCGCAGAAAGAGACGGCGGAGTTCCACGCGTTCTCGCTCCGCAACATGGCCGCAATCATGTTACCGAGCGAGAGAACCACCACCCCGATGGCCGCCACGAGATCACGCCTCGGCTCCTCCCACGCCGGACATTCTGCCAGCGTGTGGAGCGCCGTGTCCACGGTCTGGCCATCGCAATGATGGCACTCAGGCGTTGGCTCCTTGCGGATCAGACACAGGTGATCTCCGAAACATCCCTTTCCAGTGATCACCTGCGTCAGCCGGTATGAGAGGGTCCCATGACGCCTCTCGAGCCAATCCTCCATAACGGGTCTTACCCTGGCTCTATTCTTCTCTACCTACCTTTCTTTTCTCCCTACCACAAGATTACTGTTTATTAAGACACTTTAAGGCCCTGTTTTTTTTTTGGTGGTAAATACTTACTTTTGTGCTGAATAAACTCTGCTTATACTCTGCTATTTTCTTATTAAATTTTGGTTAATATCAATTATAATAGTGGTTATTCTTTTACACGAGTCATTAGTAATCTTTCAATAGAGCCTTTCCGTAATCTGTCACTCTTCTCCCAAACATTCGGGTCGGAACTTCAAATATTTTTTAAAAACTTTTATTGGGCGACTTATGTTAGATATTTCAAAGTCTTACCCACAAGTTTTGTATCTCTATTTAAGTCAGATTGATAATCGCAAATAATAGCGTTACTCGATACAAAACAAGGAGCTAATATTAGACGTTATTATTTAAGAAATCTATTTATGTATGTTTGTGTATTGGGTAATAATTCGGACGGAAATCGAGGGCCCTCCCACGCGTGCCGAGAAAAGCGTAGCGACGTGTGCAGTGGACTATCATTAGAGATGGTTAAATGCATCGTTAAAACACCGGTATTATTTACGGATTTGGGTAAATTACACACATAATCCGTCTAGGTTACCTAGTTTAGGGGGTGGAGAGGGTTTATGACTATTTTTCCTCTTTTAAGGGGCATTGACGTGACAGTATTTATATTTGTACATACATACATAAACTCACACGTGTAATCCCGAAGGGTCAGGCAGAGGCATAATTGATGCCTACATTTTGCTGATTATAATTTAGTCCCATTGACGTAATAAGGGGTAAGCTTATTATTGTCATACGGACACTTTTGGGAACTGGATGGTAAAATTTTGAGAATATTCACAGGAAATTGAGATCCCTTTCCTTCCCTTTGATAAAAAGGCTTATACAGATGGATTCAGGAGTATAAGCAGTAGATCTGGCAACACTTACATCTTACTTGTAATTAATATAAAATGTAATATAATAAATTAACAGTCTGCTTTGAAAAGTTACAAGATTGTCTAAAATATGAGTGTATCTGAGTTTATTCAACCTCAACTCATTAATTTAATTAATGCCTGAACAGCTTACAAAGTATACATTTTGTACTGATCTTATTTGGTAGCAATAAAACAACACTCTCTCTGCACTGTGCTCCTACTCGCTTGGCGGTCGGTCTACAACTGCGCAGTGAGCTGTCGCTGTACTTGTCCCCACCAGCGAACGCCCCGCCAGAAGTCTCACACATATGTTTACTATGACGTATATCCATTACACATGTGATGTTATGTTAGAATTCTTACATAATACCTAGCAACACAGGATATGTTAAAAAAAACAACTGGGTTCATAGTTGATATTTTAGCAAGGTAGGTTTTTTTTTTTATTTGTAACTTGTTGTAATTGATATCTTTATTGAGGTTATAGGGTTTTTTACATACTCGTACATAGACATTTTTTTCTGTTTCTCACTTACTCTTAGCATCAAGCATTCTCTTGTAGTTCCTTGTTTATGAACCACTTATAAATGAATTATAACCGTTTTTTTATACATTTTCTGGTGTTCATACATACATATACATAGTGGGGTAGGCAGGGCTGTGTCAAACGTCCACTTTTTGCCAATCATAATTTACTGGCAATTACTCAATAAGGGGCTATAGCCTTCATCCGGGCACTGTATGACTGTAAATATACCGTCTGATAGATGACAATCCGATCCGTTAGTCGCTTATTACGACTCCTACGGGAAGAGATTTGGCAGTCATATTCTACTCCACCGGAACCTTACATTGTTCTGGTGTTCCGAGATAAGTTAATGTTATTAAGTTATGAACTCTGTAAGTAAATATAAACTACGGTTGTAGAACTAATTAGTGTAATTTTAAGTAATATAATACATATTTTCTCATATGTAGAGTTCATCTACTTACTCATTTAAATTCGTATTTTGAACAGTGAGTCTCGCAAAATCTACTAGTTTAAATGCACGGAGAAGTAAACAGGTTAAAATTAATTAAAAGCGGTCTGCTTCTGTCAGTTTGTGTTAAATTTTAGTATAACGAACGTTATATTATTATTTACACCTAAAACTCGGATACCTCGAGAGGGGAAGTTCATTCACATTGATACTTATAATATATGTATTATAAAGATGTAAAGGGTCGGACCTCAAGGCAACGGCCTGTTATAGTTCCAGGTATGCGTGTTTGGGACAAGCTTATTGCTGACACTTTCGGAATTAAATGTATTTTTTTTAAACTATATTTGTGTAAAGGAATACATAACGTAGGATAGACTGCAAGGACAGGCATATTACTTATATGTATAGATCAGGTAGTTAAAGCAATAGCTCTGCATTTTTTTTTTATTTCCAAACATTAAACAAACAACAAAAAAAGTTTCAGCTTTATTATCTATGTAAGTATCGTGTACGAAGAATTCTTCAAAATGCAACAATAAAATTGACACACATTTTAAATTATATGTCATACACCCATTCAGTTGCTAATTAGTGGCTACTTAGAAAACATGACACAGTCTACTCCCAAACGCCACGGAATTCGCACTGTAATATTGGCCGTTTGGCCAACTGCCATCTCTCGGCTCACGAAAATGCATAAATATTCAGGCAAACATTTGATCAAAATTACTGTGTATGATGTAAGCTGCCTACCTGTTCATTGAGGTTCAAATTTCATATAAAGGTTAACAATTTACTTTGCTAATATTAGCTGGATGACAAATTCGCAAATATAGCCTTCGATGACCCCTGAACAGCAGCCATCTTACACCAAAGTTCTTTTTTTTTCTTTAATGGCATAAGTGGCAATCTGATGGTAAGTGACAATCGCCGCCCATGGACACCTCCAACTCAAGAAGCGTTGTAAATGCTCTTGAGGGGGAACTAGGGGAGCGAAAAGAAGAGAGGAAGGTTAAGGCCTCACTCACTCGTTAAAAGTAACGCTACCGTTGTTTACAACCGGTTTTCTGTGAGGGTGGTATTACGCTGTTTGAGCCGGCCTCGTTAGGAGAGTTTAAAGAAGCAGTACAAAGTACCCACAATCAGATATGTATGTAATATTTATTAATAGAATATAATTTTCTTTATTATACACAATAGGAATAACCAGAAATCTGAATGAAACTAATTATTAAAAATACATAGTATCGAGCTGTAAAATGACCAATATGTCCTTTGTACAAATTGGCTAAATCTGTGCTATATAAATTTAACCATCAATGTTCATCCACCTTTAAATGGTCATTAAGCACGTCTAGAGCGGAGAGATATCCCACGCAGCAGTTTGGGGATTATGATCGCCTTATTATTTCCTTGTACTATTCATGGAATATTCCAGAATATTCTACACGCGTTAAATTGTTTATGACCCACACGACATGATATTACAGAAAAAGGCCTAATCTTTTGCAAATTGCGTCTTCTTGATTGCTAAATAAAAGTCAGTGGATCAGTGTATACCACTCTTTCTTTATTTTAATAACATTCCCATTTTTATTTATGTTAGCCTACCATAATGACTCCAGTCTGAATGATGGAAAGCAACCAGTGAAGTCTAAGAGTGGTGGTCACCATACTCATTGCAAGTGTAATCAATGCAGCATGGTGACCCAAACTATGGCGGCCTGGTGAGATGCTTTTTCACGCCCCGCGTAAAAGACCCGGGATCAAAGTGGGAGGGAAACACGTGCGCTGGTAGTGAATTCCAGGCTTTAACCAATCGGCACAGAAAGGAAGAGCCGAACCGTTTAGTTCGAGATCGTATATTTTCCACTCTCAAACGGTGACTCCTCAGGCCAGCACGTGTAGTCGTGTAAAAAAAGGTAGAAGGTGGGACCAATAGGAAGATTTCTCATTAAATTTTCTACATTTTTTTTCTTTTTTTTTATGCGATGCGGGCAAACGAGCAGACGGGTCACCTGATGGTAAATGACTACCGCCGCCCATGGACAACCGCAACTCAAGAGTCACAAGTGCGTTGCCGGCCTTTTAGGTAGGAGTACGCTCTTTTCTTGAAGGTTTAGGCAAACACTTGGCAATTTCGATATACTTTTCAATGGGGCCAGTTATTATACTTATTACATAATCCGCCTGATAGTGCTGTGGCATGGGAGCAATGTATTGTCTTGGAACACTGTGTACATGGAATAGGTATTTTTTTTGTACCTACACCTTAACAATATGCCACAGTGAGTACCTATACAAAATCGATATGTATATAGAGCGGCTTTGTCGTTAAATGCAATTTCTGCCAGGCAATATTTTTTTAATACACCCAAGATGTTGCTGCTTCTTCTGTCAGAATTATAGACCCTACACACAGTGCCTATGACAGGCACTGTGTGAAGGGTCTATGGTCTCTGACTTTTCTTAATACAACCTCCAATATGGGGATTTTGCCAGACAACCTTAGGATGCACTAGTAAATACTTATCTATACTGTTACTGCTGTCCTACTGCTATTCGTTTTCAGGTGTCTTTTCTCCACAATCTTATAATTTTATTTTTTAAAGCAGTTGTATATTACCAACCACTTATCTTTTTAACATGTTCTCGTTTTAACAAGAATTAACCTATATACACTACCGTCCAAAAGTTTGGAAGCAACAAGATAAAATCAAATAAAATAAAAGTAAGCCATCTTAAATTTTTTTTATTGATACAGAATTAAAAAAATAGACAAAACACACTTCTACAACAATGAAATTAAATAAGTAATATAAAAATTAAATTAAATTTTAGCTTCATCGAAGTGTCCACCCCTCTCTTTAATTACCTTCTCGCATATTCTAGGCATCCTACTAATTAATTTCATAAAATACTGTTCATCTAACTTCTTCCATTCGCTCTGTAATAGTTGCCACAAATGTTCTGAGCTCGTAGGAGATTGATTTTTCACCCTTCTATCTAGTTCATCCCAAACAAGTTCAATGGGAGAAAGGTCAGGTGATTGAGACGGCCACTGCATGATTTTCACATCTTTTTTCTTCCTTAAAAAGTTCTGGCACAGTTTGGACGAATGTTTCGGGTCGTTATCTTGCTGAAAAACGAACCCAGGACCAATAAGATTCAGTCCACTGGGTATGGCGAAATCCTTAAGAATTTTCAAATAGCGTTCCTTGTTTAGTTTTTCGGTTATCCTCACAAGACTTCCGAGTTTATTGTTGCCGAAACACCCCCAAACCATGACATTACCACCACCATGTTTGATAGTAGGCACTGTACAAGCTTCTGAAGCTCTCTCTCCTTTAGATCGGCGCACAAAAACACGTCTATTGGACCCGAAAATCTGAAACTTCGATTCGTCACTCCAAAGAACTTTTTTCCATTGGTTTATTGTCCAGTTTTTATGTTCCTTTGCCCATTCTAGTCTGTTTTTCTTATGCCGAATTGTTAGTTTTGGTTTTTTAACTGCAACACAACCTCTTAGCCCCGCAGACAGTAGTCGTCTTTTAACTGTTGTTATTGACACGGGTGTTCCTCGCGTTTCATTCAGAGATGCGGTAATTTGTGGTGCAGTTAAGCGACGATTCCGTTTAGAAAGAACTCTGATGAAGTTATCCTCTTGACTTGTAGTGGATTTGGGCCTACCAGACCTTTTTCTATCTTCATTTTTGCCAGTTTCTTTTTTTCTAGCGAGGGTGTAGTGGACACCTTTACAAGAAATTCCGAGTTTTTTTGCGATTTGGCGTTCACTGTAGCCTTCCTCACGCAGAGTACAAATAGCGCTTCGCTGTTCAAGTGTGATTTGCTTGCGTTTTGCCATTTTCAATAAAAAAAGACGGTCAAGGAAGTAGTCGAAATCTTTTGAATACAGACGATGTTAATATCACAACCTTCGCGTTCTGATGCTCAAGTGTGACTAAATAAGGTCCAAAAAAGATAAAACTACAAAATATTTTCAATAAAACCGCATCAATGCATGAAAGAAAGTCCCCGGCGGATGAAGTAATAAAACACGTGTTTCGTCAAAATCCAGGAATTTGTTAAAACTCAAGGAATATGCACTAGTAATCCTTTTGTTTTGTGTTAAAAAATCACAAAAGGTCATAAAACTTTATTTTATTGCTATTATTTACCGCAGGGAGTCGGCAATCTTTTGTTTTGTTTGAAATCAGGTGTGCTTCCAAACTTTTGGACGGTAGTGTATATTTACATTTTCGTAACCTATATTTTATTCTAGCTGTTTTGACAGTCATTTCTATTTATATTATGTCTTCAGACAGGTTTCGTGATTCAGGAATCTTGCCCACATACCTATATATTAAAACTCGTACATATTATTTAAATCTCTTCTTTTACTAGGTACTTGCTTAAGGCTTTACTCGGTCTGGTGCAAAATTGAATGCATCAGGTTACTAACTGGTAACATGACGTTTTACACACATCTATGGGACATTTTGGGGAAATGGGAAATGTTACTTCACAGCCGGTTTTCTGTGAGGCCGTGGTATTGCACCGGTCGAGCCGGCCCATTCGTGCCTAAGCATGGCTCTACCACTACCACCTACCACTCAAAATAAATCCGTTTAAAGTTGTACAATAAAGTCTATTCTATTCAATTGTTATTTGAAGGGCAGGCATTGAAGGGGGCTATTGTTTACTGTTTTCTTGTGAATTACAGTCCTACAGTCGTATTATTTAAGATAACCAACAATTAACGTGGGTTACGCTAATGCTTTTTTAAATTCGTGTCTAATAGCAACATTAAAAAAAAATGGCCTTGATACGTTCATAAATTAATTACAAAGTCAAAAGTGCAATAATAATACATTTTAAATTTATATACTCAAAGTTAAAGAATTACGATTAACTCAAGTATATAAGGCAAACGCGAATGTTAATGCCGGCAGGGATCGACCACGACCGATCAAATTGTTGATGTTCTGAAAAAGGTCAGGTCAAAAGTACTCGACACCGACGGGTTGTGTGAAAGCTTTAATGACAGTTGATGAAAGTCTTGATATATGTATATAATACGACGGTAGAAAGCCGTGATCTTAATTTTTTTTTCTCTGACAGACTGATACATAGGTAATTAAACTAATAGTTGTAGTAATTAGAAGAATAACAGATTATAATTATCTATGTGAGAGACTCGACTATATCATCCATATATAAAAAAAAAACTTAGATTACGCTGAGCTCAGCTTCAGTAACAGACGTAGTGTGTGGCAGGTACATGACCTATCATTAACACATATTATAAGCGTTATGAATTGGCAATGAGAAGGCTTATCTTAGAATTTACACCTTAAAGTAAATATGTAATTAAATTTCGCATGTAGCGGTGTCCTACATTAGCGATTTATACTCTAATTGTGGTGCCAAAAGTGTTCACATAATTACCTGTTTTATACATCATGGCCTACTTTCTCTAGGTCATAAGACCGTGAAAGGTTTGGCGCCAATTTTCAGATTTCTTTTATTTTTTTTCAAATCAGTACTGAGTGACTACAATGTATGAGATTTCGATTTTTAATGAGATTGTATGGTAGTTAGAGGGCTCGAACTGCCCAACACCAGCCAGTTGAATGCGACCCGGACTTGATTGCGCTATTGCATAATTTCCCAGTCCATCTGCATCAGCAAAATCCATTTCATTTCTATTTTCCCTTTCCTGTCAATATTATTATAATTCCCAAAAGTGTACCCGACAATAGGCCTTCCCATCTATTACGTTTGACTAAATTATAATCGGTAAAATGTGAGCGTTACTCACGCTTCTGTCTACCGCTTCGGGGATACTGGTAATTATATAAATGTAAAATGAATGATAATGTATGTAGGTATTGACGAGATTGCTTATACCTATTATAATAATTACACTTTGAATTTTATTAAAGCTAAAAAAATTGATTACTCAGTAATACTTATATTTTTATATTATTTTTATGTCGGACATAAAACCCGCGCGCGGCGTCTCAGTGTACCAAAATTTGTTATTATTACACATATGTTCATACGCTCTCGCCTGCCTTCCCGAAGGGGAAGGCAGAGGTGTATTAAATACGAACAATTTGCCAATTAGAATTTGGTCCCACTAACGTAATAGGGAGCAAGCGTATTGCCATCAACCGGGTCCTGTATGACTGTATATATACTGTCTGATAGATAACAGTCCGATCCCTTAATCGCATTTTACGACACCTGCGAGAAGAGATGATGTGACCCTATTCTACTACTCTTCTACTACTGCGAGAACCACACCGACCAAATTATTGTTATGAGAGGTAAAATCATATTCGAATAGAAACTTTCATGAGTTACGTCCCATGTCAGTGACGTCTGACGACGACACTCAGGATGTGACTTCATGTACCGTCGTGGCTGGACGACTTATTGAGATTTACTCCTTGAGAAAGGTCTCCCGTCGGGACCGAAACTAGTCGGGCATCCCCGAAATAAACAGAGTAAAACCGTATATTTAAATAATTAGGTAAAATCATATTAAAAATATGTAAGTCGCTGTAATTCACGGTGCTTGGAAACAGTCGTTTAGATAGTATAGGTAAATGCAGCCATAATAAAATAATTATGTTAGTACATATTCTTAACGTTTAACACATACATTTGTGTGTTAGATTTATGTTTGATCTCACTAATACATCACTCCACTATGGAATTATAAAGCTGCTAAGTATATCTATCTGATATCACTTGTAAAGAGATAAAGATAAAAAATATTGCATTAATTTGGCCCCCAAAAGCATATCAACAGCGTTACAAACACGATATATAGTATTTACGATAAATTCTGGCAACCAGAATAAGATTCAACTTCAGCGTAGGTACCAGTTCTCGCGCACACTGTTAACATATTACGTCAGCAGTACTCGTAAGACGAACACACTGTCAAATTAAGGAACATACTACAAAAATAATACGAGTAGTAAGACGAAAAAGAAAAAAACATTTAAAACTATGTACTATGTTTCTTCTTAAGGGTTTCCCCCATTTCTGAAGATCATGTCTCATTCCCGGCTGATCAATGGTCTGTAACTGATAGAAACATGTTGAATATATGTATTGTCCATGGGGTTTTTACCTTTTCATCTTCATAGGATCTACGTATCGGCACAGGCAACCTGTAATATTTTAAATTAAAATATATAAAATACTTTATTTTTAAATCGTAGAATATATTTTTTGTTGAGGCAGGTTGTAAGTAAATAACGTGTAATCTATACATGTGTAATACAAATGTACCGGCCGATATCTGTCCATTATAGATATTGAAGATAAAACTAACACCGGGGGTTTTTATTAGAGTAACAGAAGTCGAACAACAGTTTTTAGAATTTTTGTCTGTCTGTTCGTCACGCCTCTGCATAAATAAAATAAAGATACTTGGTTCTAAATTCCAGGTACTATCGAGCTAGTAGTTACAATAAAACCTTGGCGTAGATGTAATAAAAGTCTTATTTATTTGTTAATTTTTCCAGGTTGGACGTATACCTGCGGATCACCCGTTAGTGGGAGGGCATAAAGGCCCAGTGCTGGACATCGCGTGGTGTCCGCACAACGATAATGTTATCGCCAGCGGCTCCGAGGATTGTGTTGTTAAGGTAAGGCTGTGTTTAATAGGAAGAAGAGAAAGGTTATCAAAGTTGTATTGTATGTAGTGACCTTGTTTAATATTATTTTTGGAAAATGTTTAATATTATTTGTAGTCTACCATATCGGCTTTTAATTATCTGTAAGTGATTAAATAAATAAAAAAAAGTAAGTATATGTATTAATTATGCACTTAAACGTATAGTGTATGTATTAAGTGCAGTACCTGGATAACCGAGCTTTGCTTGGTATTTTTTGGTTAATCGTGTAAAACAACGAAAAAAAAAAGGTAAATAAAATTCTGGTTACGGGACCGCCTTATTTCCCACCTGACCTATTACAACCTTATAGATGGTGGCGAAATTTACCTTCGTATACTAATGATATTGTAGCAGTTTCTCATTGCCTGAAAACACGGATAAAACGACGTTTTCTAAAACTGAAACCTAGCTAGATCGATTTATCGCCCCCGAAACCCCCTATATACTAAATTTCATGAAAATCGTTGGAGCCGATTCCGAGATTCCAATTATATATATATATACATATATATATGTATATACATACATATATACAAGAATTGCTCATTTAAAGATATAAGATATGTATGTATTCTTACCTAATTTTTAAAGGTTAATCAAAAATTCTTTTGCTCTAAAAATTAACTGTAACAAGTAAGCTCATATTTCGGATCGACTTGCGATTGTCTCATATTGTGAAAGGTAATACAGTATCATGTGATCATCGGATACATTTACAGACATTACACCTTGCGTGAGTCAGCTTCAGAATTGCTTCACCTTTAAAAGAATTACTTATTAACATAATATTCATACTTATTGATATAACTTCAGAAACTCAAACGAAATAATTTGTCCGTGGCAAAGCCATGCTTAGTTACTAGCCCTACTACTACTACTAGCAGACTTAACTAGAGTCGCTTAGAGGGTTGCAGGCGCGTAGTGTTCCGCGTGCCGAGACGACATCCTTTCCCCCTCTTCAAAACGAGACGGGGTTCCCTCCGGCGAACGGTCATCTACTGGCCGCGGAGAAATGTTGCCTTCCCACGGCCCTCGGCAGCAGCTGCGAGGAAGGAACACCGTGACGGTTTAATGACCCCGCGGAGGATAGTCCATGAGAAATTCCTTCCATAAAAAAAGGGCATGAACGGAGTAATAACCCAGCCCAGCGAAGAAAATTGTTAGTGAAATAACATGTAACTGTATATTTACAGAGTGAGTGAGAGTACTAGAGTCCCCACTCCTCTTGCTTGTCCTGTTATCATATCATCATCGTCCTGTTATCATCACCCTAAAGGCAGCAGAGTACTTACAATTGAGCTGCAGGTGTCCATGGGTGGCGGTAATTTTTTTGCTTCTTTATCTTCTTGAGATGCGGGAGCTTCGCATTAGGTATAACTCCTGTATCTCGGGGGGCTTCACAAACATTCAATCGACGGACACAAAGAACACTCAGATTTGTCTCGTAGGGGAATTGAACCCCCTCTTACTTTTGTAGTAACTACTAGTAACGAGGGACCCGTTGATTTGCAGGTGTGGCAGATTCCGGACGGTGGTCTGTCGCGCACCCTCACAGATCCGGTGGTGGACTTGGTGTACCACCAGCGGCGCGTGGGACTGGTTCTGTGGCACCCTACCGCACAGAACGTATTGCTCACAGCAGGATCTGATAACCAGGTTTGTTGTTATTCAACTGTTTGAATAAGTTTTATCAATATAAATAGCTTGGTTATAAATTAATTATTAGATAACCAAAGTTTATTGTACTAAATAAATATTTTATACAATACAAAATTTAAGGGCATTTAGCTTCAGACTACACAAACAAATTGATTCTTAAATCATAGTGGCAATAGCGTAATGGCTAAAGCGTCGGACTAGTAATCAAGTGGTTGTGGGTTTGAAACTCACATAATGCACTACCGTCGTGAACCCACCCCTAACATAACCACTGGAGCGATTAGCAGTAATACTAGTAGTGTGTCAGCCACGTTGCTAGTATTCTTAAAAAAAACAATAAGGTTTCGCAATTAATCAATCTCACTTCTTTCCCGTTTAAGGCGAATTCCAAGAAATACCTAAAGAGTGTTTTATTAGTTCAATATACCAAGTGTTTGATGCATCAACCCAAAATGTATGTTATTCCCCTCAATACTTAGGTCATACGTTCTCTATATATATTAATTAAATAAACCTATATAGATTTTTTGTTTGTTTTTGATTCGCTCAAACGGGCCAATCAAATCTCAGGAACTTCCAGTTGGATTGGAAAGAATAGTTTTATACGATAGAGTTTTTACTGTGAAATAAATATTATAGGCCACAAAACATCATGATACGACATTTAGCAGCAGTTCAGTGGACATAAACACAGGGGAACGTTTAGTCAGGCATTACACCTGATCTATTTGCAGAGTTAGAGAAATTGGACATACATATAAAAGTGATGACGAACACAGCCCTGGCTCCTATTAGGTTAATTACGCTTCTGCCTTACTCCTCGGGGACACAGGCGTGTGTGTGTATGTATGTTGTACCGTTTAAAAAAATATATTTTTGTCATGTTTCAATTCAGATAGCTATATGGAACGTAGGGACAGGCGAAGTTCTGCTCAGCCTGGACTGTCATCCAGACCTCATCTACTCAGCGTGCTGGAACTGGACCGGCTCCAAACTCCTCACCACTTGCAGAGATAAGAAAATTAGGTGAGCAATCATATATAATTATATATTTCAATGTAAAAACAAAACGTACACAATACTAATTGAAGTTACTATACTATATATAAAACTAAAAAAAGCATTTCGAGTCTGACTCGTTCATCACGCGATTTAGAGATTTTTTTATAAATGCAAACTTAATTAGGCACAAATATTTAGTTTCGTGTATGAAAGTTATTATAATTAAGTTTATATAAGGTTTTGCTTTCAGTATATAAGCATCTCAAGCTAAAGTATTTAAATTGAAATACAATAATTATTTTAATGCACTTAATAAATCAATTCTAATTATATTTATTATAGTCTTTTAAATGTAATAAAAAATATATATTGTTCAACCATAAATTTAAATTATTTTTATAGTGTCTGTGGTAAATCAACTGTGATAATATTTTTTGTTTGTTTCCAGGATCATCGACCCTCGCAAGGGTGAGGTGGAGTCTGAAGCCATCGCTCACGAGGGAAGCAAAGCGTCAAGAGCTATCTTCCTTAAACATGGACTTGTGTTCACCACTGGGTAAGTGACCATATATTATACCTGACTTTTTACTCTCTAAATACTCTCACCTTATGTTGATTACAATATAGAATAAAAACTTTCGTGCGTGTTATTCATATTTATTAAGGAACATACGGTTGTACTCCCGTATTTTTGTTACGATTTTACTCATGTCTGACAATAAGGTCACCGTGGCAGCTCCATCAGCATACGCACGAATGGTCCAAAGACTGCACTTGTAAAACATCTAACAGCATGCGTTCACGGTGGCGACCCCAACAACGTCTGTACAACTGGTCCAAAGAAAAAGCCACAATTTAACTTCGTCCGTACAAGTCACCGTTTCGGTCAACAGTCTCTAAAACCGAGTTCAGAGGTAAAACCGACCTCTTAAAGGATCGAGTTCAGAAGACTATCAAAAATTTTATCGATTATAGTTGCTAGTGATATCCACCTGTAATTCTATTTATCAGATTTGTCATCTATTTTATTTGTAGTGATAGGCACAGAAATTGTTTTCATCGTATTACTGGGGAAGTATGAGTGCGAAATACATAGGTAAATTATAGAATACCGCACAGACTCGAGGTAGGTGTCCACCAGCATATTTCAAATAATCCACACTGAGCCCATCATGACCCGGACTTGCCACGTTTCATCTGAGATACAATTAAACCGGTACTTTTTGTAATTAAATGGGAAAATTGTGTATATTAAAAGACTATTAAATCAATAACTGGTCATTTCGAAATCGAATTTATTTTAATATGACAATGTACATGTAGAATAATTTAAATCTACCCACACCTATAATAAATTACAAATTAAAAATAATGTAACGTGGGAGAGCTATACTTAGGCACTAATGGGCCGGCTCGACCAGAGTTATTCCACGGCCTCACAGAAAACCGATTGACAAACAATGATTGGGTAGTATTTACTGAGTGATTGAGCTTACCGGAGGCTCGACCCCTATTTCTTACGCAGCGCACTTAATACTCTTTAGTTGAAGATGTCCATGGGCAGCAGTTATCAGATACCATCAGGTGATCCGCTGCTCGTTTGCCCCCCTATGCCATACAAGAACACTGAGGATAGGGGAAAGGGGAATATTGTTTATATATTCATTACCTGATCGGTGAGATATGGTACACGTTTCCAGAAATGCATTTCATAAGATATGACATACGCCCATACCCGTTTCCTAGGGGCAGGCAGGGGCGTATTAAGCTAACTTAAATGGCGCCTGAAATTATGTGTGTCCCCATTTAAAGTCGGGCCCCTTGGGTAACCAAACAATTCACTCGGGTACTAGGAGGTAATCCTGTGGCCATATTGAACCTTTATTATATAAAAATATTGTGCACTTAAAATGTAATGTAATATATACTTAAGACAAAATTATAACAGCGGACTAACTCATCTATATATAGACAGGGGCTATATGTCTCTAAGTTGGAGGGGGGTAAGGCCCCCGCTTTCCAGGGTGTGGTCGCTGCTCAGACGACCAAGGAAAGGAAAAGAAGCTGCAGAGGTTCTCTTAAGCTTCCTTCTTAGTGTATACCCGGGTTTAACTCATGATGTGGTTTTAGTCGTTTCAAGTCAACTTCATTGTTAGCTCCAGTAATGTGATGACCGGTGGGGAGGGGTGAGGAGAGGGGTGAGAAAATCGCTTTTGATTATTTAACGATTTTTTTTTTATATTATCTCGTTATTAATTTATAGTATGTGTGTTCAGGTTCAGTCGTATGTCGGAGCGCCAGTACACGCTGCGCACGCCAGATGCGCTGTCGGAACCCATCATCACCGTGGAGATCGACACCAGCAACGGCGTCATGTTCCCTCTCTACGACCCAGACACCAACCTCATCTACCTCTGCGGAAAGGGCGATTCCGTCATACGATATTTTGAGGTCTGTTTATACACAACAATACACACATAGAGATATTATACGAAAACTTAGATTTAGAGAAGTCACTCCAAATCTATTTACAAAAAAGTTTAAGAACAGTATGAGATTATCAATACAGTTTTATTGTGTTAATTTAATAAAATAATCAACCCTAAAAGTGGAAAAATATATAGGGTGAATAATTTTTTTCCTTTTGTTTAGAATGAGTTTCTTTGGTCTTTTCATATCGACTCACTCACGCTTCTGCCTATCCCTTCGAGGATACAGGTATGAGTGTATGTATGTATGATTTATTTGTATTATCTTTTAGGTGACACCGGAGCCGCCATTCGTTCATTACATCAACACCTTCCAAACACCTGATCCACAGAGAGGTAAATATTTCTATATACAAAATACTAAATATTTTTTTTAATTTTGAATTACTCAAATTAAAAAAAAGTCTTTAAAATTCAATTTTTGTTGTACTGTTTGTGTCTGGTTGGTTTTAATATCAATAAATATAGGATTTTAAGAAAAAGAAAAGTTAAAAGCACTTTCCCTCCATTTCTTTATGGTTTTTCTGTCCGCCAAAATGAAGAAATCTTAGGAAGAAATTCGATAGATTCTAAAGTTTTATTACAAAGCGACTCAAGTCGGAAAAATAGTGACGTGACGTCGACGAAAACCTAATGCAGTGTCAGTAAGAGTAGCACAAAGTAGGTTTACGCGTTGTCAGTAATTTTGATGTCAAAGATGCAGCTGCTGGTCGCCCTCATACGGGATAAAGCTGATGCCATTTTTTAAAAAGTGGAGCAAGATCAGGTATATTAGTAGTAACGATATACTAAGAATTGACCACAAAACTATTTTGTGCCATTTGAAAGGTTTGGTTATACAAAAAAACTATATGTATTTGGCTCTCTAAAAGAAACCTAAGAAGAAATAAGTACTCATTTGCAATTCTCTATTAAAACGTAATGAAACCGAGCCATTTTTGAAAAGATTGATCACTGGTGATGAAGTGTATCACCTACGACAAGAGGTGCAAAAAAGTTGATGGTCAAAGGGCAATTAATATATACTAAATGAACTCTTTTTTTATCTCTACTTAAATTTATATTTTGATTATTTAATATACAAATTTATTCCTACTAATTTCTTATGTAAGGTTTTTTAGTTTCACTATGAGTTAAATAATTTTAAAGTTTGATTTTATTTTAAAATAATTAAATAACTGTGTTTCTGAGGGTATATGTTATATGATTTATGTATATATTATTTCAGTGTTGTACAAAATATGTTAAATAATACATAGCCAACACCACTATTTTTTAACCAAAACTTTTTGATAAATTTATGTTTAGCTCTGTAGTTGATATGTTTTTTTGTATACATGTTGTATATTTTGTAAGTTAAATTCGAATGAAATTTAGTTTAGTACCAGACCATATTCCTCACATTTCGTTGTCTTCAGGTATTGGTATGATGCCAAAGCGAGGTTGTGACGTAGCCACGTGCGAGATAGCCAAGTTCTACAGGCTGAACAACTCTGGTTTATGTCAGGTGAGTTTTTTTTTTTTTTATATAGGTATAGAAAAGAACAGAATGGTCATCTGATGGTAAGTGACAACCGCTGCCCATGCCCAACGTAAGTGCGCTGTCCACCTTTGAGGGTGATGAAGAGATGGAAAGAGGACAGGCGGGATGAAGGGAGGGGGTGTTGGGCCTCTGAAAACCTCACTAGGTTAACAACGCAAGCGTTGCTCCACAGCCGGTTTCTGTGAGATTGTGGTATCGCACTAATCGAGACCGCATTATTCTTGCCTAAGCATAGCCTTACTACGGTTTTTAATTAATTTTATCATCTTCAAATAAACAATAAAATAATGGTTTGACATCACTTACGCGTAACGTCTTGTTATTTCATAGAAAATTATATCTTATCTATATTTTGACTTTAGTAAACCAATTGTGTTTGTTGTAATTGTTTGACAAAGAAGGCTTTTTGTTCCTATACACTTAAATTACGTGTTATAGGTAGTATCAATGACAGTGCCGCGCAAGTCGGAGCTTTTCCAGGAGGATCTGTACCCCGACACCCTCAGCGACGAAGCCAGCCTCACCGCCGACGAGTGGCTGGCGGGAGAAGACGCCGAGCCCTGCACCATGTCGCTAAAGGTATTTGGTAGTTGAGGCTAAATTAAATGTTTAGCCCAGTAAAAGAATCTGGTCATTTTCCAAGTTCTAGTGATCCCCAATTTTCAGACTACCTGATCTGTTGACCCCATTTAACTTTTGACTGTTTACCGCAGAACTACGAACTTTTTATTTACTTTGTTCTAATTTTACTTTTACTGGTTATCTTAATAAACGTGACCATCATATTTTGCCCTATTTAAGATTTGAACTTGATTACATTACATCACAAGCTGCATTCTGTACAATGTGGTCTAATAGGTATAGTTATAGCACTACAAGTCTTTGAATTATGTTAATGACAAAAATGGTAGGGCCGTTCAATGTGTTTCCAAAAAACGCCCGTTTGTATACACAACAGTTGTATCATACGGTGCTGGTTGTATCCCTTTAGTACATTCTTACTGAGTATATAAGATTGTGTATAACAAACACAAATTGAAGTGAAACTTTGAATCTGATTTTTCTGTCGATATTTATGTCGAAAAACAAAACTATAATTTACTTTAAGTATGTACAGGCATGTGTTTGTTTTAATGTTTTGTCGTTTATTCAATAAGACACAAAAAGGTAAGTTCTGCTTGTTTTATGTAATTTATATAGTTAACTACTGGTTTAATACTGTAACAAAAACATGTGAATCCTTTACATTTGTACGTATTTAAGGAATTCATTTGTTTCCATTTTCAATTTATTTTAGTTATAATTTGGATTAACTGAAACTAAGATATTTAGTTTTAATGACCCCAATTTTAACGAAGAGGGTCTATTATATTAATTGTCCTTAACGAAACTGTCTCTAGTAATAACAATTTAGTATTTAATATTCATATACCAGGGTTTGTCAAATTCTTGATTCTTCAAAATTATATTGCTTTTTTCAGAATTTCATTGTTATTTTTTAAATATTAACTAATTATTTTGTGATAAGAAAAAAGTTGAGAACCCCTGGTATACACTAAACATCTGTCTTGAATGTTTCTGTTGGCTGTTGCATCCCTTTTATTAACTAAATATCCTTGTAGCATTTTTATTTTGTTGTTCATTGATATCTTAATAGCGTTTTAATCGATTTTGCGTTTTTATTTATTGTTTACTAACAGTTTACGTGTATTGTTTTAATGATGGGAATTGTCCTATTGTGTTTTAAACTTCTTATCCCTGTCTTTCATATAATTCAAGTTCTATTGATCTTTTGGAGTAAGTTTAGTCTATAAATAGTTGCTGTTGAATGTATCGTCATTCGACAGACGTTTCGTGAAACTCCATAATATAGATTGGCCATGCCTAGCATAGAGTTGATTATTTAAATACCCCCTGCAGTTCATTTCAAATAACATTAGAATATCACAAAAACGAATAAAGTTAATGTCCTTAAAGTAATTCCCACAACACGCAAAAGCCCTCCAATTAGGACTAAACAGTCCTGTGCAGAAGCCAACCGGTACGTTGAAAACAGATGCTATAAGGTAGGGATCCCCTAACCAAACTCCAGGAGCGCGCTTTGGTGGTACAGGGCGGGTACGTGTCGGGGCGAGCGGCGCAGCAGCTGCACGTCACGAAGAAGGCCAACGCGCTGGCCGGCGCCAAGGAGCGTGACAAGGACAAGGATCGCTCGCCCACCCCCGCCTCCGCCTCTGCCGGCACCCCCGCCTCCGCCACGCCGCCGCCGGCCTTCACCGCCGCTGTGGTTTGTACTCTATTATACCTTACCTTTTCTTGTCTTCTTTATTGACCTTTTTGAAAGTAAGTTGAGTCTATGTTATATATATATTATAGTATATATTTTTCCAATGATTTATCCATTCATGTTTTTCAAATGTTAAACGTTACTTTCCAACCACTTTTGAATATTTCTTAAATGTATGTATACTGAATCTTTTATTTTTTCTAATGTCCTATTAGAAAAACATAATGTCAAGAGTCAGTCGATGTGCTAACATCATCAGCGACTTCTTTTATTACAATTAGACAATCGTTCATAACTATTTCTTTAAATTTTTTCACGTTTTAATCGGTGTTGATGTGCTGGGGTGTACGGGGCATTCTTCATTTTCATCTTAACGGCCATCTTGGAAACGCTTATTCCACTCATAAACTTTTGTTTTACTCGTAGCAGACTCACTATAGGTCTTTTTTTAACATTTCACATATGTACTTTGCTACACTTTATTTAATTTTTTTTTCTACAAATTCTTTGATCCATTTCTTTTAACGAACAATAATTGCCTAGCTCATAAAAACAACTGTTATCAAATTGGATGTGTGCGTGAATTTTAAAAATTATTTGAATTATTTTTCCCCATAAAATACTTTTTCTAGGTACACATTTCTTAACAACATATTATAAATTTTCTCGTCAGTTTTTATAATTATGATTTTTATTTTTTTATGCACTTATCTACATTTTCGGCAAAATCCGTGTATGCCACCGACATCCTTGGTAATGAATGCTTATAGTTTCATTCATTTCAGCCCTCTTTCTTTCAAGTTACAAGTATTTATTTATTTGGCTCATATATACAGATGTTTCAGAAAGGTTATTTAAGTGTCCCCTTGAATAATGTAGTGTTTTACTTAAAATTGTTATTTTTTAATACAGAAATCCTACTCCGAAACTAAAAATTGATCCTTAAATGTATGATACATTCAAGGATCCATTTATTATTAATATATTATTAATTATTTATTATTCAAGGGGACACTTAAATAACCTTTCTGAAACATCTGTATATATGAGCCAAATAAATAAATAATTTCTTTGCATTTATCAAATTGCATCCATAACATTAATAGTTTGAACACTTGTATTATAATATTGTTCACGGAGTGTAACCATATTTTATACTACACATATTTATACCCATCCCATCAATACATCCAAAATATGTATACCGTTCCATTACGTGCTTGTATACTTTATAGATGTACTAAATTGTTTTTAAATTTACATTATTTTAGGAGAAACAACTATCAGACTTAGTCGATGAGATTCGCAAGCTAAAGTCGGTGATTGTCAAACAAGAGAATCGCATCCGTGCGCTCGAGGCAGCCGTCAAAGCTCCGCCCTCCCCCTCCCCGGTCCCACCGCCGCAGGCTTCCCCCGCGCCTTCCTCCCCCGCCCCCGCCCCCAATCACCATGATGACGACGCCATGGCGCCTGACGAGGTCTGAGTTGAAGGTGAGATGAAGCTTTGTGGTCCACTGGTGACGATTTTATAAACGTGCGATATTTTGTACAGAGGCGTTAAAAAGATGTAGAAAATGTGTTAAGATGAGATGTAAAAACTGTGAATTTATTACTCTAAGAATAGATCATAAAGTAACTTTTATTTATTGTGCGTAAAGCACAGTTCAATTTGCAATGGTTTATTTGTTCTGTAGTAATATCTTAACAATGTGCTATAATGAAACGGTTTTCTCAATATGATCACCATAAAGCATTCATAAGTCAAAGAACGTACAACTGACATTAAATCACACCAGGATAATACCACAAAGCTAACGCACGATAGTCGATATTGTATTCTAGGTCTATTGTTACAGATTATACTTTGGAAGTGTAATGTTACTACTGCATACTACCATATGTGCATTAAACAGCATAGAATATGTATCGATAAACATAGATAGTGAAAAATCATTACATTTTAAATATTAAGCTGACAAATTTTGTTATGAACGTAAAGATTTTTCATTGTACGAACTGTACTTGCATGTAGAATAATAATGTTACGTTACCTGCCAGTACACTTCATTTATTAATTTATATAAATAATTTTTGTAAATAGTAAGGTTAGACGAAGTGATAATAAGCGAAATAAAATTATGTGCCTTATTTCATTAATTAACAAAAAAGGTAGTACCTAGGTCTCCTCACTTTTTAGCCTTACCATTAAAGGGGTCAAGTTTACCAAAGTTGGGGTCACAATTTTCAAAGTTAATTATATAAAAATTCAAGATGTTAAGGAGATGTGCCATACATTTTTGCCTGGAAACGACATACATTGTACATAAAACAATGTGTTTTAAAGATAAATGAGTACTCTAATGCCCTGTATATTTCTTTTTACACTGAAACTTGGTGGAAATGAGATATGAGATGTTTAAGATGGAAATGATATCATAATTGAAAATACCTCAAAATAGAATTTTAACATAAAAATTGGCACATCTCCTTTAATAAATGCCTTGAAAATAAAAGAAATGATAGCCTAGGTATAATATTCGATTTAATCATCAGAAGCTTGAACAGTACTGTTCAAGGTTTTATCTATATTCGTATATGTCTTCCCTACCACGATAATCGTCAATACCTCGTATTATTTTCTACCGAGGAACCATAGACTCGTTATTCTATATTTTGGTTGTTGCTCTTTACTGTTGACTAAGAAAACCTCTCTAAATCTCACAGTTTACACTAGTATCAGAATAGCTATTTATTTCTTGTTGACTTCAATTTCTTTTCCCTCTTGCATGAGTTAGTTTAACTAAAATTGAAACTATAACAAATCTAAGTTACCTGTTAGTCACAAAGAAATGTCGTAATATTGTTCTAACTCTGTAACGACGTATTGTTATGTTAAATACAAATTCTATAGTTCTTGGTTTCACTATTCTGAAATTAAGTATTAAAGCATAAACCAGAAGAATTATACAAAAGTAATATAGTAAGTTCAAATCAATAATTAGACATAAAGTAGGCACACTTATTTGTTTTAGTTGTAAGCTAATATTATTTATTTTTTTAACGTGGTATATAAATATGGGGTGTTTTAGATGTGAAAGCCATATAAAACAATAAAAACTTTAAAATTGTCACCCTTGTACAGACGTAAAAATACGATCAAGCGGCTTTATGAATTGATCTTAACCAATAGGTGGCTGATCTCTCACATTAATGAAATATCATCATCATCATCAACTTTAACAAATTACCACATATTTATGTGCTATCTAATTACAAGATTGTTCAAGAGTCTGTAAGCAATCATATATCGTAATAGCAATATTCTTTTGAAATATAAAAATTTGTGTGTATAAAGGCTTTAATTTCAAGTTAGACACTTGAAGCATAACTTGCACTTTTACATTTAATAAGTAGTTTCAATTTGGGAATTGAAACTCGAGAAGTCAAATTTACCGCCAATTTAGTAAGAAGTTACCTCGGGCTAAGTAATATTTCTTATGTCTAACTTGTCATTCTTTCATAAGATAGGCTTAAGAGTCCAGTAACTTGTTGCTTTTGTATATCTTTTTATCTTCAATTAATAAGTATAAGGCGCATTGCTTCTAAACAAATTGCTGGCTCAATGCATTATTATTAATATAATTATATTCTAGTGTAAGTTTGCTGTTTTATTGTTTCATCATAAGATTTCTTTTCCAATTATTGGCGTCAAATCCAATTTCATTTTGAATTTAAAGTCAGCGCGTAGTGTCGCTTTCATAAAATAAAGTAATATTTTGTAAATGGAATTGTGGTAAGGACACTAAATTGACGTTGAGAAACAATTTAGAATATTAGTTTCATATAAATGGATACACAATGGTCCTTCGCAGCTAGTCATGTCACTTATGAAATTTGACATTTGACAGGTTTAGGTCGCGCTGTCAATTTGACAGTATTTTAGTTTAAATTTTAATAGTATTATTATGACGATTATAATTATTTTACTTATATAACTTATGATGGCGTAAACTTAGATGTTCTATATTTAGCATCATGACAAGGCAAATGTATGAATTTGTATGAATAAATGCTTGTTTTTTACTTGTATGAATATATGTATAAATAATAGTTTCGTACATTTTTGAACATGTATTGTCAAGGGAAATAACAATGACAATGTCAACACGATCTTAATTTAGTATTTATGTAGTGTTCCTTCTTGTACGAGACGCTTTTGTATTTTTCATTTTTTTTATTCTTAGCATTTTTTAACCTATTGTGTATAAAAATGTGTTATTTAAATGTACTTAGTGTAAATTATATAATCGACATTAAAGCTTGTTGTCCATTGAAAATGCCTTATGCAACTTTTTTCAGAAAATGTTTAAAAAAGGGATTTTTCCTTTTTCGTATTAATCTATCAATAAGTAAGTAATTGATGGACTCTCGCTGTAATGTAAAGATTTCGACTGTTATTATTTTGAAGTTAAATAATTTGTAATTGTGTTTTTTTTTTGTCTATTTACCACCGCTTCAGACGCTTTCCTAATTAATAATGTATTTCATGTGTTATGTGGGCTACAATACGTTTGTTAGAAAATAGTGTAAATAATAAAAGAAATATTATAATAATTACAAATTGTCTTTAGAAAAACTTGTCTTAACTAGGTTTCAAAATACCATTTTACTTGGCAACTTTAGATTTTAGTAGGTGCTATTAAGTGACCTATTAATTGGACAAAAGCAAACCCTTATGTTTTTTTTTCATACATATTCTAACAAACGAATAGTATATTAATTGAAATATTCATGTTAACATATATATTTTATCTACTCCTCTTTGACTAGAAAATGTGACAAACATAAAACTGAAAATAGTAAAATATTACTAAACGCACAATTATAAATCTCAGTATGATGTCTTAGAATGTATAAAGACTGGATAGGCACTTAGAATAACGATACATTTTTGTATGTATAAAATTCATACTTTTGAGAAAACATATGTAATATAAAAGGTGCTAAGTATTACCATAATTCCAATTAAAATAATTGTATATTACCTTATTAACTTTAAGGATATGAATTGTATGACTTATGAATAAAATTATGAAAACCATATTGTTAACTCAAATTATTACATTTTTAAATTTATAATAAATAAAAAATTTTTGTGCTGTAGTAATTAGTGTCAGTTTGTGATTCTCATTGTGAGACGGGGTCTAATTGTCAGATGGGGTCACATTGTCACATGGTTATTCATATTGTTCTTTGCTGCAATGGGTCTCCCGTTCAGTTTTGGTGCGATTTTGTATAAATGTATAGGACTTACGTAACTTGTACATTGTGTTTAATATATAATCCTTTTTTCACAATTGTCACTGGGCATCCTGATTCTGTGAAATGAAAACTTAAAAAAATCTCTTCATTGACATACTCCCAATTATTGTGTTTTCACATAAGATATTGTAAATCCATTTTTATACAATCTAAGATTATTGTCCCGCGGTGCTACAGTGAGTGCCAAATGCTTTGATATATAAAATTGTACAATATATACAAAAAAAATTGACAATATTATATTAAATATAGGTGTTAAGTGCCTTGTTGTGTCTTGATAAGTAATACTCAGATCATAAATGTTGCTACGAAAGTTGAACAGAATATATATATTTATTTTACTATTTTCATTGGTTGTATTATTTTATTATAACCCTATTAAAAAATATATATAAAGATAAGCTAAAAAGACACCACAGTCCTTAGTGATGAGTCCAAAAAATTTTAGCTATTTTCAAGGATTAGTATGGCTGTTTAACTTTGAACTCTGTCAGGAAGTACTTTTGAAGCCAAGGATGACTGTTTTAATCTAGTTGAAATTATTTTTTTTTTGAAGTATGCATTATATGAGTATGTGAAGTCGTTGTCGATGGCAAACGTTCCCAAGAACTATAAAAGAGTTTTTTTAACTTTATAAAAAATAGTAGGTAATGAAGAGATCACTTGATAAACCCTCCTCACTCATGAGTTGCCTCATTTGTCGTACTCGTGACGGAAAATTGAAAGTTACTCAAATTTCAACATTGAACCACCTCATTGTCTTCATTTGCTCTTCGTTCTCGCGAGATATAGCCGCCATTGTCGAGTGAGAGTCCATTATTACACCGTCAGTAGATATATAGTAAGGATGTCAATCCCAATTTCGGAGGTAAACGATAAATATCCAAGGAATTTATTGTATGGCTGTATTCAACCAAATAATGGTGATATTTATTTAAACTACCTGTTCCTCATGCATGCGGCATCACCAGTGTTGCTCGAAATAATGAATTATGCGATAGTATGAAGTGAAGTTTCGTAGGATATTATTTGGACTATCCAGCAGAAACTACTACATAATATATGATAACAATAAACGTTACGTACCTATTATTATGCATTTACGAATAAGGTTTGGAGTGTCATAATTTGATTATATTTGCTCTTAAACATTGTGAGTGAAAAATATTGATGTGTGTGAAAGAAACAACAATAACACTGAACATACTGCGCTGTGTCGAGCGTCTCACTTTTTTGAGACTCGATGTGAATACTAGCCGTCCCCGCTCACGTGTCAAGCGAAGCCTTACCTCAAATGAGGTGTGTCTTGTGAAATGTAGAACTCTTCATCCTCATCTAACATTGACGAGTAACGATTATTATAATTAACCAAAGAATCTATAATAGAATCTTCTCATTTGATTTCAACATTACATACATACATAATATCACGCTTCTTTCCCATAGGGGTAGGCAGAGACCACTTCCTTACATTTGTTACAATTTATTTATTTATTTATTTAAAACTTAATGCACAAAATGCACACAGGCGGACTTAATGCCAAAGGCATTCTCTGCCAGTCTACCTTAGGGTGATGTAGAAATGACTGAAGTAGGTGCATTAAACAGTAATAGCAAATAAGTTAAAGAAAATGAAGGGTATAATTATCATATCAGAAATATACATAAACAGATGTTAAATATATCTACAGAAATATAACACATATTATCATACACATACATATGCTTTACATACATACATACATATACATATATATATATAGTCTATCGTTGAGATGTATCTGCCAGTTTATGGAGGAGAAGAGCTCGAACCTTGGTCTTAAACGACAGGCGACTAGGTGCCATCCTGATTACCTCCGGTAGGGAGTTCACACAATTCTGACACCTTTCTTGCTTCTTCAACTTTCATTCCGTTCCGCATACAGGCTCGTTGGTTAAAGGTACTTTCGACCTGGCCTTTGCTAAGATTGTCTTGAACTTGGTCCAAGAACATTCACCAAGGTCTTCCTCCTCCGACAACTCCATGTTTTAGATTAGATATGCATAAATAACCATTTCCCAAAATAAATTCAATATTATGGCCTATATTAACAGAGATGGCAACGATTGGGAGATTAAAAACTACACTATTAGAACAATTAATTGGGATATCATCCTCTCGTGATGATCTATATATGGATAGAGGATCTATGATGTCTTTCTTTATTTAGTATTTAAATAAACCTTATAATATATACCTAATAATATACTCATATTTGATTCAGACATCAGACAGCACGACCCTAGGAAACTATGCGACGGCAGAATTTCTAATAACACATAAAATTATGACATACATAGGTACAGTGCATTAAACACCTACATTTTGGAAATTACAAATTGAGACTCGATCACGTAATATCAAGCACAGTATGATTACATATACAGTCTGATAGATAACATATGCTTTGCCTTGTACGACACCCACGGATTGAGATGGGATGCCCTGAGCATTTCCCCACATTAAAAAAAAAAAGTAAAAAAAAAGGGATGCCCCATTCTACTCCCCTGTAAACCACACGGCTATACACACAACACCAAATCGGTTTTTGTGCAATTTGTGTTTTATTTACAATCTGTACATAAACTTATATTACGCTTCAAACTCCTTGTCAAACTGGTCCTCTGTAATTTTCCTCTTTTTTAATTTCTTCATAAGCGCTATATCGGCAGCTAGTTCGTTCAACTCTTCTTGTGTGACAGCCTTACGTTTCTTCTTCTTGCCTCCTTCTATGCTGTTCTGCGCTTTCCACTCTTTTCGCTTCTTCCTTTTCAATTTACGCTCTTCTTTGTTTTGTTTAGCCTGCTCCCATGACTGCGTTTGCATCTGGAAATAAGGAAAATATTAAATGTATTTGATAGTCTGTCTTTGAAATAATATACCTGTAATAGCTGTGTAGTTCTTCGGTGAAACTTCTATTAGACAGACATTACGATTTGCAAATTTTTTTTTTGTTGAAATGTTGAGAACGAAAAGTGGAGACACCCTCTCCTACTACTTCGGGAATATCGGCGTGAGTATGTATGAATGTCTACCTACAATAGTAGAGACTCGTAGCACTTACTCTCAAGATAAAGTTGACCTTTGATTATTATGAGTAGAAACATACAATATTTCAATTATTAAAAAATATATGACAAAACACTCAACTAATCAAGTTGAGTGTTTTGTCATATATTTTTTCATCAGCCATCCTCAGGAAGACAGAAAAAAATATTGTTACCACCTCCAAATATTTTGGTTTAATATTCCTTGAATTATAATAACTAAATTTTGGCTGAAATTAATTCTCACCATTTTCTTTTTCTTCTTCGAAGGCCAAACCCCTGTCTTTTTATACTCTTCCAGTTTCTGCAGTCTACTAGTCTCTTTTTGCTTATCTTTATATGGTATAGTGTTAAAGTCTATCTGTTCTCTGGGCCCCACAAACTGGTCTTTATGTTCTTGCTTTATTTCCGGCATTAAAGGCAATTTTAGGAGACCATAGCTGGTGGCTATGTGGCCTAGAGGAAGTTCTTTAAATTGTAGGAGTAAGTTGCACTCATGTTTAGTATACGCCCGCATGTGGGATACGAATGCGCGTTGACCTTTATCGAATATAGATCTGTCTTTCTTCTGTTGTTCGTGGAGCATTCCGAGTACCTGTAAATTATAAACCTAATTAAACTATAATCAAAACAAACTATAATAAATAAAGAGAAAAAACTTACTAAAATAAAAATGTGGAAGAGTAATGCTTAGACATGCATGGGCCGGCTCAACCGGATTAATACCGTAGCCTCGCAGAAAACCGGTAGACAAACAATGCTTGCATTGTAATGCCGAGTGAGTGACGGTACTAAAGGCAACAGCCCCTTCCTTTTTCACTCCCCTCATCAACCCTCTCCTCTTTCCACTCCCTCATCACCCTCAAAAGCTGGCAGCGCCTTGACGACCCTTGAGTTGGAGATGTCCATGGGCGGCCATTTTCACTTACCATCAGGTGACCCGTCTGTTCGTCTGTCCCCCTATATAATAAAAAAAAAAACAATTTATAGCACAGCCCTACAGAAAAACGGTTGTTAAGCAATGCTTGCGTCTTGTTTCATTGAGTGAGTGAAGTTACAGGAGGCCCAATCCCTCCATTTCCTCCTTTAACCGTACTCGATTTTTGAGTTGCAGGTGTCCATGGATGGCGGTACTCACTTACCATTAGTTTACCTGTCTGGCCCCCGTATACAACAAAAACAATTGTGTCTTAATCACAACCAACCTTTTCCTTTAACTTGGGAGTAATCTTAATCTCATCTTTCGAGTGTCTCCAGTCCTTCAGGTCGACGAGTTGGTTGGTCTTGATGAAGGGCACGTAGGTGTCCTCGGTGGGCAGCAGCGGCAGCAGTGAACTCCCCCGCGCCCCCCCACGCGCCGCGCGCCCCACGCGGTGCACCAGTGCCGCCGCCACCGTGGGCGGCTCCCACTGCAACACCCACTCCACCGACGGGATGTCCAGACCTCTACAACCACAAAACTTACTTGCTAAAGACATACCACAGAACAAACTCCTCTCAGAACCATTTTTTTAATATGTGACTATCAGGTAAGACAAAGAAGTATTATAAATTTAGCCAAAGTGTGTGAGATGGTTTTTTTCAGGAGAGAAAATATATAAACTTCTTAGTGGAGCTATATTTACAGCTATGCAAATGTACATTATATGTATATTTAATAATCCAATTCCTGTTGCACTTCGACAGTAACAGAACCATGCTTATGCACAAATGGGACAGCTCGTTTGGTGGACCACAGCCACACAGAAAACAGGTTGTGAAGCAACACTTACAATGCTTTTCCCCGAAACTAGTGAGGTTTCTGAAGACCCAACTACCCTTATCCTCTCCTCATTGCTTCTCAATCTTGAAGTCCTAAGTCTCACTGTTGAAGTCCTCAATCAATATAAAAATATGATTTATATATTGATTGAGGACTTTTAAAATTTCATATGGGTTCATGGTTTTTGGACGTACCACAAAAATTAAAAAAGAAATAATTTGTTATATAAATACAAATTTCAACTAACCTTGCCATTAAATCAGTACACAACAAAATTGTATTATCAGCAGTGCGAAATTTTTCCAAAATTTTACTTCGCTTCAATTTCATCTTCCCATGAATTGAGAAAATTTTTATATCTGGCAAGAATACTGGTAAAACATCTGCCCAGTAGTCCACACATGCACAAGTTGGCAAAAAGAACAGACCCTTTGCTATTTTTCTATTTCTTATAAAATTCAATAAAAATAAGAATTTGTCTTGTGGTTCAACAATGACATAATAGTTTTCTAGCAGTATTGGAGTACTGATGGTTGATTTTTCTTTGACACTGATAACTACTGGGTTTCTTAAGCCTGCTCTGACTAAATCCTGTAGTTCCTTTGTCTGTGTGGCTGAGAAGAGCCCTGTGCGACGCTGCCTTGGTAGGTATTGCAAAATGGTGGTCAAGGTTGCACTGAATCCTAAATCTAGTAGGCGGTCAGCTTCATCAAGCACTAAAATTTCCTGCAAGCATATATTACATAACATTACAATACCCTTTATGATTGCTCAAATAATTAAGAAAATTCAGACTGTTACATACTAGTAAGTGTTTAAGAAATTGCTTGTATATATTTTTAATAATAAAGAATTGAAGTTTTCAAACCAATTAAATTAAATCTGATGTTACTAAACTTATTTTCTTGGTTCTTAATGCATTAGAATTTAAAAAAAAGCTGTCTCAACATCAATTTAAATTAATTACCACTACAGAGCAGAATAGTATAGTAACCACTACACTTTATACAAGGCGGCAAAAAGGTTATCACTTCTTTTAAGGATCTTAAAAAAAATAGGATAACCCATTCTTAGACAATTTGCAAAATATGAACAAAGTATATTCGGCAGTTTAGCCACAAGACTAAATTACTGTTTACAGACTTATTTAACGCCATTTATTTAAAACACCTGTTGACTATTTAGAGTCAAAGAGCTCTAGGAGATCCCGTAGCAGGTCATCAACATTGCCACTGTTAAATCTATCAAAAATATGAATAGAAGAAGTGATTTCTTCAAAGCAAAATATATAATATTGCATAAGGAAGATAATCCTGATTTAAAAAAATAAGATATCTTTGTTACCATCATGAACAAGTAACAATTTCAAACACAAAATACAACTAACAATATCTTTAGAGCAAATTAAATCATATTGTATGTTTATTAAACAATGTGTATAATATTGCAAAAAGTAAAAGGATGATAAAGAATTTTGATTTATTGTGTGTCGAAATAAAAGGACCTATTTAGACTGAGGTGGACTTCCTTGCTCGTCTTTGATCCTGCCGAGATGATTCATGACATTGACATGGATGATCCACAGGTGAGTGGAATAATGTAATCTGAAACAATCTTTTTCAATGTATAATTTGTGTTCTGAGAATGCATTTTTTAACTAAGGTACTGAATATATTTTGTTCATATTTTGAAAATCCTCTAAGATTCTATTTGGACCTAAAAAAAAAGTAATACTCTTTCTGAAACCTTGTACAAGTTTGCTTTAATCTAATTGCTCTAATTATAACATTTTATTTTCCGTAAAATCATCACTAACCAATTCTTTAAGTCGGCCTGCAAGATTCAACTGCTTTCTCTCACCCAGCAAGTCCTCAAGCCTACCAGGAGTACAAACTGCTATATGTGCTCCCTTCTGTATAGTCGCCACATCAACTTCCACTGGCTGGCCACCAAGAAGTAGACCAGTTGTTATGTGAGACAGTTCTGGCTCTTGAAGAAATAGTTCAATGACCTGAAAAACAATATTTTTAGGGATGAATTATTATCTATTTAATTATTTGGTACTTAGTAGTGTTTTATATGTTATATATTTTCAATAAAAGTTTAATTAGTTTAAAATTATTGAAAACAAATCTATACCGTACAAATCTGCGTCGCCAATTCCCTAGTCGGAGATATTATAACAGCATAAACAAAGTCTTTTCTCAGTGGAGCCTCTTTCATTTTTCTTATTAGCATTTCTATCATTGGCACCACGAACGCAAGGGTTTTACCAGAACCTGTGACCGCTTCTGCTACCACATCTTTGCAAGATAAAATCAACGGAATTACCGCTGCTTGTATAGGAGTCATGGTTTTAAAATTCTGTCTTCTGATGCAGTTCAATACGGGCGTCGATAATGATGGTGATACTTTAAACCAATCTTTGTTAACCATTATGCGGAATTGTATTTAAGGCTTAATTAAATTTACAAAAATACAATAAACAATCTGTCACTCAATACACCATGCGGTTTTGACGTTTCCTGACAGCGTTGCCATTTTTGACATAATTCAACGGGTCTGCTACATCTAAAAAGTAAACTTGGGATAACTAATACTTTCAAAATTCCTTGGTCTACATCAAAACGGAAAATTTAATAAAAAGAATTGTTGATCACACGATATTTAAAGTGGTATATATTAACTAATGTTAAAATTGTTATACTATTTAGAACCACAGTGTCTTAAATCAGGTTTTGGTATCAATCAATCAAGTAAAGTAGTCAATATGGCGCATGTTGACATGACAAATTGACAGCTGTGTTAAGTCCCTTAATATAAAGTGATGTTTATTTTACATCTCCAGACAGATAACGCACTTATTTAAATATGACGCGGCCTTTCGGTAACAGTGATAAACGATTTTCTATTGACGACGCATTTGAGGAAGAGACCGATGAAGCTATTAAAGTGTACGGTGCTACAGGAGACAGATCGCCTTTACAAAATAAATATAAAAATGGAAACGAATATTTGGCCAGGTAACGTAAATTTATCGCATTGCGCGCAATATTTCGATCATTTTCTAGTCAATATGTTCTATAAAGAGCATGTTTCTTTGTCTTATAATGTCAGTATGTTCATGACCTTTTCGTGAGTCATATTGCCTTACTAGACCAAAGGCAGTTGAACTTTTGGCCGTTACTTACTTTGCAGACATACATAAAGACTGTAGTGGCGCTAATTACTCGTTAGCATTAGCTAAATTATACTGTACGATGAACTTCGCTGACCCATACTGTAATGTTTTCGCACAATTTTTCAAATTAGTAAAGAGTTATTAGTCTTGCGGTATTACGGTTGAAATCTATCTATACATACTATAATATAGTAAAGTAGGAAGAGTTTTTATGTTTGTTTCTTTAAACAGGCTTTATCTCTGGAACTTTCAGTCTGATAAAAAAAAAAAAAAATTATTGGATAGAGCATTGACAAGCAAAAATTTAAACTATATAATATCATGCTACAACCCTTAGTCCAATCCAAAAAGTAGGAGTACATAAAGTCAAAGTGAAAGCATTTATTTCAAATAGGCTCAAAAGACACTTTTGAACATCAACATTTACCTTGAAATAGAACTGATTCTAGTCCTTCCTTCCAAAATGTAGTTTTGTAAGGAGAAGAATGGGCAAGAAACTCCACCGTTACTCTTTTAAAATCTTTTGTTTAAATATAATCATTATATATAATTATGTAACCAGAATAAAATTACGATACCCAAATAAGTAAAACTAATTAAAGTGAAGCAACAACAGATAAATTAATTTTATTATAAATACATGGTGCCCACACATTTACAAACATAGTAAAAGTAAGTATATGATTTACACAGTATATTAACAAGTAATAAGTCAGTGTATGAGTTAAAATAATCTCTGTGTGTAAATCAATGTCATAAAAATATAATTCCTTATACAATCCAATTAGCAAATAGTTTCATTTTGTCTTGAAAATATAACTATTCCTTGCCTTATATTTGTTGTTTTTATATCTCATTGTGCACAATTATTAAAACAGAGTTAGTAATTTATTTAAAGCAATTAGTTTTGACTTAAAAAAGAAAACTGTTTGCAGCAAAGTTTGTTAAAGGGTTGTTTTTTATAGGGATGTTTATTTACTCAGATATTCCAGCACCACCCAGTTTTAAGTTAAAGTTATGCTACCTCAACTTGCTTGAGTTATTTCTTATACTCCCCAATCCATCTGTATAAGCAAATTCCCTTTACTTCCCATTCTATCCTCCCTTTGCTCCAAATTTTCTCATCCTATTCCCAAAAATGCTGGATGACGGCAATAGGCTTGCCCCCTATTACCTAAATGGGACTCAATTACTATTGACAATATGTAGGTGTTAATTCTGTCTATCCTTTCAGTTGTGAGTGAATGTCTATATGTACTTAGTGTAATTTGAAACATTAAAGAGATATATAGTAGTAAAGATACAAATGCTAAACAAAACTTGTAGGTGTGTTTAGAATTTGTACACAAAAAAGGGCAACTATTGTGTACAAATTCTAAAGAGGAATACTTTAGAATTTCGTTTTTTTATTTTGTGGTTTATTTGTGGCATCATGTGTTTATGGTCACTGCTCTGCTCCTAAGGATCACAGTGTGATATTTCATAGCTTATATTATTCACCATTAAATATTCTATCCACTGTAGAGCCATGCTTAGGCACGAATGGGCCGGCTCGACCGGTGCTATACCACGGCCTCACAGAAAACCGGTTGTGAAGTAACGCTTGCGTTGCATTTCCCCGAATTGAGTGAGGTTTCCAGAGGCCCAATTCCCCCTCCCCCCTTTTCTCTCCCCTCATCTCCTTTCTCCTTTTTCCATCTCCTCATCCCTCCTCTCTTCTTTCCGCTCCCTGCATCCCCCATCCCTCATCACCTTCAAAGGCGGGCAGCGCACTTGCGACTCTTGAGTTGCAAGTGTCTATGGACGGCGGTGTCACTTACCATCAGGTGACCCGTCTGTTCGTCTATCCCCCTATAGTATAAAAAAAAAAAAAAAAGTTACATTGAAATATGACTGATAGGTTCAGAAATTAGCATGTTCTGATTTGTTATATTATATATATATATATGTGGCCACTGATACCATTCACTCACTCGTTCACAATACATTATATACGATAGGAGATATCTTGCTTATTTCGAAATTTTTTATAGGTGGTTACCTATAAAAAAATTCGAAATCAGTTATGAAACATGATAATACACCTTAATTACAGTTTATCACCCTATATAAACAAACAAAGACATTTGCAATAAAGTTTATTGGTAATTATGTGAGTGCTTAATACTTTTATTTACCAGTTATGACACAAAATGGTTTAAACAATCATGCTAATTAATTCACTCCCAATAAAAATGGGTCTATGAATCAACTGTGTCTTGATCTTTTGCCACACAAGTTCAAATAAATAAATGGCACACTCATAAATTTAATTTGATGAGTAACACTGCTCCAGCTGCCTTCTTGCTGATCTTCACTTTTTATATCAGTTGCTCTTAATCATTTGAAGCATTGATATACCAAATTTGCTTAGTGTAAAAAAATTACTTCAGTGAAAATGGAAAGTGTTGAAACAAAGCTTGATAGTAATGTCAGTCTTTGCTTGACGGATAACAGGTTTGGTTTCTTAGTTTTGTTGATAAGTATTTAAATGTAACCTGTTTTAAATCTTAATTTTATTTTGGTTTATGATATAAATGCAAAAGCGATGATTGTTCATCATGAAATTTTATATACACATTTGTATGGGTACAAAAACAGGGTACCTTTTATGTTAGAGCTTCACATAAAACCTACTCTCACTTTAAAGGCTTTGTGTCCAATAGAGCCGTAGATTTCCGGAGGCCCAATTCCCCCTCCCCTCTTTTCTCTCCCCTCATCTCCTTTCTCCTTTTTTCCATCTCCTCATCCCTCCTCTCTTCTTTCCGCTCCCTGCATCCCCCATCCCTCATCACCCTCAAAGGCGGGCAGCGCACTTGTGACTCTTGAGTTGCAAGTGTCCATGGACGGCGGTTGTCACTTACGATCAGGTGACCCGTCTGTTCGTCTGTCCCCCTATAGTATAAAAAAAAACTTGTTCTTTTGAAAACTATAACTCCATTGTGTTTAGAGAGGATTGAAGTCCCATGTGGGACTTGTGTTTATTGGCAAATAATCGGTCTTAATCTTTCGTAATAGTGTCAATTACTATATTGAACTACACGTTTTTAACAGCCTTCAGTTTTACCACGGCCTCAAAGAAAACTGGCTGTTAAACAATGCTTGCATTGTGTTTTACCGAGTGAGTGAGAGTGAGGTTATCGGAGGCCCAACTCCACTCTCTTCTTTCCCTTCGATTTTCCCTCACCCCTTGCCTCTCCCCTCAAAGGCGGACAGTGCACTTGTGACTTTTGAGTTGTAGGTGTCCATGGGGGTAGTCACTTACGATCTGGTGACCAGTCTGCTGCTTTGCCCCCTATACCAAAAAATACAAGGTAGAATGTAACTATGTTTATTAAAACCGCGCATTACTATATTAAATATAATGCGCAAATGGATAGTTCGCTAGGCTTGTTATTCACAGTACAATAGCTAATATCGTTTTTATTAGACTGCAGTCTGATAACAACTCAGCACAGCAGTTATCATTTAACTTAGACAACTTTGACTTCATTTGTATTTAATTGACTTGCTTGTTGGTCTAGTGGTTAGTGACCCGTGGTTCGAGAGATCGTGAGTTTGATTCCCACACCAGACAAACTGACTACTCACCTGATAGTAAGCGACTACTGAACACCGGCCGGCGTCTTAGTAGGGAGTAGGAGTAGCTCTTTTCTTGAAGGTGAAGGTCGTATAGCCTAAGTGTGTTATTAAATTGCTAATAAATATTTCTTAGATTAATTTTACTTTACGAGTTTAAATAACATTGATGTTTTCGTAATGATATGCATAATTCAGTATCTTATCATCAGTTATCACTCTTAGAAGGCTTTATAGCTTGAAGAAAAAAATACTTTAAACGAGATTACTCATGTTGCTACTATTACTAGAAATTGCCAGGAAAAAACCTGAAATTGCGCCCTTATCTTCTTATTCATATTATCAGATATGTTGTATACTTGGATATTGAAGGAGCATATCGGTCCTTCTTAAATGCGTTGCTCTTAGGATGATACGTGACTTTTTACATATACTACCAGAGTGAAACAAACATACAGTCAAATATTTCACCTCCTTCTTTTTGAACTCGGTTAGAACTCGGAGAGCTCAGTATGATTGAAGCCTATGATGAATCTCCCATGTAAACTTTAATTCCCTATTTTGCCATTTTCTAGGTTAGTTATCTAAGGTTGGCCCTAGCAGAGGTCTTGTTTACCTTAATACCAAATTTAATCCAGATTGGTAAAGCGGATCATGAAAATGTAACAGACAGACGAGATTTACTTTCGCATTTATAATAGTGTGGATTAGTATTGAATTTATTTTTGTCATTACATATGTATATTCAGATAGTTTATTGTCATCACAGGTATACATAGTATTATATGAGTGATCTTAATTCTAAAGTACAGAGCTCTGTGACATACCATACTACACGGTGTACAATATTCCATGTCAAACTTAACGATAGTGTTTCGTCTTTAAAGACTTATCTTACATTTTTCAAAAAGTTTGTCGTTAAGGTAATCAGTAATGTTGTCATAAATCTTGTCTGTAAATAATAATTATACATGTTTTTGATTATATATCTATATTCTTTTTAAACTCTGTTTTGTGGCAATTTGTTGTAACCAAACACATAATATTTTGACGACCTGGTCAATTTACCTTTACAAATAGATTTTAGTTACTTTTTAACAAATAGTACAGCTTTGTAGTTATATAGTCACGGAAGTGTCAGCAATTTTAGAGACCGAAAAATTGGTTGACAATTATCAGTAAATTTTGTATGGCTATATGCTATGGGGAACCTGTTCAGTGGTTTTGGCGTGGGAGAGCCACGCTTCGCTCTCATGGGGCAGTTCAACAGGAATGCGACGGTGTCACATCATCATTATCATCACTTCAGAAACGAAGAAAACCGTCCTCTTTCATGAATTCGGATATATCATAGTAGGCCCTTTCAGTTAATAAATTTATGAGTTTACGTTTTATAATAGAAGTACTCAGTAACTACCATGATTTTGGTAGTTTATTATAGATAGTCGGAGCCATACAGAATATACTTTTTCGCATAAAAGCTGTTTTAGCATTATGAAGGCAGAGTTTGTAATTGTCACGTCTATTCCTATGGACAAAATCAGACAAACGCTGAAACCTATTACAATTTGCCATAATGAACATTATCGTTTCCAAAATGTATAAAGAAGGTAATGTTAATATCTTGTGTCTTATAAAATACGGTTTGCAACTCTCTGTTATTTCCAGTTTAAACATCGGTCGAATGCACCTTTTCTGGGCCAGAAACGCTATATCATTATCCGTACTATATCCCCAAAACATAATTCCATAATAAATGATTCCGCGAATCCATAATAGGCAGTAATTAGAGTATTGTACATATAATACCTATCAATCAATAGAATTGTGTTTTGGTTTCGTAATGACAGGTATATGTTGTAACAATATTATTGAAACAGTACTGGATCACGCGCGCTCGCGTTTAATATCAATAAAATGAAAACGAAGTCGTTTTCATTTTTTTTCTTTTTTTTTTTGTAACATTATGTATAAAAGATTCTTCCGTCACGAGTAGATACTGAGTATACACACGCTCCACATCAATTTTTTGTCAATTGTAGTTTTTTTTCGTTATATTGGGCAAGCTTATTGCTTGTACTGTATATATACTGTCTGATATATAACAGTCCGATCCCTTAGTCACCTCATACGGCACCCACGGGAAGGAATGGCGTGGCTTCTACCGAAAACCGATGACAGCTAGATGCTGAGTAAGCATATATAACCCTCTCGTTAGATAATTCTCTTTCATTTGCGATGTGGTTCGTTAGGGCAGTCCAAGCATATAGAAGACATTTTATATCTTGAATTGGAAAATCATGATGCTACGACCTCTTTTAGCGTAGCAATAACGGGTGGTATAGTGATAAAAAAAGAAGGGAGTTTTTGTAGCCACGTGTAAGTTTTCTTTTATGGTAGGTATAGGGGACAAACGAACAGATGGGTCACCTGATGGTTAGTGACTTCGGCCGCCCATGAACACTTTTAACCCAAGAGTCGCAAGTGTGTTGTTTTAGGGTAGGGGAAAGATGAGATGGGTAAATGGGGAGGGGAAAGCGGAAGTGGGGTAGGGCCTCCGGTAACCTCACTTACTTGGTCACACAATGCAAGAATTGTTTAACAGCCGGTTCTCTGTGAGGCCCTGGTTATATTTGTTTCGAAACGGCCCATACGTGCCGAAGCATGGCTCAACCACGTTAAATAATTCATTATTAGACTGCGTACTCGTTTATCTACTTCTTAAATATGGAAATAATGCAAAGCACCTGTAGGCTACGCTAAATTAGGTAAACGTGTTATGTACATAAAACCATCCTCCTATGTAATTACGTTCATAACAACATGTCTCTAAAGCTGGCAACTCATAGACAACTGGCCATGCCCTGCAGTTCAATTGTATATTTGCTCACTACCCTCTCTCCCTTGGGTAATAGCATGATAATATATAACCTATAGCCTTCCAAATGCAATGCAATCCAATGGTGAAACATCAGGGCATGCCTTGTATTACAGTAAACATCCTACATAATATTATAATTTGTAACGGCATTTTGTTTTTAATTTTGTCAGCTGAGCCAGAGGCCGTGGGTTTGATTTCCACACGAGTTTGTTGTCCTGAAACTACATGGTTTTTGTGTCCGTGGTTTCAATGTCTGTCCCCCGTGGAGAAAGATTAATTTCTAATGCGGTAGTTGTCGTTTTTAATATAAATATAATTATATATACTAGCTGATCCGGCAAACGTTGTATTGCCATAAAAAAGTCTGTATAGGGGCACCCTTTTCACTCTCCTCCGTTTCCGAGGAGTTTGGTAACAAACATCGCGACACGATAACACGGTAATTATCGTAAATAAACTTAAAGGAATGCCAACTAAAATTTACTGAATTATTTTTGCCTGTCTGGAAAAACTTTTTTGATTACCATGTACCCATTGATGACACCTATTTATATCGAATTTAATGACTTATGCATAATTATGTAATTGTAATTATTACGTATTTTATAAATGTGTTTACTAACCTTTTAACATAATTGTTATTTTCCAGCAAAACATACAAATGCACAGATGATACAACTTCACGGGACTCAGACTCATTGATACACGAGTATGTTGAAGCCACTACTTCCATGTACTGCTGGAACCATCCCAAAGTCAGAGAAAATTGGAAAACAGTGTGCGCAGCGGTAGTGTTACTTTTAGTTGGTGTAGGACTCCTTGGTATGGGAGCCTTCGCTGTAGCCGAACCTGAAAAGGGCCTCCAAGGAGCAGTATTCTTTGTCGCTGGTATGATCTGCTTCGTCCCTGGCGCGTACCACGTTGTCTACATATGGCTAGCTGCGCGAGGCCAAAGAGGTTACGACTTTTACCATCTCCCGTTGTTTACCTGATTTATTTTACTTTCTAAGTTTGTGTAAGCTTGTAAAATGAGTGTAAATTATACGAGGAGTACGAATATCATGTCTGGAGATGTATGTTTGCGACTTTTTGCTCTCTAGTGAAGACAAATTTATCAGTTGTTGATAAAAATAAGAGTAAATCCTTCAGCTTCTATTGTTGATACACAAAATATATTGAAAATGCTTCTCTTATGATGTTGATATTGATGAAATAAATTCGAAAAAATGTTTGTAATTTACATAGATTGATCTTGTAAACATAATAATGTCCAATATAAAATACAATAATACTAAACTATCTAAGTATGTAAATAAAAAGCTACTTTTACAAAAAGTAAATGTTGTATAGTTTAAAATATGTTGAAGGATTAAAATAAAATATGACAAAGTATGTTCTTCAATTGATTTAAATGTTAGTTAATCAAATATCTAGTAATATAATAATTTTAAACATAATTATTATACACTATTGAAGTGCCTAGTTGCATAGATATGTAGATTTTTTTTTCAAGGCCGTATAACAATGTGTACCTGTGCCCTAGTTCATTACATGGCTATCAGACGACACTGCGCTTACCATAATAGCGTACTGTAAACTTTTTAGTGTCAGTTATGAGTAGGTAACCTATTTACATTACTTTCTGTTACGAAATGTAAACGTTACTGAAGCGTGTATTGATAATTTTGTAACAATAATAAGTAACGACTTTTCTTGTTGAGGGCTAATACGAATTATATGTTGTTACAATGATGACCACACCCCTCAATTCTTTGACTAATCATAAATAATTGACTAATTGATGACGTCAATGACTCCTGACGTCACTTATTAGAAGATAAACTTTCCGGGATAATAATAGAACAAATATATAAAAATAACACATACATAAAAATAGTTTCGTGCAATAATGTCTCGCCGAGTTCAGGAAACTACTATTAATTATTAGTAATAAACCACAAACAATAGCAAAATCTATGCTACTTACAGAATCGTCATCCAATTAATTTTAATGTATTTTTCTATCAAATTGAAGGTAAATTAGTCATGCGAATACGACATTAATAATACAATCTTATACTTAGTTTTTGGGTGCACTAAGTAAATACGAATTAACTTTTATTTTATTTCGTATGGCTAAGAATGCCCTCGAGACATTGTATAGTAACAAAAAGTTTTTCTGGTTTTCTCGACTTGATTTTATAGTTTTTAGACCTAAAATGTAAATGAATTAGTTTCTTTTTTGGTGTGTCTAGTGTGTCTACAGCGTCTGCCAGCGAAAGTTGTTATTCTAGTCTATGCCATTCGCTTAAATGTGTTCAGTTTAACTTTCTACAACTTTTTTTAAATGTTTTATAGTAAAGACATATGTATTCTGATAAGATATTTTGATAATTGATTAAATAATATAGTAGCATAGTGTGCAATATTATTGTTCTTTTCTGATAACGTGATCTAAATATAGACTATATTTGTAACGTTGTTATAGTAAAAATGTTTAGGCATTAAAGCAAATGACTACTTTTTTGCATATAAACCTTTATCCTCAAATGGTAATCTAACAAATTGTAACTAATGCAATTACGCAGTTACTATAAATTCAACTACAACGCGGATATGGTAGAATTGATCTAGATTTATGTTTGTATATACATAGTTTATAAATTATTTATTATCTAGATATCCATTAAAATTTTTCGCAAATTTATTATTATGTAAACAATATGATTCACTCATGGCCTCTTAACAAATAATTTTTATTTTTTTATTTTGCTATTACCTACGTTAACGTGTAATATATACGTTATCACAGCTAGACGAATATAGTTTAAAAATTTCCCAATTCCTGAAAGTCGCGATATTTTACCAAATTTGAAATTCGATTTCGAATTCGTTACTAATAAATTAGAACTTTTTTTTATATAAAGTAGTGCATTGACGCTGTTCACTTACTCAGTAAGCTTAAAAAAGAATGTGACATGTTTGAAGTCGAAATTAATATGTACGCAATGATGTATGTTGATAAATAAAATTATATTAAAAATAAAATGAAATGTGTGTTAAGCATTATATTGAAATATATACTATGAGATATAAGATATATAAATAATTTGTACGAGTCGAGTGATGTTTTCGTAAAAACTGTTTATATACCTATAGTGAATGATTTTGTATGGCATGTCATAATGATTTTTGTAATGTTGCGATTTGGAAGCTAATACACGTATCCACTAACACTACGAATACCATAGTATTTACTCTGGTTTTATTTTGTGTTATTGCTTTTATCTAGTTGCGACTAAACGCATTTCTTGTTAGGAAGATTTAAGAGGTACCAACACTGGCCTTTTAAAACACCATCGAGTTGTTAAAATGTTCGTCATCAATATGGGTTTTCCGTTTGGGTTGGAAACAATATGTTCAAATGAGGTTTAAATTTGAAAACAATAGATATACCTTTACCCTTGCCACAAATATTATTACATGAAAAAAACTTATTTTCCCTTCAGCTTCTCAAGAATCGTATCTTGATACACTCGTGCTGATGTTTTGACACCATTTTCACAAAATATGGCTCAGTCACTCTTTAATAGGTAACACATAACGCCCACGTTGTACTCTGCTTACTAATTAGGAACCTTCTATAGAGCTTTGAGCATAAACTCGATCATTCTACTTGTTAAAATATTGCACAATATTTAAAAAAATCTCGTCAATAAATAATTGTTTTCTGTGACCTCCCTTTGTTTAAGAAGTTGTTTTAATTTTACCACCCCACTGTTTCTGTTTAAACTATCAGTTAAATAATGACCACGTCTCTTAAAGGTTACAAGTCCTAAGTCATCTTAAAATACGCGATATGGTTCTAGATGTTATGTTTTAATTTTTCGCTTTGTCTTTCAGGCAGGATTTTTCGAATTCTGTCCTTCACTGCTTTGACCGCCTTTTTCTTACGACACGTTTCACAAACGGGTTACGTTGTACATATCAATAACCCGATATACAAACATTCGACTAATACCAAGCGGATGAAGTTTCAAAAATTACATGTGGGGTGATAAAGAGAACCGAATTGGTATGGACAATTCGTTTCACCCCACTCCATTTTAATATCACTAAAATATTTAACACCGAATGGCGCGAAAATAAGAAAACCCAATGAATATTTATATAAGAATGACAGATTCCAGATTCAAATGTAATGTTATGAGTTGTTTTAATTGTAACAGTTTTTATGGCAAGACTTAGTACATAATATGATATTTTATGCATATTTTTATGGCTAGTGTTGTGCGATATATAAGTTAAATTCCCACCGATTGCCACCTTCCAGACGTAACAAATTTCCTACTGTGCAAGTCGTAGCGAAGGATCTAATATACAGGCATTTTGGATATAATTTATGCTGAGATACTGGTTATACCAGTTACTTTGTGGAAGAACGCTGTTTTACACTTTATAAAGAACAACTTCAAGCTTTTCTCGCTTATATGTACCTATTCGATAGACTAGGTATCTACATACTATTATTAACAGAGAATTTTAAATTCAGTTACCCATCCGTAACACAGCTGATTAATTTTATTAAAATTGGAATAAAATTTATGAATATCCCAAATTGTATATTGAACTGAATATTTTAAGTAATAATATCAATAGAAACGAGTATGCACTGAACTCGCTTTTAACCAAACAATAATTCAAATGATTCATATAATTTCCGCGATAGAATTTGCATGTAATGAGTAACAGTGGCGTCAGTGCTTATAAATAGAAATTACGTTGTGAGGCTTCTGAATCGTTGCAATCGATAGTAATATCAGGAGATAACTGACGTATATGCGTATAAAAATATTGCAAACATTATTTAAAAGTAGCCACTAAATATATATACATATATATTTAACAGATAAAAAAGAAGTTCAAGTTTTATTTAATATTTTTAAACAACTTCTAAAACAAACGACAACAAAATTAAAGGATGTTATTTTTCTTAAGTATCTATATCGGCTTCGAAACAATTTCCTCTTACTTGGTTGGTTTAAAAAGTAAAGCTTATTGCTTATGAAAGGTCAGGTATTTGGCTGTTTAGAAGCATTATCAACCGACTTCAAAAAGGAGGAGCTTCTCAATTCCACTGTATTTTTTTTATATTTGTTACCTCATAACTTTTTGACTGGGTGAACCGATACTGATGTTTTTTTTTTATTAGAAAGCTGCTGCTTCCCGTGTGGCCCCATTTTATTGATGTCCGGTTTTGACAATGGTATCCATGAGAAAACCATATAAGTCTTAAATATGACGAATAACTCAATATTACTCAAACTGATTTAAATGATTCTTTTTTTATTGGAAAGGATGTACTTTAAGGGTAGTTAAGTGAGAGTTAGGTTTGTGACAATGGCATCCATTATAAAATCATATTAGTCTTAAACTTTATGATAGGCGCATTGAAGTCGGTTGTCTACTTTTTTAAAGTCCGATTATTTTAGATTGATGAAGTCTGTTTTGTTTCCTAAACTTAAAGTAGAAGAGGTTGTTTATGCGGAAGAGGTCAAGATAGGTATCTATAATAATTTCAATAGTACCTACTTTGATAATATTATTTATTTATTTATTTTATTTTTATAATGTTTTAGGTGTCTGTGACGGTTCTAGCCTGCCTATGTGTAATACTCTATCTAGAAACTTATGAAATTTCAAAAGGTTAACGGTTTATTTATTTAAAATCAATCACTACGTTTGTTTCAAAACAAAGTAACGTCTTATCCGTAGATAGCATATAGGTAATGTTCCTTTGGTTGTGTTCAAGCTGGTTCCCGACTGCTGTCGTAAAAAAAAAACGTCTGATGTGTATGGCTTTATGAAGTTGTAAATAATTCTTAATTTAATAAATTAGTCATCCTTCTTCATCTTTGTCTTTTATTATTTTTTACGATCCGTTCTTCAAAATGAAAAAGGAATCTTTGTGGGATCACTCACTCAAGCCAAGACTGCCATCTCAGTAGGTAACGGCTAAATGGTATCAAATTGTAATTAACAGCAAATACTTCATCATTTTGTCTGTGGTCCCTTGCAGCTATAAAAACAATCAAACTTCTAAGTCAATGCAATCAAAAGATATCGTCTTATAAGCTTTTATGTAAATTAATTTTAGCATTCCGTCTGTTACTCAAACGTTAGAGTATTTTTCCCATTGACCTAGAATCATGTTATACTTATTATGTATTTGAACCTTGGTGCGCGAATCAAACTCGCACTTGTCCTGTTTTATTTCAGTTTAAAGGTCCACACCTCATGACTAGTCCGTTGGTCTAGCGGTTAGCGATCCTGACTGCTAAGCTGAGGTCGTGGGTTCGTTTCCCACCTGACGCCTTAATTGTAGTTGTTCATGGGCGCTATAGTGTTACTTACCATCAGAAGACCCCGTCAGCTTTGGCCCTATATCAAAAAATATGACGCGGTAATCCGACTTAGAAAATAATCTTGAATCTATCTTCCTTATCGAAATAATTTATACGGGTTATGGTTACTCCCGCAAAGCGCTAGTGTGCCCAGACTATAATATGTAAAAAGATATGAACCAAAGAGGCGTCAAAAAGGGCGAAGGTCTGTTAAGCATTCAGACAGGCTGAATACTTGAGACAGCCTAGCTCTAAAATGTCTAGTACTCTCTTGGCCACTGTGTTCACTGTTTCTGTTTCTCCAGTTCTTTAGTGAACACATCTATTATAATAGGTGTAATTTCTACTATTGCTCGTTCTAGTAAATAATGCTTCCCTACTCTAAAATACACTTAAAAATGGTACTGGTTGATCGTTTATGACTATTATTACAGACACAATGTTTTTTTTTTTTTTTATACTATAGGAGGACAGACGAACAGACGGGTCACCTGATGATAAGTGACACCGCCGTCCATGGACACTTGCAACTCCAGAGTCGCAAGTGCGCTGCCCGCCTTTGAGGGTGATGAGGGATGCAGGGAGCGGAAAGAAGAGAGGAGTGATGAGGAGATGGAAAAAAGGAGAAAGGAGATGAGGGGAGAGAAATGGGGGGAGGGGGAATTGGGCCTCCGGAAACCTCACTCAATTCGGGTAATGCAACGCAAGCGTTACTTCACAACCGGTTTTCTGTAAGGCCGTGGTATCCCACCGGTCGAGCCGGCCAAACATAATATGCTCACACTCAAAAAAATAAGAGTATTCAAAAAAATATTGTGATTAAGGAACTTCAAAAAAATATTGTGATTAAGGAATAAGTTCCTTAATCACAATATTTTTTTGAATACTCTAAAACTAATATACATTCAAGGGAATGGAAGATTACTTAAAATGGTTGATAACTAAGACAAAAGAAAATACTTTTATGTTTTTTAGAGCTATAATAAATGCTTTCTAGCTATTCTCCTTAACTTGAAGTGCTGTAGAAACCTCAATTCACCATTCCAATTCTTCAATATATTCATTTGTTGACGATCTAAAAGGTCTGGCATCTCTATGCCACATGTATCGAATTCTTCTAATTCTTGTTTCTTAGTAATATTGATAATATCTTCCCTACTGGCGTGCTGACGATGTTTTCTCTGCCCGATTGAGTTTTTTAACGCAATTTGCTCCAACTCTTCATCAAACCGCGCCAAATACTCTTCTATTATCTCCAAAACCTCTTCTTTGTTTAAAACCACGCAGTCTGATTGTATTCGTTCTTTGAACCACAAAATCTTTTCCCCGATCAGGTTTTGCTTTATGTGTGTACCAACTTTGTTTTGATCTTTCTTTTCACTTTTCTTGATTTTACTAATGACTTTCAAAGTTTTTCTGCTATTAGGATGTTTTAATTTCTCTATGCTGTTCTTAATTTTTGGCATTTTTGCGAGTGTTTGGGTTAGATAGACGACTCACGTGTTGCTTAACAAAATAAATATATTTCAAAAACGTCCTGTCAATGTCAAACCAAAACATAAAATTCCAAGCATGTACAAGGTTAGATTCAAATCCTGTTGTTTCAATCAAATAACTTTTTCAATATTTAATAACATTTTAACCTAATTTACTAATGATACTTAAATTAACTTTAAATTATATATTATCAAATCAAAATAATGATTGTCTCCTTTTTAGAATGAAAACTTAAAATCTATAGGCTAATTGAAAATCGAATTGTATGGCTTTTCTTATATAATTGTAATAAACAATAATAATATTTACATATTTCTTACAAAAACTAATTAAGTATATAAAACTTTCTTTGTAAACTATTTTCACAAAAGTCGTAAAATGTCAAACCTTAACCTGTAAACTTGAAGACAAAGGCCTTATTTGTTATTGTTTAAATTTTAAATGAGTATAAATAGAACCATGTTCAAAAGACCTAAACCGGGCGAAGAAGAGGAGGATCTTCTTCGTATGCAAGAAGAATTTCTTAGAGAGAAAGAAAAAAATAATATACAGCCAGCAGCAGCAGTCACAAATTTACGTCCTGACATAAAACGACTGAGTACAGACCCAAGTAATCGGAAACCTTCGAAATTTGCCAGGTCTAGAGGACTTAAAAATAATTCTGAAACACAAGCTATTACCAGTTCGGTTATGGGAAATATTTTAGAAAAGAATAGCGACGCAGATCACGCAGTATCACTGTCAGAAGGTGACGATGATTACGTATACTTTCCTAAAGTTATTCCGTCGTTATTAGGTGATATAATCGAGAAGAATATTTCTGATTTTGGTGATTTTGAAACTAAAGTAATGCCTGCCCAGGGATTCCCTGAAGTAACTAAGTTTGACCCAAGTGAATGTATAAGTCAGAAAAATGTTATAATTGATAAAGAAGAAAGTACAAAAATGGATATAGATAAGTCAAACATTAATGTACCAACGCAGAGCTACATGTTATCATCTACAGATGCCAATGACATCCACAAAGAAAATGTAAACATACTTAGTGAAATGTCAGAAATAGAGATATTAGAAGAGCAGAAGAAATTACTTTCAGCTTTAGATCCCAAGCTCATACAGTACATAAAATCCAGAAGGCAGTCAGGACAACAAACAAATAAAGACAAGTCATCAATGAAAGATGTAAGATTTGAAACACAGAACATAAATATTGAAAATATTGATGAACAAATGGACACTGATTCACTCGTAGAAAATGATAATCTATGGGACAATGATATTCTATCACATCCCCAAGTTAACAATTGGCTGCATTTTGATTCACTTGAAAGAGATAAATTAGAATGGATAAAAGGCATACAAGTAAGCAAAAGAATTAAAACAGGTGATACTTATGAAGCTAGATTTGACTTCAAAGGCTACCTCTTGCCATACACTATGGAGTATAATGAAAGGACTAAGACATTATTCCACCATGGGGATGAACCACATAGACCAGGATATTCTATTACAGAACTGATTGAACTAACTCGATCAACAGTAACTCAACAAAGGGTCATGGCTTTGAACACAATTGCTGGTATTCTGGAATACTACAGTGCTGGTACATACAAAGACATCATAGAGATACCGCTTAGCAAGTTATTTTTCATCATAAGGATAGCTATGGATGAGAACAAAACTATTTTATTAGAACCAGCTTTGAAGGCAATGAGGAACTTGATTTACAATAGAATAGATGAGGCTAGCCTTGATGCATTAATTGGTTTTGAGGAAGGCACCCTACAGCCTTGTCTTGAAAATGATAAGTCAGAAATAGAAGAGTTGGAATCTAAAGAATCTGAATTTAATGACTTCCATTTGGCAGAGATAGATATTATCACAGCACTTTTGAGAACAGAAATTCTTCAAAGGCTGTTCTACATTCTGGATACTGTAAGACCTACTTTTAACTGTGTGCAATATTCTTTGCAAATATTGACTAGGCTTGCTCGAGACTCCTTTGAAACTGCACAAAAGATTATTGAAATGGAATATTTAATGAACACCATTATTATAAACTTTCTTCCGGTTACTTCTATCAACTTTGTGTTTGAACCACAAATTGTGTATAACAGAAAGCCAATATTAGCTGCCCTTAAGTTTATTAGAATATTGTCACTACAGACTGGTGACATGACTCATGTTTTGATGAATAAATACAGCATACTGAAGCCTATTTCTGAATATATAAATTCTAAAGTAGACCGATCATATGGGTTAAAGATTCAGATAGAAGCTTATTGTGTACTATCTAATTTCTTAAATTTTGGCCTTGGTATTGAAACAGCAATATCATTGTGCCCCATTATTATGACAACTTTCTACAACCACGTTGAAACTACAGATATTTATACAAATTCTTCAATTTTATCTGCAACTCATGCAGCAGTAGTCTTACAGCTTTTGAGTAGACTTTTACATTGTAACTTACAAGGATTTCATTCCCATAAGACTCAGATGTATCCCTTAGTCAAGGATGGTGTTCAGAAGTGGACTAGACAACTATGTAATGCTGATGAATATACCTGTGGACATTTGCGACTTCTATGTTCGGCATTAGATTTGTGTAAAACAGTCATTATGATTGAATGCCTGCCAATGAAAGTTTTAAATGACTCTCTGATGTTATTATTCCAATCACAAGGTTTCGAAAGAGTAATTAGGAACCTCATACCCAGTTCAAATCTACTGTCTGGCTTGGAAAGCAAAGACTTGCACTTGACTAACAATTTGATGAGCCTTGGAGGTTCTGCAATAGATACATCTCAGAAAGTACTTCCAGTCTTAAATATATTATCACCAGTACCATTTTTGGCGTCTTTATCCAGCCTGCTGACGTACATGAATGAAAAGGACATTTCTGAGTTGTTCTTGAGACATATGCTATTATATCTTAGTGAGTTGGGTAAACAAGTGCCAAGCCTTTGTGATAATTGGTTTACTAGGATGGAAACTAACTTAGTCATTAATATCATCAAGCTTTCGACTCGATATAATATGTCGGAAGGAAGCAAAGACCTACTATATTCCGTAGCTAACAAACTGTGCTATATCTTGAGAATGGATAAGAAACATGACCTGTATTTTCTGTTCAATAACGTCGTGTTCAATAAACATTGGTTCACAGCAGAAAGGCTCTTAAATCTCGTTACCGTGTCAGATCCAGAAAGTTTCAGTAAAGCTTTGACATCGATCGAAAATATAAAAATGTGTTATCGCAAAGTAGTCAATATGAATTATAGAGAAACAGGGCCCAACATTTTACTGAAGTCTTGGCGAGAACCCGTCTTGCCGCGGGATTGGATTTATATGCCGATTTTAACGCTTTATACCAGGCATCAAGATGCAAGTAATAGTCCTAAGATTGTGGGAGAACTTGCTAAGAAAATTGCTAGGAGAGCAGCTGCAGAGAGAGAATTTATAGTAATTAGCAGCCTGGAGTGGATATTGTTCAATGAATTATGTTTTCCAGAACTATTGAAAGACATTGACGTTACTGACAGATTTTGTCGTATCATGTGTGTATTTCTTAGCGACAATTCATTGTTTCTAGAACCCAGAGTCAAGGTTCTGTTACAGAAATGCGCAGAAGCGTTATTTAAAAAGAAATCAAAGTTTAATTTCGATAAACCTTTGGTTGGTTTGTATAATTTTCAAGATTTTTATACTCAGTTCCTGGAGCAATTCCAGGCTGTCAGTTATGGGGATCATACATTTGCTACATGTGTTTTAGTCCCGTTAGCTCAGAGGCATAATGTGAAGTGGAGAAAACTGGTGTGGTCAGAATATGCAGGATGTCTAAGAGCTCTGGATTGTCCAGAAAGTATGTTGTGCTATGACATGAATGAATATTTATATCCGGAAGAGACAGATGAATCTTTAATAAAATCATATTTACAAGCGCTTTCTTCTAATTTGTTGCGGTCAGGCACTATTGCTCACAAAATAGCATCTCATCATGTTGCAAGTTATAGGAAACGAACATGTACATAACCTGTGTTAGATTAAGTATCCTATAATATACATATAAAATTGTGTTATACCTATTTACTTTGCCTATTATTGAATATGTTATTTTACTGTAACGAGTTTAACTTCATGTCTCAGTCGTCATAAAAAATATTAATGTCGAGCGAGCGAAATATGTAAGAGCATAGTGTGATGTTACGTGTGTAGGAATCTAAAAGTTTGTTAGCTCCTGTCTTAAGGAAGGATATATGCTACCAGTATAAAAAAATATACTAATCATATAGGCGTACTGCCTATATGATTAGTATATTTCAGGCACTGCAGATCCCTGATGATACTCCTCAGTCTTACAGCGATTAGAATCTACCTAGTATAGGTACTGGTGCCTACCATTTAGGAGATGGCAGATCGTTCCACATCTTGTTTCATATTTTTGCCAGTAAGTTGGATAGTCATGAAACATCATGTTTCTTCTTTATACTGTGCTATTAGAGCTATGAAAGATACGTGACTGCTCACGCTCCTGTTATTAATACCCCAATTGTGATTGAAGTCAGAAAAAAAAAAAACATTGAGAAAAGCTAAATCTTAAGTATATATGCGAATCTGAGAGCCTTCTCCAAATTTTTACATATTTACTGCGATTCACGTTACTTTTATATTATATATTTATATGTATCTGTGTTTGTGTGTGTGTGTTTATATAGGTTTTCTGTTTATATCTAAGTAAGTATACCGACTCTTCCTTAAAAAAAAAATGCAGTTCCATCTAACTCTCTCCGAACCATTGATCCTAAGGTTGCCTGGAAGAAATAACATTTAGCAATAAGGCCACCCCCCTCTTTCCATGGGTATCGTAAAAGCCGACTAAGGGGTCGAACTCTTCTTTATCCGACTGTACATATACAGTCATACAGTAAGTAAGTTTGCCCCCTATAAAGTAAAGTGGAACCAAATTGTGGTTGTCAAAATGTGGCGTTTGATATGCCTCTGCTAACGACACTATATAGTCGTGAAAGTATGTGATAGTTTATTATAAAATTAAGTTAAATACTTCCATTTGTGATACAGTTTTTACTGCTAAAAATATGCGTTATGAAAGATATAATATTATAAAACAATATAAGGATACGTTATTGACAATTTTAGAAAAAAAAAGAAAAAAATACTGAACTGAATTTTTTATTGTGGATGTCGTACTTTGGTACTTAGTGTAGGTCTTCCTCAGTTTCCGCCGATGCTCTCCGTGCCTGACCTAACTCCTCCAGTTCGGTCAACATGTATTCCCCGAATGCGTCTTCCCATTGTTTATTTCGTCTAGGGATTTATGCTTTCAATTTCTTTATCCGTTATTCTCCACTCATTACAGCGGTCTTATTTTTTCGACTATGTCTGTTACTTTTGATATCTTTAGTATTGGATAGTTTTATTTTATACTTAATCTGATAATTCGAAGCAATAAAGCGAAGAGGTTTAGTCAATCACTTGGGCTTCAGGCTGCAAACTACCATTTTTGCCACCACACACATTAGTCCAAGTAAATTTCAATATTAAATAAATAGTTTAGATGATGAGCGGGAATAGCATCTCGATGCGAAAGTAGGTTAAATAAAAAATTTAAACTTTCATTTCAACTTTTTGAACGCATCAAACAATTTGGCGCGAAAATAACTTTGTTTGACACTCCAAATTTGACAGAATCTGCAGGTGTTTTCTGTTTACGCCGTGTAAAAACATGTCCTGCATATTATAATTATACATTATTTTACTCGTTCCACCTCGATGTCGTTCCAAAATGTTCATAGAAGATATTAAAAATGATTTCTACAACGTACTTCTAGGGAATGTAAGTTTAAAATGTTGGTTTGGTTTTAGTTGCTTACAACCAAACTTATAGCAATTAATTACTTAATATTCTTTTCAGAGGGTCTTACTGCTAGTACATTACGACGTCGACGCTATATGCACTTGTAAAATACTGCAGGGATTGTTTAAATGCGATAACGTTTCATATACTTTAGTGTCAGTGGAGGGTATTTCAGAGTTAAAGCAGGCTTACGAGGAAAATAATGAAGAAATAAAGTATGTAGTGTTGATTAACTGTGGGGGGACTATAGACCTGGTTGACATTTTGCAGCCAGAGGAAGATGTTGTGTTTTTTGTGCTAGATGCTCACAAACCAACCGATGTTTGTAATGTTTATAGTGATGGTCAGGTATGTCCTAATATAATTTTTTTAGTATCTTTTTCTCCTTCCTGGAAGCATTACTCCTAGGGCTGGGCCCCTTGCAATAGACCTAGTTGTGTGGGACACCATGTGGTTTTAGTTTGTTTGAGTCCCTCATAGGGACTTGAGTTTTTGACTTTTTTTCATGTGGTTCCTCCACAGGTCATCACCCCACTGGTGCTGCCATCAGCACCAGTGGGGTGATGACCTGTGGAGGAACCACACGATAAAAAAGAGTATCTTTTCTTCAAAGTGATATCTATGATAGTGAAGGTGCTTGAAAAAATATATCTACATTCTAATTTAATTTAGAATGTATTTTTTATAATTTTATTATAATCTTATATATATATATCTTAAAAGTGTACCAGACAAATAAAAAAGAAGAATTTCATTATAATGAGAAATAAATTTTATGGGCATTTAAGTGTGAAATATAATAATTAATGGGCTTAAAATAATTTTCTCATTCATTGGTGTTGTCCCCCATTAAAATATAATCTTTCATCTATTTTTCTGATATAATATAATTATATTTAATAATTGCAAATAAAAAATTGAGTATTTAATATGTAAAGCATATTAAATACTCTGTTTTTTTTTTATATATTTTGACCTTTATTTATTTCTATAGATTTTAATAATTTTCTTTAGGTGAGGCTTGTGTATAAAGATGATGAAGAAAACATTCCTAACTATGATGATATATTCAGAGATGATGATGATGATGATGATGAGGTAAGCAGGTATTCTATAATAGCAAACTTTTCATATTGTGGTATGAAATTCAAATGCAAATTGGTGAGCATTTGTGACACTGTGTAGTATAGTAGATACTGCAAGACATTTGAAAAAGCTAAAGATATTAATTTTATGGTCACCTAAGGTACAAACTATGGTAAATTGTTTTATTTTAGCTCTATCATAGATGCCTATCTCTAAAGGCATTAATTCTTAAGTCAATAGATAGAACATGCCAAGAAATAAGTATATTTTTTTAACCCCTTTGCTGAAATAATAGGTTGTGCATGTTTTTCGCCTAGACACACAGAATTATACTCAAAGCTTTTCAATTGATGAACTATTGTGATTTAATTTTGATTTTGATCTTGATCATAGTGGAAATGCTCATTCAGTACTAGCCCTCAGGCTGCTATAAACTAAATTAGGATATGCAAGCTTTAAACATACATATCCTTTAATGTGTCTCCAATGGTGACATACCGAAGTAGGATTTCTAAGTTAATACACATTAAGATGTTCTAAAAACTGTTCTATTTCTATTCGTCACTAAAATAGAACAATTTGAGCGAAACCAATGTGTATATGTGTCAGAATATTGTAATATATTTTAGAGCGAAGCCCAAGAGAGTGGTCATGAAGGGTTAGAAGCAAGGGTGGTGCGTCGTAGAGAGAGGAGAGAGTGGGAGGATAGAAGAAACAATCTTATGTTCAATTATATACAGTTCTCTTATTATGGAAAGCCTGTAAGTATTACTTTATTAATCAAAAATGTTAAGTAACTCTCTGTCTATAATTTCATACCTGTTTTCGCTTGACTAGTATGTATAGTCAAGTTTGTTCGTCATAAATTATGTGTACACATTGTCTCCAGTACAGACTTAAGTACTGTCTGTCAAGGAAGCGGTGAAGGCTGGTTTATTATAAGTTATTATTGATAATAGAGCGCGTGTATAGCCGTGGAGCTAGCTTGGCGAGTGTCCCGGTGCGGCTGGGCGGCGGTGTGGTCGGCCAGCGTGGCTGCCGCCGCGCAGACCGCTCTACACTCTCGGACACAAGCCGCAGCTCTGCTCGATGCTGACTCCTTGCACCGACACCTACCGCCTGAACACTCACAAACGGTAAGTCGATATTAAAATTGATGCACGTTCACACCTTATCCTGCATTTTCGCTCACTCTTTGGAACAATCAATCGAATCACTCACACTTATATTTCCGAAGAACATATTGCCAACCATAATATAATTTAGTCAACCTTATGAAACGATATGTAGAAAGTACTCAATTTAGAGTAGACAATTATTTTTTAGTTGATCATCTAAATCATTTAATTAAAATTTATTTTTTTATATATTTGCTATGCCTTATATATTTATTATACAGGCAAGGCAAGTTACAGTTACTTATGAACTAAATTTATTATTGTTATTAATAAACAGGCAGGCAGTTGAAGTAACTGATATTTGCCTGTATCCTGCTTAATACCTACTAACTGGTCTTTTGGTTTTGAAGGTATTTGTCGAGTTTATTTTTAAATATGTTTGTAATTTGAGCCGAGACTATATCTGCTGGAAGTTTGTTCCACATTCTTACAAACCGATTGCATAGGTGTAAATGTATATCCAGGCTAGTGCAGGTACTCACCGGTCACGGATGCTTCGGTAAGTGCCTGTATCGCATAGGCCGGGAGCCAACGCCTGTGTGCCACCACTGCGGGAGCTGTCACGAGGATACCACACGTTAGTGGAGTGCGGTATCAGCTATTGGTGTGAGTAGCCTCTCGCTGGAGACCATGGTTATTGCTAAGGTCAAGAGCGAGAGTGCATGGGATTCCGCCGCTTCGTACTGCGAAGCAGTACTGATGCTTGCAAAAGAAGCGGCAGAAAGGGAACGGGAGAGAGATAGTACTCTTCCGTCCCGCAGGAGACGTAGAAGGTGCCGGAGAGTGCAAAATGACCTCTGGCCTCCATGAGCGCTGGCCTGAGGGCGACAGACTGGGCTATCTACGCCCTAGCAGAAGCTGGCCCGAGACGGCGGCACGACGTGTTCCACGCGTGCCTGACTAAATATGCGGTGGGGGGGCAGGACCCCCACACATCATATTGGGGTCTTGCTCAAAAGGCGGCCAGGTCTGCCGGTGTACACAGGGATTTCCTTTCTAGGGTACACCTGTGGCCCCGGCCGTAAGACCCGTTGACGGAACACTGTGTGGTTTTAGTCGGTTCGAGTCCGACATTACCCATTAGCCCCGGTAAGGTGATGACACGTGGGGGTTTCCACACAAAAAAAAACGTGTAAATGTATATATATATGTATATATAATTGTAGGTTCATACGGCATACTATGTTGAATTACTAAAATTAATTTTAAACATTTTCATTAATTTTACTCATTCTGATCCTGACTGATTCATTAAAAAAGAATATGCTATGCTTACGAATATACGACAAAATCTAACTACGTGTGCTTTACTATGGATAACAGGACGCAACCTAATGTGAACTTTAACATTAAAATCCATAGATGTAATGGATCAGATTTGAGGTGTGATTGTGACTGTCCCATATTAACAAAATTGCCATCCGTTAAGTATTTTGGCGTAATGTTAGATATATGTAATCGGTCATGGTTTGATCATTTCTAACTGTCCCCTCTCCCTCGACCCATTTCCTCACCCCCCTCTCTTCTTTCCCCTCCCCGCATCCCCTAATGCCTCAAAGACGGGCAGCGCACTTACGACTCTCGAGTTGCAGGTGTCCATGGACGGCGGTTGTCACTTACCATCAGATGACCGTCTGTTCGTCTGTAAAATATAAAAAAAAACAAATAGACTAGAGAATAGGAAATTAATGCGACTTTTTTAAATATTAAGACACGTCTCTTTAAAAATCGAACTGTTGCTAAAATATATGGATGCAAATCAGCCTTTGCGCAAAGACAATTTCATTTCGAGGCTTGCCGCCTCTATAATAATGCAAACTAATTACTAAGTACCTACACTCTCACATTCAGAAATGTTAAATACACCTTAAATAAATGGCTTACAGTCTTAGACTATACAAAGGTCCAATTGCTTTTAAAGTGTTCTATGTGACTAGTTCTATAGTATTATCTTTAAGGTAGAGGCATGCTTAGGTACGAATGGGCAGGCTCGACCGGTGCGATACCATGGCCTCACTGAAAACCGGTTATGAAGTAACGCTTGCGTTGCATTTCCCCGAATTGAGTGAGGTTTTCGGAGGCCCACTTCCCCCTCCCCCTTTTTCTCTCCCCTCTTCTCCTTTCTCCTCTTTCCCGCCTCCTCAATCCTCCTCTCTTCTTTCCGCTCCCTGCATCCCCCATCCCTCATCACCCTCAAAGGCGGGCAGCTCACTTGCTACTCTTGAGTTGCAAGTGCCCATGGACGGCGGTGTCACTTACCATACCCGGATGATAAAGCTCAAGTTTAAAAAAAAAAGCAAAGCTCAAGACAACATTTTTAATAGTGTAACGGGACGATTACAGGGAGCGAGAGTGTCCTTGGAGAAGGACGCGTGCCTGCCGCTGTACCGCCGCTGGTCTTTAGAGGCGGCACTGCGACACGCGCCCGCGCTTGCGCCGCACCTGCGCCTGCACACGCTCGCAGGACATGCGCGACTGCGACAGCTGCTGGCTGATTGCGGGTACGTTTACCTACGTCTGTCTAGCTGTTCATTTCACTATAATATCCTAAAGGAATAATACTTTCTACTGGGTAAACTGTACCCTATATCCTTAACTTCTTACCCCTGACAACGTGCAAAAAAAAAAAAAAACAAAACAAGACATATTAGCGTTTATTACAATTATAATTTTATATATATACTTTCAGAATCCCCCTTCAACAGGCTCGTCAAGCGTATCGCTCGATGGATGTAGAACTTCGTCGTTCTTTGCTGACAGCTCTTGAGACGGCCGCCCCCAAACACAAGCTACCCATCCCTACTCACACCACCTTCTTACTACAACGAACGCATTCTCCCACGCTAGCGGCTATGGACGACGTGTACGCTATCATGGGACTCATAGAACACGTGAGTTGAAATTAGTACAAAAAAAATTCTACCTTTAATTTCAAATGTTCTTTAATATATTAAATCTAAACATTTACATCAGTGCACGTAGTATGTATATGCAGTATTATGAATGTTTTAGATCGATACATTTGACATTCGTAAAGCTATTGATTGTGTGTGTGGTTCACATTATGCTTGTACTTACTAAAAGAAAATACAATTACTATTGAGTAATAAATAAATGTCTATAAATTCAGCTTTATAATTTAAATTTGTTAATACCTTCCATCTGTTCTGCATTGACTATAAAAATATTAATTTGAATAACATGTTTGGCCTTACGGTGTAACTCAAGGCAGGGTCTTTGGTCCACTAGTATATCTAATCATATTAGTGATGAGCACTTTTTTTTTATTGGAATAGGCGTACAACATATTCAGATAAGGCGTCGAAAGGGGTGAAACGACGAAGTTGGTGCAACTGTTTTTATTACTAAACTAATTTAAATTTATTGATATCAGTTAGTTAAACAATACTATCTATATTATTGTCACAGGAAACGATTCCAAAAGGTGAAGGATTCCAGCACGCTCTGTCAGTGCTAGACATTGAAAGCGGGGAGAATGAGAGCCGTCGGCTAGGTTCCCTCTCGGCTCAGAGAGCTCTGGAAGCCGTCGGCAGGGTCGTGCACGCCACTCTCAGCGGAAAGAAGCTTCATCTCGCGGGACCTTTTAGTTATTTTATTATTCAAGAGGTATGATGAAAAAAGTTTATATTTTTATTTGTACAATACCCTTACGAGTACTAGTGTTGTTGGTTTTACACGATTGATTAAAGGAGGTTAATGTTTTTATGGTCTATGTAAGTTTCTATATTCTATTTCGATGATAATTCAAAGGAACCATAGCTAAAATCTTGTTTAAATATTTGTATAGCCCGTAATTAGTTTTTATTGATTGAGTAATTGTTAACTAAATGTAGTTTTGACTTGTATGGGTGGTATCAGAATAAAGTCGTAATAGAGAGCAATGTAGTGTATTTGTATAATAATGTAAGGAGTATGGCAGGGCACCCCCGAGGCGCAGGCGGTGCGGGGCCCGCTGTGGCTGGGCGTGGCTGCGCGCTGGGCGAGCGCGGCTGCGGGTGGGACCCGCGCACTGGTGGCCAGCGCTCCCAGCGCCGACCACGCTTGCCTGCTGTTGGGCGTGCCCCCGAGATACGAGCACGAGCCGCGCAAGTCAGTGTACACTATAATACGTTTTCATTGCATTCGAAATAATCGTCGGTTAAGTTTATATTTGTCCAAGTGAAAACAGCCTTTTTATTTGATACACCGCCTTATCACACCAATGCCCTGAAATAGCTACTTGCATTGTACTTTCTTAGAACTATTTTATTTTTGTTCTACCCACACGATGATTGTCTTAATGAGAAATAAAGTTCCTAAAACCGAAAGGGGTAACCAAGCTTTAAAAAAAATGTTTTCTCTGCAAGACCCCACGCTAACCCTCTCCCCCTGAACTACAAATCACTACTAAGCAATAACAATATAGAAAGTGTAATTAGCGACAGACATAATTTTCTATCGCCGGAAGCATAATACAAGGGGTCAATACCCTTTTTTGGCCTATATAGAAATACCAATCGCTCGTACATTGATATGTAATAGAAAAACATGTATTTCAGTCTATTCGGCGCTGCATTCGAACAAGCAGCTAACAAATGTGGTGCATCTGTTTCCCTGGATCACGTGGACTCTTCCATCATCTCCTTGCCTATCGCTCAACGAGCACAGTTCCTGGACGCTCTCACAGCTTTACTAGCGTGAAGATATTCAAGAGGTACTAGAACATTTTAATCGCACAATGAGCCGCCATATTGTCAACATCACAGTTCAAAATTAGATATATAGAAGTTAAAAATCTGTTACCGAACTTTGATTAATACTGGTTGAAATATTTAATTTTATTGGGATAATTTATAGGTTAGTGGTACCTATAGATGATCTTAATACAATTACCTAATGAAGAACTGTTATTAGTCAAGGATACACCGTCTTACAAGGCTATGTATTTCGAGGATGCCTTACTAGTTTCGGACCCCGATGGGGCCCTCAATCAAGGGCTGGGGCGACCTGTCTTGCCAGTGTCAGGTACCTCAATGATGTAATTGATTTATTTTAACTGCAGTAAAATTGTTGATTTATTTAAATATAATATACAATGTCATATGTCATGTTTATTTACAGTAAAAATTTGTTTGCAGTTATTCTTATGATTGTTTATACGGACCGCTAACATGCATTACGTCATCGCGTTACATACATAAAAAATGTAATCAGAAATAGCAGTTCCAAGATGTCCTTCTTATTTTTATTTCACCTATGATTGTTAATTACACATTAATATAATAGTATAAGTTTTAGTTTAAAACAATAAAAGTACAGCAATTTCAGGAATTATGAGAATCGGTAATTTAAAAGATTAATCGAATTTATTTTAAAATTTGATGGACTTTTCAATCATAATATTAGTCATAATTTAGCTCTCTATAGACTGAATTGTAGATGTATTTTTGGGTTCAACAAAATCATAACCCTATTTTTGTCAATTAGTGTGTTTTACAAATATGTATTTCAATAATACGTTACTGAAAGAATTGTGATATATTTCACACTAGAAAGTTAAAAGTGCAGGTAGATCTGAAAGGGCTTATAAATAAATTACAAGAAACCTTAATAATACGCAATTCAGGATGATGTATCGCCGCGCGATCTATTTGTTACCCTAATGAACTAACTTCTTTACTCTTCTATGAATGATTTAGTAGGTTAAATTGCCACTTTCTGAACCACCACAGCGTCAAATATGATGTGTTTGACATATGGGGAAATTATAATTATTTGTGTTTCATAGTTATTACATCTGAACTTATTTTCGCTCGATAGTTATAAATTCTAACGACAAAGGGTTGTTGATCTCTTTAAGATGTTTTTAAGGCAAAATATAAAATAAAAAATGAAATTGAGACACTTTTATCGTTAACACTAATGTTATTGATACACCTGCCACACACATCCCCATATCACTCAATGGTTGACTGTTAGAGAATATGCCTATGGCATTAAGTCTGTTGAGATTTTTAAATAAATAAAGTCACATAAAACTGTCTGATCTGCTACTAGGCACAGCCTTCGTACACTGCCAACCATAACCATAACATCTATAAAACTAACAAACTATATTAATTACATAAAATATTATAATTTCAATATGTTGTAAAATGTGAATTTAAAATGTTTTGTTGTATGTTTGTTAATGATTTCTTTAGCTAAGGTATATTAGTTTTAAATATTATGTAGATATCTGTTTCATTAGAAAACAATGTTAAAGAAATAAGAAATTTTAGACGCAATATCTGATGCACTTCGCATTTCAAAAAATAATGCTCGAGTATGAAGTAGCTCAAGTCAGAAATGGATTTAAATGACTGATATGAGCTTGGAAATAAAATGCACGCTTACGTTTAGCTACTCCATACTCCTACCTATAAGGCTGGCAACGCACTTGTGGCCCTTTGAGTTACAGGTGTCCATGGGCTGCGGTAATCACTTACCATCAGGTCTTGTCACCTACTGATCGCTTGCCCCTATCACATAAAAAAGACTTTATAAAAAAGCTAAATTTTAAACTTTTATACCTTAGCTGTTTTATATCAATTGAATTGATTGTCTGTGTAATTATTAGTATCTAGTATTTATTTATAGATAACTTACTTATGTGAAATAAATAAATAAATTATACACATAATATTTATTTTCATATTAAACCACCGAATTATATTTACACCGGTCTCTTTTAGATAATTTCTCACATCATCTACATATATATCTGCCGATTACATCATCACAGTACATCAAGAAGATGCTATAAATACAAGAAAACAATGTGTGTGATGCCTTTCTTTTGGGACAGCTATTTACGGTTTTAATTTTGCAGGGGCAGTTGTTGGATTTTGAATCGCGCATCTTTCTGATTAGAAAAAGGAGCACCTTACAAAATAGCGACGTGGTGAAAGAAGTGTTACAGGAGTCTCGAGATTCTTGAATAGCAATGGACATAAAAAGATCACATCATAAACGCAGGCCAAACTGCTACTTATCTGTATAGTAAGACCCCATCTATTCCAATCCCCTATCTAGTAATTACCACAGAGACAAGTATTGATAAAGTTATTAAAATCTTATCTAACAATTAACAGAAATGACAGTCTTCTCAGTAGCTAGTTAAACCAATACTTATTATTTATAAACCGTCGAATCATATCAAGAGCCCATTGTGGTTGATCTTTTGGTACCATATGACCTGAATTGCGTACCAGCACATCCGTGAGATTGCCTGCAATCTTCACATAACCAGCAAGGTTATCTCCTACTTTCCAAATATATCTTGGAGCATCCCTATAATTGTTAGAACCAGGATATTTCAACTTACGCAAGAAATTTTCAGTCATTGGATAAGCAACAATAATATCTAATTGACCATTGTAGAACATGATACGGTAATGGCGCAATAGTTCTGCGACCACTGGTGCCACTGATTTCATTATGTCATATGTTAAATGCAACTGCACATTCTCCCCGTCTCTGAAAGGAAGGCCTCCAACATGAATACTAAGCCTTACATTTACATTTTGTAGTAACGTATTTAATGAATTGATGTCATCAGTTGCTTTTGATTGTAAAAAATTGTAGTAGTTTTCAAAACCAGTGTAGTACTTAAAATAAGAGAATGCATTTAATTGTCCATTCATTAATCTATCCATTAGAACATCGGCTTGTTCCCAGTTTTGCTTCTTTATTTGTTTAGTAATTTCATCTTGATATTTAAGAAATACTTTTAATTGATTGTCATCTATTAAGCCATGCTGGTATAAATAGTTGCCATAATCTATCTGATTGATAGGATCACAGTATGCATTACCCATAGCAAGCCCTTTAAGATTGATTTTCTCATTTGTAACTATGACTGCGTTTTCTTCATGTATTTTCATGGCTAGAGTCGGTATATATTTGCCAGCATATGACTCACCAGTGAGGTAAAGGTCGTTGCATCTTAGTTTAGGGAATAGTTTAAAAAATTGTTGCAAACTGTTGTAAAGTCCTCGAGCTATGCACTCCTCATTATTACAGTAACCTTGATTGTTCTCAGTAAAGCTAAATCCAGTTCCTACAGGATTGTCAATAAATATTAAGTGGTAATCTATAGCCCAGTGATACTTTCTCAATGCGAAACCTTCTTTCTTAGCTTTCAATGGGCCTAGTTCTTCAAAGAGCCCGAACAGCGAACTACCGCCTGGCCCACCTTGGAGCCAAACAAGAATAGGTGCCGATTCTACTTTTGAGAAAGGTGGGAAGTACCAAAAATATAAATTTGAATTGTATTTTTCACAAACTGTAAAGAATCCCGCATGACTTGTAAATCCAATTTTATCCGTTATGGACACTCTTGAATGATTCTGAGCAAGAGATATTTGCCCGCTTTTTAAATATGGTGTGATTATAAGAGGTTTTTCGATGACTTCTGGTATTTGTATGTTCATATTTATTTTTGGATATATGTTTGGAAAATATATAGCGCTGCAGAGAGGAATGAAGCTGATAAATGTGATCAAATGTATTACTAAATATTTGAAGTAAAGATAGTTAACCGTCATTATCCTCAACTAGCCAAATTCATTCATAACAACACTCAGCTTCACACATAATCAATGTTGCTACTAAAAGTCGCCTGCATCCTGCATCGTATTGTTGAGTAATCACCGCTGGAACGTTATCATCAGTTTGAAGTAATGTATACATTTGTTTTGAACTTTTGACGGTGTCATCGACCTTTAGAAGTCACGCAACTCGTTCATAAATATTTAATCAAAATAATATTAAAATCATAAAAGTATTGCTAAGTAAATGTGTGATCACATCACTGATCTATATCATCTAATGTGGGTTAACCTTTCATAGAAAGAATATTTTTCAAATACGTACGGAAACTGTGATTCCAGTGATTTCCCAACGACAAATAGATTAAATAGAAAATTAACAAAATTGGGGAAAAGTCTTAACTATTTTGTATATAAAAAGTTATGCGTGGTCATACTAAAAAAAATGTACGACTTGAGAATCTCCTCCGTTTTTTCTTCGGTTAAAAAATGAAGAAAAATCTCGTTTGCTCTGGCTCGTTTTAAAATCAATAAATATGTAACATTAAGAAAAAGAAAAATAAAAATAAATGAAAAAATGTTTTCTGTCCTCCGAAATGTGGGAATCTAACGAAGAAATTCGCTACATTCTTTAGTTTTATTACAAAAAGGAAACAATGCAACTGAAGCCGCAAAAAAAAAATTGTGACATTTATGAACCAAATCCAAAATCAGTAAGAGTAAAACAAAATTGGTTCAAGTGTATTCATTCCGGGAATTTAGTTATTCAAGATGCAGCTCGCTTTAGCCACCCTCTGTTTAGGGATGATCTAGCTACCCTTTTAAAGGTTGAATAATACTCGGAAGTATGCCAAAGAAAGCTCATCTATTTAACAAACTATCACTAGGGTTATTAAATGACGAAAAATCTTAACACCGTGACTTAAATCTAAAGGAATTCCGTACATCGCCACCTATCGACCAGAATGTAAACTAAACTTAATGTTTTAACGTAATTTGAACATACCGCCCACCAAGGACCTTTGTCCTTAAAAATTAACCGCCCACCGTGGTAGACAATGAAATGCAAACAACAAGAATACAAAATTAGCCTTGATGGGATACCTTTAAATGCATAACTAACATCCATAACATAACATTTTTGAACTTAAATTTAACTGTTCTCAATAACTAACAAAATGAATACATTATCTAATCTGTGACAGGCAGAATGCACAATTTTGAAGTGGGTCTTCTTAAATAAGAATTTTTACATTTTAATGTAACTACTCGGCTAAGATTATCACTGCCTGGGTGTTTTTCGACAACCTTACCAAGAAGCCACTGCGCGGAAGGTAAGCCATCTTCCTTCACCAAAACAACATCTCCTACTTGGGGTTCAGGTATCTTATTAGTCAATTTATATCTATGGAGGCAATGTGTCAAGTACTCATTAGCCCATCTACGCCAAAAACTTTGCAACATACCTTACACTAAATGCCACCTTTTCAGGTTACTAATAGTAGTAGCATGATAATTTGTATCAGGCACGGTAAGTATTGGCTCTCCTATTAGAAAATGACCAGGTGTCAATGGTGTGCACTCATCTGGATCTGTCAGGTTGGACTCCTGCGCTATCAGTAAATCTTTCAACTCTTTAGACCCTCCAACGAAATTAGTGCCATTGTCGCTCCATAGATCCGTGTAATGTCCTCTACGAGATATGAATCGTCTGAAAGCTGATAAAAAGCCCTGGGAAGTTAAATCACTAACCATCTCTAAATGTACAGCTCGAGTTGCCATACATATAAATAAACATATATGTATATCCTTTATAAGACCGATGTCCTCGTCCTTTTGACGTTCTAACATTTATAGGGCCTGCGTAATCCACTCCGCTGTGTAAGAACGCTCTAGACGGAGTTCCACGAACAGATGGTAAAAAACTCATCATTTGAGTCTTTACAGTCGCACTATTTTTTACGCAAGGAACACATCGACGGACGAGATGTTTCACTAAATTTTTAACGCCTAGGATCCAGTATGCTGATCTTATGTAAGTTAGCATGAGTTGTGGTCCCCCATGTAAAGTTTTAATATGAGCATCTCTGACGATTAATTGTGTAAAATGGGATCGACGGGGTAGTACAATTGGATGTTTCGTTTTCTAGTCTAGTTAAGCCTTTTGAAGCCTTCTACCAACTCTAAGAATACCTTTCTCGTCTAAATACGGGTTAAGTGATCTTATTTTACTTCCTTTTGACTTAACTTCACCTTTCTTTTTTAATTCTGTGAGCTCTACCTCAAACTCTTGCCCTTGGCATTGCCGAATACAACAATTTAAAGCCTCATCGATCTCATATTTACGTAAGTGTTTAGTCCGATCGGTATCTGTTTTATAATTTAAAAATCGTCTACAATATGCCACAATACCTAACAGTTTAGAGAGAGAAGAATACCTGTCCCATATGAAATTATTTACAGCCGAACAATGTGTTGCTATTGACCTTTCTAAATCGACTGCTAATTCTTTTGGCCTCGGGTAATTTATATCTGTTTTTTGCAAAATCTCTGGACCTCGTAGCCACAGAAGATTATCTATTAGTTCTACAGGTCGTATTCCTATGGACGCTCAATCAGCCGGGTTCTGATTCGAAGGTATGTGAGTCCATTGAGATGCGTCTAACGTTGTAAGAATTTCTGAAACCCTATTTGCTACAAAGGTTTTCCAATGACTTGGATGTTTATTCAACTACGAGAGTACGACCGTCGAATCTGTCCATGCCCGCAACTTAGTTTTTGGGATATTTAAAACGTGTGCCATCTCGACCAGCAAACGTGTCACCAATACTGCGCCACATAACTCTAGACGCGGTATGCTTATTTGTTTTATAGGTGCGACACGTGTTTTAGCCGCGACTAGTGAAACATGAACGTTAACAGTGATATCGACTTTACGTATATAGACTGCTGCCGAGTATGCCACATTGGAAGCATCGGAAAAGCCGTGTAATATCAGTCGCCCTTGTTCCTAACCATCTAGGAATTTTGAACTCCGAAAGTTGCGACAGCTCGCTACAATAAGTATTCCATTCGTCTAATAATTTGGATGGAATTTCTGCATCCCAGCTTATTCCCGCTTTTGGATAAATACCTTTACTGTAATCAACGCCGGTGCCAACCAACCTAATGGATCAAACAAGCGGACTATATTAGATATAACTGTTCTTTTGGTTTCAGATCCTGCGGCCTTCATAAGATTCACAGAGTTTTGGATGACATCATCTCTACGGTTCCAGGTGAGTCCTAAAACCTTCATTATAGAGTCTAGTTTAATTTCCAAATTTTGTTCTAAATCCTGTTCTTTTACTATGTCTTGTTCTTTATTTTTTAAATTAATTTCATGTATTATTCTTTCATCATTACTGGTCCATTTTTGCAATTTAAATCCACCCTTGCTCAGTAACAAGTTAATTTCTTTAAATAATTTAATGCCTTCTTCTACCGTTTCGCAGCCACTCATAAGATCATCCATATAGAAGTCTTCCAGAACCTTTTTTGCAGCTTCTGGAAATTTATCTCCTTCATCAAGTGCTACCTGCTGAAGTGCCTTGACTGCTAAGTATGGGGCGGGGCTGAAGCCGTTCCAAATGTTACAGTGCCCAGCTGATATTCCAGCACCCTATCTTCAGGATTATCTCTCCACAATATTCGCTGAAACACCGCATCATCGTCATGGACTCGCACTTGACGATACATTTTTATAATGTCAGCCGCTAAACAAATAGGATGTACTCTCCATCGTATAATAAGATGTCGTAATTTAGGTTGTAACGGCGGACCAATCAGTAATGCATCGTTTAAGGATACGTCATTTACACCTTTACACGACGCATCAAAGACGACCCTCACCTTTGTGCTGGACTTGTCCTCTCGTATGGCCGCACGATGGGGAAGATAAACAGATTCCGACTGCTTGTCATCGTTCTCTGGAACAGGAATCACATGACCTAATTGTAAGTACTCCTTCATAACATCTGTATATCTTTTTCATTTCTTTATTTTTATTTAACTTTCCCTCTAACGACCTTAATCTATTTTCAGCTATCACCCGAAATCTACCATATATACATGCAGGGTCAAGGTCGCGAAAAGGTAATCGGACTATGTAACGTCCACTACATGCTCTACGAGTTGTACTATTAAAATATTCTTCACATTTCTGTTGTTCCTCAGTTAACCTTTTAGGTGAAACTGAAGAACAATCGGACTCCAATTCCCAAAACCTCTTCAGGACTTCGACCTCATTAACGGCAGTATTCAAAACTACAAGTTTTGTTTCAGTATTATCAATTTGTTTTTTAGATACCGACCCTGACAGAATCCAGCCGAGAGAGGTGCATTGAGCTACTGGAGTACCGGTTGGTCCTTTCATAAGTCCTTGTTGTATGATCTGCCAATAAATTTCAGCACCTAATAAAATTTTAATTTTATTAGGCCTATTGTATTGGGGATCGGCTAGTGTAATCTTATGTAAATCTAACTCTTGCAACTCATTCATTTTCATAACTGGGAGAAGACTAGTTATCGATTTCAGTACATACGCTCTGACTACGATTTCAAAAGACGGATCAACTCTCGATTGAATCTTCAAAGATACTACTGATTATGAGGTGATGGTGCTATCTCCACCAACACCTGAAATGATACTATTTGCGTGAACCTTTTTTAGGCCCAACGATTGTATTGTGGCCTCAGTTATAAAGGAAGCCTGAGAGCCTTGATCTATCAAAGCTCTGATGACCTGTTTGCCTCCGAATTTCGACTCAGCATTGATTAGCGCGGTAGCCAACAATACTTGATTATTACTAGTAGTGTCTATATTTGTCAATTAATATCGTATTAATAAACTTTCAATACCATAACAATTCATTATTTGAGGTCTAATGTAATTCAACTCACTATGTACTAATAATTATTGTTATTATTTATTCATGGCTTACAAACTCATTCAAACCTACACCCTTATTTGGCGCCTATAGGTACTTTTTAGGCCCGAATATTCATAATAATTATGACGCCTGCAGAATATTATGATAACAATTGCCCATTGTTTCCGAACATTCAATACTGCGGCGGCATAAATTATCATACGCGTGTAAATTTCCTGACGAAAAACATGAGACAATTGATGAACTCTCATTTGATAAAGATCCCGCCACAGGTGGTGACGAGTTGACCTTTGTGACCTGATCATTGCTAGTCTATTGTGCAACATTAGTTGCTGAGCTATTGTTTGGGTGAAGAAGTGAGTGATGACGACGATTACAAAGACGACAGCTAGTGGATTTTTGGCATTGTTTTACAGAATGATTACTACCTAAGCAGTTAAAACCATGACTGACGTGATTTTTCATAACAAAGTCATGCCTTTTATTATACTAAATTTTTGCAAACCTTTTGCAAAAGCATAATTTGTGATTTTCTGAACAATATTCACATGCCATTGCTCGATTAGAAATATGAAACACCTTTGGTTTATTGACGTGACCTTTGTTTTGTAAAGTGGTTGAACTAAAGATCTTGATTTAGGCTCAATGAACTCTAATGCTCGGAAACGACTTTCTAAGAATTTTGTAAACTGGCTAAATGTTGGCAACTCATTTGAGTTGTCACTTGTGACATGTAATTCCCATGGCTTCCTCGTATCTGGATCTAATTTATAAGTATACATCTCCACAAAGGCCACAATGAAGAATTGAATTGAATTTATAAGTAACAATGTGAATAATAATAATGTCCCATGAGCTTACATCAATTTCCAAATTTTTTAATGCATGCAAACACTCCGTTGTAGTGTCCAGCAAGTCCTTTAATGCTGTAGCTGACTCAACATTCGATTTACGTTGACTAAATAGTCTTTTCAGAATACAATTTGACAAATATCGTTTATTATTATACCTAGATTCTAACTGTGACCAACACTGATTATAATTAGCTGCTGCTATAGGTACAAACTTTATCAATTGTTCTGCTTCTCCTGCAAGATGCGCTTTTAAATAATGTAATTTATGTACTGAATCTAAAGATTGGTTACTATGTACCAAAGAAATAAACAAGTCGCGAAAAGACGTCCATTCAGAATATTTCCCGGAGACAGTGGGAATAGTTATTTTAGGTAATCTTACCGAAGAACCAGACGACATATTCATAGAAACATCTTGAGTGTTCTTACAAACTAATGTATCATTGACTGGAACGGGATAATTACATAATGCGTTCTTTAGTTCCGACTTATAACCAATATATATTTCCTCTCTCGCCTCATAAACATCACTCGTAATACATTCTAATGATTTTACAATTGCACTGTCTAATTCCAATATCTCGAAGTTTTTTTTTTTTTTTATGCGATAGGGGGCAAATGAGCAGACGGGTCACCTGATGTTAAGTGACTACCGCCGCCCATGGACACCCGCAACTCAAGAGTCACAAGTGCGTTACTAAATGCTTGCCAATCTCGTTCCAACTTCTTTAATCTTGCATCAATGTATTGATAAGAGAAACGATCCTTAGGTGTCTTCTTAAAATTTGATCTCGACTTTTCGATAATTGTCTTTAAATTTATTTGCAAATTGCCGTATTTCTCCATTTTTGAAGTAAAAATAAGCTTAGTAGAATCCGCAACACTTATCTGCAAATCAGTAAGTACATCTTGAAATTTTTACAAGTGTTTGGCAAAACTTTAACTCTGAGCGAAATCGGGCATAGAATTCACGTTCCCTCGTTTTTCGCTTACAATTCTAAGTCCTAAAATTTTCTGCATTGATTTCTCTAAGTCCAAGATATGCAGAAAACGACTAAGTTAATGGAATCTGTGGAATTTTACTACTTATTTGATCTATTTCTTCACAGATAATAAGACACAAAATGTACTCACAGTTTATCTTCGTCACTCACACCACACACAATATTTCACCTGTTCTTCACAGACGTCACTCTGCACGCTACCACTAACGTCACGATGCGCTGTTGACGTCAGTGCTCGTCTGGACAGTACTTCCTCTTCTCAGGCCTGGCTGATGATGTCACGCTTCCGGCGTCACCTGATGTTGTTTCCCTCCTCGGGAACCCTTCCAATACCTGAGTTGCGATCCACAACCCCTTCAGTGTTCTCTAACAGCTGCCGCGGTGTATTAAGGCAAAAAACTTCACCGCAACAGTACTCCCTAGCTAGTTCGAATAAATGATTCGACTCGACGGACCAAAATGTTTAGGGATGATCTAGCTACCCTTTTAAAGGTTGAATAATACTCGAAAGTATGCAAAAAAAAAGGTCATTTATTTAACAAACTATCAATAGGGTTATTAAATGACGGAGAATCTTAATCCCGTGACTTAAATCTAAAGGAATTCCGTACATCGCTACCTATCGACCAGAATGTAAACTAAACTTAATGTTTTAACGTAATCCGAACACCCTCATACTGATAAAATCGATGCCATTTTTGAAGAAGTGAGCATGATCGGCATATTAGTAGTTACGACAGCCGAGGATTGACCACAAAACAGTTTTGAAAAAGTCGGTCTATACAATAAAACTCAATATTTGGTTGCAGAAAAATGTCATAAATTACTTAAAATGAATAGTTTAATCATCAAAAGTCAATTAATAACAACAAAAATATCATAAAGAAGATTAACATTGTCACAAACGTAGATTAAAAAGGTCAGGAGTAGATTAAAATTATCTAGATAGTTACAATTGATAAAATAATAATAATATGTTATAGTAATTATCATCATCATCATCATCAGCCAGTCCACTGCTGGACATAGGCCTCTCCCATTGCACTCCACTTCGATCTATTTTCTTCTTCTCGCATCCAGCTCCTGCCAGCCATCCTACGCTATGTTTGCCGAGACGCGGTCTCCAGTCAAGAACTCGTTTTCCCCAACGGTCGTCGTTCTGCGGATAATATGGCCAGCCCATTGCTATTTCAGCCTGCTGATCCCTAGGGCTATGTCGATTACTCTGGTTTTCTGCCAGATCACCTCATTCCTGATGCGATCCCTTAAAGAAACACCGAGCATAGCTCTTTCCATGCCCATTGTTTCCGAACATTCAATACTGCGGCGGCATAAATTATCATACGCGTGTAAATTTCCTGACGAAAAACATGAGACAATTGATGAACTCTCATTTGATAAAGAAGAGAAGAAACACCGAGCATAGCTCTTTCCATAGCACGTTGAGCAACTTTAAGCTTGTGGACCAGCCGTACCGTAAGTGTCCACGTTTCGGCTCCGTATGTCATGACGGGTAGGACATACTCATTGAAGACTTTCGTCTTAAGGCACTGTGGGATCGACGATGAGAAGACTCGGCGTAGCTTCCCAAAGGCTGCCCAACCCAGCTGAATTCTTCTGTTCACCTCGTCCTCAAAGTTGTTTCTACCTAACTGCAATGTCTGCCCGAGGTATACATATTTTTGAACAACTTCCAGAACGGCCCCGTGTACCGCAATCGGTTCCGGTAGTACATGCTTATTGAACATGATCTTGGTTTTATCCAAGTTCATCCGTAGGCCGATGCATACAGAAGAGTCAGCTAGGTCATTCAGCATCTGCTGTAGGTTATACAGCGTCTCTGCCATGATGACGATATCGTCTGCAAATCGCAAATGAGAAATGTATACGCCGTTGATGTTGATGCCACGCCCTTTCCAGTGCAGCGTCTTGAACATGTCCTCCATTACATTTGTGAACAATTTCGGGGAGATAACATCCCCTTGTCTCACTCCTCGATGCAATGGTATTGGCCTTGTTTGCTGGCTCTGTACTTGGACGGACATGGTGGCGGCTTCGTAGAGACATCTCATCACTTGGATATATCGCCAATCTACTTGGCAACGCTGCAGGGACTCCATAACAGCCCAGATCTCGATCGAGTCAAAGGCCTTCTCATAGTCCACGAATGCTAAACACAGGGGCTGATTATATTCTTCGGTCTTCTGTATAATCTGCCGCACTGTGTGGATGTGGTCTATGGTGCCATATCCTCTCCGAAATCCAGCCTGCTCCGGTGGTTGGAATTCGTCGAGTGTTCGCGCAAGACAGTTCGTGATGATTCTTGAAAACAGCTTGTAGACGTGGCTTAGAAGGGAAATTGGTCGATAGTTTTTCAACATTGTCTTGTCACCCTTTTTGAAGAACAAGACGACTACACTCCTACTCCACGCCTCCGGAGTTCTCCCTTCAAACAGGACAGCGTTGAAGAGCTTTTGGAGCTCCCTTATTACAGGTTTACCTCCAGCCTTTAGCAGCTCTGTTGTAACGCCATCCTCTCCAGGGGCTTTTCCATTCTTCAGCTGTCTAAGAGCCATCTCAATTTCGTCGGTACTGACTTCTGGCAGGTCTTCGGTGAAGTGGCGTGTTAATGCGGCTCTGGGGTCCTCATTTACGGGCTCCGGTCGAGATGCATGCGTAGCGTATAACCGGCCATAGAAGCTTTCTACTTCCGAAAGGACTGCCGGCTTCGAAGCAACAATTTCTCCGATTGCTGTAGTCAACTTCGTCAGGTGGCTTCTTCCAAGAGATTGTACGAACACTTTGACCCCCGATTCTGCTCGATCGCCCTTTCAATCGAGAGAGCGTTAAAGCATCGGACGTCGTGTCGTACGAGCTTACTAATCTCTCGGTTTAGAGTCCGCTTTGCCAACGAAGTGACTGGTGGGTTTAAACGTCGTTCCTTCATTAACCCTAGGGTCCCTTCCGAAAGCTTCGACTTCCTGCCCTTACGCTGCAATTCACAAAATCTCGTACCTTCTTCTCTGAGAACCCGAACCACGTTTTCGAGGTTCTGGTTCACGTCTTTTGTGGTTTCCACGGAAGCGAATCGGTTTTTCAGCTTTGCCTGGAACGTTTCAGATCCTATCATGGCTTGAAGCAGAGTTGGTCGGTGCCTGGACTTCGTCAAACGAACACGTCAAGCCTTAAAGTCGATATTTAGAGAGCCTCGGACAAGTCGGCGGTCACTACCGGTATTAAACCTATTGATCACTGAGACATCTCTGAATATGTGCTTCCTGTCCGACATGATGAAGTCGATCTCATTTTTGGTCATAGTGTCGGGACTTTGCCACGTCCACTTTCTCTGGGGCTGTTTCTTGAAAATGAATTCATCAAGAAGAGTCCCTCCTGTTCGAGGAAGTTAACGAGCATTTGCCCCCTATGATTCCTGCTCCCAAATCCATGGGATCATACTACCGATTCGCTACAATTCTGTACACCCACTTTAGCGTTGAAGTCACCCATAACAACGTGGAGGGCCCTCGATATGTCATCAAACATATACATATCCTCCACCTCGTCATCCGAGTGTGCCGAGGTCGGTGCGTACACTTGCACAACCTTGAGGCTATACCTCTCGGTAAGCTTGACAATGAGGTACGCTACCCTGCTCGACACACTGGATATTTCCACAACATTGTCAGAAAGGGACTTATTTACCAGAAACCCAACACCACCTTGGGATTGTTGGTCCCCCTCGCGGAAGTACGTCAGGTGGCCTGACTCGAGGGTTATGGTGTCCTCCCCCTCTCTTTGGACTTCACATAGCCCTAGGATATACTACCTAATCTTCTCGAGTTCAACCTCAAGTTGCGCCAGATGCGAGTCTAGCCGTAACGTGCGCCCGTTATACGTAGCCAGGGTCAGTGGGTTTAGGTGGCCTCTCGTAACCCGGATAGTAATTATGGTAATTTATTAAGCTATTGCATAGCTTTTATCGCGGGCTTTGAGCGCGCGACTGAATCAAGAAATTCCATAACGAAGATAAAACCTAACACCCCCCACTCCACCTACCATGTAGCTGGGCCGAGCTTTCGCTTAACGTGTATTTATATGGTACGACTGTACGAAGCTCGCATGGATCGAGACGAGCTGCTCCGAAATCGGACGAATACATGAGCAGAATAATTATAATTGCATAGCATTTTTATTAACTTATGATAAAAAATGCTATGCCGCTTTACAAAGTCAATAATACCCTAATATTAAAACGGCTAAAAAGGGCTTCATTTTGAACTGTCTTCTTGGCAATATAATTATTTCAATTCTAAAAGAATAAAAATTAAAATGTCATACTTACCGTGCAAAGGTTGTCTTAAGAAGTGCAAAGTACGGCAGTATCTATATCATATAGTATTGTAGTCTTTGTACAGTCGGTTTGACTAAAATGATCATTATTTTCTGGAGAAACACATTTCGTGACATTTTACAGTTAGCAACACTGTAGAAACGAACCGAACCGGTTAATGCTCATACTTTATTTATTCTTTGTTATTGTTATTGTTAGCATGATAAAAAGGTGAAGACAAAAGGTTAAATCGGTCACTTACCCACTTAGTATCAGGGTCATTGTCGGTAAGAAATGGCGCGCTTAGTATTTTTGGTGGTAATCCTTCAAATAATTATTACTGTCGACTGTTTCTTTCATCGGTACCCTAAACTACACCTAGGTGAGTGCGATGGTGGAGATGCTGGAGAGCCTCTGTTTCTGACCCCGTATGTGGAGAGTGGCAATATTGAAGAAGGTAGGAGGAAAGCACGTGTGACATTTACTGAGAGTCTACGTATTAAGAGTTACGCTGGATATTTCACTGTAAATAAAACTTATGACTCCAATCAGTTCTTTTGGTATTTTCCTGCGATGATACCTGATGGTAAATATGCCCCAGTAGTCGTGTGGTTACAAGGGGGGCCTGGAGCAACTTCTTTGTATGGCTTATTTACTGAAAATGGACCACTGAGAGTGCGCAATAATAAATTTGAAAGAAGGAAATACAACTGGGCTTTGAATCACCATGTCATCTATATAGACAATCCAGTAGGTACTGGATTCAGCTTCACTAATGACAGCAAGGGCTATTGTACAGATGAGACACAAGTTGGTGCTCAATTATACTCTACTCTGATTCAGTTCTTCCAACTCTTCCCGGACCTGCAGCCCAATAAGTTCTTTGTGACAGGTGAGTCGTATGCTGGCAAATATGTACCTGCGCTTGCTTATACTATCCATAAGATGAATCCATTAGCAAAACTTAAAATTAACATGAAAGGCATTGCGATTGGTAATGGCCTCAGTGATCCTGAACACCAACTTGTTTATGGAAAATATTTGTACCAAATTGGTCTTATAGACTTCAACCAAGCAAAGATTTTTGAGGAATATGAAAACAAAACTATTAATTTTATCAAAAAACAGAAATTTGATGATGCCTTTAATACTTTTGATACACTTTTAAATGGTGATCTAATTGATGGCAAAAGCATTTTCACCAATATGACTGGCTTCAAATTCTACTTCAATTATCTACATACTAAAGATTATACTGCATATGAAGATTTTGGGCCAATGTTACAAAAATCTGCTGTTCGGAAATCTATACATGTGGGTAATAAACCTTTCAATACGGGTAAAGATGTAGAGAATCACTTAAAACAGGATGTAATGAAATCTGTAGCTCCATGGATATCAGAGCTTCTTGATCATTACTTTGTTGTTATTTATAATGGTCAGCTTGATATTATTGTTGCATATCCACTAACAGTCAACTACTTAAGAAATTTGAATTTTACTGGTTCAGATGAGTATAAAACAGCTAAGAGATTTATTTGGGAGGTGGATGGTGAAGTAGCAGGTTATGTTAAGCAGGCTGGCAAACTTGTAGAAATTATGGTGAGGAATGCAGGACACATGGTACCTGGAGATCAGCCTAAGTGGGCCCTGGACTTGATCACAAGGTTCACTCATGAGAAGACATTCTCATCTAAGAAAACTGCTCATTTAGATCATACGTAGTAGACATCAGATCATCATAAGTAGTAAGAAAATAAGTTTTTACTCAAATTGTTGTAATGCATAACAAGAATGAAGTACTATTTTTATATTTAAAATGTAACAGTTTCTAATATATGTAAGATGGGTTTTTAGGTATTTTTATACATATAGATATATGATGAAATATTATTTTCCTGTTACTATGTGTTGTGTTTTTAAACAAATGAGGATATGTAATATTATCATTATAAATACAATGAATTGCTCCACAGAAGCATGTACAGTCATTAAATAAGACCTTATGTGTATGGAACTAGTTAGTTTTGAAGTTGCTTACTATGTAATAAATGGAATAATGAGAATTGTTGTTTTATTAATTATTTTATGTAGGTAATATTACAGTTTCTTCTCAGAACATGAAAACTGGCTGTGTTACAGTGTATCCTGTTGGTATAATAAAGATATTTTTATTTAATTTAGCTTTTTCTATTTTGACAAACCTTAAGTCAATGGTTAAACTTAGTTTTAAGAATTATGTAACAAAGCAGCTAATCCTAGCTAATCAGGTCCTACTGTTAAATAATACTAGGTTAACATGGCCAAGGTCAGAGTTGCGATCAAGTGGTTGTGAGTTCGAACCCCACCCAGTGCACCCCTTTTTTTTTTTATAACGTGTGGTAACCCCCTCGGGCCGTCATCCCACCGGGGTTTTCGGTGGAACGGTGTGTCGGAATCGGACCGACTAAAACCACACGGTGCTATACTGCGCCTGAAATAAGAGGAATCCGTGAACAGGTTTTTTGGTAAGACTTCCGGACCAACCCAGTGCACCCCTAACACAAGCAATTAGCTTAGCAGGGGGGGGGGGGTAATAAAAATACTAGTGTGTGACCCACACTGCAGAGGCTGCAGAGTGTGTGCATATCATCTTGAACAAAAGTTACCTACATTAAATATTTTTAGTAGGTGCATACCATTATGGAAAAATCAAATGTATGACACCAGTACTTCTGAGGAACATATCAGTTGGCACTTCTTCATATTTGAAAAAAGGGTTATCCTTAGTGACTAGTATCTTGAACAGAATCCTACCTTGAGTTTGTAAATGCTTTATTTGTAATCTGGTCTTAAAAAAATATAACATAATGAAGTTATATGAACCAGTTTGATTGACTGACTTTCAAGGTGTCCTATTTGTAATTTAATAAGCAAGAAGTAAAGTAAACAGACTTGGTGTTCTTTATCAAAATAAATAATTCTGTTGGTCCTTCATTTACAATGAGTACTTTCTTGAATATTTTAGTTCTAAGTAAAAAAAATGAAATTTAAACTATATCAATTATATATCATGGATTTAGGAAGGTAAAAGAAAATCAATAATAACACAATAGCAAATTAGCTTTAATTAATCATTAATCCTAGAGTTACCATGAAATGTGCACTCAACAACAGCACACAAGACTTAGTCATATTCATACACACTAGTGTTATCAAAATTGTATAGTACTTTTTGAATGTCTTATGTCAAAAAATTCAATATTTATAGATTAATCACTTGGTTTTCTTACTACAGCAATCATTTGTGTTAAAATCCTAAATTTCAATTTTACCCTAAACATTCAAAATGTAAGATACTGGTATATAAGGAATGGTAATTAGCCTATCGTCCTTCGATATAAGTAGACAGCTCAATTTCTTCAGGCAACTCTGTAATGTTGACATCGAAACGGTCTTGAACTTCATTTAGAATCTTCGCATCACCTTCGTCAGATACCATGGTAATTGCTAAACCTTTGGTACCAAAGCGCCCAGCACGAGCCACACGGTGAAGGTAAGTGTCTGAATCTTCAGGCATATCATAATTAAAGACAATGTTCACTCTTTCAATGTCCATTCCTCTTCCAAACAGATTGGTAGCGACTAGAATCCTCTTCTGGAATTCTTTAAACTGCTGGTAGCGGGAGAGACGTTCATCTTGAGTCATATTCCGGTGAATTCCAATAGCAGGGAAGTTCTGATCGGTGAGTAGTTGTGCTAGAGCTATACAGCGTTGTACTGTCTTCACAAATATCACTACTTGATTAAACTCCAAGACATCAAGCAATTCAAACAACTTCTTATTCTTCTCGTTCTCCTTGAGTTTTACATAATGTTGCTGCAAACCATGCAGTGTCAACTTAGCTTCATCATCTACATACACTTCCATAGGGTCTTGCATGAACTTCTTGCACACTGGTCTGATATCCTTACTCAAAGTAGCTGAAAACATCATAACTTGCTTACCATGTGGAGTATTTCTGAAAATCTCTTGCACATCACGTCTCATATCAAGAGATTCAAGCATTTTGTCACACTCGTCAAGAATAAAATGCTTCAAGTGTTTAAGATTGAGCTTTTTATTGTTCACCAGTGCTAAAATCCTGCCAGGAGTACCGACTACGATGTGAGGGCAAGCAGTCTTCAACACTTCTTCATCTTTCTGTATAGGCATTCCTCCGAAGAAAACTGATACCTTGACACCAGCCATGTATTTTGAGAAACGCTCGTACTCTTTACTGATTTGAAACGCCAACTCTCTAGTATGGCACATTACAAGGACGTAGACGTGGTTTTCTGACGGCTCCAGTTGTTGTAGAGTGGCCAAAACAAACACCGCTGTTTTACCCATACCAGACTTCGCTTGACATAGGATATCCATACCGAGAACCGCTTGCGGAATGCATTCATGTTGGACTTCTGATGGATGCTCGAAACCACAATCAACGATAGCTCGCAATATTTCGGGCTTTAACAAGAAATCCCTAAAGCCGGAACTGTGTATAGATACATAAGATCCCTTAACCTCTTTCTTAGGAGCCGCCTCAGTCGCCCCGTCAGCAGTCTGCTGATCTGCCTGTTCTTCGTCTTCGTAGTCGAGAAGATCGTCGTTGTCAGCCATGATTTGTAGTTTTAATTCTAAACTATATACGTAATTATAGCAGGGATTCGTACGAGCACGTGAAATTTATTTTGAAAATTATATTTCACAATTATGGCGGCTGATTTTGGCGTCAATTTATGTTTTTTTTGAACAACCTTTTGCTACACACGCTTAATCTGAACCATAGTCTTTTCGGATTAGTTTGACATGATATGAAAAGTAAATACCAATAAACCTACTATTTTTAGATTCAATTAATTCATATTATTTTTTGACCAAAACATAGTTATTTAATTTAATTTATCTTCTTATTTTAAATATTACAGATTTGATGCTAAGAACACCAGGTTTTAGCTATCTACTAAGCCGCTCGAAAATTATCATTATTCTAGTCGTTGAAGTTATTTTTGAGTTGAGGGTTGCAATGTTCAAAAAAAGTATATGTATTTGTTGATTTTGTTATTAAATTGTTTATATTCTAATGGAATCACCATATGGTGATTCCCGTGCCGTTTTGAAACTGAAGATGCTGAAGTTACCTTAATTTATGAAGGTACAAAATTCTAATACACCAGCCGTTTATTGCCCACCGGGAATCATCATCGCAGTTAACGTACGTTCTTAATAGGAATCTGTTTTCTACTGATGAGAGGATAGTATGCGAGATGGATAATAATGTACCCACACCTACATTACTATTATTAGTAAAGAAGTCGAGTCAGTATCAATTTATTAAGTTACATTCAGTTAATGTTGTGTTACTAGTAGTAACGTTGTTAATTGTTTGTATTTTTATTTTCAATGTTGGTTTGATGACTGAAAATTAGTTATAAGTATTAGATGTTGATGATTAATGTTTAGGATTATAGGTATATTTAAAGTTATTTTGAAGGTTAACAAAGGCTAAACAAATTGCTCCTATTGAGCAATGCCATGACAATCCTTATGATAATTCTGCCAATGACTTGGCATCTAATTGTGACATTATTAATCATTTAAATTAGAAATCAAGACAACAGAGACAATCTCTAGCAATTATGTAAAGAATGGAGAAATAAATGTTTTAAAACCAAAAAATAGTATCAACCTGGTGCACCAAAACATTCAAGGTTTTATGAATAAGGATTTAGAGATACAATTATTCCTTAAATTTAATAATATTGATATTCTTTGTATAACTGAACATTGGCTTAAAAGCCATCAGTTTATGTTTAACTATAGTAATCACCAGGTTGGTAGTTCATTCAGCAGAGTAAATGCTATACATGGTGGCTCACTAATTTTAATAAATAATCAACTTAAGTATAAGGACCGCAAGGATATTGTGAACCTCTCTGTTGAACAGACAATTGAAATGGCCTGTATTGAGTTGGAGCAGCTTGTTATATTAAGTGTGTATAGACCACCTTCAGGATTGTATGATTGTTTTGAAAAAGTAATGGATGAGGTATTACACAAAATTTGTAACTCAAGCAAGTCCATCATTGTTTGTGGTGACTTTAATGTTAATTTGTTAGAAACTTCTAGCTTAAGCACTAAAATTATTAGTTTGTTTCAGTCCTACAATCTTGCAAATTTATTTATGGAGCCTACTAGAATAACCCCCACTAGTGCATCATGTCTTGATAATATTTATACTGATATTTTACCTACCCACAAAAAAATTATTAATTTAATAGACTCTGATCACTGTGGACAATTGATCACTGTACCAAATATAAAGAAAAATAAATTGAAAAAAGATATCACTGTTAACCCGAAGTCTGAATATCGCTTGGAAACATTTAAAACTAAACTTGCAAATAAAATCCAACTTTTGTCAACTAATGATGACCCTAATCAACATTATAATGATTTTTTCAAAATGTATTGCTTGCAATTTGATACTACATTCATTCCTAAGTCAATTTCGGTAAATAGCAACACTTCCTTCAGTGACTGGGCCACCATTGGTATTTATAAAAGTAGAAAACGGCTTTATGAACTGTATGAAGAACGGCCTTATATTAACACTGTGGAATATAATTTATATGTAAAGAATTATTCTAAGTTATTTAAAAAAGTTTGTTATTTGGCGAAATCTCGCTACTTAAGTTCAAAAATTAAAAATAGTAGTAATATAATTAAAATGACTTGGAATATTATTAATAGCGAAACGGGAAGGTCTTGCAACCGAACTTGTGATTACAGCCTTGCTGTTGATAGCAGTATCATTAAATCAGATTCGAAAGTAGCTGCAGCATTTGAAACTTTCTTTGCAGAGATTCCCGTATCGACTACAAAATGTCTAAATTCATCACCAACTGTTGCAGAAACAATACTTAAAGAAAACGTTCCAGTTTGTGAATTCCAGTTTTATTTCCAATATGTAACTTGTAATGATATAATAAAAACTTTTAAAACTTTAAATATTAAAAAGACTGCAGATCTATGGGGTAATTCTGTTGACGTTGCTAAGTCTATTATAAACATTGTAGCACCAACTTTAACAGTAATCTTTAATAATTGTATAGATTGTGGTGAGTTTCCTGATCTAATGAAATATAGTAAAATAATACCATTGTTTAAATCGGGTAGTACATCAGACCCTTCTAATTATAGACCTATATCAGTGCTACCTACTTTTAGTAAAATTTTTGAGAAACTTATTTTAGATCAAATGCACAGATATTTTACTAAACATAAATTATTACATAGCAAACAGTTTGGTTTCACAAAGGGTCGTTCAACAACTGATGCTGGTGTTGAACTTTTAGGGCACATTTATAATGCATGGGAAGATAAATGCGATGCGTTAGGCATTTTTTGCGATTTGTCTAAGGCTTTTGATTGCGTTCTCCATGATACATTGATCAGGAAGCTGCGCTACTATGGAATCCGGGGCACCTCTCTGGATCTTCTTACTTCATATTTAAGTAATAGGATTCAGAGAGTTGATGTGAACGGTAAAAGATCTCCCGGATCTGTAGTCAGAATGGGGGTTCCCCAAGGCTCTATTCTAGGTCCCTTTTTATTTATAATTTATATTAATGACCTGCCGTACCTCATAAAGGATAAACATGATATAGTGTTGTTTGCAGATGACACTTCACTTGTATTTAAACTCAAACGTCAGCAGGTGGTTATTGATGACGTAAATAGTGCCCTTTCAACAGTAGTTAACTGGTTTAATATCAATAATCTTCTCCTTAACGAGAAAAAAACTAAATGTATAAAGTTTACATTGCCTAATGTAACACAGGTGAACACTAGTGTGTCAATAAAGGGCGAAGTGTTAAAACCCGAAGATTCCACAGTGTTCTTAGGCTTAACTTTAGATGCAAAGCTTCAGTGGAGCCCCCATATAGATAAACTGTCCAAAAAGCTTAGTTCTGCAGCGTACGCCGTTAGGAAAATTCGTGGTTTAACAGATTTAGAGACAGCCCGTTTAGTATACTTTAGCTATTTTCATAGTGTAATGTCGTACGGTATTCTGTTGTGGGGAAATGCCGCCGATATTCAATCTATTTTCGTTTTACAAAAAAGAGCTATACGTGCAATTTATAAATTAAGTCCCAGACACTCCCTCAGAGATAAATTTAAAGAGATTAATATTATGACTGTGCCCTCTCAGTATATTTATGAAAATCTCATGTACGCACATAAAAATATTAATCTGTTTAAAAAATACAGTGATATCCATAGTGTAAATACTAGGAACAAAAACAAATTTGTTGTTCCTAAAACCAGGCTCAAGAAAATAGGTGGTTCGTTTAGATGCCAGTGTATACATTTCTATAATAAGCTTCCTAGCCAAATACAAGAACTAAGCAATAATAAATTTAAATCATTTATAAAAAAAAAACTAAGTCAAAAAGCTTTTTACACAATTAAAGATTATATTGAAGATAAAAAGGCTTGGGAATGAGCTGCTTCATTAATGTACATGAGCCTTTGTTTTTCGTTTATAATTTTTTTTTTTATACACATTGACATTTTATATTTTACTTTTTGACATGAATACTTACTTTGTTAAGTATTATATTGTTTTTTTTTATTGTTTAATCTTTGTACCTTTTGACATGAATACTTTGTTAAGTATAATATATTATATATTTGTTTCTTTTTTTTAATTTATAAATTTAATTATTGTAAATGTGAGGACTATGTAGGTTATTTATTTATTTATTTTTTTCTCTTTTCTCCTGTAGTTTGTTTTATAACGATGTCTGACAGTTTGAGTACTTTTGCGGCCTACCCAAATGTCCTTGCTTTGGTACTGTTCGTCGGTCCGTTGAGCTCCTTAAAGTTCTAAGTTGAGCTACACGATAACTGACAAATGCTTGCACTGTTTGGACGGGTCCACTCAAATGAGCGTGGTGCTTTCTTCAAAAGCTCATCTCAGACGTTAGCGTGCATGGTTCTCATATGTTTTTACATCTGTATGGACTTTAAAACAGACTTTGACCTCTGAGTTTGTTTCGGTGTTTCTTCTCAGGGTAGTCAGCTAGGAAACACCGGCCTCATCTAGCATAAACTAACAGAAAAAAAATAATATATTGACGTGTAAAAGTGTTGTTGTAACCTATTTACAAAATAAAGATCATTTATCATTTATCATTTAAGGACTGTCCCTAGTGTGGTTGTTCTTTGTTTTTTTGGATTTAAGTGTTTGTAAAGTTCCGTGTAACTCAGTAATAATTCCTAATGCGGGAGTTATCTTCTGACAACCGTTGAGCTAGTTCCGGTTATTGGTTAAAACGCCTGGGAAAATAAAACAATAAAATACTCTAATGTATTGATTTAATTCTATTTTATGATAGCAAAACTTATTGCATTGCATCAGAATTTACCACAATTGATCATCGTTTGCGTACGTTCTAAATAAAAATTAATTAATTATTGTAACATAATACCTAAAACTACTACCAGACATCTGATATTGCACAAAATGCAATCACTTTTTATTTGAAATATAGATGGCGCTACCAGTACTAAGTTTTCAAAGAATGGTTGACTTTGGCCCACTTTATCTAAGGAGATGGACCATCGTGAAAATGTATTTTACATAATTACAAAAACATATTTTCGAAAATGGCTTTGCATTTTGTTATTTTCTGTACTGTAGTATTGTAACCTTGTAGTATTTGTTTTAAAATAAATTTAAACTCGAATTTTCAACCTTGGAACGGTGAGGTGACTTAAACACCTAAAATAGTATTATAGAAAACGTAAAGAAAAAATAATTAATATTGACAGATAGCATTGATATTTCGCAAGGGAGGAGGAATAGATACCTACGAGGTACTTGATCTATTTTTTTATAGATTAAATTTTAACAAAATTGTTCACATTATTCGTAGTACATATTTTATACTAAAAACGTCTAATAGCAAAATGACTGGATGAAAAGATTTTTATTATAGTTTAGCAAAAGAAACTACATGTGGTAAGTGAGTATTCTAGAGATCGACAGTAGTATATTTCGTGTACTTTTTTTCTAATGAATAATTAAGTTTTAAAAAAGGATACAAAACTGTATATTTTATTCATTTATTTTCTACCATAGAGGTTGAATATTTTTTTCAAATGTATTACTGGACCAACCTTGAGTACAACCAATTCAATTAAAAAAAAAATAATAATGATTGACGTATTCTTCATTCCTTTTCTTCAAATTTCCATAAAACTATACTGAAAGAATCCCCTAATTGCCTTTTCAATTAATTCATTAAATAATTAGCCATGTGGTTCTCATTGAAGTCAAGTTGCCCCTTATTACATTAGTGTGACTAAATTTATGGTTGGTAAAAAGTGGACTTAGTCGACTGAGACGTCTGCTGCAATTATTTAGTTATGTATTACGATGATAAACATAAATAGAAATATACAATCTAATTGAGAAAATAAAATATTGCCGATCGTGTTTATTATTTGCTACAAGTATCAACTACTGCTATTCCACACTATTGTAACTAACACTTTTCACTATACGGCTTTAAAGGCTTGAAATCCGCGTTGTCACTCAGGTACGAGTCCACAAAGTTCTGTACAGAATCCGTGGTGATCTCATCACCATACTTCATGGTCACCAGCCTCTGTTTCGGGAAGTCTATGGCCGTGAGAAGCGGTACGGCGTCGTCCAGGCCAATATGTTCTCTGAGCATGTCTGCGCTATCAGTCCCATCGATTCCTATATAGAACATGACATGTTTGAAAGGTTTCTTCTTCACTCTGGAGTTGCGTGTTGTTGGGTAGTCAAAGTCCATGGTCTCGTCGTCTGAAGAATTCTGGTAAGGGCAGAACCCTGGGTATTGGATGCTACACTCTTCGTAGTAAGATTCTGCGGATGCTGTCAGAACTGATTCGGCGAACTCTATTTCTGAGTCTTCATCATCTAAAACAAAATGAAGTATACTTTAGATTCTTCAACATTTTTATTATTAGACGAACTTATAATCGTACTTGTGACACAGATTCAAATTGGGAAAAATCTTTACTACGCGCTACGGTTTAAATACTTTAAAAGTTTTATTTTAGCCAGTGTCCGTTAATGCTTTGGTGTTGCAAGCATTTATATGACACAAATAGTGTTGTCCGAAACAATAACATTGTACTTAGCAGATCTAGGGGAGAGATAGGTGGATAGGGAATGCATGGTGTAGTATTTTGAGACTCGGTCTTTTTTACCCAACTGCACAAGAAGGGTTATGTATTTCTAGTATATGTATTGTATAGGAGGCTACACGGTTTTATGGATTTATTTATTAACACTTGCTGCAGCTATATCGCAGGCGAACTTAATGCCGTAAGTATTGGTTGATACAGAGAAGTGCGTATATACATATGTATATAGCTTTAAATGTAAAGAAAAGTAAAGAGTGATTAACAATGTAAAAATATATTACATTATTACAGCTGAGTAATTTTTTTTGTACTGTATGGGGACAGACGAACAGGAAGGTCATCTAATGGTAAGTGACAGCCGCCATCCATGGACACCTGAAACTTAAGAGTCGTTAGTGCGCTGCCCACTTTTGAGGGTGATGAAGGATGGGATGATGCGGGGAGGGCAAAGAAGAGAGGGAGGATGAGGAGTTGGGAAAGAGGAGATGGGGAGTTGGGCCTCCGGAAATCTCACTCATTTCGAGGAAATTCACAACCGGTTTTCTGTGAGGCCGTGGTATCGCTCCGGTCGAGCCGGCCCATTCATGCCTAAGCATGACTACCACTTTTAAAGAATTGTAACACACATATATACATGTACACGCACATATGTTAATACATATACATACATATACTTACAGATATATTGACATATAACTATTTCAAAGAGTATTATTCAGGTGATTTTATATATAATGAAATCTAATTCGAATTAAATTGCTTACCGATGAAAAGAACCACTGCAGGGTGGCGAGCCATCTTCAACAGAGCTTGTTCGGTCAGCACTGACACCGGCCGCTGAGCCCACGGGAAGTTCTGCAAGAAGAAGAAACAGTTGTTTTTGTAACTGTACATGGAAATAATACAACATCAAAAGTAAAAACAACTTTTCACTTTTCTCTTTCGAAACCACAACCATTATATTAAGCCTATATGTCAGAGACCTCGCTGGACAGAGGCATCACAAACGCCCATTTTGTGTCAACCTAATTTAGTATCAATTATATAACAAATACAATAACAATTGTATTGCCGTCATCTGGCACTTTAAGACTGTATACATATTGTCTGATACACAGTCGATCCCTCAGTCGCTTTTTATGAACCATGAACCACCCGTGAAGATTTTTTGGTGTCCCAATTTTAGATACATAGATATTTATCACGTACAATTAATATTGCACCTTAATTCTTCACAATATAATGATAAATTGAGTGTTTATTTGGATTACGCTCACGAGTCTCACGCATGATTAAATTATGTATAGTATGTACATATAGTATGTATAGTATGACCACGTGTCTGCTTTACGCTCCGAGTTAAAATGGCTCCCTATTCGCCAACGCCGAAATCTACGTGCATTAACTTCCCTCTTCTCTTTTCTTAACTCTCCGTCTCCACCACATTATTTGGCTCCCTACATTCGGTTTCTATCGTCAAATCACGACAGAAATCTTCGTTCCACTCACACTGACTTTGTTAACTCTTCCTTCTATGTCCAATCAGTCCTACTCTGGAATGCACTACCACTCGAAATCAGGATGTCCACTAACCGCTTCACTTTTAAGAGGAGGGTACGTGACCTCCTGTATAATCAGTTGGCAGAAATTTCACACCGTTAGTACATATTTACCAGACTTTTATAGTGTTTATTATATGCGTTGTGTGTATGTATATGTATATAAGTTTGTATTTATTTATATATATGTATATAGGTATATATTAGTATATGATGTATGAAAGTAATATATGTGTATAATTAGATCATATCTTATAATAATTAAACTGGTACCTCTCTCATCTATTTGCACCTACTACCATTTATTTTTGCCACACCCCAAGGCTGACTGGGAGAGAATGCCTGAGGCATTAAGTCCGCCTTTGTACAATGTGTGCAATAAGTCGAAATAAATAAATAAATTACAATATTAGTTTCACAATACGTAGGTCGCTTAGTTCGACTATCTTCTTTTATAAAATTAATTAATCTTTTCATAGTTTTCTACTACTACTAACTCGCCTACATGCCGCCCTGAGTGTAGGTGCGGGTGGTCGGGACGGGTTTTCCCCTCCACCCGCTTTAATGGTCAGCCGCGAGGAGTTGACGTCCGCACGTGTTTGGACGCTGCCTTATTGATAGGTTACCCGTAGGTGGTGGTAGTGCGGGCAGGCAACAGGAGGAGTCCAGATATCTTAATAAAGGTGTTTCCGGATTCCTCTCTATTTTAAGCGCAGCATGGCACACCGTGTGATTTTAGTTGGTTAGATTCCGACACACCGTTCCATCGAAAACCCCGGTGGAATGACGGCCCGAAGGGGTGTCCACACGAAAAAAAATATATAAATTAGGGGTGGGTTTGCTCCATTGGAAGGGGTTCGACCCCACAACTACTTGATCGCAAGTCACTCGCTTTAGCCATTACGCTACCGCCGCTTAAAATATTATAATTAAAAAAATAGCATGACCACAGAACCCGTTTTAGAGACTTCAAGGCCACTGGAAGCTATCGCGCCTCCACAATTTGGATAAATTGGTCGCAATATCGTGTTACACTGTTAATTAGAACATCTGTTTCATTATTGCTGTTTCTCGTTAAAGTGGGCCGAAGTGTGGCTTCGTAAGTAAATAGCTACTTTTACTGCCTTTTACTTTCTATTGCTAAGAGGCTTCATTTGACTGTGTCATTATATGTATCTATCTATTTGTTATCTATTAGACTGTAGTATAGTATATACAGTCATACAGTGAGAAGTTGACGGCAAGGCAAGGCTTGCTCCCAGTGATGCCAACTCCGGGGTTTTCCCCCTAAATTTAGGGGGAAAAAATCTATACAGGGATTTTTTTAGGGGGTGAAATTTTTTGGGGATATTTTTAGGGATAAAATTTTATTTGTATTTTTTAAAAATTTTAAGGAAATGCTGGTAAGTAAATGACATAAATTATATAATAATTGAAATTACATTTCATAATGTGATGAAATTAAAGAAAAATACTTAAAAATACTAAATAACTATTGTTATTAACTAATTATTTATTGTTTTTATTTATTTCTTTATTTATATTGTAATGAATAAATACTTGGTCCGTCGTTGGGGAGTTTTGTTTTGAATTTAGTGGTTTTTGAAATTGCTTTAGGGGGAAAGTTTTCAAACAGTTGGCGACACTGCTTGCTCCCCTGTTACGATAGTGGGAGCAAATTGTATTTGCCAAAATGTGGATGTTTAGTACATCTTTGTTTACCTTATTGAGGGATACAGGCTTGAGTATATACGTATATACACATGCATTGAATGCAAACCGACCTTTTTAGTAAATGTATAGCACAAAATATATACTAATATACTAATAATTTACTAATGATATTTGGTTGTTTAAATTCACATTAATCTTAGGAGCTATCAGTCAAATTTGCACGATTCTTTTTGTATAGGTTTTAAAACATTACGATGAGTCTCATGGGAGCGGAGTAGTGAATAGTGGGTATTATCGTATGTTAAACGTCGGGGAACGGTTATAGTTATAAGTAAAATCCGGGTAGATCATCTTGTTTTGTTAAATGCTCTTATCTTCTTCTCTTGAATTACCTTCTTGAACTTTATTTTTGAATTTATATTTAACATCACGCTATAACTCTTAAGAGCGGAGCAGTGATCAAATACAGATACAAAAATGGATACCTGCTAATTTCAAGTTACAATTATTTTCAATACTTACAAATCCAAGAGGATCAGCGGCCAAATGATTTCTTCCATTAGCAGTGAGCACCTTCCCTGTGCCGTCAGTGATGACCAGCGCTGGTATACCGGCGACTCCGAGGGCTGCGGGCATGGCCAGTCGAGCATCGCCCGCCGACCAGGGGACTGACAATGCACCCACTGAAGACACTGACTGCACAGTGCGATTGTAGGATTGTTCGCTTCTGGAAAATGGAAAGCAAAAAGTTTAGAAACATATAGTAGGCAGAGGTGTATCAAACGCTCAATATTTGCTAACCATAATTTAGTCATATTTACGTAATATTTGCGAGCCTGTATGACTGTATATATAGACGGACCGGACAGACATAGAAATAGAAAGCAGAGTGGCCTGTGCTTGGAAAAGATACTGGTCCCTTAAAGTGCTATTTAAAAGCAAACACTTTCCTATGACAGCCAAGAAAAAAGTTTTTAATTCTTGCATCTTGCCATGTCTAACGTATGGGTGCCAAACATGGAGATTGACTCAAAACATCTTTTGAAACTAAGATCGTGTCAAAGGGGAATTGAAAGGAGTATGTTGGGCGTGACGCTGAAAGACCGCAAAACAGCTGCAGACATTAGAGCTACAACAAAGGTGGAAGACGTAATAAAGAAAATAAGACAGTAAAAATGGCGATGGACAGGACATATACAAGGGAAAGCAGAATGAAATGGACTAAAATTATAACAGAATGGCAGCCACGTGATGGCAAAACAAAAAGAGGCAGACAAGCTAAAAGATGGACAGATGATATCAAGATGATTGGAGGGACAATCTGGTCTAGAAAAGCTACCAATAGAGAAGAATGGAAACAGCTGGAAGAGGCCTTGTGTCACTGCACACGCTGACCACTGAACCGGGAAACCCGATGTATTAGATTTAAGTAAAAAAAATTGCTACTGTATGTAAAAATCATTGTTTAGTATCAGCAATAAAGGCTAATAATAATGACTATATACATATTGTTTAATAGATAAAAGCCCGATGCCTTAGTCGATTTTTAAGTCTATATTTCTTTTATGTTATAGATATAGATTATAGATATGTTATATATGGACAGACGAACAGACAAATCATCTGATGGTAAGTGACACCCGCTGTCGATGGACACCTTCAACTCGACAGTCATAAGTGCGCTGCCCGTCTTTGAAGCTGATGAGGGATGAGGGGAGAGGAAAGAAGAGGGGGGTATGAGGAGATGGGAAAACGGGAGGGGGATTAGGGGCCGTGGTATCGCACCGGTCAAGCCGGCCCATTCGTGCCTAAGCATGGCTCTACCATCGCTATTCAAATCAGTTTTTTTATTAGATATTATTTAACTATTATATATTATTATACATACTATTAATTAATTAACTTGACACATTTCTTGCAGGCTAGTTGTCTAACATAGATCCTTTCTTAGTTTTAGTTTTCCCACCAAATACCGATATAAGAGTTCCATTAAAAGACAGATCAGGGACCTGACCTTTGTTATTCTCAATAAAAAAAATTATCTATGCAAAACAAAAATAATCATTCAAAACGGACTGATAGTTCCAGGGATTAGCACGTTAGAAGAAACAAACAAAAATAACTCTCATGCTTTATTAACATATGTATATGTATATTAATATGTAACTATAAACCGAATGGTGTTTGTATTATTTAATAGAACTCCGTAGGTCCTCTATAACACATAATTCATGTCGCGCAATACAGAAGCGGCTCGGTAGCGAAGCAATAAATAACACGCGCCCGTTGTCAGCAACGGCTGCCATCAAATAATTTTTACGATACAACTTTGTACGTTATAGAGTTAGGGAGGGGCACAATAAACCCGGGATCGGTGGATTAGGAGATTATAAGATATAATTAAGGGAGTATCTTGTTGGATTGAAGGACCTTTGTCATTAAGTGAAATGATAATTAAAATTAGTCCCTCGTTGGGCGCCATTGAATGTAAAGTAAAATCTATTTAAATAAGGTTTAGTTAACGATATGAGGATTACACAGAGTGTTGTCTCGTGTTGGGATCGAACCATTAGACCCGAGTGTTGTCAGGGCGGCAGCGTAGTGGCGAGGTTACCACTGCGCCATCTATGCATTATTGGTCTAGTGGTTAGTGATACTAATTGCAGAGCCAGAAGTAGTAAAATTGTTATTGATAGAATGTTCCTCAAGTCCTTGCGATCAAGGAATCATTAATAATGCGAATTGTATATTAAAAAGGAAAAAAAATGATTGCTATAGTAAACGGTAGGCACAATATCTTATTATAGGTTTTACAAGTGGTAGAGCCATGCTTCAGTACGAATGGACCAGATATCACACCGGTGCGATACCACGGCCTCAGAGAAGACCGGTTGTGAAGCAACCGGTTGCGAGGTCAACATTTGTGAGGTTTCCGGGTGCCTAACTCCTCTCCCCTTTCCCCTCCCAACATCCATCATCACCCTCAAAGGTAGGCAGCGCACTTACGACTTTTGAGTTTGACACCTCCATGGTTGTCACTTTCCATCAGGTGACCCGTCTGTTCGTCTGTCCACCAATATTATAAAAAGAAATTGGTATATTTTTTCTACTGATTATTAACTGTGAAAGACCGGACACTCGTATTTTAAGGGATGTCGAATGTTATATGTGTCAGTATTACTTCGTGGTTAAAAGAAAATTACTATAGATTTTGACTGCTTACTCTATTTTTACAGAGAAATACAATTCTGGATAGGCGTACAGACTCCTTGTCGGTTCGGTTCAGTTTCAGTTTATGTATATGTTATTTAAAAATATATGGAAGTAAAAAGCTGACGGACAATCGAACAAAATAAATCTTGTCAACAAAGGTCTAAAATTGATTTCCGCAGCCAGAAATGCACGCAGTCTACTAGGGACCTGACGATTCTAATCGCTTTTAACAATGTATTTAAAACTTTTTTCCTACGCTTTCTTTTATTCAGTGGTAGAGTCATCATGCGATACCACGGCCTCACAGAAAACCGGTTGTGAAGTAACGCTTGCGTTGCATTTCCCCGAATTGAGTGAGGTTTCCGGAGGCCCAATTCCCCCTCCCCCCTTTTCTCTCCCCTCATCTCCTTTCTCCTTTTTTCCATCTCCTCATCCCTCCTCCTCCTCAGGTGACGCATCTGTTCGTCTGTCCTCCTACAGTATAAAAAAAAAGAAGTCTGGTGGACAAAGGAAAAGTTCCAGTGACTGGATTACTGCGAAAGTGTGTACAGGATGGCACATGAATCTTTGAATGGAAGGGTCGTTGGTCACACAAGTGAGTAAGTAGTGTAGTTTAGAGATGTGTATATGTATGTATTCATCCTGTATTTACATAAAATGAATAAAGCTAATGGTTATCCAAACAAATACAAGATGAGGTATTTATGAAACGACAAGGCTACAAAAAAACATATTTTAGTATAGGCTTTCATAAGAGTCTAAACAGGACAACAATTAATATTTGTGAAAGGTTGAAAGAGATACATTTTCCTTTTCATTAAACCTTTTGCGAAACGCTTGTGTAAATCATGATATGGAGATTATTACGGACTTTAGTTACATAGTGTAGCTAGCCGTGTTCTCTGTAGGCGTGACTCACGGGTATCGTAAAAGATCGGATCGAACTGTTATCTATCAGAGTTTTGGGTGGCAATAGATCACCGTTTGTGACGCCTACCCCGTCGTGAATATAGGCTTGAGTGTAGCATATTGGGGACACCGCGACCCTTAACTTGGTCTAAAAGAAGGTATGATCATAAAAAGCATCCGCAAACAATTGAGTCATCACCAAAATCATGCATAGAGTAAAGCAAGGTAAAAGCAACTTTTGTATTAAGCCGTATTTCCTTTTTGCTCATTATAAAACAGTATTTTATAAACCACATTTATGATTAAAGCGCTTGGCTGAATACTTGATGTCTTTTGCATGTGTTTTACCGAGTTTAATGTGAAAACTTTGCGGAACTATAGTTGAGCGGAGACAAATGGCTTCCCGCCTTCTTTGATGACAGACCGACTTATCTGTTCGATGTTTGAGTTAGGGATTCGTCGAACTTCGAACGTTAAGAATAACTTTTGTTTGCAATTTAGACTAAGTGTGTCGCATACGTGTATTGGATTTGTGAGAAAATATTATGATGTGATAAAAATGAAAAAAATTGGTATTGTGGTTCACATAGACTTTGCACACTAAATTCATAGCTTTCATTACTTTTTTTTTCATTAGCATAAGATTAGAGTATTGATATGTATAATATATATAAATATATCTATATTATTGATATATAGAATATATGTATATATATATCTATATCTATAGCTATTGCTTATACTACTCAATCCATGTGTAGCAATAAGCCTTTCTTTCGCTTCCTTCAATACTTTCTCGTCCACGTTTGAATTCACTAACCCATTTTTTCACAGTGGAGTTAGATGGAGCCGTCTCCCCTAAAGTCCATTTCATGTCATTGTGAATCTCTTGCGGGGTCATTTTCTGTTTAAATAAGTATTAGATGACCGACCTTTGTTCATCTTTCTCTATTTTTCTCTAACTTTATAAACAAAAGCTAGTGATAAAATTGTACACCGTAACAACTAAAGAATATATGAAATTAATGAGGGTAGTATTACAACAATATAATATATAATGATTGATTACTTTTCAATCCACCCACGTAGAATATAGACTGTCTGGCGATAGTCGATATATTTAACGTATATCTATGTGTCGGTGGCATCAAGTTTCACTACATAATCTGTTGAAGCGAAATTAATTTTGTGTTAATGCTACTCAAACTACTGGTGAGTGGGAAATGAAGGTTGCCGTACTGAGATTTCAGCCGGTTGATTTGATTTTCGAAAGCCATTTGTGTTCGATTTATGAATTATGTCAATGTTTGACGTGCTTGTAAATTGATTACCTATTAGATAAGTCTAATGACCAACGAGGTTAATTAAGAAGTCGTTTGAGGTATGAAGTTGATTTAAATCGAGTATATTGTATATTGTCAACTTCGGAGATTACAGTCCGTTCAGAGTACCTATATATTGCTTTCTCTTTAATAATTATCATTTTAGATCCTATTTTTTTTAAATACGTATAATATACTGTACCTACCCTTGCAGGCATTAATTTTAATAGAAGACTTAAAAAAAATACAATAGCTCATTTACCTAAACCCAAAAAGAAGGGGTGATATAAGTTTGAAATGTCTGTCTGATTATATGTGTGTGCTAAGGAGCTACGATAGCTCCTACACGAATGGATCGATTTAGGTGCGTTTTTTTTTGTTTGAAAACTGGCGAGTACGGCAGAGTTCTTAGCTCTGTTTCAAGCAAATCCATTTGCCGATAATCAGCTCTTTTCTAATCGTCGGAGGGGTTTCCAAGTATTAAGGCGTATCTAAAATAAAAAAAAAAACTATAGTTATCAAAGAAGCTGTATTGAGATTGAGTGCTAAATATGAATGAAAAATACTGATAGATACATCAAATCTATCTATGGTATAATAAGCTCGAAGATAACACATGTATAAATACAAGTTTTAATAAACATGAACAGTTTTTAGAAAAGAAAAATCTGAAATATGAAGTGCAGATTTCCTGCTCAGAAGAATTTGAATGGGACCCTTGTCGATGTTAATGCCATGAATGATCCCATGAAGCGAGCATTCAACTTGGGGCTTAAACTCCTTGGTACAGCAAACTTTACGGTAAAGGTTTATTGGTACCCCTCAGGCGGTAGCAATCGCCGCTTTATGGCTTTACCCGAATCTGCACACGTAAGGCGCTTATTTTATTTAACAAGATTATTCTGTTATGCTTTATATCGTCTGTAATTTGATTACAGAATACTCATAAACTGTTATAATAATAACAACTTTTTTTTATAATAACTTTGACACATCTCACACACTGACGTCTGCTCCTAAACTAAGCAGAGCTTGTGTATGGTAACCAGACAGCTGACAAACACTTGTATACTTCTAAATACATATATAGATAAATTACATCCATACACGGTACAAATGATCATGCTCATCACACAAATATTTGTTCTAGGTGTTAATCGAACCTACAGCCTCTGGTTTAGCAGTCAGGGTCACTAACCACTAGACATACACAACAGTCGAATTGCCGTAGATCATTGCTGATGCAATAAACAAAAAACTGACTTATTTATATATTTTTTTTTCGCTGACGTCTCTATTCATATTATCTTTATCGTTCGTATTCTTAGGCTATTCAAACAATACCTAACATGTCGAAATCGAGTCATCTAGGCTGTAGGGTGTGCCAAAGAGACATCATTCATACATCTAAAAATTAATCTTCTTTCTTTAAAACCTGACTCCAACAAATAATGATGTACCCATCTAAACTCAAATAGTTTTTTTTCTATATAAGGGTGCTCTCTTCATGTACTATATATCTGCTTCATAGTGTACAGACGAGGTGTTTTGTAATTGAATAGTGAAAACATTACATAGACCTACGGTTATACGGCATACGGCATTGAAGAGCTTCGTTGTCTTTCTACATACAAAAAAATCCCTTCAAAATATAATTATTTTCAAACATTCCTGTACATACAAAGACACATACAGGTCAAAACGGAAAACCTCCTTTCTCTATTAATCTATTAAATTCAACTCTTTAGGCGATAGGGTATGTATACAAATATATGAATCATGTCTTACGAAGTCGGCATAACGTTGCCTGGTGTTGTAAGCCGTAATAAATAGATTGGATTTATTGCGTAGAAGCAAGAGGGTAGAAGTGAATTTCGGGGGTGTACTTGTAATTTAGATTTAGTTGTCGGCTCACCCAATCTTGTTTTAATTAAGGGGTTAGTGGCATTGTTGCGTAGTATCAGTTTATACAACAAACAACGTTTGCCTGCAAGTTTGTGTTATAGAATTTAAGTATTATTTAAAACATGGATAACTAAATGAAAAAAAAAAAATGAAACTAAAAGAAATATTTTGGTATTTTGTAAGTAATCTCAAGTTACGATAAGACCGCCGATTGTACACATAATTGATTTACTTTTAATATTGTAAAATGATTTATGGGGAAAATATATAGTAAAGGATATAATGTATATTATAATACACACACAATGTGCTTATATCATATCTAAAAAAATAAAATTCAACTAAAAAATATTTATTTTTAACATATATACATATTTCTTTTTATTGAACAAGAGAACTCCCGGACTAGAATTTATTTTTGTGTGATGGGCGCCTTAACAAACATACATAAAGACATAATCATAATTAAAGACCACATTTGACCACATTTTTAGGGGCAAACACGGCAACATATATTTTTTTAAGTAAATAAATAAATACGCCACACATCTCACACATAGTAATTTATGGAAGTGGATATTAGTAAGTAGTACCCACCTTTAAGCCACTGCTCACAACTATCCGAACGCTTGAGGCAGACAAACTTCGCAATACCATTCATTAGTAACTCTTTTACGGTCTTCAAGCGGAATTACTGCTACCGGTTACCTGCTAGCGGCCAGATCGCGCTTTTCTGTTCGACTCAGTAATCGAAAAGAAAACCGCGATCTGGCCGCTGACACAATATTATCTATGCACATCCCTAATAAAGCTTCAAGTAGCTGTCATTTCGATAGTTCGTTGTGTACTTTTGTTTTCTTCTGATATTTTGGATATTTCTTCTTCTACTCGGCTATTTTAAGAGACTCTCATTACATGCAGTATCGACATACTCTAGACTTTGTGTACTACTTTCCAAGACTTAAGCATACGAAATGGAATCCTAATTCCGGATTTAAGTTGCAGGGTTTTCAAAGATTGGAAAATTCTGTTTATTGTTTAGACAATATTAAGCAGAGCTTGTACTATAATAACCAGATGCTGATAAACATACTTATATATTGCTAAATACATACATATTATAGATAAATTACACCCAGATACAGCCCAAATGATTGCTCATAACACAAATGTTTGTCCTGGGTGGGAATCGAACCCACGACCTCAGCTTAGCAGTCAGGATATCTAACCGCTAGACTAGACTAACTAAAGAGACTGGGATACTCTGAATTATATTGGCAGGAGATGGAGATGTAAACATATGACATATGACATATGCGATGGAAGCAAAGGGATCTTGTTTATACACATGGAGTCTAGTTCGTATACCTATAACTTGAACTGGCTGGTGCCGACAAGTCCGAACCCTCTAACTGATGTATGTATGTATAAATTCATTTCATACATAAAACATTCAATTCTTTACTTTAATCACTGAATAGGTTTTACGTCCTCATGTCATGTCCTCATAAGGTCATGACGTGAGGACGTAAAACCCATTAAGTACAAAACAATGGGGACGTTAATTTAAGCGTATCAAACGTGCACTATATTACGCCGCCCATGGACACCTCCGACTCAAGAGTCGGAAGCGCGCTGCCCGTCTTTGAGGGTGATGAGGGATGGGGAAAGAAGAGAGGGGGGATGGTAGGAGAGGAAAGGGGAGAGGGGGAGTTGGGCCTCCGGAAACCTCACTCATTTCGAGTAATACGACACAAACGTTACTTCACAACTGGTTTTCTGTGAGGCCGTGGTATTGCACCGGTCGAGCCGGCCCATTCGTGCCTAAGCATGCTCTACCACTGTTGCACTTTTTGCGTAGTATAATTTAATCCCAATTACGCAAACCGTATTGCAGTAACAAAAATAGTTGAGAAAGGTTACATTGATGTTTATATGAATTTTATTTACGTTGCTTCCATACAAAGGTTGTCTGGAAGACATCGCTCTTAGCGGTAAGAGCCCCCATTGTACATGCATGCCGCCTTGTATCAACTGTTTTTAACTTTGTGTCTGTTTAATTTCGTGGTGTACAATAAAGAATTTTCTATCTATCTATCTATATATATTTACACTTCAAATGAAGGAGTTTCTAAATTTGATGTTTTTATATTGTGTGTATGTTTTATATCCGAGTAACAATTTCAATAACTCTCTTTTGAATTGAAACGATTGTATTCAAATATATCATAACATAGGGGACAGACGAATAGACGGGTCACTTAATGATAATTGACAACCGCCATCTATTGACACTTGCAATTCAAGAGTCGTAAGTGCGCTGCCCGCCTTGATGAGGGATGGGGGAGGCGGTAAGGGGAAAGAAGAGAGGTGGGAAAGAAGATGGATGAGGGGAGAGTATAGAGGAGGGGGAGTTGGGCCTCCAGAAACCTCAATAATTTCGGTGAAATGCAACGCAAGTGCTGCTTCACAACCGGATTTCCGTAAAGGCCTTGGCATGGCCACCAGACAAGCCGTCCCATTCGTGCCTAATATTTAATGATATATTTTATTGATAATTAAATGATATATATAATTAAATAAAGGGATGAAGAATACAGTTTCTTACATTTCATCACGATAGGCGCATTACCATCGTTTGTAGACTTTTTTAAAGTTATCTTGTATAAGATATTATTAATAATTTATTGACAATGGAATTTTCCTCAAACCCTAGGTTTTCGTAGTAACAATATATTAATAGATATTTACTAAAATTTAATTTAAAACACAAACAAGCGAAGCGCTTGAAAGTCGTTCAGAATGGCACCGGTTTACGCAATTAAATTAAGCCGATAACAGACTGCAGGGAGGCCATGTTGACGTTTCCGCGAACTTCCCGCGCAGTTAAACTCCCGCCCTTTTGGTACATTTATTGGTGTTCGGTGTCCTCTTCTAACTTCTCTTTGTCTATGGGTATATAGTTTCTGTTTTACTCATTTGTATTCAGTGCTTAAGGGTCTCTTTATATATATGCTTAAGCATAATTTTATAGAATTATAAAAAAGATACATTCTTGCAAACACAATTAGGCATTTTTATGAATTTTGTAAGAAGTGCGTGCCTGTAGGTAATCTTTTTATTATGAGGTTTATCTACAAATAATGTTTTAAACATAATTTAAAACATTATTTGTAGAAATATATTATTATATATAATATACATATATTATTGTCCAAATATTTGATATAAATAAAAGTTTATAAAATATGCAATAATAATCTTGTCGTCTATGTTTACTACTAGTTTTAGCAATTTTGCACGCTAAATTTTTTTCTTTTATCGTAGACTCTGCAGGCCTATTAATTAAATGAACTGCATAAATATAATGACGCTTTAATAAAAGCGTTACGAGCGTGTTTATTTGCGAATAATTAATGGATCGTGGAGTGTATGAAGGGTGGTCATTAGTGGAGTATAGTCTCACGTCAGCTATTGATCATGACTTAATAAAAAGAAAATAAGTGTTTGCCTAACCAATGAATCGAACATAGGATCTAAATCACATCTTGATTAAATTTATAAACATGGATAGATTGTATCCTGTCATATGCGCATGAAAGCTGTAAAGAGTAAAATGACATTGTCAAACACTTTCACGAAGAAAATGATTAATTCTAGGATTGAACAAACTACACAGTGAGTGTAGTTACCGCTGCCTGCGCTGTCACCCGGACATTACCGAGAAAAAGATGACGGCACCAAAGCAGCGATACATACATTTACTGTATACTACGCCTGTCCATTGCACTTTCGCCACCCAAGTGCCGTTATACTGGCTGAATGCATTGCGAGATGTACACTAACATGAAAAACCGTCGCTCTCGTTGCCAGCCTGGTTACGGTGGCAGTGGATAGCGCTTACGACTACTATATATTAAGGTTTATGAGGAACAATCCAAAACAAAAATGCAACCACTTATTTAATCACAAGCAAAAATATAGCACAAAATATAGAAAAATGCAAATTGAATTGCGCTTTACTCAGTAACAAAACGCAGATGTCGTTGAGTTTTTAATTAAATTATTATGTTGGTAACATTCCAAACACTCGAAAAGTTACAAAAATGCGGCGGAGCTTGGACCCCTTGAAACCCTTAGAGTTTATTACACGCATTCACTTTTATGGGAAAATTATCTTTTCTGAGGGAATAGGCCGTATAAACTTTTGTTGTGATAAAACCGGTTTATGGCGTCATCTTTTCAAATATCGTCGCTGAAGATGGCTTGATGGAGTTGTAATGATTCTGAAAGGATTATCTGAACAAATAGAGGTCTAGAGGCAGTGTTAACTTTATTTTCTACACTTGAGAAGGTATGACTTTAATCCCGTTCGGTATGAATATTTGTATGTATGAGTGCGTTGGTTGGAGAAAAACTCCAAAGTTTTAAAACAAAAACATTGATTTTGGTCTAGAGAGTAATAAGACCTGGGATATGATTATTAAAGAAGCGGCCAAAAGTAATACTAAAACTGTTTTTTTTATATATATACTATAGGGGGACAGACGAACAGACGGGTCACCTGATAGTAAGTGACAACCGCCGTCCATAGACACCTGCAACTCAAGAGTCGTAAGTGCGCTGCCCGCCTTTGAGGGTGATAAGGGTTGGAGGATGCGGGGATTGGAAAGAGAGAGAAAGAGAGGAGGAGTTAGGAAAGAGGAGTGTGGCGATGGGGGGAGAGGAAAGTGGAGAAGGGGAGTTGGGCCTCCGGAAACCTCACTCATTTCGGGGAAATGCAACGCACGCGTTACTTCACAACCGGTTTTCTGTGAGGCCGTGGTATCGCACCGGTCGAGCCGTCCCATTCGTGCCTAAGCATGGCTCTACCACTGATGAATGATATTTTTTTAAATTGTAAACCAATTAACAAAACATAAGTACCTACATCATTTTTACCCAAAAACCTACGTAACCATTTGTATTTTTTGAATATAAGGGACAGACGAACAGACGGATCACCTGATGGTATTTTACAACCGCCGTCAAAAGTCGTAGGTGCGCTGATGAGGGATGGAGAGATGCGGGGATGAGAAAGAAGAGAGGGGGGATGAGGAGATGGGAAAGAGGAGAGGGGCAGTTGGGCCTCCGAAAACTCTCATTGTTTAAGAGATGCAGCACAAGCGTTGCTTCAAAACTCGGTATCGCATGCGTCAAGCCGTTCCATTCGTGCCCAAGCATAGCTCTACCACTCTCATTTTTAGAATATTAAGGTACATATTTTTCTTATATTATTTAAAGGTGCCCGCTAATATATTAAATGGGCAAAGGCAGATTCGTAACGTTTCGTAACGTTCGTAATTCGTTATAGGTTCAGTTCAGAGTTGTGTGTTCTTTTGAGCAAGTAGTCATACATTCATGTCATACACGTTGCAACAACCCATTGGTAGGTAGTTTACTAGAATAGAACATTTAGACAGCACACGGATGCCGGTTATATATCTCAGGGATACCTTTTTGTATTATAGGGGGACAGACGAACAAACGGGTCACCTAATGGTAAGTGACAACCGCCGTCCATCGACACATGCAACTCGAGAGCCGTAAGTGCGCTGCCCGCCTTTGAGGGTGATGAGGGATGATAATGATGAAAAAGGAGAGGGGGAGTTGGGCCTCCGGAAACCTCACATAGATAACCGTCATTCGTACGCTCAAGAGGTGCTGTGTACATGAACTTCTATTCCAGTAATTTACCTACCAAACGTTGTTGCAACGTTTAAGACGTGAATATTCATATGTAAAACAACTTGCTCAAAAGTCGTCAAACACGTCTCAAACGCCCAATTTGGGAACATCGCAATTTAGCCACAATTACGTTAGAGGGAGCAATCCCATTGCCGTCAACCGAGTACTGTATGACTGGATATGTGTACATATACTGTTTGATAGATCACAGTCGGATTCCTTAGTCACTTTTTTATATTAGGTAATTGAGATTTGGCATCAGGTAAACTGTATAGTTGGAAACTGTAGATAAAAGTGTTAAAAAAATAGCACTTTGGTTAATTATTTGTTCAGTGAACAGGAAAGATCTTGACTTGTTGATACGAAAGCATTGTTTTACATGTCACTGAGCAAGTAATGCGACATTTTCCACACTACATTTACAGCAGCAGTGCAATGTCTGAAATATTTTCCGGTAAGCTTGTTATATCATTTGTTTTTATTCATCGTTAATAAACTTATAAAACTCAAACTCAATTTTTACAATTGATAAAATAGTTATTGAAAAATGCAATTGGGAGTTTGTTTGTTTGGATGTTACGCTTTTACTTCTTATGTGCTACACCGATCATCCTGCACACTCGTCACAGTTACAGCAAAAGAACAGCGTTTACTTTTTATTAAACAAAAACAAAAACAGCTTGGAATTAAAAAAAAAATGAAAACTTTTATAATTGCATTATGACTATATTGAATAGTAGACAAATCTAGTATTTTATAGAATTTTTAATAGTTACTCCATGAAGATGTTATCTAGAAATCTTTTATTTTTTATATAATATATACGTTGAATAAACGTTGAACGTTTCTTTAACGTTTATAATAAATGCTCTATTCTGTATAACATTAAAATAAAATAATACTTAAAGTTTTATTGACAAAAAGCTCTAAAAAATTATTTAATAATTATCTTTCATCAAATCTAATTAATTGTACAAAGGTCGTGAGCGTGTAATTGTCTTATAAAAACTTATATATTTAAATAGATAGATTTACTCAAAAACACCAAAATGTTAAACACCAACTTCCTCGAAAGTGCTGAGTGCTGCGTCAGTACATATTCTGTTTAGCTACAACCTTACTAGAACTTAAGTCAGAAAGGTACTAAAAGTCATTCAGCCATTACATTTAAGAAGCCACAATGACTAAATAACACCTATTTCCAAGGACATTAATGAATAAGGAGGAGAGCCTGAACAGTTCACGCTTTTTATTTTAAAATGTTTAAACTGAACAATTATGTAGCCACCCCATCATTACCCACAGCCCTGTAAAGCCTAGAGTGCATTTCCTTTTATATGCATAATGAATTGTGGCTACAAACTCGACGCACGCGAAGGGACAACCCTATTAATTAGGGCTGTACCGAGTGTCTATAAAAGTATTACTTTAAAATGGTTTTTCTGCACAGTAGTTCTTTTTATCTCTGGAGATAAACGTTGTGATGGTGACAAATGCGACAGATTTTTTTAATAAATCAGCGCGTGTACAAATTTTGCGGTTTACTAAATACATGTAATGTAGGCCGTGTGATTCCCATGGGCCTTTGAGATGCCTCTGAATAAAATATATTTTTGAAGTCTTTTCTATTCAGGTATAATTACTAACAACCATATCTCTGCTGAGGTCTCACCCTTAAGGGTTGCAACAAGTACATCTGTCAGTTACTAATAAAAAAAATCTATACTGTCAAAAAATTAATTTCCCGCCGTTATAATCGGAATCTTCAAGTGTCTCAATTATCTATAGATACTGACTATATAAATTAAAGAAAAAAATACATTACACACACACACACACACATTCTAATCGTAAAGAAGTTAGAGGGCTCAGAATTTCCGACAGAGCCAGTTCAAGTTATAGATATGCGACCCTGACTTGCTTGTGCTATTGCTTATTCTGATCAATCCCTCTGTCTAAGCAATATCCTTACCTTCCTTTAAATCAATATACTTTTAATATACTCCAAATTTTCCCATCTTATCTGAGAATTACCCTGTCTTCAAATGTGGTCGTTAATTAAGCCTCTGCCTTTCCCTTCGGGCATACAGGCGTGAGTATATGAATGTACATCATCACCTATTTACGCATTTCGAAGTCACACATATACATAAATGTATATGAGCCCTAAACACACTAGTGCTTTTTATGGCAGTCGTGTAAAAACAAGAATCCAATTAAGTTGCTTGAAAGTCTCAAGCATCTCAACTTATTATAACTATTCCAAACTTCGAAAATACCACCGAGTATGAAATAAAAACTGAACTTTTTCAATAATCAAACAAAAAGTTTTGCACCGAGGAACGTTGTGCAAAAATCCTTTGTTACGATATAATATCGATCGCAGCCCTATTCTCACCCCTGCATTAGCCAGACGGCTACCTGTCGCGACTGTGACGTCACACCACCCCTTCCAACGGTATCTATAATAAATTGGAGTGATTTCGTGTACAATCCTTACACGTTTGATTAGATGGGCAACAATTATTGATTCTAGTTTGTATAGTACATTAGTACTGTGTGCTACTTTAGTTTTTTCATATTACGTCATTTACTGTTATATTAAAAATTTGAAGAAAATACTGGTAAGCACAAAAAATGTGGAGATAAAATCAGACAGTGGTCGACAGACATCGTCTTTAGATATAACTCCATAACGTTTGTTGATAAACATCAACAAATCTAAATTGGATTGATACGCCGCCGAGCACCGCTTTCATTGCTCTGTACTAATTATTGTCACACTTGTGAATAAACATCGGTCATGCATTCTATAATAGAGATAAACTTTTCATACATATTCGTGGTCGCTGAGAGGTCAATAGTAATATAGAAATTCGTAAAGTAGGGTAGGTAGGGGGACAGACGAACAGACGGGTCACCTGATGGTAAGTGACACCGCCGTCCATGGACACTTGCAACTCAAGAGTCGCAAGTGCGCTGCCCGCCTTTGAGGATGATGAGGGATAGGGGATGCAGGGAGCGGAAAGAAGAGAGGAGGGATGAGGAGATGGAAAAAAGGAGAAAGGAGATGAGGGGAGAGAAAAGGGGGGAATTGAGCCTCCGGAAACCTCACTCAATTCGGGGAAATGCAACGCAAGCGTTACTTCACAACCGGTTTTCTGTGAGGCCGTGGTATCGCTCCGGTCGAGCCGGCCCATTCGTGCCTAAGCATGGCTCTACCACTGAAAAATAATAACAAAACAATAAAATACAACAAAGCTGAAATCTTTTTGTGTTTGTGTGAGAGGACTAATCTCTGGAAGTATTAGTTATATTTGAATAAATACCTATAAAACATCCTCTTTAGGAGCTGAGCATTGAATATGAATGCAGGTGAAACTGGGGAGAATGGATGTTTTAGAAGATACATATATACAACTTATAGTAACACTAATAATAAAATACTACTCATTACAAAACCTTTCATGTTTCAGTCAATCAGCCTATAGCGGCCCGCTATTGGATATGGGTCTCTCAAAGAACAGTACATTAGTACTGCATAACGTGAGCAAAACCAACTTTAAAGTGCCCCTAAATCACGATACTTTTTTTTTTAAAATATAGGGGGAGAGACGAACAGGAGGGTCACCTCACAGTATGTGACAACCACCCTCCGTAGACACCTGTAACTCATGAGTCTTGAGTGCGCTGCCTGACTTTGAATCTGATGTGAGGGATGGGGGATAAGGACAGGGAAAAGACTTGAGTTGAGTTGGGTTTCCCAGAGCCTCACTCACTAGACAATAGAAATCAAGCATTGTACGTTTACCGGTTTTCTGTAAGGCCGTGGTATTACTGCGGTCCGGCAAGCATGGCTCTTCCACGGAGATGATAATGATGATGATTTGATAAATCATTCTTGTTTTTGATTGTAGAAAGTTATATCTGGACTGCTCCTAATGGGTGAAACTCAGATATGCAACAGTAAAAATAAACATAGTTGTTTTTGCAATGGTGCATAATGACATCACAGTACAAATATGCAGTGTTCATAGCCATACCATCAAAGCTTTGAATGTGCAGCAATCAAGACGGGAGCAAAATCCTTTGAAGATATTAATGAGGCACAACTTTTGATAGTTTTACCTTCCACATGCACGTAAAATTTTATGTGACGCAGTTGTTTCAATCAAAGAACTTTGATTTTAATGTTCGTTCTTTAATAGTTTGTGTCGACTGATTCTGAAGGAGAATCTCTTCTTTGTGATTATGGTAGGATTTTTAATTTAGCATTGGAGCTTTGTTGAACGTCTACGTGACGAATCTTTTCGATTTAATGACGATTACTTAACGATTTGAGGACGTAAATTGTGAAATAAGTGTTCAAAGACTCAGAACGTCAAGCATCATTAATTTGCAGCTCGAATTAATACAATTGAATGCTCTCTCTTTCATTATTCGTGACAGTATTCTTATTTTTTATGTATTATAGTACACATTTTAATTTTACTCCTTAGTCTCCTTAGACGTACAACAGAACTATAATTAAACACTAAACATAACATATTTTCATTACAACCGCTACAGAGCGATCAGTCCTTTCTTCATCATTAAAAGTCAGTCGACCAGGCTGATTCTTTACGTAAGTAAAGATATATATATATGTATATATATATATATAAATATAGAGGACAGACGAACAGACGGGTTACCTGATGGGAAGTGACAACCGTCGTCCATGGACACCTGCAACTCAGAAGCCATAAGTGCGCTGCCGGCCTTTGAGGGTGATGAGGAATGGGCGGATCCAGGGAGGGGAAAGAGGAGAGGAATTGGGCCTTCGGAAACCTCACTAATATCGGGGAAATGCAACGAAAGTGTTGCTTCACAACCAGTCTTCTTTGATGTCGTGGCATCGCACCGGTTGAGCGGGCCAATTCGTGCCAAAGCATCGCTCTACCACGATAAAATATACGTTATATAATTTAGAGTGCACTTAGCACTAAGAGTCTAATAGCCTAGCCTTAGTTCCTTTATTATTCTTACTTGCTTTTATTCAAGTACTCTGTTATTTTTGCCATAACTGTTGATGTGCAGAAACATTTATGATATTATAGTTCAGAATGTGGCACCGTTAAACCAAGCGACCTCCGCGTACATATTCGCTTTGAAGAATATCTATTCCACGCGAGACGAGAGTTTAAATAGGTTTTATTATTTTCCGTCTGCTGCAGTCAGTCTAATTGTTTTGTGAGTTGAAAGTTTAACGCACGCATTGGTTACAATATCCTAATGGGTGTTTTCTTTCGCTTGTGGAATTGAAATCCTAGGCATCAAAGTTATAACAACGTCTAAATTAAAAGTTTCTCGAATGGATCAAATATCTAACCAATATCTTAAAGAAACAAACCTATATGTATTGAAATGTCAATTCACTACATTCAAGTAATTTACATTTTTCACATTAACTGTGCACAGTCAGTTACGTGGAAACTGAAGTAAGCGTGAAAGCTGTCTAACTCTGTTAAAACGTGATATAAGTTTACTCTAAATTAGTTGTGACTTTAGAGTTCGATCGAGTTAGAGTTTACAATTATTAGCATTGTATACTGTTTAGTTCTTATATGTACATTAATAAAAAGAAAAAATGACAACATTAAAAAACAAAGTGACATTTATCCGCAAAACACGAATGATCGAATATCCATATAAAACACCTGAAGCAGACTCTTTTGATGCGTTCTTAAAAAAAGTAATAAACTTTAAACATTCGCTAAAGTTCCCAAGTTAATCAATTTGCGACGCGTTGGATACAAGTTTGTGCAAAAATTCTGGATCGATCGTTTATTCGTCGCTCTCCAGGAGCTTTGAGGAAATGAATTCAATTTACTTTAACGATATTGTCTTGACTATGGATGCTGTACCGTACACATAGAGGTATTATAGATAGAGCAGGGGAGCCAGGCCTCTAGCTGTCCCTCGGCTAGAAAGAGAGGGACGATCGCGGTACCTATCAAGTGACAATAATATTAGGTTGGCAACTAATAAGCCCGCCATCTTTGAACACAAATTTATTTATTTTTGTAAGTTTACAAAATCAAATTATTCCTCAACTATATAAGCACCGTCATTTTCTATCACCTGTCGCCAATGCGCTGGCAGAGACATAATGCCTTCCTCGTAGAAGTTTTTAGTGCTTTAATCAAAAAAGGTAAGGTCACTTTTAAGCTGGTCTTTATTTTTTAAATTTTTTATGTGCTAAGTAGAGGGCTAGAGAACGAAATAAATGATAATCTGAGGGCATAATGTCTGGAGAGTACGGTGGGTGAGGAAGGACAGCCTAGCCAAGCGAAAGTAATTTTGCTTTGCTGGGCTTTTGCTACGCGTGGTCGAGCACTATCGTGCGTAAGAGTACTTAATTTTGATTTTTCGGTAATCTCGTTGCCCCTTTATCCAGTTGGTTACAATAAATATTGACCGTGATTGTAGTGTTAGATGGCAACAGCTTCCAGTATATAATTCCGTTTATTCATTTCATCCCCCGTAATTACATCCCTCAGCCACTCAATGGTACGATAATAACTAAGTTATTTTTTTTTATATTAGCCTACCATAATGACTCCACTCTGATTTACTGTAGTTGTACTATTCGAGATCCAGTTGTCAACTGATCTGACATGCAACTCTTGCTTTATTTATATACTACTCCAAGAAATTTAAAATCTTTATATATATAATTCTTCTGTGAGTGTGTATGTCACTGAACTACTCTCAAACGACTGGACGGATTTTGATGAAATTTTTTGTGTGTGTTCAAGGGGATCTGGGAATGGTTTAGATTCACAAATCAGCCCGGCAGATGGCGCTGCAGTCGGTATCTAGGTTATTTATCTATATTGATCCTAATCGCTTGAAATATCATGCAGAACAACGTCTGTCGGGTCCGCTAGTAGTTCTATAAAGTTTTAGAAACTGATCGAAAAAAGTGGCGGTTTTATTAGTTGCCACCTTAGTATGAATTCAAAAAGGTCAATAGATATTTCCAACAACGTGATATCATATAGGTATTTTGAATAATATTAGTATTAAATATTTAATAATGCTTTCAGAAAACAATCAATAATTGATAAAATTAAAAAAAAAAAAGGTACCGCGATCTTCTCTCCTTTTCTAACCGTTGGACGTTTCCGCTTACAGGCAGCCCTGTTTTCCCTACTCTATCTATATACCTCTATGATCGTACAGGGTTGATGTTCTATTTTTGAAAAGCTTCATGTTTTTTATAATGTATGTTATTGGTTTTTTAATAATTTATGAATGATTTAGGTATGTCTTAGTAGCAGTCTTACGAAAGTTATATAGTGATCCTCTATCGCTTGTATCATGGGGAGTGTTCAGAGGAATTGTTCGGACTTGTACCGGCTTGTGGTTTCCGCCATCGTCCTACGCGACAAAATATCCATCCCCATCACCTGGACGATTGGCACTCCACCACTGTGCGCTACTCCAGAAGCTTTTTGCCTCGCACAACCAGCTTATGGAACAAATTGGTGCCTGCCGTATTTCCGAACCGATACGACCTTCAAACCTTCAAGAAAAGAGCGTACTCCTACCTAAAAGGCCGGCAACGCACTTGTGACTCTTGAGTTGCGGGTGTCCATGGGCGGTGGTAGTCACTTACCATCAGGTGACCCGTCTGCTCGTTTGCCCCCTATCGCATAAAAAAAAAAAAAAAAAGTGATATTATAGTTATGTACATTTTTTAAATTTATATTTTTTTTATTTAGTGTTACATTATAACTCTTATAGTAGGTAGGCAGAGGAAAGATAGAAAAAGAAGAGAAGGACTCAACAGTCAACACACTAACACTCCAAAATCCATCCGCATAAGCATTATGCGTTTACTTTCTATTGCCTACCATTCTATATTACTTTCCCGTTTAATATATCCGAATTTACCCATTTGATACCCATAGTTCCTCAGTAAGTTAGCTTCTATGTAAGTGGGACTAAATAGCCGCCTCTGCATACCCGTTCCGGGGGATACAAGCGTGAGTGTTTGTAATTTTTAGGCCATAAAATGTTTTTTTTTTTATGTTTGTTATTGCAAAACTCCGTAGTTTATTATCCGATTTAGATATTTTTTTAAATTTCAAATGTTTTATTTCAATTTGAAGTTGGTGATGTTCTATTTTTTTTAATCGATATTAGGTTTATTTAATTTTTTTTATAAGTACAACATAATACAGGCTGATTTCTTGTGTCAATTACGTGCCCATTTTTTTACTCTCATTTCAAATCATATTATTCTGTATGCCAATAAGGCGACAACCCTATCTGCTCTAAGGCGTAGGTGTTCGCAACGAGTGTTTATTATACAGCATGTAAACGGGCTTATTTGTTTCAAAATATGGAATACATTTTGTTTCGTGAACAATTCTAAAATTGTTCTTTGTTTTTTAAATGAAATAAGATAAACGTACTTAGTTGTAGTTAAATATATGTATTTTACTATTGCCTATGCAGGAAAATAAGGGAACAGCAAGGGGAAGTACAGATGCAGGCCCAAGACGGCGGCGCCGTGTTCCGCGCGCGCCTCTTTAAATGGATGACCGATACACATCAGTGGGGTCGTCTGTTATTGAATCTGCCGGGGTACACAGGGTTTTCCTTTCAAGGGTAATCCTCCTTACCTTCAAGCCCGGTGAGGTGACGACCCGTGGGGTTTACCACACGTTAACGTTTTGTAGACACAAATCGAAATAAATATCAAAATTAAAAATGAAAAAGTTACTAAAAAAGTGTCCATGGAGTTTTTGCTTGTTCTTCTCTACGTTTTGGAACAGGCCAAAAGCTTCACGCTTCTAAAACTGACTATCTGTAATTATTTTTGGGTACATACAGTTGGGGCCCTATTTCTACTCCACCGCGAACCACGCACGGGAAAGTTACTCTGCCGACCAATACACCAGTAAGTTAGTCTTATAATCCATGGAGACATTATGAAGAACTAAATATTTTATTAATAAAACCCTGATTATGCAGCCATTAGATACACAATGGTATTCAATTAAAATATTTTAATTTAAAAACGAAAGAAGAGTAAACTTCGCCATTGATTCGAGTTTTTTAAAAAGAATGGATGAAGTTAAACCACGGCACGGAGCGCTCGCGCTGTATCCATTAGGTATTTTTGTTTCTGTGAAAATTGTTTATTCTCTTTGTCTTCCAGTACAGATAGACAGACAAAAATATATGAGAATCATTGATACTTATGAAAGCCCTCATTTACTTGCCCTAGATTAACATATGATAATTAAAAATATGTATTTAATATATCCAAACTTAATGCTGATATGCTACTACTGATAATCTCTGGATCAACCAGTAGGTTTGGAAATAATATTTTTGTTTTTTTTTTTAAAGATAACTCTCGCAGGAATAACTCCTGTGTCACGGGAGACTTTCAAACATTCAAGTAAGTAATTATTTATTAATAAATTATTGATTAATATATGATAGGTACAGGCTTTGTCATGTGGCTCTCGGTTGAGTACAATGAGGCCATGCCATCTCTGCCCGTGGGTGTCATAAAAGGTATCAGACTGTTATTTATTAGACAATATGTATTATATACAGTCATATGTAGTGTATGTACGTGAGACTAGCTACTGCCGGATAGTCCAACCCATATTTACGTATTCTTAGCTAACGATAGCGATAAACTCGGAGAATTATTGACATGTAATGTATCTAGATGAATGTTTGTAACTCCAGAACGTTCGTCGAGACTCATCAACAGATCTCAATTGGCCTGACACGCGCTGCCGAGCGCCGCTTTCGTTGCTCTGTACTAGTTATTGTCATATGGACCTTGTGATGAACATCTGTCATGAATTCTGCATTAGAGAAATTCCTACTTTTTGTACATATAAGTGTAATTGGTAGTAACTGGGTAAAACATATTTTCCATCTTTTAACAGATTTCAAGAAAGGAGGATGTTTTTTGTTCGAATGCTTGTATTTTTTTTATGTATGTAAGTTTTGTTTATACGCGTTAGAGCCATGCTTAGGCACGAATGGGCCGGCCGATCAGTGCGATACCCTGGTCTCAGAAAAAAAACCGGGTGTGAAGCAACGCTTGTGTTGCTTTTAACCGAAATCTTTCTCATCTAGTCATTACCCTCCCATCATCCCCCATCCCTGATCACGCTCAAAGATGGACAGCACACTTACGTCTATTGAGTTTCATTTATGGAAGGCGGTTGTTACTTACCAGATGACCCGTGTGTTCGTCTGTCCACCTATAAAAAAAACAGCATGGAGGTGTACCGCCTGTTTATCCGCTTTGTAAATTACCCGGTACAATACAAATAATTGTACTGCCTATGCAATATTATTATTCTGGGATGGGAATCAAGTCCACGACCTCTGGTTAAGCACTAAAACAAGCTTTTTCTCGGCCAATTGTCAGATTTTTTATATTTTTGGTTTATTCAAAAGAGTATTCTTCTGCGGTGGCCCCATTGTAACCAAAACAGGGGTTGATCGTGGGATACCAGGGAAATTACGAAATAATTTTTAAGAATTCAAAAAGCTGCACTGACGACAGTTATTAGCTTTTTAAAGTAAATTATTCGTAAACACCATCCATTCGTCACGTCAGGTTATGAAAAAAGTACCGTATGTTACAAAACACACATTTAAAGGAGGCTTTATATTTATAACCTTTTGTCATATAGCAAAAATATTTACTGTTTTTAATAAAAAAAAAATGATATCAGTATGGTTTATCTTGACTCCCCCGCCCTATTCGTTTTACTTACACAAATATATCCTGTTGCTTTGTCCTGTCCGATAACGACTACGTTAGTAAGGAGGACTGGCGTTAAGCAGGCAGTCCTCCTTACTAGGCAACTAGTAGATGATGATGAAGGATACACAGTTTAAAATATTTAAGATAAGATAACAATAAGCTTTATTCTACACTAAAAATATATTGCTTAAAGTTAAATATACAATGTGATATGCACAACGGTCGGCCTTATCGCTGCAACCTTAGGATGGATAAAATTGATAGAACTTTTTTGCAGAAGTGCCGTATATATCAATAAGTATAGTGGTCTTACCTGTCACTAGAGACGAGTATAAGTTGTGTGTTGGAGTACTTGGCACGGCGCTTGCGAACTGCCGCGAGCGCAGCGCAGAGGCCCGGAGAAAACGACCGACAAGGTGGACACTGTGACAAACAAGTTACTAATTAAAAAAAAATATCAACAACTAACATACAGAAAAATGATTTGCGTTTTTTAAAGCCATTGGTACTCGAAATAATCACATGGAAGTCTAACAAACGAAATCTATTCATACATACATACAATCATGCATACATGTAAACATATACTATAAAAATAATAATATTAATTATGTACTATACACTGTTTGTTGCATATCATGTACAGAAGACGTTCCTTTAAAAAAATGACATCATAACTTTTTTATATATCTACAGGACGGTAAAAGTCAAGAAAGTCAACTGATTTCAGTCTGTGGAGGGTAGATTGAGTTGAATCGGCTTTTACTTTTGTGTATTTAATATTAAGCTGATTATTAGAAGTAAATGATTTGAATGGGGATGCGAATGCGAATGGTCTGCGAATTACTGTAGTCTCAGTCCTGTTTAATTTATTTTGTCCAACCACTCTATTATACCTACTATACACTAGAATGGGACTAATTAATCCAGGCAGTTCGCTTAAACGGTACTTAGGTGTGTCAGGAATCAATCAGATAAACTTCCATCAAAGTATGTCGTGAAAAATCCGTCGCTGCGCTATTTAACCTTCTAACGTGGTTATTTTTTATGACCACCCTGAAATAGGTGTGTCAAGTTTTTTCAAGTGTTAAACAGATTTAACTTGATGTTTTTATGTTTACGCTTCTCGTTTTGTGTTATTTATAACTCAAATTAATGTTTGTAACTTGGTGTTTTGGAAAGATTTTTCGTCACTCGCAGCCAGTAGCCACTTAGTATTTTTGTAACCCAACTTCATTAATTTTGACACCTTAAATTTAAATTTACAATCACTTGTTATAAATTTAAATTTAAGTGTTAAATTTACAATACTACCCTTTAAAAATAATAATGGCAGACAATTTTGGCAGTTATAAAGTCAGGGCAAGCGCAAAAACAAATTGAAAAGTTTTTTAACAAACCTAAAATAAAAATATGTTATTCTTAATAGTATACATTTAAGCTTATATTTATCACGTTTTCTATGATTGTGAAAAGGCAGAAGGTGTCACTGGAGCTCCGCGACGGGGGCTTAGCTATTACCCGAACTAAACGGTTTGGCTCTTCTTTCCTGTGAAATCGGTGAAAGCCTGGAATTCTCTACCAGCGCACGTGTTTCCTCCCCACTTTGATCCCGGGTCTTTTAAGCAGGGCGTGAAAAAGCATCTCACCAGGCCACCATGATTATCAATTGACTAGACATGCAATGAGGATGGTTACCACCACTCTTTGACTGCATTTATTGCTTTCCATCAGGCAATGTGGAGTCACTATGGAAGGCTAATATAAAATAAATACTACTATTACTACTTTTTAAAAATATTTCAAATGAGTACATAAAAACATAGATTTTCATTACAAGTTCTAATTGTGTAACTCAGAGTTGATTCCATAATTGTCATAACTGAGCAGAATTGATACGTCCGGTCATTGATGGAGATAGCAGAAGCAATGATAAAATACAGCTTCTTTGTTTATACTAATGGGTAAAATAACTTGTTCCGACTGACTGTTTCATCAATGCAGAGCCTGTTACAAACCAGAAATTTTGACTGTTCGTCACGTTTGAGTTTCCTTTGAAAATACATAGACAACATTTCATATGAGCAAATGATTCTGGTTAGAAATAATTGAAGACCCAAGCGTCTTTTTTTTTAATTTTACAGCTCACAGTTAGTTGGAGAGCTCGGACTGTATGCGACCCTGAATTGTTTGAGCTATTGTTCTTTCCTTTTCAATCCTCTTTTTCCTGTCAATATACTCCAAATTTTCCCATCCAATTACCGAAAGTGCCTGGGTGACGGCAAACGGCTTGCCCTCTGTTACTTAAATGTGACTGAATTTTAATAGGCACAATGTTGGCGTTAATTACACCTCTACTTGGTCAGGGATACTGGCGTGAGTGTATGAGTGTTGTAATTTTATTTATGAAGTTCCTTACTTTTGAAGGAACATGCATGAGTTTATCAAAACGAAAAATAAATCCAATACTAAAGCTTTCTATAATGTTTAGGAATAATATTGTGATTAATAAGTAATTTTGGTATTGACCGCACTGTCCATAGATTATGGTAACTTTAAATCACTCTCAAATTTATGAAATTTCTCAAGAAGCATTGTGAATATCCTCACAATACACACGTGATACAAACCAATTGTTCTTCAAAAAATAAGAAATACCTATTAAACAATGTTGGATACTCACCCAATGAGCAGCAAAATAGAACACCCTGACGGCATCAGCTGGCAGTTCCTCATAGACTCTGTTCTCTCCATCTCCCTCCAGTTGCACTCCTCTCAGGACTTCATGAAGAGGAGGTGGAGGCCAGGGAAACCTTTCGCCCAAGGCGTCATCTAGCAGCTGATCTCGCACGTGACGGCCACGGATGACTAGGGTAGGGACGCCAACTGCGATGCTGTATTTTTGGGTGAGACGGCGCTGTGGAAAGAAGGTATTCTAAGATTTTTTGATAAAAATAAGCTTTTAGTTACAGTGCAATAAATATGGAGTATGAAATGTTATATAATCATTCTGCTAGTAACTTTGATAACCCCCAATGGGCCTCCAGAGTTCATTCCTCTTATTGTCGACTGGACCAGGGTTCGGAGACGAGGTTGTTAATGAAATAGGTAAACAATTAGCGAAATTTTTGATTAAACTCATAAATATCATAAGTCATATAAGCTCTTTATTCCTTTCACGATTCACAATTACACTACTAGGAGATGACGACGCCAATACACGCACTCAGCAAAGAGGTTATCAACGTTAAAAAGAGGGAGGTGGTAGGGTAAAAATTTACTGAAAAGATGTCGTTATATGACTCCAGCAATATGACACACAGTAGAAACTCGATTATCCGGCCCACAGTTATACGGATCTATATAATGCGATTATCCGGAGTACCAACCGCGACCAATTATATTACATACAAGAGAACAAGTCGAATTTATGCAAACATGAACGTGTCGGAACTGGCGGAGAGTAATTTTTTTTTGTAAATGACTGTTTGTGCCAAAATAAAAGTAAAAAAAAAATACCCTTCAATTAAAATTATTATCTTATATCATGATTACCAAATCCATATTGTAAACAAATGATACGTATGTACATACGTACATAATTTTTTTATTTCATGAGTAAGGCTGCAGTATTTTAGTATGTATGTATGTAAGCTAAGAAAATATATATGTATTTAAATAATTGCATACATCGTATGTTGGAAAATGTATCTCTTAATATTTTTTTAATAAGCATTGATTTTCGTTGATACATATGTACAAACCTTTCTTCATACATTTCAAATTTTCGAATTGGTCCAGTTAATCGAGTTTCGACTGTATATGAAAACCAGGTGTGTCGTGTCTTGACTACTCACTGTGACAGACATGATTCTAAGATATAGAGCCGTTGTCTACTACAGCCTATCTTATACACTGAAATTTCACTCATTTCATAAACAAAAATACATTTGTGTCGAAATATAACACCATTAAAATAACATCAATATTTTGATTACACTTTTTTAATTAATTATTAATACAATACATAGAAATGAGACCCATACTCAATGTTGAGATTAGTAACAGTTGACATATGTGCATATCACAAACTCTGTTGCCTGGAAGAGATCGCAAATAAGGGATCACAATTGTGCAAGTTTATAACAATAGGTATGTACAATATCGTATCTTATCTTTTGTTTTCTACAATAAAGAGTTTATCTATCTATATTTCACATATACATATGTAGATCGATTAAGAAAGTTTACGCCTGCCGAGTTTTGATCCACAGAGGGCTCAAAACTATACTTTGCCAACTCTTTAACTTAAATTTTCCGCATACCTTAGAAAAATATAAATGCTGAACAAATCTTGGAAATAATGTCATCTAAATAATTAGAAGTTGCAAGTTTTTTTTATTAATGTAGCATCTCTCGATTCTGCCAAGATTATGCTGAAAAAATTAACAAAACAAATAACCTTGATAATGGGATCCTAAGGAAAATAATGGAAGAAAATATATCAAATAAAATACCTAATTATACTTAATCATATTGTACCTACTCTTTGTACCTTAAACGATAAGGACTGCCTTAACAAAAGATTGTTTCAAAATAAGCACGAAAAGATTTTGTGAAGCATGCGACACTGCATACCGTATCAAAATCAAATTTACTAAAAAAAAACTATTAAACTCTACACTATATAAATTTGGCAGCTGCTAACTATGGACTAGCAAGCATAAAACACAAGCATATGTATGGGAGTCAATTTGTATTCCGTTTTCATCTCACATGGCGGTATCTACGTGACCGGAATAGCATAAATGTATCGGTTTGTATAAAGTATTAGATAACATAAATGGCATTACAATATATTCGATTTGCTTTTGGTAGCGTCTCTGAGGATGGGATGAAAAGGTTTGCTCGGATAATCGTAATTTGGAATATAACTTGCAGGATTCGTCGAATACATTTCTGTTTGTTATAATAAAATAACGTTCTTACATACATACATACACCTACGCCTATGGCCCTGAAGGGGTAGGCTGTGGCGTCTCAAACTCCCCCTTTTTTTCAAAACACAATCCGGGATCGTATCCAGACACGCATATAATATGTTGTTCCGAATACATAGTTTGTAAAGTGACGGTATCGATCAATCTGATAACATGGTTCCCACACATTGCTGGTGTCGTGCGGGACACGTATATTTCAATTCAAAGCCGCTATTAGCTTAATGGGTGTAATATGTCTCTATTGATCATGTATCGTTACCCACTGTTGCTTGATCCCATTTAGAGATTTGAAATGAGACTTTCTAGGATTATAATTTCACGGTGGAGTAGAGCCTGGTAGAGGACCTTTTTTTAGTGGTAGAGCCATGCTTGCTTAAGCACGAATGGGCCGGCTCGACCGGTGCGATACCACGGCCTCACAGAAAACCGGTTGTGAAGTAACGCTTGCGTTGCATTTCCCCGAAATGAGTGAGGTCTCCGGAGGCCCAAAATCCCCCACCCCCCTAATGATAGCGCTGTTAACGAAAAGGATACCCCAGGGGGGTACCAGCGCTAGCGTTGGAGAATCCCCCCCTGGACGTCCACCCTCAGTACGGATTATGCCTGAGCGTGGACGCCCAGGCTGCCCCTCGTACTCTGGGGGGGGCTCAACTGCGCTCTCAAAATCTGCTCGGGGCAAGAGAAGGCATACCATGGCACCCCCTGTCACGTTTACCGTGGATTTTTGTAACATCAGGGGCTTACATTCGAACCTCGACACTGTCCACCACCACCTCGAGACAGCAAAGCCGGCCTTGCTCTTTTTAACCGAGACGCAGATATCATCTCCAGCGGACACATCCTACCTCTGCTACCCTGGGTACGGACTGGAACACTCCTTTGTTCCTAAGGCTGGTGTATGCGTGTACGTTAGAGATGATATCACTTCTCGCCGCCTCGGTAATCTTGAAGGTAGGGACCTCTCCATCTTATGGCTACGTGTAGACTGCGACGACCATCCCCGCATCTACCTATGCCTCTACAGGTCCCATAGCGGTGATGCCGAAACGGACCGACTCATCGACCACGTCCAAATGGCTACAGACTCAGTGCTCCAGCAGGTCCCATCCGCAGAGATCGTGATTCTTGGCGACTTTAACGCCCATCACGCCGAATGGCTTGGTTCGCGCAAAACCGATCATGCGGGAAGATCTGTTCACGATTTCGCCTTGGCATATGGCTTGACGCAGCTGGTAGCAACGCCTACGCGAATCCCAGATGCAGAAAGCCACGTGCCTTCACTGTTGGATCTTCTACTGACCTCACATCCTGACGGCTACAAAGTATCCGTTGAGGCCCCTCTTGGCTCTTCGGACCATTGCCTGATTAGGAGTATGGTGCCACTCGTTCACTCGCTGCGGCCGCGAGTTACAGGCAGTCGCCGCGTATGGCACTATAGGTCAGCAGACTGGGATGGAATGAGAACATTCTTTGCATCCTACCCATGGAGGCAGGTTTGCTTCTCGCCGGATGATCCCAATGTCGTTGCTGACTCTGTCGCAGATGTTGTGCTTCAGGGTATGGAACTTTTCATTCCATTCTCCCTGATTCCCACAGGTGGCAAGTCCCAGCCTTGGTTTGGTCGAACCTGCAAAGCGGCGTCCCGCCGAAAGCAGGAATGTTACCAAGCATGGGCTAATGCAGCGACAGCACGGGATGTAAAGACCAGCACATTAAAGAAGCAATTTAACTTTGCCTCCAGGTCCCTCAAAAGAGTAATTGCTGGGGCGAAGTCGGCTCACATAGGCAGAATTGGCGAGAGACTAGTTAGTCTCCCCTCCGGAACTCGTGCATTCTGGTCTCTTGCCAAAGCTGTCCAGGGGAACTTTTGTAAGCCATCCCTTCCACCTCTGCGCATAGGAGATAATTCGTTGGCCCACGACGCTAAAGAAAAAGCCGATCTTCTGGGCAAACTCTTTGCGTCCAACTCGACCCTGGACGACGGGGGAAACGCACCGCCGACCATACCGCAGTGCGAGACCCGCATGCCGGAAGTCCGGTTTACACAAAGGGCAGTGCGTAAAGCGCTTCTTTCCCTCGACGTTCATAAGTCGAGTGGGCCCGATAGAATCTCTCCTATCGTGCTGAAGACGTGTGCTCCAGAGTTAGCACCGGTTTTAACGCGCCTTTATCGGCTTTCCTACTCTCTTGGCGTAGTCCCGAACTCATGGAAGACAGCTCTAGTGCACCCAATCCCTAAAAAAGGAGATCGCTCGGATCCGTCCAACTACAGACCCATAGCCATCACCTCCTTGTTCTCCAAGATAATGGAATCCATTGTTAACTGCCAGCTCCTCCGGTACTTAGAAGACCACCAGCTCCTCAATGATCGACAATACGGCTTCCGTCGGGGTCGTTCAGCTGGTGATCTTCTCGTATACTTGACTCACCGGTGGGCACAGGCGATCGAGACCAAGGGGGAAGCGTTGGCCGTTAGTTTGGACGTGGCGAAGGCCTTCGATCGGGTCTGGCATAAAGCGCTCCTTGCGAAGCTTCCTTCCTATGGGCTTCCCGAGAAACTGTGCAATTGGCTCACCAGTTTTCTTACAGACAGAAGCATCAAGGTCGTTGTTGACGGTGCATGCTCCGACTCGAAGTCTGTTAATTCTGGTGTCCCACAAGGCTGTGTGCTATCACCCACGCTGTTTCTTCTGCATATCAACGACATGCTGCAGATTAGCAGCATCCATTGCTATGCAGACGATAGCACGAGTGATGCCCTTTACACCGGCCGCGCTAACATTTCTCGGGTAAACGTCATCGAAAGCCGATCCAAACTTGTGTCTGAAATCGAAACTTCTTTATCAAAAGTTTCAGATTGGGGTCGACTTAACCTAGTCCAATTTAACCCCACGAAGACACAGGTTTGCGCGTTCACCGCTAAAAAGATGCCATTGGTCGTATCACCTCAATTTGAGAGCACTTCCCTAAATGCATCAGCCAGTATCGGAATCCTTGGCGTCGATATATCAAGCGAAGTCCAGTTTCGCGGTCACTTAGAGAGTAAGGCCATATTAGCCTCGAAGAAGCTTGGTGTGCTAAACAGATCGAGACAGTATTTTACTCCGGCCCACCGCCTGCAACTTTATAAGGCGCAGGTTCGGCCGCACATGGAATACTGTTCTCATCTCTATGTAGGTGCACCCCAGTACCAACTTCTGCCTCTTGACCGCATTCAACGGAGAGCGACTCGCATCATCGACTGCCAAGATATTTCTGATCGACTTGACACCTTGGCGTTGCGTAGAGATGTAGCTTCACTCTGCATCCTCTATCGCTTGTATCATGGGGAGTGTTCAGAGGAATTGTTCGGACTTATACCGGCTGCTGGTTTCCGCCATCGTCCTACGCGACAAAATATCCATCCCCATCACCTGGACGATTGGCACTCCACCACTGTGCGCTTCTCCAGAAGCTTTTTGCCTCGCACAACCAGCTTATGGAACAAATTGTCGCCTGCCGTATTTCCGAACCGATACGACCTTCAAACCTTCAAGAAGAGAGCGTACCTCTACCTAAAAGGCCGGCAACGCACTTGTGACTCTTGAGTTGCGGGTGTCCATGGGCGGCGGTAGTCACTTATCATCAGGTGACCCGTCTGCTCGTTTGCCCCCTATCGCATAAAAAAAAAAAAAAAAAAAAAAAAAAAAAAAAAAAAAAACCATCTCTTCCCGGTGGTGTCGTAAGAGTCGACTAAGGGATCTGATTTTGACACAGGTACATAGTGCCCAGTTGATGGCAATAAGCTTTCCATCTATTACTTTGGTGGAACCAAATTCCAATTGGCAAAACTCCCCTTAGGGGGTCTACAGACATGTGCTATGTATGTTGGATTAGAAAACCTCTTTGTTGTGTTCCATAGATTAGAGATGCGATTAACAAAAAGTATACAGTAGACACTGGTGTTTAAAAGATTCATTATACATACATTCTCAACACCGACCTGTATATCTTCATTTCTGTAAATTTTTTGATCACATTTAAAAATTATTATTATTTATTTAACTAAAAATTTCAGACGAAGAATATCAAATGCTAAAAGAATGTATAGTTTATTACATAACTGCCTATAGTAGTGTAATATTTTCAGGGTTCATGTGTATTAGTTTTTTGATTCCACCAAAAGTTCTAAATAGAGTTGGATGTCTCGTTAGAATCCTTTAATCTGTTCCGTCAAGCCCGTTACTCTAGTTTGGGGGCTATGTTTAAAGATGTAGGTGAATACAGATATATATGTATATGTATAACAGATATACTGCGTGTAATAAATTTCTTCGTCAAGATAGAAGTGCTTTTTTTTTTTTTATAAGTAACTCCTGTACTTAACATCAACATCTATGGATTTAACATAAAGCCACAATTAAAAAAAAGACCCAGTAGAAAAAACTTGGTAACACTAAAACTCCTTTGTTTTTCAAAACTTTCTTAAGTTAACTTTAAAGTTTTCTTGTTAAATTAGTTGTTCTAAATATAGCAGGCACAGGAAACTGTTCGTTATTCCTGGTTGACGGCGAGCATGACACTGACCTGCCTTACTAATGTTTATTTATATTGGTTTTACGCAGTGCTGTTCTGATTAATGTAGCTAACTGAGTTTCTTCGTAATCTTGACTAATGACTCATAGAATAAATCCTACTTAGTAGACACTTATTTACTTGTGTTTAAGTATTCCAGTATATAAATAAATTGAAACAAACTGTTTGTACCATAGTGTAAGCACTATGGTACAAACAGTTTGTTTCAATTTTTTTCACTAAATATTAATAAAGTTGCCGATGAACACAGAAAGCCAGTTCTCAAGGATTCCAAAAAGTTTCGATGAGTGTTTGCAACTTTGTGATGATTATCAATGTAGGTAAAATATGAATGTATTTACCAAAAAGAGTCTAAGTATATTAATCTAGATTCCAGGATCCATAGCACATATTAAGTCTTAGAAATATGTTTTGGAATAAGTATGTATTATATTTATACGTCAAAAATAACGACGAAACTTAAGATTATAAAAGAAAGCACATGAAACTAAAATATAAAAGGACATGATTTTTCGACCTATTTTATTTTTTATTTAAGAAGAGAAGTCTGTGTAAGAGATTCAGACAGCGTTGTCTGCCGATAATCAAATCAAAATTATTTATTTTAATGAAACCAATTGTAAGTATTCTTGATTTGTCAAGAGTAGGAGTCAGTCGTGAAGCTAGTTACCTGTTCCAATACATAGATCCTATGGAGAAGAACTGTCAAGAAACTCCGAGGTCACTCTTTTTCAAATGTCTGGTTACCTTTATAAGCGCAAAGATTATGTGAAGATAATGTAACGCACTGTTTTAAAATATAACTGTTTGCATGAATTACTAATACAATCATTTTAATTACCTTTCGATTTAGAATAGACGACGACTGTAGATGAAATCTAGTAAAGATTTTGGGCATCATTAAGATCGAAGATTGAATTTAAATGACGCGGGAAAGAGTACCGGTGGTCGGTGCTGGTCTCATCTCGTGGCTGCTATTAGATTAGGTTATGTTGTATATTTTAAATAAATACATAAATCCATCACTATCAGACATATGCCCATTTTGGTGGGTTTTAATTTTATACTGCATTTTGTCAAGCCATAATCTCACTCTCTACTTTCTACAAATCTCTTTTTCTTCCTTCTTTCCAGTTTTCAAACGACCACACTGTCTGTCTGACAACGTTTAATGAAATATTAGTGATTACATGGCCTGGTCTAGTAGAAATAAACTCAAATATTGTTTATATAAAACTCCTAACAGATGCAAAATTTGCGTTAGCGAAATGAATGCAACACACATTGCATGGATCACGATTTATCGTCACATACGAATACAACCACTGGCGCGGAAATGCATACCGACATCACAAAATGTATTTTGTAATTTCAATTTCACAAAATTCTAAGCGTGTTTGTTGTGTTTATGTTATGAACCGACTTTAAAAAGCAGGCTATCAATTCTTTTTTGTGTGTAAAAGGTACTCGATTTCTACGTCATTCGTGAACTGATTTCAGAATCATTGTTTTTTTTTTATTAAGAGAGTTGATATCAAGGTTGGACAATTTTTAATTTTATTTAATTTGTTTATACACCTTCTACTTGAGGTACTTATTTTATTTAATACTAGCGGACCCGACAGACGTTGTCCTGCATGATATTTCAAGCGATTAGGATCAATATAGATAAATAACCCAGATACCGACTGCAGCGCCATCTGCCGGGCTGATTTGTGAATCTAAACCATTCCCAGATCCCCTTGAACACACACAAAAAATTTCATCAAAATCCGTCTAGTCGTTTGAGAGTAGTTCAGTGACATACACACTCACAGAAGAATTATATATATATAAAGATAGCGGACCCGACAGACGTTGTCCTGCATGATATTTCAAGCGATTAGGATCAATATAGATAAATAACCTAGATACCGACTGCAGCGCCATCTGCCGGGCTGATTTGTGAATCTAAACCATTCCCAGATCCCCTTGAACACACACAAAAAATTTCATCAAAATCCGTCTAGTCGTTTGAGAGTAGTTCAGTGACATACACACTCACAGAAGAATTATATATATAAAGATAGCGGACCCGACAGACGTTGTCCTGCATGATATTTCAAGCGATTAGGATCAATATAGATAAATAACCTAGATACCGACTGCAGCGCCATCTGCCGGGCTGATTTGTGAATCTAAACCATTCCCAGATCCCCTTGAACACACACAAAAAATTTCATCAAAATCCGTCCAGTCGTTTGAGAGTAGTTCAGTGACATACACACTCACAGAAGAATTATATATATAAAGATAGCGGACCCGACAGACGTTGTCCTGCATGATATTTCAAGCGATTAGGATCAATATAGATAAATAACCTAGATACCGACTGCAGCGCCATCTGCCGGGCTGATTTGTGAATCTAAACCATTCCCAGATCCCCTTGAACACGCACAAAAAATTTCATCAAAATCCGTCCAGTCGTTTGAGAGTAGTTCAGTGACATACACACTCACAGAAGAATTATATATATAAAGATGACTATACAAAGCAGAAACTCCGTTTATAATAACAGGGTCTACTTATCAAGTTAAAGCATTATAATATACTAGCTAAGCAAAACTCCAGTGCTTATCGAACGCTACTTAGCATACATAGCGTTAAACTGCTCATGGCATTTTTTTTCATATGAATTGTAATGAATTTACACACACATATGTTCATACATTCGCGTCTATATATCCGAAGCGTGGTTTATTAGTGGAATACGCCGAGGCGTGGTTAACTCCCACATTTTGCCCATTACAATTTAGTCCTGTTTACGTAATAGGCAAACCGTCATGCGAGTAGTTTTGGAAATTAGAGTATTGTAATAGAAAAGGAGCAATAGCTCAAGCAAGTCAGTCGCATACCTATAATTCGACCTAGCTGGTATCGGGAATTCCGACCTCTCTAAAGTTTGATAATGTTTTTTATAGGTATAATTAAAAAATAAAGATACGCACACATATTACCATTGTGTGCCTCGCCTTTTTCCATTAAACTCTACATATAAAATCCGCCATATTATAAATAATTATATAATTCAGCTAGTTAGCTAGGTTTCGTGTAAAGCATTGTTTGATAAATAACTATGGATGGGTAGAATTCCAAGTGACTTTTTACCAAAAATCTATGATTTATTGCAATGCGGGCGGCGTCCATTTTCGTTGACACGATCCCTTATGATCACTCGACGCTGACAGCGCCATAGACAAGACAAGCTTTTAGCGAAATTGCCTCGTCTTGCCGCCATTGTCGGCGTCAATGAGCTGCACGTGCCGAGCTGTGGGAGTAGGTACTCTGGATTTTAGTGTGATGAAGTGGGAATGTGTTGGATATCAGGTATGGGTATATATCGGGTGTTATTTCTGTTGAGTTTATTTCCTTTTAGGATCGATATTGGCGACTAATAGAAAATCCATGGTGGACAAAGAGATTTAGCAGTGTAACCTAGTGTTAGGTGTATTAATCAAATTAGGTATTTATTATAAATGACTTATTTCCTTACCAGAAAAAGTTCTAATGTTTCTGTTAGTTTTCACGTCACGTAAGAAGCAGAATGAATTTTATCGGAGATTTCATTGTTCGCAACTAAAGTTAGCCTTTGGCGGCCATATTTGGGATCCTATAGATGTGATATTAAAGAACTTATTTATATTCCGATCGGGGAATACCGTAAGAAACCACCAAATAAAAAGCAATATTTCGATTGTTGCTTTCGTAACTAGATATATGTACATATATGTTTGAGTACCAAAATACATTTTGAGTTTTTCATGACTACGTTTTATAATATTCTTTTATGCAAGTCTTAGCTACTACAAGCTCATGAATAAATTATTACAGATAATAGTATTTTCTATTAATAAGTAAATCGCACTACCTTTGATAAGGACGTTTGCACATGAAACAAAAATGGTGGTTTTACTAAACAAGGGAAAAGTCCTCTACGAAATACACACGTGAGTAAAATCGTATATTTAAATAAATATGAATCTAATTCATGAAAGTATTTATTCTAATAAATATTTTTACTGTGTTCGCCAAGCCATCGTAAAGCCATCCAAACCTCATACCAAGTCCACCTACCATTGCTTCTGATATTTTGCCTGACTCGGTTAATGGTCTTTCTGATTTGAATGTCACTGACGACACTGCTAAGCATCCTTCACACATTAGACAAAACAAAGGTCCAAAGGAAAGGGAGTCTACCTACTAGCCTAGCACACCCAAGAAGGTTGTTATTTAATAGGTCCTTTGATGAGTGTATGTTTCCGTCCAAGTGAAAGGCTGTTCACATAGTTCCAGTGCACAAGAAAGGTTCTGAATCAGTTGTTAAAAATTATCATCCTATATTGATTCTTAACACACACTCAGTGTGCACAGGATATAGTCACAATATCGTGTAAATTATGCTGCTGATCTGATGAGACTCTTAATAAATAAGAAAAATAACACTGAGAAAAGAAGCTAAAGGTAGCTTTTTAAGAATTATTTAGAATATTGCTAAGCTTAATTCAATATGTTTATCGGTACAATATTAAAATGTGGGTAAAAACGTTTTATAATTTCCAAATCTCAAAACATTTTAGTACATTACAAAGGTATCTTATACAATAATTTTAAGGTTACTTAATGAACTTGTAGTAAGGGATACCAAAGATTAAGGAGAACCTCGCTTCACTGCTTAAGACCGGAGGGTTCGATGTTGCGGTCTGGTGAGCCCCCTAGATAATTACTTTCTACGATAACAATAGATTATTTACTTCTGGAACTGTTTCTGGTCAAGTGTTTTTTTGTTGCGGGCATATTATAATGATTAAGAATAAAAAATTATATTTTCCAAAATTAAAATAATGAACCCATTATTTGGATAATTTTTGTTACAATGTGTTGATGTTAAATTTTTTATAGAAGAGAAACTTTTTGAATTTTTCAAGGTTAGACGAAAGAAGAATAATTTGATTAAATAGCCATGTTGTTCCTCTATAAATAGTTAATCCAATACAAAAATAATAATCATTGGCAACATTAAGCTAAATGTTTTAACAACGTGTTAAAGTTTCAAAAGTTAGTGAATACAAGCAAAACTAGGTGAAGAACATGAGTCACCGTAACAAAGTTCAAGTGATAATAACCAACAGAATAGATTATGTTCTAAATTTGAAAAATCCAGTTCACAAAAATCCATTAAAAATTACGAGACCTAATCACCACATTAAAAAGCGCTTTACAAGATGGAGGATTCCAAGATGGCCGCCTTTCTTCAACCGTGGCGAATAAAAAATGAGGTTTAAACCATGTAGCAGTTGAAAGCGATGTAAATGTCTGTAGAAAGGGCTCGAGGGCTGCATTCAAGGGCTTTGAGGGCCCTTTGCGAGACGATAACCTACAACGCCTGGCACAAGTGCTGTAGGTACCTTGGGTTTTAAAATGCGGATGTGTATGGTACTAAGGAAAGAAAACAACACCTTTTTGAAGTAGACAAGTCATTTATTTTGTGGCGATGTAGATAGTGGAACTAACACTTTTCATACATACATATAAAAAAAATATAATATGAAAAATAATTTTAGTTTAGAATTATCGTTATGCATTTAATTTATGACTGATTTAAATAACTTTTTAAAAAGTGACGTAATACATAGTAAGAATTTAGAAACTGATCAAATAAAATTTAAAAATACATATATGTATAACAGGACTGCATTATAATGTTCAGTTATTTTTTTGCTTACGTTTTCTCAAAATCTTATACCATATTACTTAAGTATTCCACTGTTATGACTACTTACATACAAACAATCGAAAAACATACTAACATACCCTTCTTCCTGCGCAGTCAGATAAAAATACAGGCAAAAGCTTTTAAATATACATATACGCTTATAATAGGGATCAGATTCGCTTTAAGGATTTCAAAGGTTTCCAGGGTCACATCGTTTTCCGAACCGGTTAACAATGCTTATTACACTCGTTACTGAGGAACAAACTCTATAATCTCTATGCTCATGTTCTTTTGACCAAACCGGATTGTAAAGACCAATTCATTTATTTCTACAAAGTTGTATTTCTGTACTAGGATATGAATAACCGCAAACCTAAGCCTTATTCTTTTCAACCCTAATAACCCTTTTGCTATACAGTTTTATTCACTTTTCAAATGACTGTTTCTTTTCTTCTACAAATACGTTCTTAAAACTTTAAATTACTCTAAAGATAATTTAAGAGTTGCCTGCTAGCGTGCAAACCTATTTCGACGTCACGTTATCGACTTAAGCTGAGATTAATATTAGACTTTGTCTATTATATTTCAAAGCTACCAAAAATTATTCGATAAGGAACTACGGCTGTCGGGGTCAGAGGTCTATATAGTTTGTTGCAATCCGCGAAAGTTTAAAAACAGTTTGAGTGATCTACATGTAGTTGAGTTTGAGTGTTATTTGAATACGATTTAAAAAAAATTATGTTGATAACCCTTTATAACACAGGACATAATTCGTCATGCGACAAATTTGGAGAATTTTACGAACAGCCGCTGTCCGTGATTTAGTTTCGTTTTAGTTGTTTTGTTCGTTTAGTGTGTTTCGTTTGACCGTATTTTTTTTTTTGGATTTTATCTATGGGTTACCTAATTGCCAAATTTTGTAGAGATCCATTTAGTCGTTTTGGCGTGATTGAGTGACAAAAATTTATATAAATATAGTCGTAACATTAGTAAGATAAAGAAACAAAAAAAAAACACCAACAACACCATCAATTTTCTTCACCTTATCCATGTCTGTGACATAATCAACCACTGTCTACTCCCGTTCCAGTAATTAACATAGCACTGTTATCGGCGGGGTGTCAAACCGATACCGGTTATAGCCGCAACTCACGATAGGGTTCACTGAACTATTGAAGAAAATCGATAGCACCCTCTTCATGGTTATTTTAATGGTGAACAATACCAAAACATATTGTTTAGTATTGTTCACCACTATATAATATCCAAATAATTTATTTGTATGACACAGTAACTGAAAGTTTTTATAAAATAAAAGATGTCAATCCTGTTGGTTTAGTGGTTAATGATCTTGAGTGCTTAACCAGAGGTCGTGGGCTTTATTCCCATCCCAGAATAATAATATTGCATAGGCAGAACAATTATTTGTATTGTACCGGGTAATTAACAAAGTGGATAAACAGGCGGTGCACTTCCATGCTGTTTTTTTTATAGGGGGACAGACGAACAGCCGTCCATGGACACCTGCAAATCGAGAGTCGTAAGTGCGCTGCCCGCCTTTATGGGTGATAAGCGATGATGGTATGCGGAGAAAGGAAATAGAGGGGGATGAGGCGATGGGAAAAGGGCCGGGGAGTCAGGAGAGAGGATAAAGGGGAGGGGAAGTTGTTCCTCCGGAAACCTCACAAATTTGCGGGCAATGCGACGCAAGTGTTGCTTCACAACCGGTTTTCTGTGAGGCCGTGATATCGTACCGGTCGAGCCGGCCCATTCGTGCCTAGACAAGGCTCTACGACTGTCTATAGTTCTTGCTGAATTGACAGGTCATCGCCATAGTGCAACCCAGTATAATAACAACTAGTCTGCAAAGCTATACACTAATCCGGTGTTTCATAAACAAATAGAGTCCAAGAACAAAAAGCATTTCCAATTCTCATAGCAAGCTTGTTATTAATCGAAAAAAAAGAAAACTGCTTGATAGACAGCGGAGTATAACTTTAAAACATATACAATGTGTGCAAAATATCAAAATAGAAGCAGACTAACGTTTCTTAGAATAGTACCTATCAAAATAAATAAATGAAAAAAATAAATAGGCAGACTTACAAATACAATAATACTTGCCGTATGGTTCACGCTGGAGTATAATAGGGCCACCCCATTTCTTCCCAATAGTGTCATAAAGGGCAGTATGAATACGGCGTCCGGTTGTCGGCAATAGGTTATATTACGTTAGTATAACCAAATACAAATTAGATAATTGTAGGTGTTTATACACGTCTGCCTGGGATACAGGCCTATAATAAAATGCTTTTCTGCAAGCTATTCTAGCGGCGGCTTCTTAGGATAATTTAGCAATGTTTTGCAACAAAAAATCACTCACATTCAGCTCTCGTGGCTGAGATAAAAAATATGATATCGTGGAACAATGAGTTATGGTTGTTATACGAGGGGAGTGAACTAGCTCGCAAGGCGATTGTTCAAAAAATGCATCGTTTGTTAGTGTGTGGCCTTTGTACGTTAAATTTTACCAGAAAACATGCATACATACACTCACATATGCAGAAGCGTGGTTAACGTGCACATTTTGCCGATTTTAACTAAGGCTTATTTACTTAATATTGCCAAACGCCGTCAACCATGCACTTGCACATGCAATGCATGCATGGGAGGATAGAAAGGGCAGGAAAGTATATTACGATATTTTGGACATCCTGCTGCCAAGCTAGCAGACGTTGAGGGAAAACGACTGGAGCTTGTTGCTGAGCTTGACCGGGTCTTGAGCCGCATCTCTCAATGGGGTTGTGAGAATCTGGTCGAGTTCAGCGCCAAGAAAACACAGGCGTGCGCAAACAATAAGTCTCCATTCCTTTCCCTTCCTACTCTTCAGAACACTCAACTGCCACTACAGGATAGGCTTAGTATACTGGGTATGGACATCTGTCGGGATCTCAATCCGCGTGATTACATCGAGAGCGTCACTAAGGCGGCCTCGCAGAAGCTCGGTGTATTGAACAATTTGAGACGGTTCTTCTCGCCCGAGCATCTGTGTCTTTTATACAAGACCCAGGTTCGCTCCTGCGTGGAGTACTGCTCTCATCTTTGGGATGGCTATGCGCAGTATCTGCTTGACGCTCTCGATCGGTTGCAGCGACGCGCAGTCCGTATTATAGACTGTCCTGAGGTCACCCAGTCTCTTGAGCCCCTGCAGTTGCGAAGAGATGTCGCCTCTATGGCAGTTCTCTATCGCCTACATGACGGGGAGTGTTCTGAGCTCTTCCAATTGGTCCCACCTTCTCCCTTCCTCTACAGGACTACACGTGCTGGCCTGAGGAGTCACCGTTTGCGAGTCGAAGGTATGCGATTCCGAACGAAACGGTTTGGCTCTTCTTTCCTGTGCCGATCAGTGAAAGCCTGGAATTCCCTACCAGCGCACGCGTTTCCTTCCCACTTTGATCCCGGGTCTTTTAAGCTGGGCGTGAAAAAGCATCTCACCAGGCCGCCATAGTGTGGGCCACCATGCTGCATTGACTAGACATGCAATGAGGACTTCTCCATTTATTGCTTACCATCAGGCAAAGTAGAGTCATTATGGTAGGCTTACAAATAAAAATTAAAAAAAATGCGTCACACGTTACTAGTATTCTTGTTAACCCCCCAGCTAAGCTAAATGCTTGTATAGTTGCACGGTAGTGTACTGGGTTGAACCCGCAACCACTTGACCACAAGTCCGATGCCTCAGCCATCACGCACCCTTCCCCCACCCGCCTCTTCAATTTGGGATGTATATTTAATAATTTGCATGTAAAACGTCTCGTCATGGAGTCCTGATGCACCCGTGAGACATTTTTACGACTTCTCTCAGTTCTTTCTTATGTACATTGCTTTTAAAAGTTCCCTGGAGTGTCGTAGTACTCAAGTAATGGTGTACGGCAGGTATTGAGTTTGGATAATAGCGCAAAGAGTAACGAACGTTATTATTATTTTTTTTTTATACCATAGGGGGGCAGACGAACAGACGGGTCACCTGATGGTAAGTGACACCGCCGTCCATGAACACTTGCAACTTAGGAGTCGCAAGTGCGCTGCCCGCCTTTGAGGGTGATGAGGGATAGGGGATGTTGGGAGCGGAAAGAAGAGAGGAGGGATGAGGAGATGGAAAAAATGAGAAAGGAGATGAGGGGAGAGAAAAGGGGGGCGGGGGAATTGGGCCTCCGGAAACCTCACTCAATTCGGGGAAATGCAACGCAAGCGTTACTTCACAACCGGTTTTCTGTGAGGCCGTGGTATCGCACCGGTCGAGCCGGCCCATTCGTGCTTAAGCATGGCTCTACCACTGAAAGAACTAAGATCGTCGATATTCGTAAGATCTACCTAAATATACTTATACAGGCGAATAAATGACTGCATTTTATAAATACTCTGCTTACTCCTGTCATGCAGTAGGGCTTGTAGCCTTGTTAGTTCCTTAGAGGGCTTGGACTTCCCGGCACCACCCAGTTCGAGTTATAGGTATGCGACCCTGACTTGCCTGAGCTATTGCTTTTAGTCATTAATCCATCTGTATAAGCAATAAACCTTTCCTTTCCTATCTATCTTCCCTTTGCCTATCAATATACTCCCAATTTTCCTATCTAATTCCTAAAAGTGCCTTGATGACGGCAGTAGGTTTGCCCCTATTACGTAATTAGGGTTAAATTATAATAGACATAATATTATTGTTATTAAATTATAATAGAATAAATTATCATTAATGTATTACGCTTCTACCACCCCTTAGGGATGCTGGCCTGAGTGTACGTATGTTGAGAAAACTAACTTAATTCCTAGATAATATCTTATCTGGCTCCTACCATTTGAGAAGATACTTGTATTAAACGTGATGTTGTTTGGCTGTACATTATGGCAATCTATCCACTTTATCTGGTTCCATGTTTAATCAAAATTCAGAACTGATTTGGCACGAGTTCTGCAGATCTTCATAATACTCCCACACAATGCTTCGAGAACAATGCTGCAACGCTGAAACATTTATACGCATTGTAGTCAAAGTTGAAGGGAAAATATCACTAAAATTTACATGTTATAAGTGACATTTTGACATGAAGGTTTGAACTCAACTTTTTACATTGTATGACAATGTGTTCGTAAAGCGTTTTGAGAGAAAACGAATAAATGCAAACAAATGAACAAGTGCTACATTTTCATGTATAACTTTACAAAATGAAAAATAATTCCACTAGGACGGTTTTGAATTATTTATAGTTCTGTTGAAATAGCGTCAGAAGTAATTGAAGATTCTTTCTTACTTTCGTCATCAAACAAAAAAAAATGTTCAGTAAGAATATGGAAATACCTTGATAACTCGATGATGATGATGATTATTAGTAAACTGTTACTAATAAATCTTGTACGCAATCTCAACCTATATATAGTAAATAACTATGAATGTACAATTTAATGATTACCGGTTAAGAAGTCACAACTGCAAACGTAAATAACAGGTCACTCATAACGTTTAAAATGGCATGCCGAAATTAAACTTGATTCAGTTAAAAAAAATGTAAAAATGTAATGTCTCACCACCGTGCCCCGCCAGGTTTGCCTTAACCCACAAACAGACAGAGTAAGTTACTTTACAATGTTATTAAAAAATAGTAAGCAAGTAAACATGTGTTACCACGTGGGTAGACAGCATCAGCATCCGCTTGCAATCACGCAATGTGTTTCTTCGCACATTCATTACTACGTACATATCTAAAATAAGTTATTATTGAAAGAAGAAAGAACGAATCTATATTAATAAAGTGCATGTTGTTTTTTTGTTTGTTAGTATTTATGATATACATGATAAACAAATAGACGGGTCATCTGATGATAAGTGACAACCGCCGCTTATGAAAATCTGCAACTCATGAGTCGTAAGGAGGAGAGTGGAAAGAGGAGAGGGGTTGTTGGGCGTCCGGTACTGTCACTCGTACGGAAATACTATGTAAGCATTGTTTGTCTACTAGTTTTCCGTGGGGCCGAGATATTACTCCGGCGGCGCCAGCCCATTCATGCCTAAGCATGATCTTTCTCTCATCAGTCAGATTTGAATAATTCTTAGTGTGTTTGTTAGAGTATTTATTAAGGAATAATATTAGATTTCGAACCACATGACCATAAACTGCCATTATAGTCAAGCCAGTGTTACTCTAGGTGATTTTGATGGTGCTCTATATATCTAAAATGGTTTAGGCATCAAGAGTTTACGGTGGAATAAAGAAACTGACACACATAATGAACCCTGAAACCATTACATTTCTTCTTGGTCAAAATATCGATATCCTACTATTAACTCCATACAATTAACCGCATGTTCTCTGTGAATAAACCATTTTTTATTATATAGAAAGACGGACGAAACACCTGATAGTAAGAGACAAGCGCCGCCCATGGACACCTGCATTTTAAGAGCTCGTAAGTGCGCTGTTCAGTAGTACTACTAGCGCTAATAGATGGCTTAGATATTTTGCATTGTATGTCTTTTTTTTTGTAAAGTACAAAGACAGTACGACAAACTTATATTTTGTATGAAGTTAAATTTGTCGTAACGAGTTTCATACAATTGTATTGTCTTAAACTAAATCCATTGCGGACCCTCGAGCCCTTTCAGATAACCCCAGCGGAACAATACATAGTGACATCAATGCTTTTGTAGTCGCCCGTCAACAATACCACTTGAATAGCTCTATGAAATTGTTTGGTATGTTTAATTTGTACATACAAAGTAAAATTTTAAGAATATATGTGTGTGTGTGTTTATGTTTGTATGTGTGGTGTTTCTTTTCTAGGAAATAATGTTTCCTGTAAAAAAAAAACAGAATAGAAGGGAAGGAAAAGCATATTGGCATTACTTGCGACTGCACGGGTGGCGCAGCAGTGGAAGTGGTCACCACCACCATGCGACCTTGATTTCCGCCACTCGCCGGAAATCAAGGTCGCATATAACGTAACTCAGTTGCCTGATACTGATCAATCCAAACCTTCTAATAAACATATTCGTTATAACATCGTAACGTCTCATCTACCTTCATATTTATTTCAAGTTTTTCAATATGGTGTGCGGCTGTACGGCCGGTGAACCCTACAAATAATATACTTCTTTGGGCAGTTGTGTAATATATAACAATCATTTGTACTGAAAAACGTGTCTGAAGCGTTATACTTGAACTCAAATACTTTCTTTTCATATCATTTAAAGTATTTTACAGACAAATATCATTCAGTTACAACTTTGACCGCCATCCCTCCGGTTTTCCTAAATTGATCCTACTTTACAGAACGTCCGGCAACGTCCGGGTGGGATTTTATTTGCATTCCGGGTTTCGAGTTTCCAAAACATGGGTCGCCATCGGAAGGCATCGCCATTTAACTTCCTACTCGCTAGATCTACCGTCACGTATTTTTATTTAATTAAACTTAAAATATTGCTAAAATATGAATAATTGTTTGCAGTTAAATACATAAAAACTTGATTTTAAAAAAATGTCCGGGCTTCTTATGCTCCGTGTTCTACTTGCCATATTTTATAGATGGCAACCCTAATTACAATCAACATACCGAACGAGCCATTGTACAAAACGGTATTATCAGTAACAGCATTGTTTCCAAGAATGCTATGCAACACAAGCTAACAGTTATCACTGGTTGTTTTATGAACCATCACATTTTCGAACAGTATAAACCCAGTATAGGATGACAGTAATACTCGATAAGATAGCGAGGGGCTTGCTTTTTTTTTATGCGATATGTGGCAAACGAGCAGACGGGTCAAGTGGTAAGTTACTACCGCCGTCCGTGGATACCCGCAACTCAAGAGCCTCAAGAGCTTGCCAGTCTTTCTGGTCACGCTATTTTCTTGAAGGTTTGAAGGTCGTTTCGGTCCGGAAATACGGCAGGCGATAATTTATTCCATAGGCTGGTTGTGCGAGGCAAAAAGCTTCTATAGAAGCGCACAGCGGTGGAGTGCCAATCATCCAGGTAATGTGGATGGATATTTTTTCGCGTAGGACGATGGCAGAAATCTGCGGCTGGTATAAGTCCGACCAATTCCTCTGAACACTTCCCATGATACAAGCGATAGAGAATGCAGAGTGAAGCTACATCTCTACTCAACGCCAAGGTGTTAAGCCGATCAGAAATATCTTTGCAATTGATGATACGAGTCGCTCTCCGTTGAATGCGGTCATGAGGGAGAAGTTAAGCTGTGTTATAAGGAAGGTAAAATAATTAACTTAGTAGAGACATGCATACACATACATACGCTCACGCTTGTATCCCTGAGGGGGGAGGCAGCAGCGTATTAAACACCTTTTTTTTTTATTTTAGTACATCATAACTATAACCATCCCATATAGTTCTCAATGTAATCAGAGATACAAGAATTCAACGGGGAGCGACTCGCATCATCGACTGCCAAGATATTTCTGATCGAGTTGACACCTTGGCGTTGCGTAGAGATGTAGCTTCACTCTGCATCCTCTATCGCTTGTATCATGGGGAGTGTTCAGAGGAATTATTCGGACTTATACCGGCTGCTGGTTTCCGCCATCGTCTTACGCGACAAAATATCCATCCCCATCACCTGGACGATTGGCACTCCACCACTGTGCGCTTCTCCAGAAGCTTTTTGCCTCGCACAACCAGCTTATGGAACAAATTGTCGCCTGCCGTATTTCCGAACCGATACGACCTTCAAACCTTCAAGAAGAGAGCGTACCTCTACCTAAAAGGCCGGCAACGCACTTGTGACTCTTGAGTTGCGGGTGTCCATGGGCGGCGGTAGTCACTTACCATCAGGTGACCCGTCTGCTCGTTTGCCCCCTATCGCATAAAAAAAAAAAAGAGAGACATTGACTTTTCCACGAAAGGGTATTCGTAGCTACCCGGGTATATAAACGTGAGTATATATTGTTTGACAAAGGTTACGTGGGCTGGCAGTCTTCAGCTTTTGGTAACTTCCATCTTATTGACAGTAACAATTTGTTATTGAATTATGTAACGTAATTCAATAACAAATACGTAGTGGTAGAGCCATGCTTGCTTAAGCACGAATGGGCCGGCTCGACCGGTGCGATACCACGGCCTCACAGAAAACCGGTTGTGAAGTAACGCTTGCGTTGCATTTCCCCGAAATGAGTGAGGTCTCCGGAGGCCCAAAATCCCCCACCCCTTTAATGATAGCGCTGTTAACGAAAAGGATACCCCAGGGGGGTACCAGCGCTAGCGTTGGAGAATCCCCCCCTGGACGTCCACCCTCAGTACGGATTATGTCTGAGCGTGGACGCCCAGGCTGCCCCTCGTACTCTGGGGGGGGCTCAACTGCGCTCTCAAAATCTGCTCGGGGCAAGAGAAGGCATACCATGGCACCCCCTGTCACGTTTACCGTGGATTTTTGCAACATTAGGGGCTTACATTCGAACCTCGACACTGTCCACCACCACCTTGAGACAGCAAAGCCGGCCTTGCTCTTTTTAACCGAGACGCAGATATCATCTCCAGCGGACACATCCTACCTCTGCTACCCTGGGTACGGACTGGAACACTCCTTTGTTCCTAAGGCTGGTGTATGCGTGTACGTTAGAGATGATATCACTTCTCGCCGCCTCGGCAATCTTGAAGGTAGGGACCTCTCCATCTTATGGCTACGTGTAGACTGCGACGACCATCCCCGCATCTACCTATGCCTCTACAGGTCCCATAGCGGTGATGCCGAAACGGACCGACTCATCGACCACGTCCAAATGGCTACAGACTCAGTGCTCCAGCAGGTCCCATCCGCAGAGATCGTGATTCTTGGCGACTTTAACGCCCATCACGCCGAATGGCTTGGTTCGCGCAAAACCGATCATGCGGGAAGATCTGTTCACGATTTCGCCTTGGCATATGGCTTGACGCAGCTGGTAGCAACGCCTACGCGAATCCCAGATGCAGAAAGCCACGTGCCTTCACTGTTGGATCTTCTGCTGACCTCACATCCTGACGGCTACAAAGTATCCGTTGAGGCCCCTCTTGGCTCTTCGGACCATTGCCTGATTAGGAGTATGGTGCCACTCGTTCACTCGCTGCGGCCGCGTGTTACAGGCAGTCGCCGCGTATGGCACTATAGGTCAGCAGACTGGGATGGAATGAGAACATTCTTTGCATCCTACCCATGGAGGCAAGTTTGCTTCTCGCCGGATGATCCCAATGTCGTTGCTGACTCTGTCGCGGATGTTGTGCTTCAGGGTATGGAACTTTTCATTCCATTCTCCCTGATTCCCACAGGTGGCAAGTCCCAGCCTTGGTTTGGTCGAACCTGCAAAGCGGCGTCCCGCCGAAAGCAGGAATGTTACCAAGCATGGGCTAATGCAGCGACAGCACGGGATGTAAAGACCAGCACATTAAAGAAGCAATTTAACTTTGCCTCCAGGTCCCTCAAAAGAGTAATTGCTGGGGCGAAGTCGGCTCACATCGGCAGAATTGGCGAGAGACTAGTTAGTCTCCCCTCCGGAACTCGTGCATTCTGGTCTCTTGCCAAAGCTGTCCAGGGGAACTTTTGTAAGCCATCCCTTCCACCTCTGCGCATAGGAGATAATTCGTTGGCCCACGACGCTAAAGAAAAAGCCGATCTTCTGGGCAAACTCTTTGCGTCCAACTCGACCCTGGACGACGGGGGAAACGCACCGCCGACCATACCGCAGTGCGAGACCCGCATGCCGGAAATCCGGTTTACACAAAGGGCAGTGCGTAAAGCGCTTCTTTCCCTCGACGTTCATAAGTCGAGTGGGCCCGATAGAATCTCTCCTATCGTGCTAAAGACGTGTGCTCCAGAGTTGGCACCGGTTTTAACGCGCCTTTATCGGCTTTCTTACTCTCTTGGCGTAGTCCCGAACTCATGGAAGACAGCTCTAGTGCACCCAATCCCTAAAAAAGGAGATCGCTCGGATCCGTCCAACTACAGACCCATAGCCATCACCTCCTTGTTCTCCAAGATAATGGAATCCATTGTTAACTGCCAGCTCCTCCGGTACTTAGAAGACCACCAGCTCCTCAATGATCGACAATACGGCTTCCGTCAGGGTCGTTCAGCTGGTGATCTTCTCGTATACTTGACTCACCGGTGGGCACAGGCGATCGAGACCAAGGGGGAAGCGTTGGCCGTTAGTTTGGACGTGGCGAAGGCCTTCGATCGGGTCTGGCACAAAGCGCTCCTTGCGAAGCTTCCTTCCTATGGGCTTCCCGAGAAACTGTGCAATTGGCTCACCAGTTTTCTTACAGACAGAAGCATCAAGGTCGTTGTTGACGGTGCATGCTCCGACTCGAAGTCTGTTAATTCTGGTGTCCCACAAGGCTGTGTGCTATCACCCACGCTGTTTCTTCTGCATATCAACGACATGCTGCAGATTAGCAGCATCCATTGCTATGCAGACGATAGCACGAGTGATGCCCTTTACACCGGCCGCGCTAACATTTCTCGGGTAAACGTCATCGAAAGCCGATCCAAACTTGTGTCTGAAATCGAAACTTCTTTATCAAAAGTTCCAGATTGGGGTCGTCTTAACCTAGTCCAATTTAACCCCACGAAGACACAGGTTTGCGCGTTCACCGCTAAAAAGATGCCATTGGTCGTATCACCTCAATTTGAGAGCACTTCCCTAACTGCATCAGCCAGTATCGGAATCCTTGGCGTCGATATATCAAGCGAAGTCCAGTTTCGCGGTCACTTAGAGAGTAAGGCCATATTAGCCTCGAAGAAGCTTGGTGTGCTAAACAGATCGAGACAGTATTTTACTTCGGCCCACCGCCTGCAACTTTATAAGGCGCAGGTTCGGCCGCACATGGAATACTGTTCTCATCTCTATGCAGGTGCACCCCAGTACCAACTTCTCCCTCTTGACCGCATTCAACGGAGAGCGACTCGCATCATCGACTGCCAAGATATCTCCGATCGACTTGACACCTTGGCGTTGCGTAGAGATGTAGCTTCACTCTGCATCCTCTATCGCTTGTATCATGGGGAGTGTTCAGAGGAATTGTTCGGACTTATACCGGCTGCTGGTTTCCGCCATCGTTCTACGCGACAAAATATCCATCCCCATCACCTGGACGATTGGCACTCCACCACTGTGCGCTTCTCTAGAAGCTTTTTGCCTCGCACAACCAGCTTATGGAACAAATTGTCGCCTGCCGTATTTCCGAACCGATACGACCTTCAAACCTTCAAGAAAAGAGCGTACTCCTACCTAAAAGGCCGGCAACGCACTTGTGACCCTTGAGTTGCGGGTGTCCATGGGCGGCGGTAGTCATTTACCATCAGGTGACCCGTCTGCTCGTTTGCCCCCTATCGCATAAAAAAAAAAAAAAAAAAAAAAAAAAAATTCAACTCTCTCTATAGACGCTCAGAGTTAGGAAGATCGTGAGCTTTAGTATATTCAGCAATTAGTAAAACGAAAACTTTTAGAATGCGTAAGTGAATGCAGAGACCTTCTACTACGCGGATGTGGCGGTCATTGCTGTGAGATTGCGTGTCTTTACAACCGGTGTTGCCTTGTCGAAATTCCAGACAGTCAATTGTATGGCACTTGCCTACCCAAATCCCAAACAACCTTCTTTACTCATAGTATCATCACAATCACACACAACGTCACACGTCACAACTGTTGGAAAAATGGCAGGTCAGAAGTACCCTAAACCAGCGGGCTCGTAGAAAAAGTGTAATGACAGTAGAGGGAGCTTGTGAGGTATGTAAGGACAGAAGCATGTGGCGGGCCCTTGACTTTGTTTACTCCGAAGAGACAAAAGCTATGAGCTTTTAAATGAATGTATGTATATCGAAACTAACTTTACAAATACCGCGACTGCCAGATGACCGAGGAAAAAATATGCATGGAAGTGTTTAGGAAAAGGCCTAGCCTACGGACGTGAGGCAGTTTAGGCTAAATTAAAAAAAATATACATAATATACATTTCAAGATAAATAAACAATATTTTTATTAGACTAATTTACTTGTGTATTTTTACAAAAGAGTTGTAAAATACCATTTGTTCATTTGTACACGTACATGTAAGGACTGTGTGCTGTAACTGTGCACAATATGCGAAGATCGCTTCGATATCGATAAAGGAACTACCCTTTATCGATATCGAAGCGATCTCTTTCACAAAACCTTAAGAAGGATAGTTTTGAGAAATTGCAACCATTGGTCACCATAACATACATACATATATTCACTCGTGCCCATATCCAAGTAGGGATACGCAGAGGCGTTTCAAGCGTCCACTTCCAATCATAATTAAGTCCCCCCTACGTAATGCGGCCCTATTCTCCACCAAGAACCACACGTCACGGTATACCATTATCAGTAAAAATATTATTCTATTATATACAAGTTTTTCTACATCTTTATTAAATGCAATTATGCCTTGAAACCAATTTTACAACATCATAGCCGAATCTTCCTGCCCATAAATCTCATCATATCAAATGCCGTCATAAACTTTGTTAGGGCCCCTGCATCGGGAATTGCATAGGTACATCTACATCATCATATACACGTGTATGGGGTGAAAAACACATGCTTCTCCGTTCCCCTCAAATGTTTAAGCTCGAATCTTGAATGTGTGTGTTTAATAGACCAGTTATGGAGCCTGGCGTCGTTGGTGGCTTATGATACCGATATTATTGCAAACTAAAGAATTGGATTCTGTTGTGTTGAATTGTTTTGTAAGTCCTGAAAGTATCTATTTGTAAGTCCCTGTTTTCCTTGATTGCGAAAATATTAGTGTTTAGTTCTATCAAATTTTAAGTACAATTGTACATATGTATACATATATATTATATATGTAAGGTACTCAGAGTACCTTTTTTTTTTTTTATACTATAGGGGGACAGACGAACAGACGGGTCACCTGATGGTAAGTGACACCGCCGTCCATGGACACTTGCAACTCAAGAGTCGCAAGTGCGCTGCCCGCCTTTGAGGGTGATGAGGGATGGGGGATGCAGGGAGCGGAAAGAAGAGAGGAGGGATGAGGAGAGTGAAAAAAGGAGAAAGGAGATGAATGGGAGAGAAAAGGGGGGAGGAGGAATTGGGCCTCCGGAAACCTCACTCAATTCGGGGAAATGCAACGCAAGCGTTACTTCACAACCGGTTTTCTGTGAGGCCGTGGTATCGCACCGGTCGAGCCGGCCCATTCGTGCAAAAGCATGGCTCTACCACTGAAATACCTATATAACCTATACAGTACACTATATAAAATATACCTATTCTAAAGTAAATGTTTTATAAGATATTTGTTACATTTATAAAATTGTTAACTAAATTTCAAAACATTATCCAAATAATACATTCGTGGGTGACGTTGTAAGTTTTTAGTAAAGTAAAAAAGCAGGCGATGAAAACTTTATTTAAATTGATAAATTAGGAACTCTCTGAGAATCTGTAGATGTGTAATGAATTCATATGTCATGTGTTGTCGTCGAAAATTAAGGCAGTCAAAAGTGAGTTGTATGCCACTGCACTTACCTACCCATATGTACAAATTGGAAAAAAATATCGCTTAATGTCTTATTACGACTGTCGTTGCGATATTACTCATCAACAATGTTGAGATAGACTTCGATTGGCATTAGATTACGAAGCCCCATCTCGTGTCACTGTTTACAACTAGTTTAAGGAGTTTAAACATGGTCGAAGCAAACTTACTGATAATTCTTGATATGGATGTCTTTTTAACGTGACTACTTAAGATAACGTTAGCGCTATGCGGCTAATTATAGAAGCTGATACAAGGGTGACATATCAACAGATTCGGGCAGCTTAAGGCATTGGTATGAGACAAGTTTAAAAAGTCTTACATGAAGATACAGATAGCTTTGTTCTAGATGGATGGATAGACAGATAGCTTTGTTCTAGATGGATGGATAGACAGATAGCTTTGTTCTAGATGGATGGATAGACAGATAGCTTTGTTCTAGATGGATGGATAGACAGATAGCTTTGTTCTAGATGGATGGATAGACAGATAGCTTTGTTCTAGATGGATGGATAGACAGATAGCTTTGTTCTAGATGGATACCTCATAATTTGATGGAAGATCGAAAACGCCGACATTTGAATATGTGCCTCTCAATGCTTGAAAGGGAAAAAGGTGGTGACTCAAATTCTGTATATGACATCAGCACGTCGTCGTCAACGTTGCCTATATGACAACGTCATCGGTGATGAAAGCTGGATATATTGTTACGAACTTGAAACCTAAAGACGATCTGCGCAATGGATGTTTCCATTCGTAGATTTGCTGACAAGTAAAAGTCAAGTTCAGAAGTGCCCAAGAAGCAGAATGCTCCTCCACCACGACAACGCTCTAACTCACTTCACCAGATAAACTATCGAATCTTTATATATATAATTCTTCTGTGAGTGTGTATGTCACTGAACTACTCTCAAACGACTGGACGGATTTTGATGAAATTTTTTGTGTGTGTTCAAGGGGATCTGGGAATGGTTTAGATTCACAAATCAGCCCGGCAGATGGCGCTGCAGTCGGTATCTAGGTTATTTATCTATATTGATCCTAATCGCTTGAAATATCATGCAGGACAACGTCTGTCGGGTCCGCTAGTATTTATATATAGAAGGTGTGTAGTTAGTGAATCATCCTCTTTACAGTCCCGGAGTGGCACCTTGTGACTTTTATTTATTTCCAAAAATAAAAGAGGAATACGTTTTATGAACTCCGAAGACGCAGTGGTTCTATCGCATGTGACGGTGCTTAGGAAGGAACGGAGACTATTTCGAAAAGCAATAAAAATTATAAGGCTTCTAGATCATTCTGTTTTTATTTTCTTTAAACTTTAATTGTGACCCCCATATTTAATTTAGCAGATAATTTAACTAGCTACTGCTGACTTATGTTCAGATAACGTTGACATTTTACGTTTTATTCCTATCTTCGGAAAGGCGTGCAACACTCAATACATATTTAAGTATTTCATGTTTTATTCTGCATTGCTCAACTACTTCGTTTCTAGCGTCTTATATAATATATGTACAAAGTAAACGTCATATTTTCTTTAGTTTTTTTTCTTAATTTATATCTCTTTATTGTACATTATATTATATTTATTGTACATATCTCTTTATTGTACAAGTACTGGAAAACACAGTCATGATTGCATACTATACATATTTCAGCATAACATATTACAGACAACCTTTATACGGATAGAATTAGAGTACATTTAGGGTAGCCTAAGTCAATATTACAAAACAACACCTGTTGGTCTAGCGGTTAGTTATCCTGACTGCTAAGCCGAAGTCGTGGGTTCGATTCCCACCCAGGACAAATATTTGTGTGATGAGCATGATCATGATTATTTGTTACGTGTCTGGGTGTAATTTATCTATAACATGTATGTATTTAGAAATATATAAGTATGTTTATCAGCAGTCTGGTTACCATAGTACAAGCTCTGCTTAGTTTGGGATCAGACGGCAGTGTGTGAGATGTGTGGAGTATTTATTATTTATTTATTATAGTATATAATAGTAACATATAAATATATATACATAGTATTCATTATAGTAAGCCAAGTAGTATTTTATGACTTGTTTTTTAAATATGCACAAAGATTTTGCTTGTCTTATATAAGGTACACTAGTCTACAGCCTAACAGCTTGCACCAAGAACGATTTGTTAGGGTTTTGTTACATAGATACATATACTCACGCCTAAATCCCCGAAGGGATAGGCAGAGGACCAGCAAACGCTCACATTTTGCCAACCATAATATAATTTAGTCTCACTTATGTAATACGTAATAGGAGCAAGTATAATGGCGGCACCGATAGGTATTTTCACTTGTGACTAAAATAAAAGCAGTGGGTTCAGCTTTCACAATCTTTCACCCATGGATTCAGAATATTTCATTAATTCATTCCTTCCCTAATGGATGCTCGGGCAAAATGGACGGTCAAATGGCCGGACGCAATCTTTACATCTAAATATAGGCTTTTATTATGCAGGGTCTAAATTACGGGCTGAATGGAAGCAATTTGGTAAAACAACAGACCCCGCTCTGAAATAATTTCAAGAATTCCCTTTTATGGATTTAGGTAGCTATGTATTATTTAAACTACAAATAGTTTAAATGATGTAATGTGAGATTGATGCAAAATATATATATATATATATATATATATATATATATATATATATATATATATATATATATATATATATATATATATGTATATATATATAAACACTATAGCTGATGCTTGACTTCTTAAGACAGAGAAATTATTAGAATATGAAAAGTTAACTATCAAGTGCAATTAGTTTCTCACTATTAAACGTCATAAGTTCTAGATCTAGAAACTAGTAAATTAAATAACATTTTATGACGACATATTATGGTAGAGTCAATTCGTTTAGTTAATATATATATATATATAATATTTCTACTCACACCTTGCTCCCTTGGGGGTAGCTAGAGACAATACTTGATTCTATCTTTACATACACGCCTCACGAGTTTCCTCTAAAACATCATAAAAAAGTATATTCTCCGCACGAGGCTATTCCATTTATCAACATTTAATTGATCATCTCGTTCGGTAAATCCCATTTATAAAACTTAAGTGTCTATTCTTTCTACTAAATCAAATAGCATGAACTAATAAAGATATCTTAGAATGGACTTTCAGAATCCCTGCAGAGCATTTTCTTTTTATTATAATTTGATATCTACGGCTGTGTCATCGTTGGCACTTAAAGAAATTGCACGCAGAACAAATATGAAACGTACCTTTAGGAACATAATTGCGAATAAGTTTGTTTGTGTTTTCACTCACCTAAACTAATTAAATTATCATTATGAAACTTCATACGTTCAGGAATCTAGAAAAGGACATAGGATATTTTTTTTTTTATGCGATAGGGGGCAAACGAGCAGACGGGTCACATGATGGTAAGTGACTACCGCCGCCCATGGATACCCGCAACTCAAGAGTCACAAGTGCGTTGCCGGCCTTTTAGGTAGAGGTACGCTCTCTTCTTGAAGGTTTGAAGGTCGTATCGGTTCGGAAATACGGCAGGTCCATAAGCTGGTTGTGCGAGGCAAAAAGCTTCTGGAGAAGCGCACAGTGGTGGAGTGCCAATCGTCCAGGTGATGGGGATGGATATTTTGTCGCGTAGGACGATGGCGGAAACCAGCAGCCGGTATAAGTCCGAACAATTCCTCTGAACACTCCCCATGATACAAGCAATAGAGGATGCAGAGTGAAGCTACATCTCTACGCAACGCCAAGGTGTCAAGTCGATCAGAAATATCTTGGCAGTCGATGATGCGAGTCGCTCTCCGTTGAATGCGGTCAAGAGGGAGAAGTTGGTACTGGGGTGCACCTGCGTAGAGATGAGAACAGTATTCCATGTGCGGCCGAACTTGCGCCTTATAAAGTTGCAGGCGGTGGGCCGGAGTAAAATACTGTTTCGATCTGTTTAGCACACCAAGCTTCTTCGAGGCTAATATGGCCTTACTCTCTAAGTGACCGCGAAACTGGACTTCGCTTGATATATCGACGCCAAGGATTCCGATACTGGCTGATGCAGTTAGAGAAGTGCTCTTAAATTGAGGTGATACGACCAATGGCAACTTTTTAGCGGTGAACGCGCAAACCTGTGTCTTCTTGGGGTTAAACTGGACTCGGTTAAGTCGACCCCAATCTGAAACTTTTGATAAAGAAGTTTCGATTTCAGACACAAGTTTGGATCGGCTTTCGATGACGTTTACCCGAGAAATGTTAGCGCGGCCGGTGTAAAGGGCATCACTCGTGCTATCGTCCGCATAGCAATGGATGCTGCTAATCTGCAGCATGTCGTTGATATGCAGAAGAAACAGCGTGGGTGATAGCACACAGCCTTGTGGGACACCAGAATTAACAGACTTTGAATCAGAGCATGCACCGTCAACAACGACCTTGATGCTTCTGTCTGTAAGAAAACTGGTGAGCCAATTGCACAGTTTCTCGGGAAGCCCATAGGAAGGAAGCTTCGCAAGGAGCGCTTTGTGCCAGACCCGATCGAAGGCCTTCGCCACGTCCAAACTAACGGCCAACGCTTCCCCCTTGGTCTCGATCGCCTGTGCCCACCGGTGAGTCAAGTATACGAGAAGATCACCAGCTGAACGACCCTGACGGAAGCCGTATTGTCGATCATTGAGGAGTTGGTGGTCTTCTAAGTACCGGAGGAGCTGGCAGTTAACAATGGATTCCATTATCTTGGAGAACAAGGAGGTGATGGCTATGGGTCTGTAGTTGGGCGGATCCGAGCGATCTCCTTTTTTAGGGATTGGGTGCACTAGAGCTGTCTTCCATGAGTTCGGGACTACGCCAAGAGAGTAGGAAAGCCGATAAAGGCGCGTTAAAACCGGTGCTAACTCTGGAGCACACGTCTTCAGCACGATAGGAGAGATTCTATCGGGCCCACTCGACTTATGAACGTCGAGGGAAAGAAGCGCTTTACGCACTGCCCTTTGTGTAAACCGGACTTCCGGCATGCGGGTCTCGCACTGCGGTATGGTCGGCGGTGCGTTTCCACCGTCGTCCAGGGTCGAGTTGGACGCAAAGAGTTTGAACAGAAGATCGGCTTTTTCTTTAGCGTCGTGGGCCAACGAATTATCTCCTATGCGCAGAGGTGGAAGGGATGGCTTACAAAAGTTCCCCTGGACAGCTTTGGCAAGAGACCAGAATGCACGAGTTCCGGAGGGGAGACTCACTAGTCTCTCGCCAATTCTGCCGATGTGAGCCGACTTCGCCCCAGCAATTACTCTTTTGAGGGACCTGGAGGCAAAGTTAAATTGCTTCTATAATGTGCTGGTCTGTACATCCCGTGCTGTCGCTGCATTAGCCCATGCTTGGTAACATTCCTGCTTTCGGCGGGACGCCGCTTTGCAGGTTCGACCAAACCAAGGCTGGGACTTGCTACCTGTGGGAATCAGGGAGAATGGAATGAAAAGTTCCATACCCTGAAGCACATCATCCGCGACAGAGTCAGCAACGACATTAGGATCATCCGGCGAGAAGCAAACCTGCCTCCATGGGTAGGATGCAAAGAATGTTCTCATTCCATCCCAGTCTGCTGACCTATAGTGCCATACGCGGCGACTGCCTGTAACTCGCGGCCGCAGCGAGTGAGCGAGTGGCACCATACTCCTAATCAGGCAATGGTCCGAAGAGCCAAGAGGGGCCTCAACGGATATTTTGTAGCCGACAGGATGTGAGGTCAGCAGAAGATCCAACAGTGAAGGCACGTGGCTTTCTGCATCTGGGATTCGCGTAGGCGTTGCTACCAGCTGCGTCAAGCCATATGCCAAGGCGAAATCGTGAACAGATCTTCCCGCATGATCGGTTTTACGCGAACCAAGGCATTCGGCGTGATGGGCGTTAAAGTCGCCAAGAATCACAATCTCTGCGGATGGGACCTGCTGGAGCACTGAGTCTGTAGCCATTTGGACGTGGTCGATGAGTCGGTCCGTTTCGGCATCACCGCTATGGGACCTGTAGAGGCATAGGCAGATGCGGGGATGGTCGTCGCAGTCTACACGTAGCCATAAGATGGAGAGGTCCCTACCTTCAAGATTGCCGAGGCGGCGAGAAGTGATATCATCTTTAACGTACACGCATACACCAGCCTTAGGAACAAAGGAGTGTTCCAGTCTGTACCCAGGGTAGCAGAGGTAGGATGTGTCCGCTGGAGATGATATCTGCGTCTCGGTTAAAAAGAGCAAGGCCGGCTTTGCTGTCTCAAGGTGGTGGTGGACAGTGTCGAGGTTCGAATGTAAGTCCCTGATGTTACAAAAATCCACGGTAAACGTGACAGGGAGTGCCATGGTATGCCTTCTCTTGCCCCGAGCAGATTTTGAGAGCGCAGTTGAGCCCCCCCCAGAGTACGAGGGGCCAGCCAAGGCGTCCACGCTCAGGCATAATCCGTACTGAGGGTGGACGTATAGAGGGGGATTCTCCAACGCTAGCGCTGGTACCCCCCTGGGGTATCCTTTTTGTTAACAGCGCTATCATTAGGGGGGTGGGGGATTTTGGGCCTCCGGAGACCTCACTCATTTCGGGGAAATGCAACGCAAGCGTTACTTCACGGGTCGAGCCGGCCCATTCGTGCGTAAGCATGGCTCTACCACTAAAAAAGATATGCTTTATCCAGATCTGAGGGATAGAAATTAACTTTTATAGGAACGTCCGGATAGACAAAATGTAACTAAATTATATTACTAAATTAATATTTCATTAAAAAGCCTTGTGCGATGGGGTCACCCCATCTCTTCCTGAGGGTGTCCCAAAAGGCGACTAAGGGATCGGTCTCTTAAATATCCATCCATTCAGTGGTAGAGCCATGCTTAGGCACGAATGGGCCGGCTCGACCGGTGCGATACCACGGCCTCACAGAAAACCGGTTGTGAAGTAACGCTTGCGTTGCATTTCCCCGAATTGAGTGAGGTTTCCGGAGGCCCAATTCCCCCGCCCCCCTTTTCTCTCTCCTCATCTCCTTTGTCCTTTTTCCATCTCCTCATCCCTCCTCTCTTCTTTCCGCTCCCTGCATCCCCTATCCCTCATCACCCTCAAAGGCGGGCAGCGCACTTGCGACTCTTGAGTTGCAAGTGTCCATGGACGGCGGTGTCACTTACCATCAGGTGACCCGTCTGTTCGTCTGTCCCCCTATATTATAAAAAAAAAAAAAAAAAAAAAACCTGTTATATGTATAAATATATAGCTACAATACCCGGATGACGGTATATAGGTTTGTCCCCTATTACGTTAGTGGGACTAAGTAGTCCACTTGGTGGGGTTTGAACCAGCAAACACTTGATCGCAAGTCTGACTCCTTAGCATTTACAGTACCGCCGCTATAATCTCATTATGATTTAAATCCATTTATTTTTAACGTGGGAGAACCATGCTTTGGCACGTATAGACAGTCTCGACAGGAGTATGACCACGGCCTCACTGTGTGACCGATAGAGTGGTGAGTGGATATCGGAAGCCCAACGCGCTTTCCCTTCCCCTCTTTACCACCATTCTCCTCCCCGTTTGCCCATCCCATTTTTCTCCTTCTCCCTTTCCCCTACCCTAAACGACAGACAGCTCTCTTGTGACTCACGAGTTGGGCGGCAGAAGTTACTTACCATCAGGTGACCCGTCACTCGCTTGTATCCCTACACTATAAGAAAAAAACTCAAGTTTATAGACAACTCCATGACTGCATGGATGGCGCCGCGGTCTAAGTCACCTCGCCACTACACTGACGCGCCGAGTGTTGTGGGTTCGATCCCCGCACGGAACGACACTTTGTGTAATCCTCAACTTGTTGTTCTGAGTCTGGGTGTTCTTTGTGTCCGTTGTTTCAATGTTTGTAAGTAAGAAGTGTAAAGAACGCCCCACAATGTTCTTCTTATTTTTTTTTCTATATTTCCAAGAGGTTGGGTAAGTATAAACAAATAACCTTATTTGTTTACGTAAACAGAACACTAATGTATCAAAACGCACCTGTGTTCAGTATAAAAAAGCCCCGTAGGGAAAATGTAGGGAGGGAAGTAATTTAGGGTGCAGCAGGTACGAAAGCAACCCTCGTCGTAGCCGTAATTACTGAGGGTGGTTTCCACTTACTGTTTGAATGAGCCTAAGAACTTTCTTAGATAGGAAACTTACGGTGACATGCAAATTTTAATGTTAGATGTTCGCAATTCATGGACGACGTACGTACTTACTGTGAATAGCTCAAGTGTTAGCGGTAGTTGAAAATTGTTTTGGTTTTTATTATATTTTATTTTATTTATTTATGACTATTTATTTGTTGCTAAAGTTTTGTTCTTTTAGAAGCGAGTAGCTGTGTCAGTCAGTGAAGGTACTTAGTAAGTATTGGTTTGTAAACATCCTACAATTTATTACTGTCAAACCGCCTTCATCCATCTTAGGCGTCCGGTGTCTAGTAATATAATTATTTTTTTTAAATTAAAAAAAAAAAACACCAAAAAAAAACAAAAATTATCTTATGTGAACGGGTTACATAAGTTAATTTTATTTCCTATTGAAACTTGAAGAAAATAATCCATTTAGGTTTAAAATTAAGTGGGGTGCTGGGCTAGAAAACCTCCTCGTGGTGTACCCTGGGCAACGTTGACGAAGACGCTTCTTTATTCCGGAGTGAGCGTCGTCGCCAACGGCTAATATTCTAGCAAGGGGGACCTTGCTTGTAGGGTCACTCTGTATTTCTCCCACTATCCTCTGATCCGAGCAGAGGTCATTGCGGGTAGAAACAACATGGCGTGACGAGTAAACTTTCATTGGATCCTCCCAGTGATATGCTTCTTCGTCCCAGCCGTAACCCTGCCCGGCATCGAGCCGGCACGGTGGCTCTTAGGGGCTGTGAGGAAGACAACCTCTTTAAAAAATTACAACACGGGGCAGACGGGCTCACTGTCTTAGACAATTGAGCATGGTCTGACACAGACCACCGTCTGGCCAAACCGCAACCCTGAATTGACAGGAGCGGTGGCTCTTCGGAACCGTGAGGAAGAAAACCTCTATAAAAAATTACCCTAATCTCACGCTCTGACACCCGGCAATGAGATGAATGGCTGAGAGGAACTCAGTCCCAAGGGGGTCTCCGTCGGAAGACGTTAAATCTCAATTTAAAACATGGCAGAGGTAATTACAAGTGTAGCTACCCAGGTGGGTCCCGGACGCTCTTCGTCTGGGGAATCCCACTCAGCGCCAGTCGGCGCTGACAGCCCCCATTCGTATTCTGGGGGGGGCAACCAATGCCTTACGAGCCCTGTAGCCAGCTCTAAATCGGCTACCAACACAAACGCGGAGGTCGCGATAAGAGATGCAGCGGAACACATGTCTGACAGTAAATCGGACTGTAGCAACAGTAGAAGCCAAGTACCTAAAAGAGGCGGAAAGCGTCCACATCTCAGCAAACCTAAGTGTGGACGGAGTAGAAGTAACTCAGGAATTGGTTCGGACACTTCATCATGTGACGAGATACAACCAGCCGCAAAGATGCCGACGCCACGTCGCGGCAGAGGCCGACCGCCAACGACTGGTGCCTACATTGGAGTGGGGAAGGCTCGCAAAGAGGCTGCAGCTCTCCGAAACGCCGATAAAGTCGCTCAGGAAGAAGACGAAAAGCGCCTTAAAAACCTGTTCCTAGACCTAGCATCAAAAAGAGCTCAGAGAGCTGAAGCTAGGAACCGGAACCCCGAAAGAGAAAGCGATCGTTCAAATAATGTTGAGAATAATTCTCCACTACCAGTAAAGCTGAATGAAGCGCTAACACGCATAGGGGAGGTTGCCAAGGTCTCCAAGGGCCTTAAAGCTGCTAGCCAAAGAGCGTTAATAGAAGCAGCTTCTACAATAAAGGAGACAATGGAGGCACTGCAGAACAGCTCACCATCTCAGGAAACTACCAAACTTCGGCAGTATGTCACTCAACTGGAGTCCCGACTAGCCGACTCTGAAAAAGTAAATGCAGAGCTTCGAAGAGAGCTGCAAGCGCTACGAGAAGATTTTTATAGTCATCGAAGTGCAAGAAGTGAAACTATATCTGTGCAGCAAAAAGAGCCGACTATGACCAGGCTTATATCGGAGTTAGAAGAGCGCCTCATGAAACGGATTTCCGCTTTAGAGGGCATTAAGCTCCGCCCGTCCTTAGCATCTAGGCCGACTACATATGCAGATGTGACCAGACCTGTTAAACCTGCAGCTCCTGCGAATAAAGTTACTACTACGGCTTCAGAAACATCAACAGGCACAGTGACTAGGGCTACTAAAAACAGCAGGAAAAGCCAGCCTAAAAAGAATGTGGAACGTCTTGCATCTACCGCTCCTACAACACAGCCCTCGAAAGAGTCAGTCTGGGAGATTGCTGGAGCTCGGAAAAAACATAAAAAGGCAACCAAGAAAGCAGCCAAGGCTGTTGCAGCGAAAACACCACAACTCCGTGCACCGCGCTCCACAGCCGTCGTGCTAACGCTGACAGCGGAAGCTACGGAGAAGGGAATAAAGTATGCCGAGGTCCTGCAAAAGGCGAAAGCCAACGTGGACCTCAAGGCTCTCGAGATTCCCGGAGTCCGATGCAAGTTAACTCGGACAGGAGCTCGTCTTCTCGAGATTCCTGGGGCCACCAGTGGTGTCAAAGCGGACACACTTGCAGCCAAACTAAGAGAGGTACTGGATGAGGCTGAAGTCCGGGTATCGAGGCCTACCAAGTGCGCAGATATGCGTATCCTGGGATTGGATGACGCAGTCACAACGGCTGAAATTAAGGCTGCTGTAGCGGAGGCTGGGGGATGCTCTCTTAATGAAGTTAAAGTCGGAATTATTCGTTTCAGCCGCAATGGTTTGGGGACTGTGATTATCAGCTGCCCCGTTGCATCTGCCCAAAAGATTGCAGATTGTCGGACTCTTCTACTAGGTGGCTTTTCAAAAGCACAGGTGCGTCTACTGAAGCCTCGAATAACGAGGTGTTATCGATGCCTGTCTATAGGACACATCGGAGTCCAATGCACGGCGGAGATAACAGCATGCGATCGGTGCTTTCAATGTGGTCAGCCTGGTCACAAGGCCGTTTCCTGTAATGCTCTACCGAACTGTTTCAAATGTGCAGCTGAAGGTAAGCCGACCGGACACCGCCCAGGAACCAAAGCGTGCACCGCAGCGAAGCCTAATTCAAAAGGCAGAGAGGTCAATGAGGCTTCTAGTTCGCAGAGGAGTGTAGTGATGGACGTCCAATAATGGATCCATATCTGCGCATACTCCAGGGAAATATAAACCACTGCGCAACGGCTCAGGACCTTCTGCTCCAGAGCATGGCACAGTGGTCTGTAAATGTCGCCGCCATTGCCGAGCCGTATTTTGTTCCCCCCGGAGACGTCTGGATAGGGGACCTCGACGGCTTGGCAGCCATCGTACGCGGTAGTGCTGCAGGTACTCCTTCCCTAGCTCTCATAGCAAGGGGAAGGGGATGGGTTGCGGCGACGATTAACGACATTGCGGTCGTGGCAGTATACTTTTCGCCAAATCGTGTCCTGGCTGAGTTCGAAGACTGGCTTACTCAGCTGGCTGTCGTCGTCGAAGGATGCCGCCCTCGACCCACATTGGTCCTGGGGGACTTTAATGCCAAATCAGTGGCCTGGGGTTCCCCAGCCACTAATGTCAGAGGCGCGGCACTGGAGGAATGGGCCGTATCATCTGGTCTAGTCCTCCTAAATAGGGGCTCCGTCCCCACGTGCGTGCGTCAGCAGGGTAGTTCGATTGTGGACATTTTGTTTTCAAGCCCTGCCCTAGCACGCCGTGTTACTGACTGGCGCGTCTTAGAGGAGGTGGAGACATTATCCGATCACCGATATATTCGATTCGAAGTCTCCACCCTGACCTCTGATGCGTCAACTGGGACGGTTCCACATAGTCGGCGTTGGGCGCTTAAGCGTTTAGATCGAGAGCTTCTCCTGGAAGCCTCCATCGTACAGGCCTGGGTCTCTGCACCGGACAGGCCTGTTGATGTTGATGTAGAGGCAAATTGGTTCCGGGAGGCTATGTCGCACATATGTGACGCGGCGATGCCTAGGGTTCAGGCCAGGCCTCCCAGACGCCAAGTGTACTGGTGGACACCAGAGATCGCGCATCTGCGGGAAACTTGCGTGATCACGCGCCGCCAGTACTCAAGGTTTCGCAGAAGGCGTCGCCACCTACAGGATGCGGCAGGTCAGGAGGCAAATTTGCTTTCAGAATACAGGGTTGCCAAGAGGACCCTTCAGGTAGCGATAAAGCGGGCAAAATCAGAGGCCCGCCGCGAGTTATTGGAGACTCTGGAAAGTAATCCATGGGGCCGCCCATACCTTATGGTAAGGGGTAAACTACGTCCCTGGGCTCCCCCACTGACTCAGAGTCTCCGACCTGAACTGCTTGAAGGAGTTGTTGGCTCCCTGTTTCCAAGGCCAGCGGATCATATACCTCTACCGATGGCTACACCTCATGCGTCCTACGCCGAAGACGACGACACACCCGAAATTACTTGGGTAGAACTGAGGGTGGCGGTGCAACGGCTCCAAGCCAAAAACACCGCTCCAGGACCCGACGGCATTCCAGGCCGTGCGTGGGTTCTGGCCCTCAAGGCTCTCGGGCCTCGACTAAGAGGGCTCTTTAACGCATGCTTAGAGCGAGGCCAGTTTCCAAAACTGTGGAAGACGGGGAAACTGGTTCTTATCCAGAAGATGGGACGTCCGGAAGACTCGCCATCTGCCTACCGGCCCATTGTGTTGCTCGACGAGGTCTGTAAGCTCTTTGAGCGAGTCATTGCAGAACGCCTCGTCGAACATCTTTCAAGAGTGGGGCCGGATCTGGCCGACAACCAGTTCGGTTTTCGCCAAGGGCGTTCCACTGTGGATGCCATCATGCGTGTAAGGGGCTTGGCGGAGGAAGCAGTGTCACGGGGTGAGGTGTTGATGGCGGTGTCGCTTGACATCGCCAACGCCTTCAACACCTTACCCTGGAATAGCATCAGGGAGGCACTCATTTATCACAGAGTGCCTCATTACCTCCGCCACATTGTCGGGGCCTATCTGTCGGATAGAGCCGTAATCTACCCAACACGGGCAGGATACGGAAGGCAAGAGATGTCGTGCGGTGTCCCACAGGGTTCGGTGCTAGGTCCGCTTCTGTGGAACATCGGCTACGACTGGGTGCTGCGCGGTGTGCTCTTGGGAGGTGTCACCTTGACCTGCTATGCGGATGACACTCTCGTGACGGCGCGAGGCAAGACACACCGTGAGGCAACCATAAAGGCCACGGCCGGGGTTGCTCAAGTCGTAGGGAGGATTCGGCGGCTGGGTCTTGAGGTGGCTTTACATAAATCGGAGGCCCTCTGTTTCCATGGGCCCCGAAAAAGACCACCTTCGGGATCCAACATAACCGTTGGAGGTGTTTGCATCGGCATCAAGCCCTCGATGAAGTATCTAGGGCTTGTCCTGGATAGTCGATGGGACTTCTCATACCACTTTCGGAGTCTGGCCCCCAAACTCATAGGGACTGCCGCTGCTCTATCGCGGCTGCTCCCTAACTTAAGAGGGCCCGACACCTCCTGCAGGAGACTCTATGTCGGAATCGTGCGGTCAATGGCCCTTTACGGGGCCCCAATATGGGCGGAGAACCTGACGGCCCTTAATGCCGGGATTTTACGGCGCCCGCAGCGGGTGATGGCCGTCAGGATTATAAGAGGATACCGCACGATATCATTCGAAGCGGCGAGTCTCCTAGCCGGATCTGCACCATGGGACCTGGAAGCCAAAGTCCTTGCGTCACTTTACAATTGGCGCAAGGGGGCGCTGGAAAGGGGGTTGCGACCCATGCCTTGTGAAATCGAGGCAAAACGGTCCCAGCTCCGCCAGGTCTTATTAGTAGAGTGGAAAGAACGACTCGAGCGACCGAGCGCAGGGCACGCCACAATTTCGGCGATAAGGCCCATCATGAAGGATTGGCTAGAGAGGCGACATGGCAGCCTCTCCTACCGGTTGACGCAGATACTCACCGGACATGGCTGCTTCGGTAAGTATCTGTGTCGTATAGGCCGGGAGCCAACGTCTGCGTGCCATCACTGCGGAGGCTGTCGCGAGGACACTGCACAACACACACTTGTGGAGTGCACAGCGTGGGCGCACCAGCGCCAAAACCTCGTGACGGCTCTAGGTGTGGGAAGCCTCTCCCTGGCGACCATGGTTCTGTCCATGGTCCGAAGCGAGAGCGAGTGGGATTCCGCCGCCTCATTCTGCGAGGAAGTCATGTTGGCTAAAGAGGCGGCGGAGAGAATACGGGAGAGGACAAATACTCACCCGTCCCGCAGAAGACGCACCAGGCGCCGGAGAGCACACAACGATCTCCGGCCTCCATGAGCGCTGGCCTGGGGGTAACGGGTAGGGCTGCCCGTGCCCTAGCAGAAGCAGGCCTGAGACGGTGGCGTGACGTGTTCCACGCACGCCTCTCAAACTTGAGGGGGGGTTATGCCCCACATATTGCCATGGTGTGGCCGCCCTGGAAAAGAGGCGGCCAAGGTCTGCAGGGGTTCCTGGAAGCATCCCTTCTTGGGTATACCCAGGTCCCTTGCAATAGACCCACTTATGACGGAACACCGTGTGGTTTTAGTCGGTTCGAGTCCGACATACCACTTCACCGACAGCTCCGGTGAGTGAAGACCCGTGGGGGTTTCCACACGTAAAAAAAAAAAAAAAAAAAAGGTTTAAAATTAAGTAATCAAGAGTGTATTAATATTAAGCAATATCGTCGTCATTCATGAACGGATTTCGGAACGGAACGGTGCAAAATTAAGAGATAAAATACACCTTTTTACGATTTATTATTACCGGCGAGTGAATGCGGTTATATTCTTTTTCAAAGGGTTATTATGCAATTGGCAGGATAATTAAAGGTTTGTCCTTTGAACTTTGCTGTGCGCTAAAAAAAATTTTAAATCATAAATAAGAAACCATATACCATATCCTGGGTTCGATTCCCACCGAGGACAAATATTTGTGTGATGAGCACGATCATTTAGTTCTGTATCTGGGTGTAATTTATCTATAATATGTACATATGTATTTAGAAGTATATAAGTATGTTTATCAGCAGTCTGGTTACCACAGTACAAGCTCTGCTTAGTTTGCGATCAGCCGGCCGTGCGTGAGATGTGTGTAATTATTATGTATTAGCGAATGCATTACAATATGTAATGCGCTAAATATAATGAAGATGAGAGTCTGATTGATGTTGTCTGACCACCCAAAATTTTTAAATAAAAACTATATAACGAAACCAAAGAGATCCACTTAAAAAAGACTTTCGCTGTATCGGGCAGTTAAAGCGAAGTAGGTTGTAATCCTATTATTTAATTTAAAAGTTATGTATTTTTTTTACTTTCTTTAGAGGATGCTGTATTCCCAGAACTCTTTCTTAAAAAGGAAATAATCACTTTAATTGCTTTAATACCTGTTAACCTGATTAAATGGTTGGTAATAAAATAGAATGTTCATAAAAGTTTTTAAACAAAATGCTAAAACGATTTCCGACCTATCAAGTGTGGAAATCTATTAAATAATACAAGCAATCTAAAGTTCCATTTCTTTTGATCAGTCTCAGTGCTCTTACTATTTGCGTGGGACAACAAGCTTGCATACTATCGGGCAGTTGTAGAATGCGGAAGGCAGGACTGATTAATAGCTAGCAAATGGACGGACTTATAATAGAAGGACCCATAAGTGTCTATGGGCGACTCTAGTAATTACCTTTCTCGGTCTACGGTCAGACTTGAAAGCGGTAATAATATTAAAAAAAAAACAATGTTTTTTTACAGTTCAATGTTTGGAACCATAATTAAAATAAAAAGTTCAACAAAACAGCAGAAAACACAAAGAATGGGAATCTATTTAATGCTCAACCGTATAAAATAATGCAAATAGGTATATACACAATAATAAAAATGAAAGAAAACACTGTTTATATGATACTTACGCCACGAACATTTTATCCATAGTCGATTATAATATTTAAATCATTATCTTCTTTATTGATAATTATTTTTTGGTCTTGCCTATCTTGCGATCGAAACGTCATTAAAAAACAGTATACAATATACTTTTAACAGTGGTAGAGCCATGATTAGGCACGAATGGCCTGCTCGACCGGTGCGATACCACGTTCTTACAGAAAACCGGTTGTGAACTTTCCATTTCCCTCAAAATGAGTGAAGTTTCCGCAATTCCAACTCCCCCTCTCCTCTTTAATTTCACCTCTTTTCTTTCCCCTACTCGGATATATATATATAATTGAGTTGCAGGTGTTTATAGAGCCTAATAGGAATTGACGGATGTCAATTCCTATTAGGTGACCCGTCTATTCGTCTGTTCCCCTATATTACAAATAAAAGCTATGTATTATATATAACCTAGAAAACATACACTAACATCTGTATCCTTGCAGAGCAGGCTATAATTTCATACCAAGGTTCCAAATATGTTGGTGTAGAGCTGTTGGTCTAGAGCTTAGTGACCCTGACTGCTAAACCGGAGGTCATGGATTTCGATCCCTACACTGGACAAAAAAATTGTATGATCCACAAATAATTTTGTAAAGCCCTTCGCGACACAGGAATTATTCCTGATGTGGGAGTTGTCTTTTAAAAAATAACAAAAACAGAAAAGCTTTAGTACCAAACTTCCAAATGTATCTCCAAATTAAGCATTTGTTAAAAGTTAAGTCACCATAGTTAACAAAATGATAGTCTATGGATGTTTACATGTAAATCTAGAAATATTGTTATTTATACAAAGTGTTATATCGCCAAACTGTAAAAATGATCATCATTAACTTTCGTATTCACTTCACTTTATCAGGTCTATAGAAAAGGATATGAAAGGTAGATAGAAAAAATAGATCTTTCCTCTAAAGTTAATATTCTTATATTATAAATTTGTAATATTAACTCGTTCGAACATCCTACAGCTCAATTCACGCATGCAAAATGTAGGTAAGATCAATTATAGTAACATACATATAACACTACAGAATGTTTAATAGTAATAAACTGAATCTTTTGTCGGAAGTTTTATTGCGACAATATCGATAAACGCGTCGTGAATACGTAGTATTTTATTTGCTTAGAGTTTATGTATAGAATATAATATGTACGAGCTATTCGATTGGCGGATATCGAGTTATTTGCCGTTGTATTTTTTTTATGCTTGCAACTTTAACAAAACGAGAATAAGTCCAGAATTTGTATTGATTTTAAAGACAATTATCAATCTATACGATTTATGAGGCTATATTATTTTTTGTTGAACACGATTATCTTTGGAAATAGCAGCTGGAGAATTCCTAAGAAATATATTACGCCGTTAGCTACGAAGGAGGAAAACTAAACAAAAAAAAAAGGAGTTGAAATAGACGAGAATAGAGTTCTCTAGATTCTCGTATTAAATATTCAGTTCCTAAGACCAAGACCAAGTCTAGCCTGGCCAGAATGAATATTCAGTGTGTCTACTAACACAAACAAATTGGATTAGAATTCTTATACACCGATTTTACATGCTGTAGAACATAGAGAACCCGAATGCAGGAGTTGCAATAGGTACGTATAGCAAACTATTTTTATTTTATTAACTTGTCTTAAGTGTACGTTACGGAATTATCGCGCATTTCCTTGTAGTTAAACAACTTGGGTTGTTAATTGAAAATCAATGCCAGTTACTTGATTAATGTTTCAATTCTGTTCATTGTAAGTGTGTCGGCCATTTCTCAAAGTCTGGGTTTCAAGGTCTATAATCTCTCGTTTCTATCACTTAAGTTGTTGAATGTTACAAACTAAGTAGGTTTATGTTGGAAGGCGATTAGATTATTTTACCTACTTCACTTTTGTACGTTTGGATCCGATTGTAGATGATCAGACTGTGACATTTTGGTAAAGTTAGTGTGGTTTATGTAAAGTTATCCATCAAAAATGTTAAGTTTTGATAGGTACACACTCCTGTACATACATTTATATATCTCCGAAGATAATGAAGAACCCTGTCAAACACCCACCTTTTGCCAACCATAAGTCGGTCCCACATACGTAAATGGGGCAAGCCTTTTGCGGTCATCAAGGCATTCTCTGACTGTATATATAGTTTCTGATAGATAACAGTCGGATCCTTAAGTCGCCTTTTACGTAACCCATGGGAAGACATGGCACATCATAAAACCTACGGTTATTAAACAAAATGTAATATTGAAAAGGTATAAAAACAAATTGTTTTTCTAGTAAAATTTATATAAATAAAAATATCAATGTTAAAACGATTACACAAAATGATTCTTCTTTGCCGGAATGTGAGGTGCATCTCGTATCTATATAATCTTTTTTTTTTTTTGTTGGAATAGGCAACTCCTGCATGAGGAATAATTTCTGTGCGCGGGGGGCTTTACAACCATGAAATCGGCGGAAACAAAGAACACGTAGACTCGGGCAACTATTTGTAGAGTACACAAATTTTTGTAACGTGTGGTAATCAAATCCAGCAGTCAGGCCCGTCATAATGATAATGATACTATACTGTAGGTATGCATGATAATTCTTCTGTACGTACACATAAAGTGTTATCTATCTACATATATATCTATAATTAATAGTATTGCTAAGATGATTTTGATAATAGAATGAAAGTAATTAAAAATGTTTCACTGAGGTTTGTTCGAGTATTTAACAGAAAAGTTTTCCAAAGTTCGTTTGTTGTTCAAGTGCTTCAGCAACCCTTTAAGTTTATTTTCTTTTCTCATTATGGTTTCTTTAATTTACTTGAACGCTTTGAAGTATTCGGTTTTCGTTTTCTAAGTTTGAGAGAAATTTAAGCGTTTCTGTCTCGGTAACCGAGGCTTTTCAGAATTAAAATTTCGTTGGTAAAGTTTAAAATTTGAGGAAGCCATTGATTGTTTTCAATAGAACTTAAACAGAATTTGTATGTTTTTGAAAGCTTCAATTAATAACATCATATTTAAGCAATGTTTTCAATAAAAGGGGTAGTTGTACCTCGTTTGAAAGGCTTTTGAGCAGAGTAATGAACTTAATTTACTTGATCGCAGCAGAAACCAAAGACAACTTCTTCAAGATCATAGAAGTGGACCGAAAAATTCGTTATTAAACAATTATAATACATACATACCTACACTCACGCCAGTGTCCTGGAAAGGGTAGGTACAATGGTAATTAACGCCCACATTTTGCCGATAATAATTTAGAACCATTTACGTAATAGGTTGCAAGGATAATTTGGGGTATATTGACAGGCGATCCAAAGTAGTTTAGTAATATAATTTAGTTACATTTTGTCTATCCGGACGTCTATATAAAAGTTAATTTCTATCCCACAGAATCTGGATAAAGCATATCCTATGTCTTTTTCTAAATTCCTGAATGTATGAAGTTGCAGAATGATAATTTAATTAGTTTAGGTGAGAAAACACAAACAAACTTATTCGCAATTATGTTCCTAAAGGTACGTTTCATATTTGTTCAGCGTGCAATTTCTTTAAGTGCCAACGATGACACAGCCGTAGATATCAAATTATAATAAAAAGAAAATGCTCTGCAGGGATTCTGGAAGTCCATTCTAAGATATCTTTATTAGTTAATGCTATTTGATTTAGTAGAAAGAATAGACACTTAAGTTTTATAAATGGGATTTACCGAACGAGATGATCAATTAAATGTTGATAAAATGGAATAGCCTCGTGCGGAGAATATACTTTTTTTATGATGTTTTAGAGGAAACTCGTGAGGCGTGTATGTAAAGATAGAATCAAGTATTGTCTTTTTTTTTTTTTATACTATAGGGGGACAGACGGGTCACCTGATGGTAAGTGACACCGCAGTCCATGGACACTTGCAACTCAAGAGTCGCAAGTGCGCTGCCCGCCTTTGAGGGTAATGAGGAGATGGAAAAAAGGAGAAAGGAGATGAGGGGAGAGAAAAGGGGGGAGGGGGAATTGGGCCTCCGGAAACCTTACTCAATTCGGGGAAATGCAACGCAAGCGTTACTTCACAACCGGTTTTCTGTGAGGCCGTGGTATCGCACCGGTTGAGCCGGCCCATTCGTGCCTAAGCATGGCTCTACCACTGAAAACTACTCTAGCTACCCCCAAGACAGAAAGGGAAGGAAACGGATATTGCTTATACAGATGGATTGGAAGTGTAACCAATAACCCGAGTCAAACACTCAAATAAGTCGAACTAGTGCCAGGAAGTCCGACTCCTCTAACTTCTGGTAGATTGTGAGGGGCATACATGTAATATGTACGATAACAAGTGCTGCTGCGCCTTACCTATCTAAAAAATAGCATGGCTTAAGGTGCTGCGGAAAAGAGGCATGGAAGTATAGCAACACTCACGCGGGTATAGTGCTGAACAAGATTTTTTGCTCTAGAAATACTTCCCTATTTGGGTGAACAAAATGACAGGCAGAGAATATAATGTAGCACAAAAACATTCTACTGCTTTGATTTTTTAACAGACTATAAATAGTCTGGTTGCTGAATTCTAATACTTGTAATTTTTTGTGTAAGTTACGTGATATCTTCGCCATTTGTAAATTTAATATTTCATTTTTTCATTGAGAAGGTTTTAAAATACGGACAACTGTTAGGGTGAGAAATGAAGGGATTAAGAATACGATTATAACGATATTAATAAGTTTACATATAAATTTGAACGATCAGGAGATGGTCAGCACTTGTGTATGCCTCAGAGAAGACGGCGCCGAATGGCAACGCACTTTTTTTGGACAATCCTGAATAAACAAAACTTTCTTAGTCTTTCTCTAGTTATTTTAAATATGGGGTTATATCAAATTGGCTTTCGAGGCCGATTGATGACTCGTTGGCTTTATTCGGCTCTAAAGCGAAACGTTAGGAAGCATTTCCAACGGACGACGTCCTTTAGACCCGAATAAAGCCAACAAGTCATGGGGTTATATATTTAAAATAACTAGAGAAATATTTAAAGGTTTATAATATAAATTTGTCGTAACGGTTTCCATCAGCAAATAAACAAAAATGTAGGTACACAAGAACCGATACGAATCTACTAGAAAGGATCTAGTTAAAATTAAGATATTTAGATCTTTATACATACGTATAGATAGAGTCCTCGGACTTCCCGGCTGCAGCCAGGATAGGTATGCGACCCGGACGTCCTGGAGCTGTTGCTTACACTTCCTAATCCATCCGAGTTTGTAATAAATAATATCTATTTTATTCGATTGCATTTTCTAATTCTTATCCTTCCATTTCAGTATACTCCTATTTTTTTACTATAATTACTAAAGTGCCAAATTGACCAAATTGTAATCGGCATAATATGGGTGTTAAAACATCTCTGCCTACCCTTCGGAGATGCAGGTGTAAATATTTATTTATTTATGTATATATATAACTAAAGTGATAAGTAATTATTCTAGAGGCAATGCAATCGATTATAATGCAGCTATTATTTTTTTAAATTTATTTTTACTCAATTAAACCACTAGGTATTTAGTACAACTTTTATATGCCCTGTTATGGATGTATTTGCGGCAACCCTAATGCAGATGATTATGTAAACCTACACTTACATAACACCAAAAATTTATTTATATAAATAAAAATAACGTTATGCTTACCTTTGTATCAACATCGTGGAAGGGTACAGCGAACCACGGCTTCCCAGTCAGACTCCTCCGGAAGCCCGCCTCTCTTTCTGCAGGACCTTCAGGTGTACCAACATGAGCCCACAATACCACTTGCACAACCTTCAAGCGAGGATGCACACGCTTATAAACCTCCTCCAAACGAACTCCAAAATCGTCACTTGTATCGCTTATATTAGCAAAAGAGAAGTATATCCCACACACAGCCCCCTCCCCTTCTTCCACACAGTCAGATAAAGCTTCCAGTGTAGAAATATTCTCAAATTGTCCATTTTGAGATCCAGATTCACATCTCACCAATACCTTCCCAAAGAGTTTTTCGCGCCAATCCATTTTATTTGAATTTAAAATTTCGAATACGTATCCATAACTAATTTATAACACGTATAAAGTACTATTTTTTTTTTAAGTTTTAATTTTTTTAAGGTCTCAAATTAAATGTTTATACACCTATACTGTACTACTGAATGTAAATATACGCAAATTTAGATTTATAACAACTTAACTCAACGATAAACAAAAAAATATTTGCCCAACTTCACCGACAATGGAATGCGAATCAAACTTTTTTGTATATACACATGATGTACGATGACGTGTTACAAATGAATTAGAAATAATGATTTTTAAACACGTTATTTATAGCAGACAGGATGTGCAGCGGCGAATATAAGTTTTATTTTTAAATTGGTCACGCGTTCATGATGGCGGGGCGCAAGGTGCAACGGCCGCTCGCCCTCGTAAACAAAGGCAGACTGGAGGACGGAGGGAACGAGGGAGCCCTCACTGCCTCAGACATAGAGCAAACATTATAAAATAAACAGACACGTGACATCAGAAAAATTCTTTGCCTATATTTGCCTTATTTGAATGTAAATACGCCTCGTCACTGGATTTGTTTGAATGTCACTCATAGAGTAAAATGACGACCATTTGTTTTTTATTGATTTTTTGTAAGGTTTCGTCTAGTTTTACTGCGTCTCTTTATTTAATTAGTGTCTTTTAATTTTTTTAATTTCTTTGGTAGGTTCTTAAATATAGCTGCTTGTGTTGGGATATAATCTAGTTTTGTTGTGCTTATACGTTATAGTTAGAAGTTTTTTTATGAGCAGCACAGTTAAGGTGTTTCTCAAGATTTTAATTTTGGTGGTGACGGGCTCATGATCAATCATTGATAATCATCAGTCAGTTATACCATCACCCACAAAGACGGGCAGCGCTCTTACAATCGGGTGAACCGTCTGTTCGTCTGTTCGTCTGTATTACAAAAAAAAATTGGACAACGTTCATCAAGCAGTAGCCTTTGATGGTTGCGATTGAACTTTAGTCATAATAAAAATATTAAAGTACTGGGTCATCACTGTCTTTCTTTTAACGGACAACAAATAAATAAAATACGGGCAAGAAAACCATTTATGAAAGTCAGTACTTAGTTAAGAAAAGCACATTATTATTATTTCGATATTTTTATCCGACAATTATTTGTTTGTAAGAGGCTTTGCCGCTATATATCGTTTACTAAAATTCAACGACACGCCGGCACCAGAGGGTAGACATGCTCATGACTACTCCAGAAACTAATAAGGAAAAATAAGTACTGATAAAAAAAAACTCAAAAATGTTCATCACTTAAGTATGATGTTTGTCACTACCGTGACCAAATTTTTCTTAAGCTAAATTAACTAATCGAGATTAAAATGGCATTTCAAATAGCATATAATAGCAGAAAACAACCCTCGACAGGCTTTGCGTCCTGGCAGGACGTCAGGGGGCTTCGCTTCAGGCCAGCCCGTGCTGCTGAACCCGCTTTTGTGTAGGCCAATGCTCATGGAGGCCGGAGATCGTTAAACGCTCTTCGGTGCCTGATGCGTCCTCTGCGGGATGGGAGAGTGCACCTTCTCTCCCGTTCCCTTTCCGCCGCCTCTTTGACAAGCAAGAGGCAGCGGAAAGGGAACGGGAGAGAAGGTGCACTCCTCACCTCCTCCTCGCAGAATGAGAAGGCGGAATTCCACGCACTCTCGCTCTGGACCATGGACAGTACTATATTCTCTAGCGAGAGGCTACCGGCACCGGTAGCCGTTACGAGGTCACGGCGTTGATTAGAAAACGCTGGGCACTCCACCAAGGTATGGAGTGCAGTGTCCCGCGGCAGCCTCCGCAATGGTGGCACGCAGGCCATCGCTGTCGGCCTATGCAACACAGGTACTTCCCGAAACATCCATGACCCGAACATGACCTGAGTCAGCCGAAAAGAGAAGAAGCCGTGTGGCCTATCCAGCCAGTCCTCCATGATTAAAGCAAGATCCTAATTTCAAACTCTTGTAGTTCGAAGCACTAAGGTACAATGTGCCTAAAATATTTTTTACTTGGTTTTTGGAAATAGTTCAATAAATCATGTCATGTAATGTGTCAATAGTCATAAGCAGGTTTATCCTTTGGTGCTTGCTTGTTATTGAATTTTGGGACAAGTTGTATACATTAAGAGGACGTAAGCATTAACCGCGTAAAGTTCTGTTCTTTTTTAACATTTTAAAGTTGCGCGTGATATTGTGCAATTATTGCTACTTCGGTAAGATTAACATTTATAGAATAAAACTCTCAATTCTGTAGTCGCATATAAACTTCTTATTATATCTTACAAAAATCCATAACAATACAAAAAAACGAAAATGCTACTGCACGGATGGCGTAGCGGCTTAAGTGGTCACCTCACCATCGGATTCGGTCGATCCCCCCACGGGACAACACTTTGTGTAAACCACAAATAGTTATTCTGAGTCTGGGTTTTCTTTGTGTCCGTTATTTGAATATTTGTAAAGTCACCTGCGACACAGGTATCGATCCTAGTACGGGAGTTGTCTTTAAAAAAACCCGTTACTGATCATTTTAAAAAACAAATAACGGACACAGAAAATCCAAACTTGGAACAACTATATGTAGATCACACAAATTTGTGTGTCATGTTGGAACGAACCTTAAACCGCAACTCATGGTCACTAACCACAAGACCAACAGGTCAGTCTTTAATAAGGTCTGCCCTAATAAAGCAATATTAACGTATTCTTTATATTTGTTGAAAAAATAGTAGTTTTAAGAAGTTTGAATGTAGTGGGTGACATACTTATAAATATACTCTTAAAAGACATATTATCCTTTTTTCTTACCAATTCGGGTAAAAATTAGTTAATTTCTGTCATATTTGTAATAAACACGCCCAATTGGTTAAATCCATTTAGATTATTAGGGGGGCAAACGAGTCAACGAATCACCTGAAGATATGTTACTACCGCCACCTACCGTTTTACTGTAAGGCCATGGTATTAGTGGTTGAGGCGGGCCATGGGTGCTCATTTAGTCGCTCGGGTACCAGCACGCTGTACCTTGTAGTCTGGTACTTGAGTCACACACGATGATCATCTTGTCCATGTTCCACGTGTTTATTATCGGGCTGCACCCATAATTCTTTAAAGATTATGTTACGACTAACAAACCTTCAAGAAAACTCACCATCAGATGCCCGTCGGCTCGTGCCCCTATCCCATAATAAAAAAAAAATACGAGAAATATAACAGTCACAACAACTGTTACGGATATTTATTTAAATATACGGTTTTACTCACGTGTGTATTTCGGGGATGCCCGACTAGTTTTGGTCTCGATAGGAGGACTTTTTCCAGGAGTAAGTCGTCCAGCCGCGACGGTACCGGACGATGCACCGGACGATACGATATATATACGATAGGGCATCATACGCAATACATGCGTTATTAAAACCGTATATTTAAATTAAAATGAATCTAATTCACGAAAGTTTTATGCAGAATTTTTACTCCTAAAGTGAATCTCTGACGTCAGTATTCGTGATTTGTAATAACGTCAGTGTACGAACTCATTACAGCCGTGAAGTGCTCGGTGGAGTAGAATAAAAAAGCAAATATGTTTACCTACAGTCATACAGTGCCCTGATAACGGCAATAGGATTTTCCCCCTTTACGTATACCATCCTTATCCCTCTCCTCTTTTCCCTCCCATCAGCTCCGCCCCATGACTCTCAAAAGCGGGCAGCGCACTTACGATTCTTGAGTTGCAGGTGTAGCCCTATATCATAAAAAAAAATTGAGTTGCGTTGAGTTGTCTCTACCTATTCCTTTTGAGATAGAGGCGTGACTGTGTGTATGTATCTAATTTATTATTATGAACACTTTTTGTTTGTAGACGAGCGAGCGAACAAAAATAAATATCTCTATCGAAGTACGCACACAACAGGCACGCATGTGCAATTTGTTTATTTTATCTATTCAAATGTAAGTTTACCATAAAGCGCTGCAGCGGTAGAATCGAAAGCTACGAACGAGACTTATTTCATGAATTTCATTCTCCCGGTTTAGATTCGGTATGTTGGAATGGAATATTCCACATGATCATGAAGCTATCGCCGTCCACTGCTGGACGAAGGCCGCCAATCTATACTTGTATTGAACAGTTCGTATCCATTCGATGCCAGCTACCTTTTTCAAGTCGAGCGACGGTCTATTGGGCCGCAGGGCGCCTTATACTGCGTTTTGCTAATCGTAGTCTACTTAATACATTCCTTTAACTGGTTATTTCATTCTTCATTAATAACTAACTTTAGATCATATCATAAGTATATAAACCACTTTCAAATCTTTTCATTTTATTTGTACTATAAATCTATTAACACAGTCGCTGGAATACTGTTCAATCCGTATTTTGCCATATTTATAATTCATTCTCATTTTTCATTCAACAATTATCACTTTGAACTATGTTTGTGTGCCTTGAATATGTTCGTTATGCCATATATTTTTCGTTCGTCGTAGTCCCTCATAATTCATAGATCATATTATTATACTTTGGCGTTTATATCAGACGCCACAATACTATAATACTTTTTAACGCATGTCGCTTAAATTTCAAATAAAAGTGTAAAAAAAAAACAGTCCAAAACCACCCAGTTTGTCGGTTTACAGCGCTGAAAGCCACTTAAGAATGATTTATATGACTGTTTTATGGGAAATCAATAGCGGCGCAGTTCTGTCTGGGTTTTGTCGAGCTGTCAAATCAGCCATATTTAAACTGTAGGCGTCGTTCCCGCCTTGACTTTTTTATAGCTCTATCGGACAACAACAGGAAACAAATTGCTAGGTATATTGAAGTTATGCGAGATTTAGATTCCATCTTAATTTCGAATAGCAACCGGTCGATTAAATTCCATTTTATATCGCGCTACTGATGCAACGAGGACGCTAGACATAATGATTTGATGATTTCATAAGGCACTCTTGCTTGTCTGAAAATATAGTTGTGTCAAATAGTTACCATGTATAATTACTTGAATAAAGTGAGAAATAGGAAGACTGTTATAATGTTATTTTTTTGTTTAATTAATTATTATTAATTAAATTCCCGTTTATGTCGGACAATATATAGCTTATAATAAAGTCTAACACATTAGAACAAGTCCCTCGTCGAAGTTTCAGCAAAACGTATGCTAAGCTTAATAAATTTAGTACACGACGGTAAAGACTAGACGGTATTATACTACTGCTATTTATGGAAAATGGTTGATCCTCTAGTGCTATTTATTATATCTTTCAAGCACTGCTGGTGATTCAGCAAAATTACTTAAATAGTAAAAGTTCGGTACGAGTGTCGTAAAGTCAAGAAAACACTGCCAACTCTTTAAAGACAATAAAATATATATACAAAAAGTTTACCTACGATTTTGATCCACAAAGCTTTCATACTCTCTATTCCTAAGCACAGAGAAGCTCAATCAGGAGGATACGATACGTAAGCGTTTCAATGTTGCCACAGTTTTTCTATAGTTACCAAATGATATAATGCTGATCAAAGTTCATAACTTCAGATTTAAGATTTACTTTCCTAAGATTACAACCGTGATCTAATATTTTTTTTATTTTTTTTTATTTGTAAGCCTACCATAATGACTCCACTTTGCCTGATGGTAAGCAACAAATGGAGTCCAAGAGTGGTGATCACCATCCTCATTGCATGTCTAGTCAATGTAGTATGGTGACCCACACTATGGCGGCCTGGTGAGATGCTTTTTCACGCCCCGCTTAAAAGACCCAGGATCAAAGTGGGAAGGAAACACGTGCGCTGGTAGTGAATTCCAATCTTTCACCGATCGGCACAGGAAAGAAGAGCCAATCCGTTTCGTTCGGGATCGCATACCTTCGACTCGCAAACGGTGACTCCTCAGGCCAGCACGTGTAGTCCTGTAGAGGAAGGGAGAAGGTGGGACCAATTGTAAGAGCTCGTCAGAACACTCCCCGTGATGTAGGCGATAGAGAACTGCCATAGAGGCGACATCTCTTCGCAACTGCAGGGGCTCAAGAGACTGGGTGACCTCAGGACAGTCTATAATACGGACTGCGCGTCGCTGCAACCGATCGAGAGCGTCAAGCAGATACTGCGCATAGCCATCCCAAAGATGAGAGCAGTACTCCACGCAGGAGCGAACCTGGGTCTTGTATAAAAGACACAGATGCTCGGGCGAGAAGAACCGTCTCACCTTGTTCAATACACCGAGCTTCCGCGAGGCCGCTTCAGTGACGCTCTCGATGTAATCACGCGGATTGAGATCCCGACAGATGTCCATACCCAGTATACTAAGCCTATCCTGTAGTGGCAGTTGAGTCTTCTTAAGAGTAGGAAGGGGAAGGAATGGAGACTTTTTGTTTGAAAACGCGCACGCCTGTGTTTTCTTGGCGCTGAACTCGACCAGATTCTCACAACCCCATTGAGAGATGCGGCTCAGGACCCGGTCGAGCTCAGCAACAAGCTCCTGTCGTTTTCCCTCACCGTCTGCTAGCTTGGCAGCAGGATGTCCAAAATATCGCCCGTGTAACCGGCAACATACCGGCAACATAATGGCAACATACCGGCCCGGTAACATACATTGTTATGCAGAAGGAACAGCGTGGGCGATAGGACGGAGCCCTGAGGTATACCAGCGCTAACCTCCTGGAATTCAGAGGCCGCGCCGGCACATAGAACCCTAATGCGGCTGTTGTGGAGGAAGGCAGCAACCCAGTGGCCAACCAAGCATAGCTTAGATGGCAGACCAAATGCAGAAAGTTTGGAGAGAAGCGAGCGATGCCAGACCCTATCGAAGGCCTTGGCAATGTCAAGGCTGATGGCCAAGGACTCCCCATGCCTATCCATAGCCTCACCCCAAAGGTGTGTGACGTACGCTTGAAGATCACCCGTGGATCGGTTCGGCCTAAAACCATACTGCCAATCATTTAACAAGGAGTGGTCCTCGACGTGGTGGATTAATTGGGTGTTGATTATCCGCTCGAGCACCTTACAGAGTATGGCTATAGGACGGTAATTAGCTGGATCGGAGCCCGCATTGCGGAGTCGCAAGATGCAATCGTGGGTGGGTGAGCGCCACGGTCGTCGATTCGGGAGTTAGTCGCAAAGAGGTCAGCAAATAGTTTCGCTTTCTCTTTCGGCTCGTGGGCCAGTGATCCGTCAGGGTACTTCAGCGGTGGCAGCGAAGGCTAGCAGTAGTTGGACTGCACGGCTTTGGTCAATCGCCAAAATTTACGGCTACCCGTAGGGTATGCGACGAGTTCTTGACTAAACCGTGGAATGCGCTGGGCATCAGCTCTGACGTAAGCCCTCTTGCATTCCTTAGTGGCTTTGTTAAACGCTGCTTTTAGGCGATCAACGTCTGGGTTACAATGAGCGCGGGCCCTGATCCATGCGCGGTAGGCTGACTGCTTTTGAGCGACAGCACGGGTGCACTCGCGATTGAACCAGGGACGGGTCTTTGTGCTGGCGACTTCACTGTAGGGGATATAGTACTCCATACCGACAGTGATTCCGTCAGCCACGGCAGACGCACTTTGCGACAGATTCCTGTCTTTAAAGCAGCGTTGAGCCCACGGGATGGATGCAAAATAATCCCGCATTCCATCCCAGTCTGCTGACGAGTAGTGCCATAACCGTCGCCTTGTTACCACAGGCCGTGGTGGGGCAACAAGAGGCACCGAGGTGAACACCAGGCAGTGGTCGGAGGATCCCAGAGGTGCATGAACCGTTACACTGTACTGCGCTGGGTGACTCGTCAGCAGAAGGTCTAGCAAAGAGGGCGCTTGACCCGATATGTCTGGTATCCTGGTGGGCTGGAGTACCAGTTGGGTAAGGTCATGCGTGAGAGCGAATGCGTGGGCAGTTCGGCCAGCGTGGTCCGATAAAGGCAAACGTAGATCCGGCTCATGGAGCCAAAATCCACGTGAAGCCAAAGGATGGAGAAGGATGCGTCTTCTAGGCAGTGCAGACGGCGACAAGAAACATCCGCCCTGACTAAGACATACTCCAGCCCTCGCCAGGAAGCAAGCCCGGGATAGTAGAGATATGCCGTGTCGGCAGGGCGTTTTTTTTTTTTTTTTTAAGGTACTTTTGAGGCTGGAGCATACCAAATGCGTACACGTCTACGCATACGCACTACGTACTAATACGGACGTGAAAATGTGTATCCACTGCATTGTAATCTATGGAACTGTATGAGGCAGACAAGCCTGTTCCAAACATTACAAGCAATGAATGCCGGTTTTCACTTCAGTGAAGACGTGTATGAATTAGGTGTTCTCCGGCCATAAATGATTTATTCTAATAATTCATCAACCCCAGGCATATCACAATCATCCCCATCCTCGCTTTCATCAGATGAATTATTTAAATTAATTATGATTCGTTCTGATATTGTGTCTAAAGCTGCGTCTCTACCCTGATATTTGTTTTCCTCCTCAATAGCATGCAGACAAACTTTTCTCCATTCCTCTACAGTTATGGCGTTCATTTTTTCTTCAGCTAATGACATTATAACCTTCATATTCATTGCGACATTCTTTGTTGCGACATATGTTTTCACTATCCCCCATATATTTTCTATAGGATTAAACTCCGGATGGTATGGTGGTAAACGCAGCACAGTATGACCGTGCTGTCGTAATATTTCGTCTATCTTGTACTCTACAAATCTCGCCTTGTTTTGCAGAATCAGTTCATAAAATTGAGGCTTAAGCAACGTGGATGAATGCTCAATGTTTCGCAATGTCAGCCAGTCAATCATTTGCTGTTTTCTAGACTTACTATTCGGTGCAGGATTTTGTATTGAGTTATGATATGGTGCGTTGTCAACAACAACAACACTATTTGGTTGTAAGTTGGGTATTAATTGAGTTTGAATCCACCTTGAATAGTTGTCATAGTTCATATTGTCGTGGTAATCTTCACTTTTTTGGTTGGCTTTAAACATAAGCAATGCATTTGGTATAAAGCCATCCATACCAGCAGCATGAACAATGATTAAGCGGTTGCCTTTCGATATATGTTGCTTCAAACCTGAAGTGCTTCCATCTGACCAAGATTTCGAGAGGGGATGTGATGTATGTATATATGTTTCGTCGGTGTAAACAATTGGTCGGCGTTGTTAGCGATATTCAGCAATTTTCATCAAATAATTAATTCGCAAGTATCTAATTTCGTGTTTTTCCATAAGAAGTTTCCGGTTATCTTCTGTTTGCTTCCAATTAAAACCTAATGACATGACGTGTTTTCGTAACGTTCTGACACAACCTTTATAATCGATATCTTTTTTCAATTTTGCGTGCAAAGTTTTCAAAGTGGGAACTTCTTTATTTGTGATGTGGAAGTCATGAATTGTTCTTCTGATAACTTGCTGATCAAAGTTATCGATTACTATTGTAGGTTTACGATTCGGTTTCTTTTTAGGAGATTTAAATGTTACTTCCTGATCTGAAGGACGACATTTGCTTTCTGATACTACCTTTCTGACGGATGCTATTGAAATTCCTGTTGATTTAGCAACTAATTGAGTGGGGTTCATAATACTGCTCGGGTTGTTATTACACTCATTTTCGAAATATTTGTACAAACAGTACAAAACTTCTTTAGTTTGAGAAGTCAAAGGCTTGCCTCGACCATGTTTTAACACTGGAGCCATTTTGAATTAACAATATAAAGTTACAACACTTACACACAAATTAAACACTTCAACAAATATTATAACAATAATAACAAACAATAACAACAATCAACAAATACAAAATTTAACAATTAACGTAATAATTATAATTTATGAATGAAATGTGTGCTTTATGTTCTAACAGTACCAAGCGACTGACGCCGGACTGCACGTGGCACCTGCGGACAGCGTAAACTGGTTTATTCTGGTTTTGTGCGTGTTTCCACTTTCCACTATTAAGTGACGATTTCTTGCTTTAGATTGAAATATCTCGGAAACGGTGCGTCCTAGGCCAAAAATAACAAAAATTTTGACCCCCCCGTAAACCACCCGGAGTTTTAAATAGTAATGTTTGGATATCGAATCATTTTTGTATAGGCCAGAACGATATAGTGGAAACGCGCTCTAAGATCTGAGTAATATACACACCACTACATATGCAAAAAATTCTCGAGACTAATTTCATTGTACATCTCACTATTAGAAACTTTTTGAATCATTTCAGGTTTCTTTATTTACAGATAGCTGTACTATATTTACTATTTTGTGGTGTAAAACCTTTGCTTTGTCTTTTCAAATATCTTTCGACACCCTTTTCTACACTTTTTGCTTATCATATTTAGACATTTATTATTCCATTTAGATATTATGTATATAATAAATCTATACATCACATTAATAACTATATTTACGAGATTTTATGGTCGACTGCTATTTTTTATTATTGATACTTATTCAAAAGTAAAAATTGATGAAGTTTCCATAATAGTAACTCCATCTTGAACTAGAAATGCTGAAATTCTCTATAAACTGTGCAAGTATATAGTGATCGATATTCGCTTTAAAATTCATTACACGAAAGCAGGCATTAAATATAGTACCACTTATAAATTAAATTGTGGCAACATTTCTACCATGGGGCAGGATCTGGCAATCGGCAACGACAGAAAAAAGGCGGGTAAAGAACAGAGTACTTTGACATATATATGCAAGGTGAAGGATTTGATTGAAAGGGGTACAGGGTTAAGATAAAAATATAAAATAAATCAAAATATAAATAAATTAAAAGCTGTATTTTCAGTATTTTTATAGTTATTTAAATTAAACAGTATTCATTATAACACATTTAAGGTAAAATTAAGAATAACTCTTCAAAATAAGTTTGTAATGCCAAATAGCGTAATAGAACTATCTGAGGATGAGGAAAGCAATGACGATAACGAATTGCCAGGTATGATTCAAACAGATTTCAACTGATTTTATCCATATATCATTACATTATATTCGATGCTGGATTTGCTCCCATTTGATTTAAAATTGTTTTGTTAATTTCATAGTTTACTTGTGCTACAAGATATGTTTATCTAAAACATAAATTGCCCTAGGCTACTGCAGGTTTACGAGATACGTCTTTTCTATACTATCTGAATACCTCGAACATAGAAAACATTGTTCATTTCGTATTATAATAAAAAAATAAAATTATTACATATATTTATATATTAGTATTTATAAGTATTTCAGCTATGTTAAGTTTATGTTATGTTATATGGTATAGTGTAGTAAATAAATTTACTACACTATACCTATAGTATTCTTCATAAATCAGCTAAAAACTGAAAATAAAATATTATGAAAAACTTACCTCCAATTCAATAGAATAATATAACACAAGACTGTTATTAGTGCTTACAATAATTGCAGTGGAACCCATTATTTTCAAATTACCAAGTCTACCAACAGTTTATGCACATATCTTAACCGGTTTACTGCAGCCCCATAACTATTGAAAATCAATGCTTGGATTTTGTTTCTTACCACTCCTGTGACCTGCCTGCGTATTTGCCCTGTTTGCTTTGTTTGTAAAATATTAAAATTGTTTTAGCATACAAATTTCCTTTGTGATTTATTTAAATTACTAATATAATTTATTGTTATATCTATATCTGTCTGTGTGTATTAACTATTTATTTTTATCTTTTCTGCATAATATTAATACTTACATATATGATATTTATTGCTAGACGAGTTCTTTTGCAAAATAATCTGTATCTGTAGTTATGATGAATAATATTTTATTATATCCTTTCCATAGTAACTGCAACCGCTTTCAGGCTAATAGAATGGTAAAAACTTATTACAAAAAGTGTGTACTGGTTAAAGGCTTTTCCCATTTTTAATACATTTCTATTAAGTATAGTATGATGAAAGTTTAATGTATGTCTAAAAACATTAATTATCCTACTTTGAATTTTCTACTCATATACTCTACATTCACAATCCACTCTAAACTTTATTCTTAAAAAAAATGTATTATCTAACATCAGTGATACATGTTATACGTCCCTGTATGTCAGGCAAGTATCCACTTTAATCAGGCTTACATGATTTTAGATATTGCAAAGAAAAAATCAAATGCAGCAACTGCAAAAGCAGCTAAGAAACGGAAAGTGGCTGAAGAAAGAGCATCAAAGAAAATAAACAATGAAATCAATAAGGTTTATAAGCCTGGAGAGTGCATGAAGGTATTGCTTTTAAATATAGTTACAGAGATACAGTAGTTTCAAATCTATACTAATATAGACGAGACTTGTTGGTCCAGTGGTTAGTAATCCTCATTGCTGAGGTTGTGGTTTCTATTCTGACACGGGACAACAATTCGTGTGATCCACAATAGAATAGTAGTCCTGAGTCTGGGTGTTCTTTTTGACAGTTGATTGAATGTTTGTAAAGCCCTCAGCAACATGGGAATTATTCATAATGCAGGAGTTTAAATATATATATACAGTCGTGGTCAACTAATTAAGGACATTCAAGATAGTGGACAGCAATAACCGGCTATGTACATATAAATATAAAACCCTGTTGATTTCTCAGTAACTATTATTTGCATAATTTGATCCGATTATTATACTATAAATGGCTGTAAATAAAAGATTAAATAAATATAAAAAAGTGTTTAATATCAAAGGTTAACCATGTATTCAATTTAAGGTACAATTCTGTAGCTGGACATTTAATTAAGAACAGTAAAGTAAAATGAAAAATAGAGTTAAACAGAACTAATAATCTGCAGTATTTTAATTTCTTTAACAACTTCATTTTATTACGGGTAAAATCAGTACCCAGTAGCAAAACCTTTGTTAGTAATTACCGCTTGACACCGATGTGGCATAGACATTATCAGTTTCTGACATATTTCAACAGGAATGTTTGCCCATGCCTCACAAAAAGCTTCATTAAGTTCATCTAAAGTTGTGGTACGATAAATGGCAACTTTTTTCTTAATTTCGTGCCAAAGGTACTCGATTGGGTTGAGGTCGGGGCTATTTGCTGGCCAATCTAGCACTGATACCGACTGTCTGTTAAGAAACGACTTGACTGAACGGGCTGTATGTTTTGGGTCGTTATCATGCTGAAAAGTCCATATAATAGGAAGATGTTCCTCAGCATAGGGAAGCATAGTTTCTTCTAATATTGCCTTGTATTGATGTTGGTCTAAGTTACCCTGAACTATCCTCACAGGTCCCACTCCACGTCCAGAAAATGATCCCCACATTTTAATGTTTCCTCCGCCATGTTTCACCTGCTTTTTTGTGAATCTTGGATTCATTTCCGCTTTTACAGGACGCCGTACGTATTGCCTTCCATCTGAAGAAATCAAATTAACCTTGGTCTCGTCAGAGAATAATACATGTTGCCATTGGTCGTAGGTCCAATGTCCATATTTACGTGCAAACGCCAAACGTGCATTTCTATGCTCTTTCTTTAACAACGGTACTTTGCGAGCCACTCTTCCGAACAACCCTGCTTCTACCAGACGTCGTCGAACTGTCCTCGCTGATACACTGACTCTTTCGTCTGCCCCAAACACTTCATGTTTAATTAAAATAGAGCCTAGAAACGGATCTTTCTTAGCTAACCTGGTTATCATTCTATCTTCTTGCGGAGTTGTTTTTCTCGATCTTTTTTTTCTGGGCACATTTAAAGTTGTGTTATTGCGCCTGAAATGTTGCACTGCATTGCATACCATAGTTTTTGAACAATTTAAATATCCTGCTATCCTTCGGTATGACCAACCACGCTCGACAAACTTCATGATAATTTTTCGTAGTGTTGCATCGCAACTTTTATTTTTGCCCATTGTTCTTCAAAATAACTCTCAAAACTTGAAATTACAAATCTAGATTGCCGCCAAAACTACCACAAAGAATAGGAGAAGAAAGAAAATAATAATTGAGATTCAGATTTTGAAACTAGAACGCAATATCTCAGTGTCCCTAATTAAATGGCCAGCCAGCATTCTTTGAACAAATAGCACTGTGATCATCTATCAGCTATACTGTAAAGAGGTTTAATGTTTAAGAAGTTGTTATTGTTTGTATAATTAGGCACATAAATGACTAATTATACTTACATGTAAAAGATGTGGAATATTGTTTAGACTCGTTGGAAAATAAAAAATAAATTCACAATTTGGATTAACTAGAGAGTGTCCCTAATTAGTTGACCACGACTGTATATTAGTCTGGAAGTACCACTTTGATTCAAAATAATCCATTAGTGTTGGTTTGAGTATTTATTGAGGAATAATAGGCTATTATATATTATACTGAGAGCCTTGAGAGCCGAGCCGAATAAATAAATGTAGTTGATATTCTGGGTAATGGCTAGTAAAAGGATAACTGTCAAACCGCCATATTATTCTGTAACTTCAATGTCATAAAGGTATGGTCCCAGAGTATATTTATACAATTCAGTCTTTAATTTATGAAATGTATTTTAACAGCCAATATAATTAGCAGGCCTAGTTAGTTATAATTTATTGTTTGCTGATCAAAGGTGTAACCTGATGTTACATTTTTATTTGTACATGTCCTCTTTGGGTCACGGTAAGGGCATACAAAAAAATTCTTAAAAAAAAACAGTTGAATGTATTTCAATTAAGTAACTAATATAAACATGATTATTATTATCAATATATGTAAGAATGTCAATTTCTCAGTTGATCTAAAATTACATGTGTCCTTAAATATATCAATGAAATTTTTTTTTATACTATAGGGGGACAGACGAACAGACTGGTCACCTGATGGTAAGTGACAACCGCCATCCATGGACACCTGCTACTAAAGAGTCGTATGTGCCCGCATTTGAGGGTGATGAGGGATAGAGGGATGCGCTGAGTCAAAGAAGATTCGGGATGAGGAGATAGGAAATAGGAGATTGGGAGAGGGGAGTTGGGTCTCCGGAAACCTAACATATTTCAGGGAAATGCAACACACACCGGTTTTCTGTGAGGCCGTGGTATCGCACCGGTCAAGCCGGCCCATTTGTGTGTAAGCATGGCTCTGCCACTGTTAAAAATAAATATCAAAATGTTACAATTATACTTTAAAATTAGTGCATTTCTTGGCGTTTTACCTTAAACATTATATTACTTATTTACTGAACCTGTGCTAATCTCTGGCACTATCAAAATTCTTTTTGTGTTAGACATAGTACTTATTGTGGAATGATTTGGTCCAAATTTTTTGTCATCAGCAAATAGTTGTACCAAGTCTCGGTGTTCTTTATGTCTGTTGTTTCTATGTTTTTCAAGTTGTTTCTTTTATTGAATAATATTATTTTTATTAATAATATTAATGATTTTTTTTAATAGCAAATCTGACAATTGTAATAATTAATAATTTGAATACATTCTAGTATATGAATGTGGAAGGCCATCCAACTCTATGGTCATGTTGGTGGTGTGCGGACGTGAGTCGCGAGGTGAGTGCGGCTGGAGCGCGCGTGCTTTCCTCCTCACAGCTCTTCCACCCTTCACTCGTGCTGTGGTCCCGGACTGTGCCCAGGACTATAGACCAGGAGAGTGGACAGGTAACACATTAAACTGCATACATACACTACCACTTCTCAAATTTCCACCATTTGCAAATTTAGAGCCGCTTACGTAGCAGGCGGCAAACCTATGGCCGTCCACCGTGCACTGTATAAGCTATATACTTACTATTGAATAGACAGCAGTCCCGTAGTCGCCTTAGACTCCCACGGGAAGCAATGGGGTGACCCCCGCCCAGAACGACACGGATAATACGTGTATGTTAACCGGTAGACAAACAATACTTACAAGCAAAACATGTATTGCCGACTGAGTGAGGTTACCGGAGTCCCAACTACCCCTTCCTTTTTTCAACTCCTTTTTCCCTTCCTTTGTCACCTTTTCCTCTTTCCCCTCCCCTTATCACCTTCAAAGGCGGAGAGTGAAATTACGAATCTAAGGTGACACACACATCACTTACTCCTGAATCTCTGAAGCGGTAAAGAAAGACTTTTTAAAACACTATTTATTGGATATAATTTAGTTTTAGCGACTTAATAGCCTATGGTCGTCAATTGGTAATTTTGGGAAATAAAAAGAACAAAAAATTGGGAGGGTATTGATAGGGGAAATAAGGGAAGGCAATAGAAAGGAAAGGATCTCTTATACTGATGGAATGTGAAGTGTAAATAGCAGCGTCAGTAGCTCAGTCACATCATAGAAATTTATGTCTTACGCCTATTATAATACGAATTATTTTTGTATTGTTAGTTTTTCATTTAATCACAAATGAACTACTTAACGAATTTCGATGACATTTTGTATCTAAATAAATTATACCATATTGGCTACATTTAATTTCCGTTAAAGGTACATACACACATTCGCTCAAGCTTGTATATCAGGGTAGATAAAGATGGATATTAAACACTCATACTTTTCCAGTTAGAATTCGGTCCCACTAACGTAATAAGGGAAGTTCCTGGGGGCATCCCTCCTAAGGTATACCCAGGTCCCTTGCAATAGACCCACTTGTGACGGAACACTGTGTGGTTTTAGTCGGTTCGAGTCCGACATACCACTTCACCGTCAAATCCAGTGAGGCGATAACCCGTGGGGGATTCCATAAGAAAAAAAAAAACGTAATAAGGAAAAGTACGTAAAACTGGCATCCCTGTAACTGGAGCTGGGAGTTCCAGGTGAAGCTATCTCCTCGTGTACAGGCGTGTGAGTGCGCGCTGTACGTGGCGAGCGTGGAGGACGTCGCCGAGATGGTGCGCGACCACACGCTCGCCACACACCTCAAAGAGATACAGGAGGTAGTCGACTGTGCCCTTACTCTCGTACTGTTCGGCGTCAAGGATTACTTCAAGTAAGCCTACCTTCAAATTACTGTATTTCCATCTTGACAGGTCTCTTATTTTCTTAACTATTCTTAATGTTACAAATAAAACAAACACAGTTTCTCGAAATGTGTTTGTGAGACAGAATAATCTTGAGGAACAATGAAGTTAATATATTAATAAATAAGAAAATGGTAAACTACTCTCAGAAACTACTGCGGCTGAATTAATATTTTTATAACAGATCACAAAATTCACAAGCAATAATAATTCACAAGAAAAAAATCGAATGCTCTTTTAAGAAGCTTTTTTTTTTTACATATAATAGGGGGGCAGACGAACAGACTGGTCACCTGATGGTAAGTGACAACCGCCGTCCATGGACACCTGCAACTGGAGAGTCGTACGTGTGCTGCCCCCCCTTTTTGGATGAAGAGGTATGAGGGTATGCGGGGAGGGGAAAGAGGCGGGGATGACGAAATGGGAAAAGGGGCGGGAGGTCAGGGGAGAGGAATGAGGAGAGGGGAGTTGGACCTCCGGAAACTCACTAATTTCGGGGAAATGCAACGCAAGTGTTGCTTCACAACCGGTTTCAATAAAATAGTAGGAAAATATTTTTCTAGTAAGTCATGTTTGTTTTTGTAGATCGTCACGACGCAAGACATCCAACAGCAACCGAACCACAATCACTCAAATTGAGTTAGAATTAGCTATAACAGGTATATATTATGCAAATATGTTATTAATAATCACTTACTTATTATTCGGTTTCGGCCTCGGCCAAAACATCAAGTTTCGGCCAGAGTATTTAATTAACTGAAACTTTGGCCATACAGAACTCCGTGTGAATCTATAGTTTATATCTATGGTAAGAATTATGTGAAATTAAAAAGCGGTTGTTTTATTTACACACTTACATTTTTTATTTGGAAGTATTTGTGGTTAGATCACACTATGTACCCTTAATTAAATCACCTAAACCCTATCTGATTTCAGTGTGGGTGACCTTCAGGAAGGTACTTTATGTTAACCGTGATAAATTTATAGCTCAAGGTAATAAACTAGATAGCTTGAATATTTCCCCCTTAACGGGAAGGTTTAGGTGACGCGATTACATTGTAAACAGAAAAAAAAACAATTCAGAAGCCTGTACCTTTTACCTAAGTGTTTATTTACAACAAAATTTTTATATGAATTCGTTTTTAACATGTTTAATATTATTTTATATTATCGTAACATGATATAAAATAATACTAAACTTTTTGGTTACTTACTTAATTTATGGTTTTTATTAAACTGTCCGTATGTTTGTAAAATATATAGTAGATATCCATAAGAAATTAAAATTTTAACATTTCTAAATAAGTTTCGGCCGAAACTTGAATTACGCCGAAGATTTATTTCGTCTAAAAATCGTCTTTAGGTTGGATAATTATTGATATTACTGAAGTCGTTGCTAGTACGGCCATCTTTCTTAATTATTGAGATATCTTATAATTATAATTAAACACAGTTTATAAGTGATACAGCCACTTAGAATTGCAAGAATTGTTTGCATTCCCCAATCTTGTCCTGCTCTATTCACACTTACCATTCCTCCAACTGCATCTCTGTCTTATCCACCTTTCATTTACAACACATCATAATTTTCCCATCTTTAATTCCTGGAGTATTTGGATGATGGCAATAGGCTTGCCCCCCTTATTACGTTATGGCATATTTTGTGGGTCTGTTATGCACAAACCCAGTTGGAATTATCTCTGCTACGTATAATTCTTATTCTTAACATAATTAACTGAAAATTCTTTGATTGCAGATCTACTTGTGAGTGCAAAATGTGACACATCTATAGTGAACACGCCTAATGAACTTGCCTTACTAATTGTACAGGTAAATTGTCGTTTAAATTCTTACATTTTGTTTGAGAAAAGGAGGTTATGGTTTCGAGAATATGTACATACATATATACCGGTGTTAGGTCTCATTTGAACCGTCTTAATAGTAAGTGACACAAAGAGAAAGTAAGTCATTTTTTTTAAATAGGGGGCAGATAAACAGACGGGTCATCTGATGGCAAGTGACAACCGCCGTCGGTGGACACCTGCAACTCAAAGAGTTGTAAGTGCGCTCCCCGCCTTTGAGAGTGATGAGGGATGGGGGGATTTGAGGAGGGAAAAAAAGAGGAGATGGGGGAGTTTGGCCTCCGGAAACCTCTTTTTTTTTTTTTTTTTTTTTATTCGTAAGCCTACCATAATGACTCCACTTTGCCTGATGGTAAGCAATAAATGGAGTCCAAGAGTAGTGGTCACCATCCTCATTGCATGTCTAGTCAATGCAGCATGGTGACCCACACTATGGCGGCCCGGTGAGATGCTTTTTCACGCCCCGCTTAAAAGACCCGGGATCGAATTGGGAAGGAAACACGTGCGCTGGTAGGGAATTCCAGGCTTTCACTGATCGGCATAGGAAAGAAGAGCCAAACCGTTTCGTTCGGGATCGCATATCTTCGACTCGCAAACGGTGACTCCTCAGGCCAGCACGTGTAGTCCTGTAGAGGAAGGGAGAAGGTGGGACCAATTGGAAGAGCTCGTCAGAACACTCCCCGTGATGTAGGCGATAGAGAACTGCCATAGAGGCGACATCTCTTCGCAACTGCAGGGGCTCAAGAGACTGGGTGACCTCAGGACAGTCTATAATACGGACTGCGCGTCGCTGCAACCGATCGAGAGCGTCAATCAGATACTGCGCATAGCTATCCCAAAGATGAGAGCAGTACTCCACGCAGCGAACCTGGGTCTTATATAAAAGACACAGATGCTCGGGCGAGAAGAACCGTCTCACCTTGTTCAATACACCGAGCTTCCGCGAGGCCGCCTTAGTGACGCTCTCGATGTAATCACGCGGATTGAGATCCCGACAGATGTCCATACCCAGTATACTAAGCCTATCCTGTAGTGGCAGTTGAGTGTTCTGAAGAGTAGGAAGGGGAAGGAATGGAGACTTTTTGTTTGAAAACGCGCACGCCTGTGTTTTCTTGGCGCTGAACTCGACCAGATTCTCACAACCCCATTGAGAGATGCGGCTCAGGACCCGGTCGAGCTCAGCAACAAGCTCCTGTCGTTTTCCCTCAACGTCTGCTAGCTTGGCAGCAGGATGTCCAAAGTATCGCCCGTGTACTGTGCTGTCGTCTGCATAACAATGTATGTTGCCAAGAGCCAACATATCATTGATATGCAGAAGGAACAGCGTGGGCGATAGGACGGAGCCCTGAGGTACACCAGCGCTAACCTCCTGGAAGTCAGAGGCTGCGCCGTCACAGAGAACCCTAATGCGGCGCTTGTGGAGGAAGGCAGCAACCCAGTTGCATAACAGAGATGGCAGACCAAATGCAGGAAGTTTGGAGAGAAGCGAGCGATGCCAGACCCTATCGAAGGCCTTGGCAATGTCGAGGCTGATGGCCAAGGACTCCCCATGCCTATCCAAAGCCTCACCCCAAAGGTGTGTGACGTACGCTAGAAGATCACCCGTGGATCGGTTCGGCCTAAAACCATATTGCCGATCATTTAACAAGGAGTGATCCTCTAGGTGGCGGATTAATTGGGTGTTGATTATCCGCTCGAGCACCTTACAGAGTATGGAGGTGACGGCTATAGGACGGTAATTAGCTGGATCGGAGCGGTCGCCTTTTTTGGGAATGGGTTGGACGTTCGCCTCTCTCCAGGCCTCCGGAACAATTCTCGAGGAATAGGACAGGGGATACAGGCGCGTCAGTACAGGAGACAACTCTGGTGCACAGTTTTTAAGAACCACCGCCGGAATACCGTCGGGTCCATTGGCTTTCCGAACATCGAGTGACCGAAGCTCCGCACGGACATCTCTCTGCCGGATGCGAATATCCCGCATTGCGGCGTCGCAAGATGCAATGGTGGGCGGGTGAGCGCCACGGTCGTCCTCACAAATTTTTGGGAAATGCAAGGTAGACGTTACTTCATAACTGGGTCTGCCACTGTTAAAATTTACAATATCTATTTAAAATATATTTTTTTGTTAATGTTTTGTATAAATAGTTCACAAAGGCGTTAGCGGAGGCCCCGCACAAGCTGATTAAGCGTGCCTACGACGAACACGCGCAGTTCTACATGAGGGGAGACAGCAAGAAGTGTGTCGCGCTAGATAAAGATGGTATTCATATTTGTTTAGTATTATAGACGTTATTTTGACAAGTTATACGCGTCAAACAATGGGTCCGCACTATAAATGGCGGGAATTGGTGGGACGATAGAAGGTTAGACATAACAATAAGTGTTCCTAATGCATTGTTTTAGTGGTCTAAAACTATCTTCGCATTATTGTCTTTCTAATGCAACCACATACATTTTTGTGTTTTATATATATACGCAGTTATTATTATTTAGTGAATTTAATAATTAATAGCAATAGTGGTGTGGTGAAATAAGTCTTTATAAGATTTTACGTCTTCAAAACTCAACTGACCATCGTAATAAATGTACTGTTCCTGAGGGATAGATAATTGTACTTTAGGCTAGCAAATTCAAAATAATTTATTTCTATTAAACCAGTTACTTGTATATTCAAATTTTCGGTAGTTGTTTCTTAAAAAAAAAGAATACTAGTAACGTGGGTCACACATTACCAGCATTCTTGTTAACCCCCACAGTTAAGCTAAATGCTTGTGTTAGGGGGGGGGGGGGGTTACGATGGTATTCTACTTGGCGGGGTTTGAACCCGCAACCACTTGATCGCAAGTTCGACGCCTCAGCCATCACGCTACCGCCCCCTTTTTTTACATAGTAGGACATAGTCAAAATAAGTCAGTTGTGGAGCTTGTTGCCTGTTCCAACGTGGATCTTATATAGAAGAACAGGCAAGAAACTACATAGATATTCTCGCCTCCTTTCTCTTTCAAGAAGTTATTTTTTAGTTTCTGGTTATATTGGTGAGGATAATGTAACGTTAATTCTTAAAAGTAACAGACAAGCAAATTATTACAATATTAAAGTATTGGCGAAACCACGAAGCCAGTCTTTGTAACACCTCGTCTTAAATAAGTTGAATATTAAAAATCATAACCATGTTTGCAGGCATCGCTGTAGGTAAAGTGTGGCAGCAGATGATAGCTGTCCTACCTCACTCCAGCCTGGAGACGTCGAGAGCTTTGTGTGGCAAGTATCAGACACCACTAGATTTATTTGAGGTATGTATTTTTTGAACTGAATTATTAATCCCTGTGTCACAGTAGACTTGAAAAACATTCAAGCAATGCACTCAAAGTATATCCAGACTTGGGAGAAGTGTAATTCACACAAGTTCTTGTCACGTAAGGGAATCGACCCACAGTTATTGGCTCAGCAGTCAGCGTCATTAACCTATATACCCACAAGCCCATTTTATAACTAAAAAAAGTAGCTGGAATAAGATGTGAGAATTTGGGAACAAGCTGAAAGAACAGTGGATGGTGAAAATAAAGTGGGGTTGCTTTTAATTAAAATCAGCTTAAAAATTAAAAATATTGATACCTATATGTTCACCAAATATTCTAAAGTTAAAATCTAAGACAATTTTAGAATTATCAATCTTAGATGTTGAAAATACAGAAAGGGCCTTTTTAGGGCTTGGAATGACATAGAAGCAAATGGCATATATCAATTATGCTACTAAAGATTAATTAAACTAATAAAATACTTATTAAATCATCAGTATCAAATACGATGTTTTAAATTAAACAGTCTGGCAGCAACGTTAACTTAAAAGCGTCCATGGTACGAGTACCCACCTTCTCCAAGTTTTAGACGAAGGATGTGGTGTTCCTCATTCGATCGCACAAAGACATAGTGCAAGTGACGTGAAGTGTTACTATAGTCGGCAACGTCATACGCGACCGTCCTGCGCGATGACACGGTGGCGGGGACGAGGTAGCAAATAATATATATATATATAGCACACGAGTACACACGGAGAAAAGTGTGCCCGGATAAATCTCGTGACAAATTGTAATTACTTGTGTAATATAAGAGTAACTAAAATTAATTTATATTGTCGGTAGTCGAGGACAAAGTAATAGGCACTCTATTTGTTTATGTTAGAGTATTTTTTTACAAATCAATTTCCATATCACTTTTATGTTCACTCTCTGTTTGAACTTTTTCATCGTAGTCGTCTTCATCGTTTTCATTCATTCGAATGATAAATCTAATAGCAATAAACAACACCAGTAGGATAAATTATCATTTTACAGTATATATGTTTAAATAATATTGACTTAATGTGGATGACGCGAGCGATTGGCCCGATAAAGCGTCACGTCTGCCCAGTCAACACACCAATAATCGATTGAATTAACTAAATTAAAAATGAACAATAATGTACGTGTCCAATATATCATCAAATACTTTATATCCTTTATCATATTCCTTCTTTGTGTGATTTTTCTCCGTATGACACCTGCCGTGAAACTATGAATTTCAATCATTTTTTTAGGAAATACATATATTTTTTTCATAGTGATTTGAAACTGACTGTGCTTCCATGGATCTCTGATGTTATCTGATGTACAATAAATCTGATCATACAATAAATGAAATAAATGTTTAATGTTTTTATAGAATGAATAATCATATTATTTTTATTATTTCTTCTAGGCTCTACAATCCTCGGACAGTGTAAGCGAGGTCGCAAACATCAAAGTGTCGCGAGCCGCGGTCCCTGGCGCCAGAGCGAGACGCGTTGGGCCGGAATTTGCCAGGAAATTAAGCATTTTATTTACTGCAGAAGATGGCAATACGCTTGTAGATTGACTTAATGTTGCCAAATAAAATTATTAAAGTCGTTTAATGCTTTTTTAACGGTCTATTGCTTGCCAACTGATTTTAAGTCCCCTTTATTTGTTTTATTTGTGAATACCTCTGTGACAGAAGGACAATAATCTTAGTACGGGAAATTTCAAAGAAAAATCAAAATATATTGGATTTGCTTCTATTTTAAATATACAATATTTATTATTGTAGCATTTAATATACATATTTTTTCGCATACCGGTATTACTCGATCAGCACGAATGTGATTCTCATTCAGTGCTTGCAACGTTTTGTTACAATTAACGCTCTTATCTATGTTTTGGAATATTTGTATATGACATTAGATATATAAGAATAGGGTCACCCCATCTCTTCCCGGTGGTGTCGTAAAAGGCGACTAAGGGGTCGGTAGGTACATACATACTTTATCTATCTCACAGTATGTATACAGTCATACAGTTGACGGCAATAGGCTTGCTTGAAATTCTAAATAAAATGTGGGTGTTTAATACACCAATGTCTACCCCTTGGAGGCTATAGCGTGAGTGTAGGAATGTACATATAATCACGTCAACAATTATTAATTAAAATGAATTTTCGGACACTTACCAAAGTGTAACGCTATTAAATCGTAGATAGATAGATAGAATACTCTTTATTTGTACACCATTCTTACAGTTAAATACAATAGATACAGTACAAGTGTCAACTATATAATGTACAAATGGCGGCCTTATTGCTATATGCAATCTCTTCCAGGCAACCTTAGAATGGATTATAATAATTCGGAGAGATAGAGGTAGTTGGAGGATCACTTCAATATTTTAATGAAAACTATACTAACTTGTGTTCAAATATAAAACTTGTATAAAAAATTAAAAATATTTATGTACAACATATAACATACAATACAAATACAGATAAACATACATACATACTAACACACATACAGATAAAAATACATACATACGCATATAAATATATATAACAATACATACATACCATTAATATGGAAATAATAGATACTAGATAACAGAACTAAATTGATAAATAATAGTCATGAACCATTTTCTTAAAAATATTTAATGATTCCGCTAGTCTAATGTTCTTTGGCAACGCATTCCACAAGCGTACAGCTTCAACAGTGAAAGATTTGTCATAAAACCTTGACAAATCTTTCACTGTTGTGAACTCGTAAATCGTACACCTTGACACTGCTCGCTTGTTTTGAAAAAGATCTTAGAGAGAACCATACTATATAACCCATACTTAAAAAGCTCATGACTGCATCGTTACTACCTACATCATATGTGATTTACTTGATAGCGCTATGAGCCTTTGCAACCTGTTTTTATTAGTGTGGCAGTTTTTTTCATGACCGGTATAGTTCCCAGCAAACAACTTGAACAATGCCCTTGAATGCGTAGAAACGTATTTTAGGTCCCTTTGGTGGTGCGGTGCGGGGCGCAACAGCGGGTAACGTCGTTTTGATCGTCCTATTGGTAGATCAGTCGACCTTTGCCTCTCGCCCAGTGTCCGTGTCCTGTTGACTGACAAGTACACTCGCGTATATTGATTTCGTTGTTATTCATTTATTGTGGAGTTATTCTTTTTATTTGTTATTTATAAAATACATAGGTACACTATGCTACGACAAACTAACGTAGTTTTGAAAAGACAAGCCAGAACAATAGTGTGGCACCCTAAAAAATTGTTTATCGTAATTTTTAAGAACAAATGTGTTACTTTGGAGTGTAATATAGCAGTAATTTTATATTAGGAACTAAATATACTAATTAAATGCCTTTATGTTTTTTTCGTATTCAAAAATAATACACACAAAAAAAGACATTCTTACAATTACACAAATAAATATATTTGGATACTCTTTTTGTACAAATGTAGATGCGCAAACTTTTCCCCACTACGTGACACAATGTTCAAGAAGTTTACCAGCGATTATACCATGGTTGATAAAAAATCTAAATCAGTCAAAATTCTATATCACCTATCAGTAGTTAAGTTATCAGCTATCCGGACGAATATGTTATTATTATTTGTTGTTTATGGACTCTGGCGTGTAGATTTAACGCAGAGATTCCGCCAGTGTCAATTATTTCGAGAGAAACAAACAGACTTAAGAATGAAACGAAGCCGTTGCTGGCGCCCAGGCACATTATAGTTTTGTATCAGTATTAATAAAAATAAAGAGATAAGAAACGAGGGGTTTATTCCTCATTTGTCACTCATTTCTTTGGACAAATTTTGGTTAGTTTGTGGCGACATCCAGCCTATAGCTATATCAATGTGTACTTCACACTTCATGCTCAAAATCACATAAAATAAAGCTTAGGCCGTATGGTTAATTCCGAGGCCGTTAAACTTCATATTTAAAAAATACACACACACACACTTCAAAAGTGTGTCACCCATGTCAAAACAATAAATCTAAGCATAACCTTTAATTTATGTAATATTTATAAGACAGCATTTAATATAGAAGTACTATTAATTGTTTTCCGTTTTATACGCTGTTACTTAAAAATGACTGTGTATTTATCAAGAATTGCATTCAATGCACTTAGGAGTGCATCACAAAAATGTTTTTCTGCGAATGCGGTAACAGATTTTCTCGTGCCGAATACTCGATTTTCATCAATGAAAAACGATATTTTTTGTATCGCAAGACAATTTACCGTTAGAACATATGCTACTGATGCTACCCAACGAATAGTTTCGGTGGAAAAAGACATAAAAAGTTTGAAAAAGAAAGTGGTTCACCAGAAAGCTAAGCCTGAAGATTTAAGTGTTAAAGAGGGTCATTTCTTGACTATGGCCTACGCCACAGCAAATTCTTATGATTTGAAAGGTGTAAAAGAAGCCCTGGTTCAGCAAAAGTTATATGAGCCGGCAACGTGAGAATTTTGTTGTGTTTTTAGCTTTTATGTATAGGTATTTGTATGGTACAACATTTGATAAGTCACAACTTATTCAAGTAGAGAAGGTTATCAAATGGGTAATTTTATATATTAAAAAAAACAATAATACAATAAGTACATATAACCACTAAATATAAAGAAAAATAAACAATAGAATGATTTGCCTTTTTCTGAGCTGCACTTGTTTAGTATGTAAATTGCTGTTTGTGGTCTGCTACGTTGCAAAAAAATATCTCAAAAGCATACATAAATATCTAAAGCTTTTATGTGTGCTTATATGTTTATAAAATAAGTAGCTTTATTACTGGAATTTGTTAGTATTTGATGTGTCTTAGTGAAGGCAGCTTATCTAGAGACTTTCTCACTTTATAGACTTATTCAATTGATTCCATCTGATGTGAACCATACATTTTTAGTAATTGTTTGATTTGGTATAAAAAAGTGTAGTGATGCATAAATAATTGTCTGGGTTGTTATTGTGTCTGTTGTTTAATGTAGGTAAATTACCCAGTGACACTGGTATAATTCCTTTTGCATTTTTTTTATTTTCAAATGATTTTTGTAAAATTTTAACCACTAACTTTTTACTACTAATCTAACTTGTTTACTGTGTGTTTACATAATAGCCCTGGTGAACAAAGACTGTATTTTCAATGTGACATTGAATCAAAGAAATTTCAATCGTAATCAATGTTATAAATGCAAATTTCAGTTTGTTTCTTGGTTAAACTTAAAACCCTTAACTAGTCAACTAACCATAAATTTATACATTACATATTTATTTTAACATATATTATGTTAGAAGTTATATTCTAATAACCTCTGATAACATAACTGTATCCTTGATAACCCTCTAATAACATAAAATGACTAAAAGTCACTGATTTAATTGTAAAACCTACATTTACAGGTTAAAAGTGTCGGGAGATGTAACAGATGTGGTAGTGGCTAATGCAGTGTACAGTGTGGGATCTGAGCCGAGGGAGATAATAATCTTTAGAGAAGGTGGCATTGTCTTTTGGAACTGCACAGAGTTGGAAGCTAGTAATGTCCTGAATTTTATAAGACCGTAAGTATCCTTTGCTCAAGGAAGCAATGGTTCTAGAGTATAGATACATACTTATATATATTATAATACAGTAACATAGTAAGAAAAAAAAATACTCTTAGGTTTGTCTCGTGGCTCTCGGTGGACCACACCATCACTTCCCGGGGGTGTCGTAAAAAGCAACAATGAGATTGGATTGTTATCTGTCAGACAGTAATTATATCGCACAGGGCGTTATAATTACTCATGTCTTTTATTTGATTGTAACAATTATGTGCTGTCCATTGAATACCAGAATATGTGCTTTCTTTCTTTTAACTAGGCTTACCCCCTGTAACATCAGTGGGACCAAATTCTAATAGGCTAAATGTGGGTGACTAATACAATTCTACCTACCCTTTACTTCTAACTCTTACCTCGTCTGAATAAAAATATGTATATCATATAAAAATGCCTAAACCCTACACAAATAGATACATTATTTATGCCTTACATTTAACTATAACACAGAAAGGTGTCTTGCAGATAATGCCATTTTTAATGAAGACCTTATGGATTGTAAAATATACCCATATACATATAGGTAAATACAGTCACGCCTATATCCAAGAAGTGGTAGGCTGAGGCATGTCAAACATAAATGACAGTCAAACGTGATTTTGATGCAGCATGGTTGCGTCTTTGCAAATACTCCATTGGCAAGACGAGAACAACCTGAAATAATATATGCTCTTTTACGTGGTAGAGCCATGCTTAGGCACGAATGGGACACCACGGCCTCACAGAAAACACTTGCGTTGCATTTTCCCGAAATTAGTTCATTCCTCTCCCCTGACCTCCAGCCCCTTTTCCCTTCTCCTCATCCCCGACTCTTTTCCCTCCCCGCATACCCTCATCCCTCTTCTTCACCTTAAAAGGTGAAGAGGGATAAGGGTATCGCTAACGACTCTACAGTTGCAGGTCTCCATGGACGGCAGTTGTCACTTACCATCAGGTGACCCGTCTGTTCGTCTGCCCCCCTATAATATAAAAAAAAACCTGTTAGATTCACTGGAACTGAGACATGCCCGACAAACGTCGACCCTACCACCCTTCCGGATATAATTCCATTAGTATTCGTCATAACAACTTCGTCCATAATTATTTCTCCAAAGACAACACCAAACCGTAACCAGAATGTAGAAGCTTTTAAGTCTACATCAGGCTCAGTTTGGGCCGAATAGAATTGACCATGAAGGTATTTGTGCTTTCATACCTCCCTGCAATCATTAATTCTCAATTTCTCTTTAGCCAGCGCGAGCGCAGTAAGTCCGTTGTCCACTGCTACTAAATTACGATGCACTCTCACATCACATGTGAAGAAATTACTTTATAAGGTTGTATATCTCGCTATTGTGTTAAGTCTTAATGTTTTAAAGACCACGGCCTCCAAACTTTCGAGGCTATACAAGCTCATTACCGTTTAACGTGGGTAGTGCGTTCGGAATGCTATATATGCTAGCCGTTTACTTGTTAGGTTTTATAATGAGGTATGGTTGTTTAATTAAATTAAATTAATTGATGGTATTTTCAGCTTCGAAGTTGAAAGTTATCCGAGGGATGTAGTGGAGAAGGAAAGAGAAGTTATGACATATGTATACCAACCAAATTCGTAAGTACTTGTCACTGCTATATTGTTAATTGCATATCTGTGGGCTCACATCCGTTCACAAACCAAAAATCTCTGAGTACTTGGCATTTTGCCTCGCACAACCAGCCGGTCACACAATCGCCTGCGGTATTTCCGAACCGATACGACTTTCAAAACTTCAAGAAAAGAGCGTACTCCCTACTAAAAGGCCGGCAACGCCCTTGCGACTCTTGAATTGCAGGTTTACATTGGTGGCAGTAGTCGCTTGCCATCAAGTGCCCCGTCGGCTCGTGTGCCTCCTGATATAAAAAAAGCAATAGTTTATTGTTTTTTTTGCTCTATTCTTCTTTTCCCTTCAATATAGTCCCAATTTTTTGGGTCTAATTTCTAAAGGGCCCGGATGACGGCAGTAGACTTGTCTCGTAATATTTCAGTATAACAAAATTTTAGTTGGCAAAACCTTTAGATTTATTTATAGACTAATATAATATTTTTGATGTTACAGTAAAAAGTGTCATCTCCAGGAATCTGCGTTCATATTGGTGAAGGACAGAGATAATTCATTGGAGCGTTATACATTCAGGTGAGCTTTTACTTTCAACTTATTTATTTAGTGTTCTGTAGGGTGCACTGTAGTGCCACTCAAGTAATTAATTCATGAGGTTAAAGTTTTGTTTACATCACAGAGCATTTTCTACCAGTATCAACCAACTAGCCAACAGCCATACATCACACAAAAGAAAACACACCAAAGAGAACCATGGGTTAGGTCGTGGTGTAATTTAGGTACATATTCAAACCTTCAAGAAAAGAGCGTACTCCTACCTAAAAGGCCGGCTACGCACTTGTGACTCTTGAGTCACGGGTGTTCATGGGCGGCGGTAGTCACTTACCATCAGATGACCCGTCTGCTCGTTTGCCACCTATCGCATAAAAAAAAAACATTTAGAAGTGGTATCACTATATACATATGAACATATATATCAGGACCATATCCCCCAAGGGGCAGAGGCCAATATGTAGTTTAATCAAATATAATATTCTGTATTAAGATCTGTCTGCGTATAATTAAACCCAATATGATCCATGGCAGCAACATTCACACATCATCAAACTTAACATGTTCCAAATTCCAAGAACTGCCAAGACGATGTCGAGATTAGTTACTGAAGCTACGGGAAGTAGTTTTGATAGGGTCTGTAGAGAGTTTTCGATTCGGTTGTTGACACGAACAGTATAATATGAACTGTCATGTTATAGACTTCACTGAGAGTCGATAAAGAGGAGCCAGTCCATCCTAACTACTTGATTTTGAAAAAAAAAAGCATGTAAACCCGGCAGCGACCTACAATGTCAGTTTAAACCAGACTTTAGTAGATCACCTCACCCTATCCCAGAGACAATAACCATGACTGACAGACATGACGCCATGGAAGACGTAGCCACGTCAGTTGCTCCCATCAGAACTAGAATCTAACAGAGACTTTGTCAAATCCAACCCCAAAGTCTCCTCTTAAAAGGGGAGATGTTATATCCATACTATGCTAGCGTTACTACTGTCCACACAGCTTTTATGCTGATTCCTCTTTATCAGTCCCTCGCTCTGAGCAGTGACTGGGAGACGAGTCAGTCTGTTTGGATCCTCCGGTTTGCGTGGTTACTAAAGGGTCCTAATCTTAATCGATCCCAAAGTTCTGAATTAAAGGTTTAGTGCCTCAAGGTCAGTGTTTTTTTTTTAAAGTGAAGCTTGAAACCCCGTATAACAGTTCGAAGTATCTATTACCACTTCAAATTTGACATTTGATTTTGATATGATACGTCAACCATACCCCTATAGACAGATAGCCAAAGGTACATCGACATTTATAGTATAGATTACAAGTAAGGACTCTCCTGTAGAATTAGTTTTTCGAAGAACTCTAAAGAAAGGTATATTGTTGTAGTCACGCTATGGTGCAGTCAGCTCGGCTGGGCGCCTTCGAGTCGCGGCTGGCGGCGCTCGCCGCGTCCGTCAGCGCGCACACCGACGCCATGCAGCAGGACGGCGCTGCGCATGTCGATAAAAAAGTGGTAACTATACATACATACGTACATATGCTCACGCCTGTATCACCAAGTGGTTGAGGAATATTAAACACCCACATGTAGCCAATGAGTATTTTGCCACTAACGTAACAAGCAAGCTGATTAATAACAGTTCCAGATCCCTTAATTGCTTATAGCGGTACCCACAGTCCCACTATAATTTCCTTATTTCAATTATAATTCTGATATTCTCCTCTCATTCTCACTCTTGCTCTCATTCTCATTATCTCACTCTCACTCAAATTCTATTATATATCTATTATACCTCACGCAAATAAAATTGCTTCCTTTTTTAAATAATTAAAGATTAGATCAACACATGACAATTTTATCGCAACAAGAGAATGTTTTTCAACAACAAAAGCATAAGTCGAAATTCTCAGAACGGATTCATGCAAAGATGTTCCACGGTTTCAAATTTGTCTTGCTTACAGATTATTTGGTAAGGAAAATATAAAATGGTGGCCAGGTTGCCGTGGTCTACACTGATTTTGAAAAAGCTTTCGACCGTGTAGACCACGTCATCCTGTTACGTAAGCTGCACGCGTTAGGAATACACGGAGATTTGTATAGGTGGGTAAAATCGTACCTATCTAATCGCCCTCAAACTGTTGTATTTGGTGGGTTTAAATCTGATTTAGTATCCATCCCCACTGGTGTTCCACAGGGATCGCACCTTGGCCCTCTCTTCTACAACGCCTATATTTTTGTCATCATCACTCACCACATATTCTTACAGCATATTCTCTACGCTGATTACAAAAATATCTATACATCCATCAACTCTCTGTCTGACTGTGTTTTGCTTAAATAATATCTGAACCTCTTATTTAACTACTACACTAAAAACAATACACTTTACATTTTTTTACGAGGACGGATCGATAGTGCTATGCTTTTAGTAATATTAAATTTAGTGTTCCTAAGAAACGCACCAGGCATACTACATTATTTTGCACTCCATTTCACTCGTTTATTATTACTCGTTTATCATTTACTAATTACGGTAAAATTAGTGTAATAGCACGCTTACTTGACTCTTACAATAAACACTGCAATAGTGTGGACTTATTCATTGGTTCCAAAAACAATTTCAAAAAGCGAGTTTCGCTTATATTACTATTATGATAGGCTATTTCAAATCTCAACAATATTACACTAAATGGCTGGTTCTGACAGGTTTTGTAGGTAATAGAAATTTTCTGTTGTATTTATTTAATTTTGGTATCTGTATATGAATAATAATTATTTATTATATATCGTATTTCATATCCTACATTAACACACTGATCCTTTCAGAGTTTGTCATTTATCTTTAATATTATGTATCTAGTTAGGAGTTGGCAGCTGTTGTTATTCCTAAAATAAATACATAAAATTATTCTCAACTTCTTCGAAGAAGAAATAGAAATAATAAAAGAAGACAGGACAGGAGGAGGAAGACAGTAGGCATTACTTCAATAACAGTGGTAGAGCCATGCTTAGGCACGAATGGGCCGGCTTGATCGGTGCGATACCACGGTATCACAGAAAACCTTGTGATGCAATGTTTGCGTTGCATTTCCCCGAATTTAGTGAGGTTTCCGGAGGCTCTACTACACCTCTACTCTTTCCTCCCCCTCATAATCCCCCTCTCTTCTTTCCCATTCTCTCTTTCCCCCATCTCTTATTACCCTCGGTCATCACACGCGCTTTACTCGCGCTTACTCCTTCACTTGCTTTAATGGTCATTGAACAGGTCCTTACTGAGTTGTGAGTAAATACTCTATTCAAATCTTACTCATAGAACCAGAGATACAACAAAACTATTCTGTTATACAATACAGATATATATATGTATATATTTATATTTTTGCATTTCAAATTTTTTTAACCGTCCCTAGTATATTCTCTTCCTTATCATAAATTTTGTGTTACATTAAAGAATTGGCTAATAGCAGAATGCTTTTACTCCGTCAACGATTTTTTAATGAAGTACTCCTCTCAGTCATATCACTTCGGAAATGCAAAAAAAAATATACATTGACTACGCTAGTAGTCGATGTATAAAATAAGATTTTTTATTTTTCAACATGTATTTATTATATAGTAGCAAATATAATAATAGCAAATGTTTTTATGTTAGTATGTTTTCATAATTTTATCTGTATAATTTTAAATTATTTGCATGCCACCTAAATATAGCGAAATGTGTCTTATCCTTTTAGTACTGTAAACCACTTACTGTAACCACATTTCTGCAAATAAATATACATATGTATATATATAAGCTAACTGTTGTGTGCAATTATGGTCCCTGCTCCGTGATCTTAAGTGTCGCAGCGTAATGTTTTATATATAATTCCTGTATAAAAACTCTATCTAATACAAATATAATAACTCAAGAAGATGCAAAGATCAGCGCGTAAACAAACCAAAGTATTTTCAGCTTTCTTTAATTAAAAAATATTTGTTACTAGGTAGTCCGAAAGCTTGGTGAAATATTCTCCCTACGACATCGTTTGAACATAGAGTCGGATCTGCTGGACACTCCTGACTTCTACTGGGAGGAGGAGCAGCTAGAACGGCTGTACTCCAGCACTGTGGCTTACTTCACCATACCCAGGCGGACCAGGGTGAGAGTTATAACATAAACATACTAGTTTCTGCGTGCAACTTTGCTCGCGGCAATCTGTAGTACATAAACGTTGTTGCACTTGTACTGTTCCACAGGTTTTTTTAACTTAACTTTTTTAACTTTTAACTTTTTAAAGTATAGTTATTGATGAAAGGAACATTATGTATAATCGGTTGAATAGTTATGGCGTGCAAGTGTAAGAAATGAATAAACTCTTGGCCCGTTGGTGTAATGGTTAGTGATCCTGACGGCTGTGCTAGAGGTCGTGGGTTCGATATTTCAAGATTTGTGTGATCTGCAAATATTTTTCACGATTTTGTATGTTCTTTATGTCCTTATGCTAGTCTATGCTTTTTATTTCATAAATTGACGTTTAGTTCGCATTTACTTTGTAGTAAAAATCACTATTTTATTTATCTATTTATTTTACACTTCCTGCATTTGATTGCATGGGGCGGACTTAATGCCAGGAGGCATTGTCTTCCAGTCAACCCTTGGGTGGTGCAGAGAGGGTCAAGGCAGGTGCATACACACAAATTTAATGGAGAGCCAACTGAAAGTTATATACATAATTAATTATTACATATAAAATAAAACATATATATATATATATATATAGATGTAAATACGAAAATATGTACATATATACACATATAAAATTTCTGTTTTCTAATAATGTACAGACAAAACGACTGTTGAACAAACCTGTTCATTCAAAACTAATTTTGCCTGCTTTTTTCCAGTCAAAACTGGTTTTGACCGCTTAAAAGTTTTATCTGTAAACATATGTTTCTCTTTGCATGTGTTCAGGTGTTAAACGAGCGTCTCTCCCACTGCGTGGAGTTGTTAGAGTTACTGTCGTCGTGGGCGGCAGACCGGCACCACGTTAGGCTGGAGTGGATGGTGATCGCGCTGATTCTCGCCGAGGTCTGCTTCGAACTGCTGCATCTCTTCGAGCGGTGGGTGTTCAATGATACACAACAACATGTATAGCTTGTACTCTTGTATTTAGTTTGTTAGTGTATATCTTGACCGTTTAGCTTTGGATTGTGATAATTAGTTAGTTACTATTAGATATCTTTATTGCCTCAAGTTTTGACAAAAAATTAGCCTTTTGGTCACAGACTGAATGGTCAAAACGTCAGACAATTCAGGAGTTTGTAAAACGTTATCTATGCAGGATGTTTCGGAAAGGTTTGGTCACATTTTGGAGTCGTATAGTGGACATGTAATTTACTGAAGGTTTTAGGATTATTTGCTATTTTTAATAAATTATTTTTAATACAGAAATACTATTTTGAAACTGACATTTAATCGTTCAAACGTATCTGTAAAGCCAATATTTCGTGAGAGAGAGGACTGACATGAATAAAACTAGGTATTTAAAACCAAGAATGATTTTTCCCAAATAGTATGCTTAAGAAACAAATTCATTGTAACTATATTATTAAGAAATGTTTAGTCACACCAAGATTTTCTTTTCAATTTTAAAATCATTTCTTTCAATCTAAATCAAATATATGTCGGTTATACATACTCTTAAAATTAGACCAGTCCTTGTTTTTAACACCCGGTATCGTTAGATCATGTAATAAAAAAAAATAATGCTATATGTCTTTAGTTAGTACGCTTGTGGAAATATATATCTTTACATATATAATTCTTCTGTGAGTGTGTATGTCACTGAACTACTCTCAAACGACTGGACGGATTTTGATGAAATTTTTTGTGTGTGTTCAAGGGGATCTGGGAATGGTTTAGATTCACAAATCAGCCCGGCAGATGGCGCTGCAGTCGGTATCTAGGTTATTTATCTATACTGCAACTTCAGGACAACGTCTGTCGGACGCAGCTAGTATATATGTACATATATACTTTTCAATACCTTAGTAGCAATTTTGTATAAACATAGTTGAAAAGTAATTGACAAAAATATGCTTATATAATTTATTTTAAATTCATTGGAATTTAATCGGAACATAAGCGAGTCGAAGAATGTTGTACCAACTAATTACTATATACATATATACAATATTAGTTGACCCGGAAAACGTTGTTCTGCCATAAAATATATGTAGGGGTATGAAAAATAGATGTTAGCCGATTCTCAGACCTATCCGATATGCACACAAAATTTCATAAAAATCGGTCCAGCCGTTTCGGAGGTTTTTGGTAACAAACACCGTGACACGAGAATTTCCCGAGAAATCCAAAAATAATCAAGAACAATGACTATAAAGGTATAAGTACAATGTTACATAACTATATCACTACATTTTTAATGCTGTAATAAGATTTGAAAACCGAGACTTAACGGACACGGACACAGTTTCGGTATGTGAATTTATCGAACGTTGGATAAATTAAAAAAAAAAAACCAAAGATAAATAATAAATATATAATCTTTCATATAATGTTATTATTTACATAAGTTATTTATTACATGCGGTACTTGGCGGTCCAATCAAGTTTGTATATCTGTATGAAACAAAAAATTAACAACCAGTGACATCATAATTTCGTTTAGTCAAATCATGTATATAAAAATATAGCGCACATATGCTCTCGCCTTAACCCCGTCCAGGGTAGGCAGATACGGTTGAAAGTCAATTGTCACAACTTTCAACTCTTCTTCTATCATCAGACCCTTCATTTACGTTTGCTTTTAATATGGTGTACAGTATGCTGTCAAATAATAAAAAAAAAATGACAAATAATAAAGGTTCTATTATACTAAAAAACTAAACAAAATATCAGTTAAAACAACCCTTTTAACATCTAACACGAAAATATAACTTAATGCATTTATAAAAATAAAACTTTTATTATTTGAAAACACTGTATATAGGTTTAAGATCTTTATTCTCAATAATAATATTTTTATAAATTTTTAAAAAACATTTTTCACACACTTTTTTTTGTAAAATACTTATGACTATCAAGAACTGAAATAATAACTAATGATTATGACGGTGAGTACGGGCCGTTAACTGAACACAGATATTAAATGCGTTTTACTAGATGTGGCATAGATGGACGTACCTAAACGTATATAACACAGAGTTGTACCTGTATGTTTAAATTGAGTTGTCTAAAATGCTTTGCTTTGTATACTTCTAGTAAAATATCTCAAACGGACTGAAATTTCGAACAACTAAAGTATATTTATATACAGATATGTAAAGATAGCTAATATTTTTAAACAGTACATCATGTCCCAGAAATGAGCAACTAATTTCAGCCACGGAAAATACACTTCTTTAGCTTGCAGTTGCAAAAAAAAAAAAAATTTAAAAACGAAACAACCTGTGTAAAAGTTATGACCTTTTAAATTGTTGTATTTAAAATTGTTCTCTATTGTACTTTACATTAAGTAGTTTTTCCAATGCATATTTTATTATTTTTTTATCTATATAGTTTGTATATAGACAATTAATTTTGTGTAAAGTGTTGTTAAAAATATATATATTTGTAAATCCCAGTCTGTATTATTTACTTACTTTATTAGTATTTTATAATTTGTACAGACGAGTGACATAGAATGTATGTAGATTAGAATTATATAGTTCAGTATAGAGAACTGAGAAGTGTTTGTAATTAGATTTTTATTAGATTATTGACAGGGTGAAGAATGATGTGGTTAGAATATAGTATTGGTTGAAAGATGGTGTAGATACACGAATAGAGAAAGGAATGCTGAGTTGGTTTGGGAACGTGAAAGGATGAGTGAAGAGCGACCTTGTGGAATTTATAAGGCTTCTGTAAGTGGGCGAGTTGGTGCGGGTAGGTCCCGAAAGACATACACTGACCAGATCGGCAGTATACTAAAGATGGGCCAAGTTTAAGACGATCGTGTTTAAAAGGAAAACCTCCTCACAGAAAACCGGTTGTGAAGCCACACTTGCGTTGCATTTCCCCGAAATTAATGAGCTTTCCGGAGGCCCAACTCCCCTCTCCTTATTCCTCTCCCCTGACCTCCCGCCTTTTTCCCATCTCCTCATCCCCGTCTCTTTTCTGAAGGTATGCACCTTCACCCTCAAAGGTGGGCAGCGCACTTCCGACTTCATTTGCAGGTGTCCATGGACGGCGGTTGTCACTTACCATCAGTTGACCCATCTGTTCGTCTGCCCGGCTATAATAAAAAAGAAGGACTGCTGAATGTGGAAGAGGCTGTTGGCTACAATAGCTCGGGGACGTCGAGGTCGCATACCTGTAACTCGAACTGGCTTAAGCCTGGACGTCTGAGGAGCTGCCATTTTGTTGCTTATTATATACTAATTATTTTATGAATATTATTAGAAAATGGGTGTCAAGTACAGATCGTCGTGGTCCTCGCGCTCGCCACTACGCCGCTGAGATCGAGGAGGGAAACTTTACCAACTAGGATTGAACTGACTACCTGACGATAAGCAGACAGACGCTTGATGTTTGAGTGTATTATAGATTGACAACACGTATACTAATAAATAACAAAAATATAAAATTGTTATTTGTTTTTATTTTGCAAATATATTAACGATTTTTGTAGAAAAAACTAGCTTTTAGCTTTCATATGTCGATAAAAACGTCTGTGCCCAAGTTTTGCAGTATCCACATACACAATTAAGTTAGAATCAAATCAGATATTTAGCTGTGAATTTTTTTCATATTTATAATATTCGTACTCACAAATACCAGTTTTAACCAAAGATCTTTGTGGAGAGTCAATGCGCGCTCGCAGTCCTTTTTAATCCTCCAGTAGTGTACTCTCTATCTCCAGTCATTTTTATAGTCTGTTTGGCAGATTTGAAATCGTCAAATGCGTGTACTCTCATTTTATCGGTAATCGGTTAGATGTTAAGTATAGATGACACGTACACGCCTATATAAATAAATACAACTCGAGGCCAGAATAAACAAACTATACTAGGCTGATTTAACATTGCCAATGCGTTGTGGCTCTTGAGAGCGTCCGATTTTCTTTTTCAAACTGTTTTTTTTTAAACACTCCCGCACTAGAATTAATTCGTGCTACATTCAAACAACGGACACAAAGAGCACCCAGACTCAGAACAACAATTTGAGGTTTACACAAAGTGTTGTCCCGTGTGGGGATCGAACCCACAACACTCGGCGCGGCAGCGTAGTTGCGAGGTGACCACTTAAACCGCTACACCATCCTTGACGTCAGGAGCTTAATAAAAGTACCGACTCCATAGGAAACGAATTCAATCTGGAATAAAACTATTTACGTAGGTATACAATTACCGTCCCGACACTGGGTATTCTTTGAGTCCGTTTTTTTTTTGTATAATCCTGGTGTCACAAGAAGTATTAAGTTATAGAAGTTGTCTTTCTTCCAAGAAAAGTTTGAGATCTGAAAAGGGAGGTAGGAGAATTGCTATGAGAATATAATTGCCTCAAACACAGTTGACAGTCGTCGCCATTGTCCAGTCATCAATACATAATGCATATGGATACTCAACGAAAACACGAATCGATAGAAAACAACAAAAGCCTAGACGTCGCTGCTACATTTACGGTGCAGTCGTGAGGTAGACGCGTGCCGGAAATGTCACGGACGACGCCGGTATATAACCGCTTATTTCATTTAGTATGTACCAGGTCTCACTGAGAGCGTATGAACGACTTTTTACCGGACTTCGCAAGAAGAGAGGTTATATTTTTCGAGTATGTGTATGTATGTGTGCTGTTCTTTTGTCACGCCCTACAGCCTAGACGGTTTGATGGATTGGACACTTAATTTGTCTATATAAAGGGAGTGACATACCTTATCCTATATGTTTCAATATTCTTTTATCTATCTTTCTATATGTACATACATATATAAGAGATTTCCACTGATATATTGACTCATCACGATATCTCTGGAACCATAAGGCGTAGAGACTTGAAATTTGGTAGGAATATTCCTCTCGCCGAGTAGAGATCGGCTAAGCTCCGGATTTTACGAAATTCCACCCACAAGGGGTGTTGCGGGGGTGTCAACAGGTATGCTAGTATAATATATACATGTCCTGTATCCTCAAAAGGTAAGGCAGAGGCGGAAAAAACTCTACGTTTTATTATAATTTAGTCCCATTTACGTAGGTAAGCCTATTGGCATCATCGGGGCATTTTTGTGAATTAGATGGAAAAATTTGGAGTACATTGACAGGAAAGGGAGGGCAAGGGATATTGTTTATACAGATGGGTTGGGTCAAGTAAGTCTGGGTCGCATACCTATAACTCGAACTGGCTGATGCCGTAGTACGAGCCCTCTGACTAGAGTACTAATTAACTATGTAAACAAATTTAAGATGTCGTTCTAAATTGTCTCACCTATGACTTTGGAAGTAAATGCAATACCAGTGACTGACAATTTGATTCAACCTAGTGATGCACTGATGGTAGGATTAAGACATAGTAGAAAGCTTTTTTTTATTGGTTTGTTTTAACGATTCAAAAAGGAGTCAAAAAGTATTTCTGTTAGGGACTTTTTTAACAATAATAAGTATTTATACTGCTAAGCTCAACAGTGATTTAAGCATTCGTTGTCATTTCCTAATAGAGTAACATAGCTGTAGAGATTTTAAGCGTAATATTTAGTACTGACTTCTGTATTAAACCCTGTCTTTCAGTACATATTATTATCTTTGTAAGAAAAGCAACTGAAATAATCGTCGGTTACGAAATGGCTATAGCTTTTCTGACTTATGATCGAGTGGTTACGGACTCCTTACACAAGCATTAAGCTTAGTTTGAGGAATTAAAGAATATTCCACAGTAAAAAAACAGTTTTTATGTTAACTCTAAAAATTGTTATAACAATGAAGTGAACTCGCTAAGCTTGCCGCGTGGTTCTCGCTGTAGTAGAAGAGGGCTCTCCATCTCTGCTCGGATGAGGGCAACAGGAGTTATGGTAGGCAAAACGTGCTGCCTGCCCCTTCGAGGATATGAATAAGCGTTATTGTATGTATGTATGTAAACTCGCTAATTATCTAGCAGTTAACCGTAGCCTAAAGGTTGATAATATTCATGGCATTACCTTTTGTCACGCGGGGTAGGTAGAAATGTAACGTGACCTATTTCGTGTGAAACGCTCAACGGATGCTAATCACCCTAATCGGTTATTTACTTTTATTATTTCGGCTGGTTGTTCGTACTCTTAAAACAGAAGGTGGGCTCTTACAAAATTCCGGAAAATTTCACGCATTGAGTGAAAAGAGAGAAGGTTAAATTTTTTAAAAGTTAAGTATTTTCAATGAGTATAAAAAGTTATACACACACACAGTCCTGGATATATGTTAACCTGTCACAGTATGTAACGTTTATACAATGACATTTCAAGTTTTCTCTTAAAAACAGGGAAAAGAAAAAATTTGACAAATTTGATTATTTAATGATGATGATGATTATTTGACAAACACACTAGACACAATTACAGGAAAATTAAAATTACACAAAGAAAGGTTAAAGAAGACAAATAACAACATACAAGCAATACAATACAATACATTCATTTAAAAAAAAACAAAAACAACAAAGGATGCATCCAGTGTAAAGTCACTACTATTTTGTGAATCTCGTGACAACCGAAACAGTTCGATTGCGACCTTCGGTTCGGATTCGGTTCGCGTGCGACAACGAGACGAACTACCTCTAAAAGCGGCTGATTTGTTCTGCAGAATATATAGCTGTTTTGAGTATTAATAGGGTCAGCAGGGCAGGGGATTTAGGGAAGAGCTCAGTCGGTTATGTTGGTTACCGATGATTTGTTCAACGTCAAGGTGGAAAGTGGATTTATTGGTATAAGCACACTGAAAGTTCCACTTATACTTTTCAATTGGTTTAAATTTGACAACAAGACGATCTTTGGTATCAATCAATTAATCGGTAGAAAACCGTGCTTGCATTGTATTGCTGAGTGAGTGAGGGTGCCGGAGGTCCAACTCTTCTTCTCACCTACGAATCCTGAGTTGCAGGTGTCCATGGGCGGCTGCTGTTAATTACCACCAGGTGACCTGTCTGTTCGTCTGTCCCTCTGTATTTAATAAAAAAAACAATAGTTTCTATCGCCTACATCACGGAGAGTGTTCTGAGGAGCTCTTCCAATTGGTACCACCTTCTCCCTCTCTCTACACGACAACACGTGCTGGCCTGAGGAGCCACCGTTTGAGGAAAATTTACGATCTCGAACTAAACGATTCGGCTCTTTCGTTCTGTGCCGATCGGTTAAAGCCTGGAACTCACTACCAGCGCACGTGTTTCCCTTCCACTTTGATCCCGGGTCTTTTAAACGGGGCGTGAAAAAGCATCTCACCAGGCCGCCATAGTATGGGTCACCATGCTGCATTAACTAAACTCGCAATGAGGATGGTGACCACCACTCTAAGACTCCACTTGTTGCTTTCCATCAGGCAGAGTGGAGTCATTATGGTAGGCTAATATAAAATAAAAAAAAAAAGAATATAATAATTAGAAAAAGGATATTCTCCTCACCCTGAACCTATTATTCCTATCCTTCTCTTGCTATAAGTTCTTAATCGACCTATATTACTCTTTTACTTGGCATCCGTTATCACTGGCAACTTAAGAAAACAGAAACAATTTTATCCCAAAACCCTAACATAATTGCAATCGTGATAAATATTACAACATTAAGCCATGATTTATGAATAAAACCTTTTCAGTTACGTAGGGTTTTCCTTATCTAAATGTTTGTTATTATAGTTATTTAGTCAAAAAGTGTAGTAAATGTTGTTCCTTCAGAATAACTAATAACTGACAAGTATGTTATTTTATGACATAAGGGGCAAACGTGCAGTGGGTCACCTGATGGTAAGTGACTACCGCCATCGATGGACACTTGCAACTCAAGAGTCAAAAGTGCGCTGTTGGCTTTTGAGGGTGGCATCTGCATGGAGGGATGAAGGGAGGGGAAAAAGCTCGTTAGGCCTCCGAAAACCTCACTAACTCGCTGAAACACAACCTATTTTCTGTGAGGTCGTAAAAAATCTTTACATGGATAAAAACTTAGAAAAGAAACAATTTTGGTACTTTAAAATATAAAAAAAAATAAGGTTTTAACTCACTTATTCTTTTCAGTAAGTAATGACACGAAGGCCATTTACCTTGGTGTCATAATTTACAAATTTTGCGCTCGACGGACCAGAAACAGATTATACTAACTTGCTAGCATATCAGCTTTGGTTGTACTTTACATTACTTAACAACTTTCCAAAGGGTTGATTTATATCTAAGCCTCTTGTTATTAAATCGTACAAATCGTTAAAAATTTATTGTATATATCCCCTAAACTATGAGGCACTCTTGATTATCTACTAATTTTTATTTCATTGTGAATCATATAGATAATTGTATCCGTACTCTATGGAAAGTTTTACGAAAAACTTTGATTATAAATATTTAAGTCAAAAAAAAAATACCTTTAAAAAAAAAACACGCACGTCCTTTCGCTGTCTAACCTTAAAGCCGGCGTAGTAGACGCCGTATACGTCACTTTCTCCGACCTCAAGACGGTCGTAAGTTTAGAGATAAATATTTTACAACTCCAACCTCACCCTCAGTCTACGCAAAAGCGTAGACAATCAGCTGATAGAGAATCCGCGAGAATTTCCCCTCATTCCCCTTTATTTGCGCATATTACGCATGCGCGGCCTCGCCACCCGAAATCGCCCAGTCAGCTGTCAAAACCCGCCGCAGTCGAAACGAATTCAACATCAAATAAATCAACATTTTATCACTAAAATGAGGTTATATTATAAAAAAAGACATTTGGTTAATGTAATTGAATGTATATAACACACAATTTATATTAAGAATTCTGCTTGGTGAAATTATTTCGTGATAATTTTTGTGGAGGTTTTTAATCTGAGCGCGCTTTGTTTTAGTGCTAGACAAAAAACGTATTCTAGGTCTTGTATGCGGTTGTGAGGTTTAGGCTGCAAGGGTAAGTTTTTTTGCTTTCATTTTAAACTTCGCATGTTGGTAGAATAATGTTATATTTGTTTTTTGAAAGGTTAGTTGATTCTTAGTTATTTTTCCTTACTGTACTGCTATTTCAGTTCACTAAAAAAATAATTAAAACTACATCCTACAGATGAGTAACATATTATTACATATAATTTGAGGTAGTGTTAACATAAAAAACCTTATTATACACTTCTATTTTTACCTCTTCCTTGCAATGTTATTGTCTACAAATAACAAACATTTTTATATATTTTATACTGTTTACGTATTATTGAAGTTGCGAACTGTAAAATTGTAACAATATTGTAATTACATAAAAATAAACAACAACATTTTAATTTAATTTGAAAGTACATTCTTAAGCTGTCAATATTCTCTCGATAAACTTCCAAAGATAAAAGACAAGAAATAATTATAATAGTTTATAAAAAATAAAAACAAGCTTTATCAAGATCAATGCAATGTATACGACTAGCTATACCAAGCTACTCAATACCAGGAGTTCATTGGAGGAGGTGTCCATCCAGCACCGGAGGCCAATAGGCTGATGATATTGTTAATAAAAACGTGTTAAGAAAAGTTATGAAAAAAGTTTTAATTCGTATTTACACGCCTACTGTTTAAGTTATAGCAACACCTATTTTTTTTTGTGGTGAGTACAAAAAATATTAATCAAAACCTTGTAACTTATGATGAGAATTGAATGATTGATGTAGCAGTGTCTAAAAACCTGCTAAAATTGTCGGGCGCCTTGGTTCATAACATATAACGAAAAATTTAAACAAAGGTAGAAAAAGCTTTGATACATTCTCATGTGCGGCCCCAAGGGCTATTATTCAAGTTTTTTTGTGTAATTTTAAGTCGATCCGGGGCCGAGATGGCACGTTCCTTACTTAGCGAAAGATTGTTGGGGATCCGTGGTCAAGAGTCTTTAAAATTATAACGACTACTCAGATATTTAAAGAGGGCGATAGTACTTAAAATGTAGTTTAAAAAGCGTTCCAATTTTGAAGTGGGTGGTTGTAATCGATTCTGAATAATAGCGATCTTAAACACCGAATTTACGTACATATTATGATTACAGTTTCTTTTTTTTAAATTAGAGGGCTCAGGCTCCACAGCACCAGCCAGTTTGAGTTATAGATATGCATATAGGCTATGTCCCCTGTATGACATACCTGTATTGTTTCTGTTCGTTGTTTATATGTTTGTCAAGTCCTTTGTTACACAATAATCATTCCTAATGTTAAAGAAAATGCCAAATTTCTTCATTCGAACCGCTTCAATTTGAGCACAAATATTCAAGTCATGAAGCTGAGTTTATACTTTCGGTAAAATAAACAATAAAATAAAACATAATTAATTGGTATATATAATAGTGATGCGTCGGTTCAAATGTCATTCGCGTTAATTGGTGAAGTTTAAAAAAATCCCTGTCTTAGGTGGGGCCTACACTTACGTACGTACGTACTACGCTTGCTGAAGGCTAAATATTCATTATTATTAGATTAGACGTGTAGATTGAGTCAGGCTATTATCCCATATATACGAAATTGATTTAAAAGTTAAAAAAACACTGCCCTGCCAATAAATTAAGCGTAACACAGCCGTCTTAACGTGTAAAACAAATTGCCGGTGTCACTCGTGATGATGTTAGGTTTGTGCAGTACGCCATACATCTCACATAAAAAATCGTAACATAAAAAATGTCACACTCATTTTTTTCGCGTAATAAAGTCGGAGAAAAGTTATCTATTTTTTTTTTTATCATTTGCGCATAGGTGTTCTGTGTTGGGTATTTGGCATTTAAGAATAAAAACTTTATTTACATTCATTAAAAAAATTAAATTTTCTTCTTGCCGAACTAGTTTCGGACCTGACGGAGTAAAGTGCTTAAAGTCACACTGTGACGTGTGTAATACCGTGTATTTCTTTTTTTTTATACTATAGGGGGACAGACGAACAGACGGGTCACCTGATGGTAAGTGACACCGCCGTCCATGGACACTTGCAACTCAAGAGTCGCAAGTGCGCTGCCCGCCTTTGAGGGTGATGAGGGATGGGGGATGCAGGGAGCGGAAAGAAGAGAGGAGGGATGAGAGATGGAAAAAAGGAGAAAGAAGATGGAAAAAAGGAGGAATTGGGCCTCCGGAAACCTCACTCAATTCGGGGAAATGCAACGCCAGCGTTACTTCACAACCGGTTTTCTGTGAGGCCGTGGTATCGCACCGGTCGAGCCGGCCCATTCGTGCCTAAGCATGGCTCTACCACTGAAATATTTTTAATGAATATTGCTCAGTATCTTATTTTAAAATGATATATACGAACTGATTTGTATGACGCTTCCACTATTAAGACGCTTAAAATGTCACCTCATTTGTATCCAGAAAGCCGTTTAGACCCTATAGACAAAGGCATACATACATATATAAATAAATACACTCAAAAATCTTAAGTTCCTTTTAGCGGGTAAATAGTTTTTTTTAGATAGCCCTTTTATTGGTAGAGCTAAAATTAAGCTACTTGTACAATTGCCTACCTCGAAGGCTTGAGCTTATCCGTATATTTTAAGAATTTCTTATTTTGGTGCCTCTCCAATTAATGAAGGTTGGCAGTCAGCTTTGCATATTTAGACTTGTCTTTAGCAAGTTCCTAAACTTTACATCTGTCTTTTCACGGATATTTTGTAACCATGACTTTTTTACCATTATTATTTAAAGTACACATCACATAAATCGTCAGTAGGGCTTTTAACTTTTTGATTTAATAAACGGAACCGGCATTTCAGCAAAAGAATCATTCTTGTCCTGTAGCAGGTAGTTTGGTCCCTCGCATCCTTAACCTTTACTGTCATTGTGTGGACGAGCCCCGCCTTGAGGTGGTATACCATTATTACACCATAGTATTAAATATTCGTTAGTTTACCTGCTAATAATTTATAGGATGATTGCTAATAGATTTTACGGTTAATTTATAAATCAAAAAGTTTATTCAGACAATCAAATTCTAGTGCTCGCAAAAAGGGCTCTGAGGAACTCTAATGAACTCGACTGTACCATAACTGTTATATAAAGAAATGGTAAAATGGTACTACATACATACCTTAAGCTTATCCTCGAAGCTGTAGGCAGAGGTGTCTGAAACGCCCAACCAATCATAGTTTAGTCGTCGTCGTTAGCCGTCAACTGCGCATTTTATAAACTGTTTATACACGTATACTAACATACATAACAGTCCAATCTTTTAGTTGCCTTTCACCACACGACTGTCCTGAGATCACCCAGTCTCTTGAGCCTCTGCAATTGCGAAGAGATGTCGCCTCTATGGCAGTCCTCTATCTATGACAGTATGACTGTATACATACTGTCTGATAGATAACAGTCCGATCCCTTAGTTGCCTTTTACGACACCCACGGGAAGAGATGGGGGAACCACGCGGCACATTCACATCAAAAATGTTGCCTGACAGTGTGTTTGAGATATTGTAATGTTTTATATACGGTGGCCACACTGGAAGTTTTTAGAAAATAAATCACGGAATTATATAGAAGCCTATTAATTACTTTATTGTTTTTTAAAGTAGTATACGTTCCTTTCTAAGCACCGTCGCATGCGATGGAACAATTAACTGAAGCAGTGAGCCTACTTTTCTTTAGGGCTTTCTTCCACGCCTTTTTCAAATGCAGCCACATCGTCTTCAGTGTTCATGAACCACATTCCTCTAAGTTTATCTGTAGTTTTTGGAAATTAATAAAAGTCCCAGTTGACTTAAAGAGATTGCTAATTGCGATAAGGCCGCCATTTGTACATATTGTTAGTTGAGTATTTATAATCTAATATTGTATCTGACTGTACAATAAAGAGCCAATCAATCAATCATGGGGACTGTAAAGAGGTTGACTTACTAACTCCACACCTTCAATAGACAAATATTCGATAGTTTGTCTGGCGGATAATTACATGTGACGATGTCATATGCAGCATTCGAGTCACCTCCCACATAGTTTTTTATTTTATTTTTTTTGTTTTTTTTAAACAACTCCCGCAGTAGGATTAATTCTTCGGAGGATTTAACAAACATTTAAACAACGGACACAAAGAACACCCAGACTCAGAACAACAAATTGAGGATTACACAAAGTGTTGTCCCGTGCAGGGATCGAACCCACAACCCACAGCGTGCGACTACTTAAACCGCTACGCGATCCGTGCAGTCAGCATTGAGTGCCACCAACAACGGCAATTTTGATCTTCCGTCAAATTTAGTCTATCTATTGTAAATCTTTCTGACGCCTAAATGTTCATGTAAGACAACAGTGGTAGAGTCATGCTTAGGCACGCATGGGCTGGCTCGACCAGTGCGATGCCACGGCCTCACAGAAAACCGGTTGTGAAGTAAGGCTTGCATTGCATTTCCCCGAAATGAGTGAGGTTTCCGGAGGCCCAACTCCCCCTCTCCCCTCACCCCCACTCTCCTCATCTCTCCTCTCTTCTTTCCACTCCCCGTATCCCCCATCCCTCCTCACTAGTCTACACCCTCAAGGATGTTCATGGATGGCGGTTGTCACTTACCATCAGGTGACCCGTCTGGCCCCCTATAGTATAAAAAAAAAGACTTTTTGTACTTGACTTTTGATATGTGACCCTTCCATCAGCTTCTATAACTAGCCGCACAGTAATCACGTTATCTTCGGTAGTCGCCGTAGAAGGACGATTCTCGAGAATCATCAGCGAGTTTGCTTCGCTCACGTTTAAACACATTAAACCAGTTGTAAACAGTGGCACGAGATGGGGCTTCGTAATGAAATGCCAATCAAATTCTATCCTAACATTGTTGTTAAGCAAGACTGCAACGAAAGCCGTAGGAAATCATTAAACTAATTTTTTTTCTAGTCAAATCCATTAAGTGCACGGCAGACCCTTAAATTGCAGCTAATTTGTGAAAAGAAATGACATACGAATTCATTAATTATCTCCCAAAGAGTTCCTAATTCGAAATTTAAATATTTTTTTCATACTGACCTATTTTAAAAACTTTCAGTGTGACCCACGTACATATATAAAGTATTTTGGTAATAAAAGATAAATAAAAATAAGTATCTACTCCTAAATTCGTGATCTTGTCGCGCTGTCCAAAAACAAGTGTCTAACTTGTGCAAGTATTCCCATTATAAAAATCATATTTCATATGGAATCATATTTTTAACACAGCGAGTAATACGCGTAATGCTATAAAAGCGAAATCTGCGCCAATAATATAATCCCTTAAATGCCGCACTGGGGTGGGGTGGTTGGCGCCATTTTGTAATTATAGGGGTGATTACCTTGAACATATTTTTATGTATTCTGTATAGTTATAATCTAAAATCTTTTGAGTATTATTGAGATATGTTAGATTTTGGTCATTAACAACTCAGAATAGATGCAGATTAAACTAGTTTACATACAATCATACATAGTTTCATGCCTATATGCCCGAAGGGCAAGGCAGCAGCGTCTAAAACGCTATCTTTTTAACCACATAAGGTAGTCTGTCAATCAGGCTTTGTATATGTATATACTTTCTGATAAATAATAATCCAATAAGAGGGTCGTATCGTGTCCCTAATTAATAGAAATTGAGCATCGCCTAGCTGAAAAAAGCTAAGTAATCATCACAGTTTCATGAACTTCTTTTCCATTTCATATGAACGTTGTGGATTGACGAGTGTTCTGTTCCTACAACTCAAAAGGGATAATCCTCCGACCGGGTGAAGTGATCATGACTAACGCACCGCGACCTTATTCCTAGACCGAGATTCATATCGCTATTCAGGATCTGATTAGGTAGTAAAAATAATTGTTAAGTAGTTCAACTTGTCTTCTTTAGACGATCTCGATCTATGTTTCTTTTGAACGTGGTAGTCACCCCAGAGAAGAGTACACTTAAGTAAATTATATCATTAAGTATAAGATAATTCGATTTATTTGCTTATAAGAATGTCTCTAAATCTTTCTTTAGTAAACATGCTGAACATAATCGTCTAAAAATCAATCAATTTAGGTGAACTAAAGTAATACTTATTTTGTATAACCTATTATTTTGGGTTTTGGGTTTGGCTTTGATTCTTGTTTGGGTGTTCTTTCAGTAATTTGAATTAGTATACATGTAAAGTCCAGTCACAGGAATACCTAATACGGCATTTTTTTAAAAAGAGAAACAGATCGTACTCTTCGAACGCAACATGAATAATTATGTTAATTGCCATAGACAATCGACGACAAGTCTCGAATCGATCGTCTTTGGGCGGGTGGCAGCGGTTTGCAAGGACACTACGTCAAGCGATCCTACCTAGACGCAACTCGACGTAGACACCTCATTTTTTTTGTTTAGCATAAGAGTTACTTGGTCTAAACTGCAGACATACTTAGGTAAAGGATTATTTATGCATAAAATTAATAATATATTAAGCCATGTCGGACAGTAAAATAACTTAAAATTGAGGGGAAATTAATGTTTAACGTTCAGATTTACTTTAACGTTTTAATTTTTTTCATATTCATTAATTTAACAATTAGGGTTAAGGGGTATAAAAAATAACGTTTAACATTGAGGAAGAATAAGTACTCTGAATTGGCCCGTTGGTGTAGTGTGCTGATGAGGCCTTAGGGAGAGGTTGCTGAAGATTCTTAATTAAATGTAGTATCATTGCTATGATATGTACTAAAACACGGAACGAATATACATATAAAATAAAGATACATTTCGACTTGCGTAAATTCAGTAATTTACAAAAAAAAAGTCCTAGAATCACATGTACATCATAGCTTGGATGTGAAATAAGAATAAATAAGATATTGTGTGCGATCTACTCATGCAACTACAACATCGGAGACAAGTTGAACGATGTAGCTGATGATGAAATAACATTTTAATAGCTATGTACTAGGTAACATAGTAAGTATGCCACATATTATAGGCATTTCGTCTATGTTCAAATCGTCTGTCTAAATCGCGTGACTGAATGTATTAATTCTGTACATTGTACGTTTATATAACATTTTTTTGGATAAATAGGTAAAAAAATTCAGTTGCATTTAGGTATATTTAACAAATTAACATTTCTGAAATATCAAACGTTGAGATTGTTAATTTTTAAAAGGTATTCTTTAAGATTTTATTTGTACCTACTACCCTATTGTCTTCTCTACTCGCATTTAAGTAATTTCGTCTCTAATTTGAGAGCGTTTAGATTTTTTGATTAAGGTACGGTTATGTCTGTTTCTGTATTGGTATGTAAAGCTTCATGAATATCGTTTACGTAGTGAATTGAGAGTAACGAACTTACAAACTAACTTTAGTGTGTGTCACTTTACAAATAATTAGATCGATGCAATGGCAGTCGATTATATACTTCTTTGAAGTATAAAAGAAAATAGCTAGAACAAATTATGTATTGCAAACAAATATGACTTTCAGACCTCTGTCTAAATCAAACATTTATCAAGAGACTGAACGTATCCAAGAGAAATACTACTTATCTAACATTTAATGAAACGACATTATATTTATTCATTGATGTCAAAAACGAGTAGTACGTAACAGTGCTACACAATCTCTTCCCGCGGTTGTCGTAAATGACGGATTGAACTGTTATCTGTCAAACGGTATATATAAAATCATACAGAGCCCGTTAATGGTTATGGGCTTGCCCCTATTACGTAGAACGGACCAAAATATCATTGTCAAAAAGTGTGTGTTTAATACACCTCTACGTATGTATGTGTGTGTTTGTGACTAAATTATAGTTGGAAGAAGTGGGCGGTGGGCGCTTGAGAAGCCTCTGAATGCCCCTTCATATATAAGCAAGAGTGTATGTACGAATATGTGATGTATTTTATTGTGTGTGTTCTATAAATATGAGTTAGGTACAATTAGGTACAGTCTTGTGTTCAATATGAATTAATATTTTGTCTAAAGCCGAAAATATATAAAAACACAGTCGAAGACGTCTCTTGCGTTTATGGTTTTACCAGTATATTATAAAAAAACACTCAATGTTCTGTTAACAGCTGTGTGTGACTTCATTCCTTGCTATTTAGGCTAATCTGTAGATTTATGATTATATGTATTGTAAAAGTTTTAGCATATAACATTTATAATATAAGGAATAAAAGTATTTTGTTTAATTAATATCTAGAGCTTCCAGTCGCTTTAATTTTTTATTTATTTACTGCTGATAGTATTTATTTCGATGTAATTAGGCACATGTAATCACGCTGCAACACTTAGAACCCAAGCAGCGACTATAAATATAGCTGAAACTGCGAGGAGTGTCTAGTTTATATTAAATTGACTGAATTTCCTATTGCTTTGACGTTAGGTTCGAAAAGACAGTCAATGACCCTGTATGTAAATGACATATATCCCCCAAGGGGTACACAGAGGCTTATTGAACGCCTACATTTAGTCAATCATAATTAAGTGCCTCTGACGTAACAGCAAGCTGTCTGATAGTCCAGTCACCTTTGACGACACCTACGGAAAGAGGTAAGGTGGCCCAATTCAACTCCACTGACGACCTCACGTATTTATGATAATGTTTCTTAAAAAATGTTATGATGGTATTTAGTATATCGGGTCGAGTCAAGTATGCCGGCGCAGTGCGGCGCTGGGTGGCATACCGGCCTCTTACATACCCAATTATATACATAGAATATTATTATTATTAGTAATTGAATTTCTAAACGCTCGAGTTTTGTAAGTGTCTTAACGAACTGAGTCGAGGATTGCATTATAAAAAAAGTGAGGTAATCCATTTTTTCTAAATACAATTTTATATAAAAGGTCTAGCGGCTAACGGTCTTGATTGCTAAGCCGAGGTCGTGGCTTTGAGCCAGGGCTAATATTTGTGTGATGAGCGATCATTTGTTCTGTATCAGGGTGTAATTTATCTATAATATGTATTTATTTAGAAATATATAAGTATTTTTATTAGCAGTCTGGTTACCAAAATAGCTACTCTACGTAGCTTGGTATCAGAAGGCCCTGTGTAAGATTTGAAAAAAAAAAATAATAATGTTTATTTTTTTACATATTTTACTAGTTTCTTATTGACTGCACCTATTCTCTGTTTTCTTCACCATCCTAAGGTAGACAGGAAGCAAATGCCTACGGCGTCAAGTCCGCCATTGTACATGTTTGTGCATAAGTGTTAAATTAATAAATAACAATATAAAAGTGTGAGAATTCAAGGCTAACAGAAAAAAATATTTGTACAACCTTCTTTTAAATAATGTAAATGCAACATTTAGTGTATATTCTGACAAATACATGTATCTAGTATACATATTTAGTAACATGTATAATGAACCTGAAGCTTTTATTATTGAAACACTAATCAGCTGAACTATCAGTCAAATTCAATTAATTTTGCATTTGATAGAGTATTTATTGAATTATATAATATACCGGCTCGACCGGAGTAATCCCACGGCTTCACAGAAAACCGGTAGACAAACAATGCTTGCATTATATTGCCGAGTGAGTGAGGGTATCGGAGGCCGAACTCCTCATCTCCACTTCCCCTCCCCTCCTCCCCTGTAATTACCCTCCATTACCTCGCACGGCGGACATCGCACTTACGACTCTTAGTTGTCATTTACCATCAGGTGACCCGTCTACTGATCAGTAAAGCGATATAATAAAAAAATCCTTAGCTTTAAAACATTACGCTAAGACCCGTAGGAGCGGAGCAATAACCATAAACGCAGGTGCATCTGCGGAAAATGCATCAAACCCTTTAGATTGTAGTCTAGGGAGTGACGAAAATATATGATACACACATACAAAAGTACTTACAATCGAATAAATCACCCTGTTTATTGCGGAGTCTTGTAAAAATAAAGTATGAGTGGTTATAATATACGAGTCAGATATTTTAATTTCATTTACCGAGGGCGGCCGCCGGCGTCTAGACTGAGCCACTTGGGCCTTGTTTAAATTATTATTTATGTTTTCTTTGTCATCATGCACACAAGGCTCACGACCGTATCCATGAAGGGCCAGGGTGCATTTTGCCAATTAGAATTTGGTCCCACTAACGTAGGGGTCAAATCTATTGCCGAAACCTGGCACTGTATACATACCGTTTTAAAGATAACATATGTCATGAAAAAATATTCAAAAACACACATAAGAGCCATACTTGTAACAAAACTTTGCAGGCACTGCATGAGAATCGAATTCGAGCTGATATCGAGTATTAATGGAAACAATTTCCGCACTACGATTATTGTCCTGCTGTCACGGCTTCACGAACAAAACAAATGAACGGCACTTAAAATCACTTGTCAAGTAATAGATTCTATTACTGATATATAACAGTCAGATCTCTAGTCGCCGCGAAGAGATGGAGGGGGGAGGGGGCTATTCCACTCCTCGGTGCTCGACTGCTCAAGAAAGGGTCCTGTTTTTGAGTATCTATATACGTATGTGTTTTTATTTATTACACTTCCATCTTTAAATGATGAAACTTTGCAATATGTTACGTTTCACGTTACATGTGTAATTAAAATAGGTACTTATATACATACGTGTAATCGATTTGCATTACCAATTCAATACATTACTATCGATTTGGTATGTGTGTGCAGGGTACTCTTATGAAATCGATTGGTTTATGGGCGGGCGGTGGACGAGGCAAGGACGTAAAACTGTCTGAGAGTGTAGACTACTTGAGTTGATTTCTTTCACATGTTTCAGATTTAGTCTGCCTTTATATATTTTAAGTATTGCCATTTCGGCGGTTGACAATTTCAAGTAACGGGTGAAATGTTTTGATACTTTCTTTATTCGTATATAGTCAAATTTCGGCCTTAGAAGACCTTCCTTCTAAGCTTGTGGATCGTATTTATTACGTACATATATCAATTAGCTCTGGAACTTACAGATCGCGTTGCAGCATCAGTAGTTACTACCTAGTTCAGTATATTTTCGCTAGATTACGCTTAAATTTATTTGCTGTATGTCACAATCATAATGTTAGTAAATGCAACCTTCGATATGAAACGCCTCTTGATAACCAAATAAAGATAGCAGTTACTAATAAAAATTATTAGATCTCGAAAATAAGTTATACTCAAGGTGAACATCGCGCATGTAACTTACAAATTGTGCCCATAGATGGCGCTTTGACTCTAATTACAAGGTGGTAATATATTCGTTCCGCTAATGATCATTGTATGCTCTTAAACAGGTGAGTAAGTCGTCATTTTAAACTGAGACTGAAAATAATCTACATTTTGTTAACATGATGGTGGCCTAGAGCTTAGACGGCTTCATGGATTTCGAAATGTAAGGTGTCAATTGAATCGTGGTTATAGTGGGAGTGTCATAGGAAGTAAAATATACACGAGATTACGTCTCGTCAGCAAAAAAAAAATGGGAGGAAGTTCACTATGGGTTCGGATGTTTTTTATAGTCATAATTAGTAGCAGTGCCATGTGGTTCACGGAGGAGCGTAATAGGGCCACCCTGTCGCTTCGTGTGGTGTTGTAAAAGAGGACTGTTACCTGTCTATCAGACAGTAAGTATACAGTCATACAGTGCCCGGTTGACGGCAATAGGCTTGCCCATTATTACGTTAGTGGAACCAAATTCTAATGGGCAAAAAGTTTGTGTTAAATACAACTTTGGCTACCCCTAAGTGGTAAACCTGAGCGTAAGTAAGTTCCACGTAAGTTAAACTTAACGGTCTGAAAGCTTCACTGCCTTGGTGTTTATGACATACACGAAAGAGGTAGGATCTTGGTGATTGAATGTTTTTAAAAGATTGAAATGGATTTTTGTCAATTTTTTTACATTTAATGTGTTACTACTCACTTGAGCTTGCGTTTAATATATAAAGGTATCGTATACGTAGACATCTTTATTGATAAAATTAATGCTATTATCGTGGGAGAGCCATGCTTAGGCACGAATGCCGGCTTCACAGAAAACCTGTTGTGAAGCAACTTCAACAAAGCTTGCGTTTCATTTCTCTGAAATTAGTGAGGTTTCCGAAGGCTTAACTCCCCCTCTTCTCTTTCTCCTATCCACGTCCTCCTATCCCTCATCACCATCAAAGATGGGCAGCACGGCACTTACGATTCTTGAGTTGCTGGTGTCCATTGACATTTGTGACATGGATTGCTTAAACAGATGGATTAGTGAGTATAAGCAATAGCTCAAGCAAGTCAGGGTCGCATATCTATAACTGGAATTGGCTGATGCCGGGATGTCCGAGCTCTCTAAAGAACTCATAAAATACAATCAATTTTATTGTTACTAAGGATATCTAGAAAGGATATTAGCTTTGCATTCTGCGAACATCCATTAATTAAATGTGAAAAGCATTTGAACAAGCCAGTGTTCATGATATATCTTATGTGTGAGTATGACCAGGTGTAAATTCTCCCTTGTCTTTGACTGGCCTGCGGCCAGTGTGGCTAAGCTTTCTTTAAATTCCATTTATAGATGATCGTTTCTGTGAAACGCACCACACGCGTTACGAGAATTCGTTCCATATAAGGCCTTCTGAGAAGCGAGGAACTCATACCAATTTGCATAAATACAAAGTTTTGCAATGTTATATATCGTTGCGGAGAATTTGATTCAAATTTGGGAGTCAGAGAAGTCCTTTTTGTCTCTATATATGAGTTCATTGAATGGTTTAACTTATTTTTTAACCGAATATTTAAGCAATGCTCAATGTCAGTTAACCTGGCTACTACCAAATTAGAGGGTCCACACAGAGGTAGTAAAGACCTCCATTCAAGCAAAAACGTACATCAACACCATCTAGCGAAGACCAGCTGCACTACGTAAAAAATCCTCCATTGTGATATGAAAGTTTTATCGACGATTAGTATATAAAATATACTTGTAATAAAATCCACCAGGTGTGATCACCTCTACTGGTCGGAGGATACTCCCATTTTGTTGAGAAGTAACACCCATTCCTCTACAAGCTTATACATTCATCGGAAGTCTTCTATGATCTACGATTATAATCAAGCCCTGTTAAACTAAACTATTAAAACTAAGCGATACTTGAACATATGTAAATATCGGTTCTGTCTCCCTCTTTTTCTTTGTTGTTCAAATATTTGGTAATTCACTCAGTAATGCAACCTTATGGCTGAAGCAAATTCACCTAACAGTTATGCGACCAACGTCGGCTTGCTATTGCTATCATTCTTCCCAATCCACTCCTATAACCAATATCTCTAGCCTTCTCTTGTTCTTACATTTTCCTTTTAATATACTCCTCATTTAATTCTCTCTAGTGTATGTATGTGTTAATGCAACAAGCTATGGACACGACCCTAGCCCTGCTTAGAGGATGTTTAGATTTAAAGTCTAGACCACATAGCTAGCTTGCAACGCATACTAAATCCGTCCCTCAAGTAATATCGGTACTGTTTCAATGAGCTCTGCTTTAGTACTTTAATGCATTCGTACATGCATTTCCGCTGCACCCAGTCCGACGATTGAATAGTGTCGTGACTAGTCAGCTTATCGATGTCGTGGACACTTTCGATATGTGTACATCATAATATGTGTAATGAATAGTCCTCTGTTTATCAAAATGTTTTATAGTTATGTTTTTTTGGACTGCATGGATGGCGTAGCGGTTTAAGTAGTCACTACGCTGCCGAGTCGAGTGTTGTGGGTTCGATCCCCGTAAGGAACAAGACTTTGTGTAATCCTCAAATTGTTGGTCTGAATCTGAGTGTTCTTTGTGCCGTTGTTTGAATGTTGAAAGAAGGCAATTAATCCTAGTGCGGGAGTTGTCTTTTTAAGAAAAAATATAAATATTTGACTACAAGTCCGTCAACGACCTGCGAAATCATTTAATTCGTGAGATTTAAAAGAAATTATTTATACAAATTAAAATTCTGACTGTATACTTATGTATATTCTTTAGAAAATAAAAATACTTATTATTATAAAATCATAATAATTATTTTTATTTCTTCAATAGAATTGGAATGCCAAAACTTTAAGTACTTTTTATTTTTTTAGTTTCCTAAAGCCTTATACTTTTTCTTCTACTAAATTGTTAATCATCATCAGCCTATCGCAGTCCACTGCTGGACATAGGCCTCTCCCATTGCACGGCACTTCGATCTATTTTCGGCTTCTCGCATCTAGCTCCTGCCAGCCATCTTGCGCAAATCGTCACTCCACCTGGCCTGTGGGCGTCCTACGCTACGTTTGCCGAGACGCGGTCTCCACTCAAGATTGTTAATACAATATATTAATTTACATGAGATATCTTTAGATGATTATTCGGTACTTCATGATGTTGGTGTATAAGAAACTGAAATATGACAAAAAATGCTATCGATATTATCGACTCGTCCCATCGCTATAGGAAACAGCTAATTCATCTCATAGGGTCGGGACACGGGTCAACTGTGTTCAAGTGCAATGAACAACAGTTTTTGTTGTTTGTTGTGTTGTTGCCGGTTGTCGGTCAAACGGCGGCGGGTCGCGAGGGATGTGGGCTATTTATTCATTTAACTGTTTATCTTCCTAATTCATTAATTTAAGTGTGAGTGATTGGGAATGATGTGATTTGATTGAGTTATGGTTTGTTGTGTTGTTAGTATCGATCATCAGACACGTCCGTAGTTAAATTTAACAGACTTTTGAAATAGATACAAGAATTTTTTATATGGATGTATCTATAATGAAATAACTGTTTCTAGAGATTTCGTTCGAGAGGGAGTTTGAATACGTACATCACAAAAGTAGCTTACGTGGTATTCATGACTGTAAACTATATCTGTGACAAATTTCATATAGATCGGTTCAGCTGTTCCAGTGTAATTATTGTTGGACTCTAGATCCTGACTGCTAAGTTCGTGGGTCGATCCCACTCAGGACAAATCAATGGGCGATGAGTACGAGTATTTGTTCTGTGTCTGGGTGTTATTTATTTATAATATGTATGTATTTAGAAGTAGAGAACTATGTATATCAGCAGTATGGTTACCATAGTACAAGCTATGCTTACTTTGGGATCAGCCGCGATATCATTATTATAAATTATTTTACAAAATCTAAACTTAGATACGCATATATAATAAATAACACTAAGATTTAATCGTAACCTATGCTACTGGTTCACCATAATAATAATAATAATAATAATAAAGCCTTTTTTATTTCCATGCACAATTACATTGAACTTTGACTACATAATATATATATATATATATAAAAAGTGTGTTTAGGGCATGGCTCCTCTCCGGATATAGGCCTCCTCCAACTTTTTCCATAGTTTTCGATTTGCCGCCTTCGTCATCCAGTCTACGCCAGCTGTATTTTTAATTTCATCGAGCCATCGATCTTTAGGTCTTCCTCTGTTCCTTTTTCCACTAGGTCCCTTCCATTTAGTGACTCGCTTAGTCCATCTCTTGTCTGTACTGCGGGCGATGTGCCCAGCCCACCTCCATTTTAGCTGTTGTGCGTGACGTTCTACGTCTATTAATTTTGTTTTTTTTGCGGATATCTTCGCTCTTGATTTTATCTCTAAGCTTAATTCCTAGCATACTTCTTTCTATAGCACGCTGGCACGTACGAATTTTATGTTTTGTTCTCTCTTGGAAAATCCAAGTTTGTGCTCCATATGATAGACATGGTAACAGACAGGAATCTACAACGTTCTTTTTAAGTTTTAATGGAAGTTTTGCTTTTAGGATTTCTTTGAAGCTCCAGTATTTCCTCCAAGTTATATTGATACGACGCTCTATTTCATCTTCATGTCGCGATTTCTTAAATGAGATTTGTTTCCCGAGGTACACATAACTGTCTACGTACTCTATCTGTATGCCATTTACTATTATAGCATTTCGTGTACTATTTGTAGAGACTTTTGTTTTAGATGTATTTAAATGTAAACCTATTTTTTTGCTAGCGTTGTTTAGTTCGCAAATCATTGCTTCCAATTGTTTGGATGTTTTTGGTTCACCATAGGTATTTGTTAATCCATAAATAACAATTTTATTTATTCGGTACATTACTTTTTGTGTTCATGTTACGTTTCGATCGAATTGTCCCCGTGACCACGACCTATGGTATATATATATATATATATATACATACATATATATATATATATATATATGTACATATATATATGTATATATATGTATATATATATACATATATATATATATATATATATACATATATAAATCAGTTTTAGGATTTAGCTATGTTACCTTAACAAAAATGTACATAATAAAATATTCTTATATAATTTTTTCGATCATTAATAACCAAGTATATTACATTTTATAATCGCAAATTAAGATACATTTAGTTTACTGCGACTGCCCTAGATGGCGTCACGCGTTATTGTTTGTGATTAACTTGACTATTCAAAGAGTTTCCGATAATACAATTGATTGCTGAGCTCTTATCAATACTCATTTACTTTCTTTTAACAATACCTTCTAGTAATCAATATTTTACGGTTGGCTTATAGATAAAATTGCTGCGTACGATAAATCGAGTTTTTGTTTTGATAGATTAGTGACGTAACTTCTCGATAATCGTATTTCTATTTCAAATAAATAAATGCGTCAAAAATTATCATTACTACATTACGGGTCGACGGTCGGAAGAAATCACTGGACAAAGAGAGGAGAATTAGGTAAAGATTTCTTTTTTTTTTACTATAAGGGTACAGACGAACAGACGGGTCATCTGATGGTAAGTGACAACCTCTGTCCATGGACACTTGCAACTCTTGTCGTAAGTGCGCTGCCCGCCTTTAAGGGTGATGAGGGATGGGGGATGCGGGGAGGGAAAAGAAGAGAGGGGGATGAGGGGAGAGGAAAGAGGAGAGGGGGAGTTGGGCCTCTGGAAACCTCACTCATTGCGGGGAATGCAACGCAAGCGTTACTTCACAACCGGTTTTCTGTGAGGCCGTGGTATTGCACCGGTTGAGCCGGCCCATTCGTGCTTAAACGTGGCTCTACCACTGTCATGTAGTGAATGGTTTTGATTTTGCCTAGTTACATATTAGGGAAGATTGATTTTGTCCACGTTCTTCGTATGTTCTTGCAGAGTCCTTGTCAATAGCCCCATCTGTTACCAAACGCCGCCGTGTGGTCTTGAGAGTTAAATTATCAGTTGAATATCAATTTATTGAGGTAACGACAAGCTGCTAGCCTCTGCGATACATATGCGAGCGATTAGACGGGTCACCGAGCAGACAGTGATGGTAAGTGACTACCACCGCCCATGGACACCCGCAACTCAAGAGTCACAAGTGCGTTGCCGGCCTTTGAAGTAGAAGTACGCTCTTTTCTTGAAGGTTACTGGGACCAAATTCTAATTGGCAAAATGTATTTTTTTAATACACCTCTGCCACAACCTTTCAGGGATAAGCGTAATCGTCTGTATGTATGTATTTTTGTATATAGGTTTTTAAATTTTTGTTATAGGTAGATGTAAAATGTTTAGGGACTGGCCTGTCGGTACCCCGCCGGGGATACATTAGATGAGTTTAATTATACATGACTTGTACATGCCTGCTATTTATATATAATATTATCTTTTTACTATGAAGGCTTGCTGGAAGAGAACTCTTTTATGGGTTAAGCACGCTTCTCTACATTCATTTCTTTTTTAATGTAACGACTGATCTCTTTGTATAATAAAAAATACAATGAATACAAATAAAAATTTCTGCGTAATTGGGCTCTAGATACGACTAGTTAGGAGTAAGGTAGCAATGAAGTACAATCAAGAGTTTGTTATGATAAGTTGAGGGCATCAAGTCTTATCACTTTTAACAATAAGATTTACGATACGATATTTACAATACTCAAACGGATACATCGTAGTCATCGATATTATCAGATAACGTATCCGAATAATGTGGTAAAACAATTATAAAAGTGCGATTAATCATTATCGGGCGGCCATTTTCATTTGTGTGTCTACGTGCCGGCACTCACATATGAGTTAGCACGTGTTTTAGCTTGGGAAAGTGTATTCAATGACTATTCTTCTTTGCGTTCTAATGGATATGTACTTTATGGATGATTATTCTCTGATTACAAATTCTTACGATACATGCAAACATATATACACTTATATCTAAGTCCCCGAAGGGATAGGCAGACGCGTCTCCAACACCCACTTTTCGAATCATAATTTAATCACACTCACGTTTTCTTTTTTTTTTGATATTATAGAGGGACAGACGAACAGATGGGTCATCTGACGGTAAGTGACAACCGCCGTCCATAGACACCTGCAACTCGAGAGTCGCTGCCCGCCTTTGAGGGTGATATGGGATGAGGGTATGCACGGAGGGGAAAGAGAGGAGGATGAGGGGATGGGAAAAGGGCGGGAGGTCACGGGAGATTAATAAGGAGAGGGGGAGTTGGGCCTCCGGAAATATCACTAATTTCGGGGAAATGCAACGCAAGTGTTATTTCACAACCGGTTTTCTGTGAGGCCGTGGTATCGCACCCGTCGAGCTGGCCCATTCGTGTCTAAGCATGGCTCTACCCTGTTTATACGGGCTGTAGCCGTCATCCGGGCACTGTATGAGAGTATTTACTGTATGATAGATAACAGTCCGATGTCTTAGTCGTCTTGTACTCTGTATCGCTTCCCAAATCCATCTGTATAAAAGATAACCTCTGTCTTAATTGCCTACCTAAGATATATTATTTTGATGACAAAACGCTTGCATATTATTGCTAGTCCGCTATGCATCTCCCGGGCCCTTCGGAGTACAGTCGCAGGCGTGTGTGTATGTTAATGCCACATTGCAAAATAGAATGTTGGCGTGTTACGGGGTTTCAAAGCATTTGTTATCCGTAGGCATTAAAACCAAGCACTTGTCTGCTGAAAAAGCTTTTCCTAGCAGAGGACAGTGATTTTAAAAAGGTAACATATCCTACCTAAAAGGCCGGCAACGCACTCGTGACTCTTGAGTTAAGGAAGGGCCTGGGTAGCGGTAGTCACTTACTATCAGGTGACCCGTCTGCTCGTTTGCCTCCTATCCCATATAAAAGTGTAGGTAGATAGGCAATCTCATGACTTACGTTTCGCTTGCACCATGGGAAGTGTTCAGAGGGCATAGTTTCATAAACGGGTTTCTGTAAGAGCGGGGATTTTTTTTATTATAATATAGTGGGTGGCAGACGAATAGACGGTAAGTGACAACCGCTGTCCATGGACAACTGCAACTCAAGAGTCGTAGTTACACTGCTCGCCTTTGAGGGTGATGAGGGACAGGGGGTAATTGTAATGGTAAAGGGCTCAGTTTCCGCATTTAGACTCTTATGTTCAGTCCATTATGCGTTCAGGAGGCTGATTAGTTGAGTCAGCCTAGCTCCTTTCAGAAGCGGGGGCCGTTTCCTGAAAAATGGAACTATGTTCGCCTAGTGCCAGTAGTACACCCCGGCTCCAGAACCTGACCCCATCACAACCGTCGTCCATGGACACCTGTAAGCCAAGAGTCGTAGGTATATTTTTTTTTTTTTTTCGTTTGGAAACCCCCACAGGTCATCACCTCACCGGAGCTGAGGGTGAGGTGGTATGTCGGACTCGAACCGACTAAAACCACACGGTGTTCCGTCCAACTGGGTCTATTGCAGGGAACCCGGGATACCCTGCGAAGGAAGCCTTCGGGATACCCCTGCAGACCTTGGCCACCTGATTGGTAGGTGACCACGCCATGGACTTTGAGGGCCATACCCTCCCTTCACATGTCGTAGGTATAATAGACTTTGTTTGTATAGTGAGTTGTAACTGACGCTAATTAAACTGTAAAAAAAGTTAATTGCAGTTCTGACTAATATTTAAAAAAAATTGGAAAGCTGATTTAGGATAAGGTCTGCAGGGGTTCTCGGAAGCTTCCTTCTTAGTGTATATCCGGGTACTTAGCAATAGACCTCGTGACGGAACACCGTAAGGCTTTAGTCGGTTCGAGTCCGACATACCACTTCAATGTTGGCCCCGGTGAGGTAATGACCCGTGGGGGTTTACACACCATACAAAAAACACAAAAAAAGGATCTAAAGTCAGTTTTTTTTTTATCAGCTTCAGTTTTGAGAAATGAGGAAAATATGAGTTTCAAGGAAAATATTTTGAGTAAAAAAACAGGGCCCTCTTACCGACATTGATAAAATCATCAGTGTAATTTGATAATCGATAATAATAATTTTTTTGGCGGGTGTATAATAGGCACTCCACTTCCGAGAGTGTGTGTGTGTATTATTTTTTTTACAGTCGGGGTCACTTGTTGTGAAGTGGCAACCGCTGTCCATTGACATCCGCAACTCAAGAGTCGTAAGTGTCGCCCGCCTTTGAGGGTGATGAAGGATGGAGGTATGCATTGAGGGGAAAGAAGCGAGGGTGGATGAAGAGATGGGAAAGACGAGATCGGGGGTTGGGCCTCCAGAAACATCACTAATTTCGGTGGTATCGCACCGGTTGAGCGGGCCCGTTCATGCCTAAGCATGTCTCTACCACTTAAAAAGTGAGATTATTTACTCTAGATCTAGCTACTCCATCGGAAATATAGATGTGGGTGTATCTGTGTGTATATATTATTCGATAACGATCTGAGAGTAATAGTATCTAACAGTATTAGTGCGTGTGCATTGCATTCGCCGCCATGTCGTTCTATTTTCAAACGCACCAAGTTCATTAACGTCTGTTTTACTAACTAGGGATGGGACGTCGCGCCATTGATAGTTATCGATATATTGTTAATAATATGTTTGTTAACACGTATGCTGCGAGGTGAAAGTCTTTAGTTATAGTGATAAGTTTATTTTACCTTTGAGGTACTTATTTTACTATTGGTCAACAATGCGTTGGATCGGGAACTTATTCCACCGATGCTCCCGTAAATATATAAAATTAGATGCGTCATACCAAACTTATACGATAGTAAATCAAATACGATGCCTTTCAGTCTCCTATATACTACAATTAACAAGTCAATCATTGCAGAACCCATTTGTGTAACACACAAAATAATAGCAAAATTACAAAAAAATAAAGATATCTCTTGGGTATATTTTTTATCAGTTTTCCTAGCATAAAAAGTTGTCCTTAAACATAATTATTATATTAATTATAAATATACCGGACGCGGAACTGAAAGCCGGAAAAAAATAACGTCTGTGTAATATTAATCAATGTTAATCGTATTATATATATTATATTAGTAATTGTGTATTTCTAATCGCATTTGCATAAATATTTGGAAAGAATTAATTCGACTGATATTGTGTATTTTAATGGTAGCCTAAGTATTCTGGTAAAATTATATTTATGCTTAACCGACTTTAAAAAGGTAGAGGCTTTTATTTTGTATGTAGTTTTTTAATAATAAAAGTATTCTACTTAAAATAATTCCCTTTTAAATATTAAGAAATATACCACCACTAAGGGTGGAACTGAGCGGCGCGGAAGATTTAGAAGATGAAGAAGAGCACAAAATTAAAGGTTGAGATTAGAGCTTATTATAATTTGTAATAACAGGGGTATTAAAGTCGGTTATATACTTAAATTTAAAGGTAGCTATTTGTTATTCTTAACATTAAATGAGTATTCTTTCAGTGTGAAGATGGCGCGTCCTCAAAGGCCACGTCTATAAGCAAAAATCCAACCAAATATTAAAACTGTAATCTATCATGTCATATTGAAATATAGAGGCTATGCTCAAATATTAGCTAATATCTGAGTTATCTCCTAGGATTTTAGTTTGAGGTGTGCAGTCACCTACATCACTTATTAAAGTATACTTTTTAAGAAATGTCCCATATTTTAAAACAGAAATGTCATAACCTTACGATGTAAATAGTATATATATCATAACTGTATACACACTTTGAATCTAAATATGTATTTCTAAATAAAATTTAAAAAAAGTATAACTAAAATTCTTTAAGAGAGATCATTGACATGATTGAAAATCCAACATGAGGTTCAACATGTTCGTTTAAAGGAAATTAAACAGAAAAACTGAAATACATTGAAATTTATGATTGTTATCTGCTCATTGTAATCTCCTCATTTAGAAATAAAAATGAATTTCCACTTAAAAAAAGCGATTTTTACAAAATTAAAAAAAAAAACACTCGGGATGTAGCATGCGCATTAGTAGTCCTAATGCTCTAGTAGTTAGAGACTCAGACCGCTGTACCAGAGGTCCTGGATTGAATTCCTACACGGGGCAAAAATTTGTGTGATCCACAAATAGTTATTCCGAGTCTGGGTGTTCTTTGTGTCCATTTATTAAATATTTTTTGCGATGGTTATTTTTTGCCAAAAGAAAAAAGTGTTGACCACTTGGACTGTACGAAAGTACAACTAAAACAACAACAACACACAACTTTATACATTCTAAAATATAATTATAACCTTTCTATAACACTTATGCGCTATCAAAATTCCAATCGTAGCATATTATTATTCAAAATCACCTCTAACAGACATAATAGTGAAATGAAATCAATTAAGTAGCTACATAGTGGTTAAGTGACACGAGTTAAGTGCATGACGCCAACGCACAATTTCATTGTCACCTTATTAATGCTTGTGGAGCAGCCCACATTTCTTCGTGTAGTTAAGGCTCTTGTACACTTACTGTGATGAACTGACAACGCAAGTATTGTATAAACTAGATGTGATACACCACTCAAGATTAGTGTTTCTATAGTAATAGAAAATACTGCAAAATGTGTGCTGGCCTTTTAGTTTAGTGGTTATTTAGTCTGATGGCTAAGCTCCCACATGGTAGAAAAACTTATATAGTCTTAAATATTAAATATATAATACTAACTTTAATAAATTGCTTGTATTGTTTTGAAGCAGTGTGATAATTAGAGTAATGTCTTAAAATATTTATTATATTTAATTTTCTTTGATATGAGGTTGTAATGCGAGATTGTTGATAAAACTTTCATGACATTCTAAACATTAGAATATTATTTAAAATACCTTACATTTTTGTCTAAATATGGTGTTGATATTTTATGTATTGATGCTAATCACATATTGTATGCTCCATTTTCAACTGCTTTTACCCGACTTAAAAAGTAACGGAGCTCTCATTTTGGACTTCTATGCTACTTATAGTATTTGGGTTTTGTGCCATTGAGATCAGAACCTATCACCATGAAATTTTGCATACACGTTGCCAGTGGTACTTAAAATGACACAGGGTACCTTTAATTTAACGTACTAATCTGAGGGATAAAAGCTTAGCCACATGCGAAAGGTGATAATAAAATACATAGGTAAATAACCACTCCATTCCATATCAATGAAACGTCCACAGCTACTGTCCTCCAAAATACATCAGAGGCAATGTCAAATCAGTGACACCATTATCAGGCTTGCGTCAATGAATATACAGCCTTTTATGACCGCTGCCTTTTATATTGTAATCTATTGTACTCTAACTATTGATACGCTAAGAGGTTTGATGTGAAATCATTGCCCAGTAACTCATATTTGAATTAATAATGTTTATATTGTTTCAGTTCTTTGGAGCTTTGGATAGCAAGAAAGATTGACTATTTGGTGAGTTTTTTATTAATTAATAATTAGTCATTTCCAAAAGATGATAAAGAACAGAAGGAGTAAAATGTGTAAAAGTTAATGTAATTTTAAGATTTCATAATACTGGCTTTTAATTGGATTGGCTATGTCAATCAATGCGGGTATCACTGGGGAATAATATTATTACACTTTGTCATTTTCCGTATCCATATCGAAATAGATTCGGTATGATGGGTTGAGTAAACAATTCATAAATGCATAGCAAACAAAGTAATAAACCAAAAAAAACTCATATTTGTATTTGTGACATTAGTTCGTATAAATAATTACCAGAATAGTATATTTACCGAAGGTTTCAGACTGAAAACTGTCAGTATGCAAAATACTGTTAATCATTTGTATGTTTATGCTACTCTTACTTATGTTTAAATCACATTTTTACTGTATAACTTGTGATCTCTTTAAAAAAAAAAAACAACTCCGCTTCTAGGAGTAATTTCTATGTCACAGGGTACTTGAAAAAAAAAAAAAAAGAACACCCAGGCTTGTTACCCTAAGCCCTAATTTAGGATTCACAACATCTAGCTCTAGACTAATAGGCTAGTCATTCACTCAATACTAATCAAAATCATTTAATAATCTGCTTACAAGTTAGGAGATCATCCACGTAATACATATGTGAATACCCCCTAACAGTCTTACCTGACATTTCGTCACCTTGCAAATGGTATGCAGATCAATCATCGAAACGTATCTGTCAGCATCGATCCGATTGCGCGATATCGAATTGATAACATCTTATAATCGAATGCTCGTTACTACGATCGTTTGGTAACTAATAAGTACAGAAATATTTCGACATATAAAGCTGACTTTGGTCACATTGAAGCTGAAGTCAAAGGTCTAATTGCAATCTTATCTTGACATTATAATTACATTTAATTTTTGAAGGATCACTTCAAATTGTGCCATAATTTTTATCTAAGTCATAAACAAACTTATGCATATATGCACCAAAGGCACAATTAATGCTCATATATTGCCGACTATAATTGAGTAATATTTACGTAATGCAAGTCTGTTGCCATCATCCGGGCACTTTTAGGAATTGGATGAGATTTTTAGTATATTGATAGTAAAGGGATAAAGGGAAGGAAAGGATTGCTTATACAGATAGATTGGGGAGTTTAAGCAATAGCTCAATTAAGTCAAAGTCGCATACCTGTAACTCGAACTGGCTGGTGCGCGGGAAGTCTGTGCCATCTAATAACTAATAATATCGTTCTTTTTATTACTGGATAGTAATACTTATATATTTTTTTTTGTTAAATGATACGTCTGCCAAAAAAGTAGTACAACATTTTTATCAAGGTTCATGTCTACTTGTATTTTTATTTTATTATTTCAGGCAAACTTACAGCTAAACATAGTAGCAAACGGCCAATTACAAGTTTTTACACATAAATAGTTATAATTAATTACTTTATATGTATATCACTTTCTTTATTCCTCCATAACTTCTAAATGTCTGAACAGATTTATATGTATGTATGAGTTATCTTTCAAGTCCTTACATTATCCCGAGTGACACTGACAAATTGACATGAGTAGTTTTAGTATACTGTTGTTGTGTGAAAGAGTGTAAAGAAAAAACCATTTAATATTTTAGTACTTTCATAATGAATTACGGTCTCAAGTAATCTAAAAATAATAATTTTATCGATATGTTGACACTATGCTATGTTCTGTCACTAGTTCGAATAATGCTGTGTTTACACAGGGGATGTATGCGTCGGCGTCGTAACGTCGCGTCGTGTAGCACATGTATGCACATACTGCAATGAATCATACCGTGTGTTCCTATCTTTATTAGCTTTCGTCCCTAAGTCAATTTAGGTATACAGTAGTAAGAGATAAAATTGAAAATGGGTGTGATTTTATTTTAATAAATAATTTTGGGTTTTAACAGTGGTAGAGCCATGCTTAGGCATGAATGGGCCGGCTTGCCCGGTGCGATACCACGGCCTCACAGAAAACCGGCTGTGAACCAACGCTTGCGTTTCTAGTGTTGTTTGGCCCAACTCCCCCTCTCCTTTTTCCCTAACCCGTGTCCCCCTCCTCTTTTCCCATCTCCTCTTCCCCATCTCTTCTTCCCCTCCCCTCATCCATGCTCATGGATGGCGCTTGTCACTTATCATCAGATGACCCGTCTGTTCGTCTGTCCTCCTATAACATATTAAAAAAAAGAGGTTTATATGATAAATAATACTCCCGTACTAGGAATGATTCATAAATAATACTCAGACAAGGGACAACTATATGTGGATCACACAAATTTTTGTTCCGTATGGGAATCGAACCACTACAACGTTAGTCGTAAGTCATTGGTTAAAATACCTACTTTCTATTTTCTATTTTAATCGTTTTATTTTACTGCACAGGTCTTATATCACATCAGAATGTTTTTTAGTCTTTGGTTGACCTGCTCAAACTATTACTTACACTCCCAATCTATCCAACTTTTTTTATGGGATAGGAGGGTTGCTGGTGCTTGCTGGTGATGACACCTGCAACTCTAGAGTCGCAAGTGCGTCGCCGGCCTTTTAGGTAGGAGTACGCTTTTTTCTAGAAGGTTTGAAGGCCATATAGGTCCGGAAATGCTACAGGCGACAATTTGCTCCATAGGCTAGTAAAAAAACTTCTGGAGAAGCGCACAGTGGAGTGCCAATCATCCATTTAAGCGATATCACTTTTCTTAAACTACCTTCAATTCTTAACCACCTTTTGATGTGTTGCCAATTTGTCAAGTTTAAATTCCTGTAATATTCTCGTAGTGCTGTGCCCGGACGAGAGAGAGATAGATAGAGAGAGACGAGAATGAGCTTGGCCCTTGTTACCTAAGCGGGACTTAATTATGGTTGGTTATTTGAGACGCCTCTGCTTACCCATTCAGGTTCGTGACCTTGAGTCTGGTGTTCCACTAGGCGGCATTCTGTCACCACTTCTGTTTTCGCTATTCATTAATTTAATTTGCCAATGTCAGTTAAAGATCTTGGTCTCTATATTGACAGTACTCTTAGCTAGTAACCCAGGTAACAGACGTCAGTCAAAGGGTAACTAACATCTTTCGAAGCCTTTACCACTTCATAAATTTACTGCCAACAACGACAAAGACGTTGCTTGTACAGACTTTGGTACTCCCAGTTCTCGACTATGGTTATGTTTACTATCTCGAGTTGAATGCAGATCTACTCATCAAATCGGAATGACTTCTCAACGATTGCATTTATATTCAACTTGCGAAAGAACGCTCATATATCTACTTATCGCAACTAGCTGTTTTGATTACCGATAAGACAGCGTCGCAGTTTAAGGACATTGATTATGCTGTACTCCATTCTCAACTCTCCTAACTCACCTTCTCATCTAACGGCTTATTTAGAATACTTATTCTCTAACCACCTCCTCCTCCTTCACTGACCAAGCTTTGAACCTCTTGTAAATTAGAATGTCCTCTGGCCAACTTTCAAGGCTAAAGTACGACAGCTCCACCCAGACCTATTTTTAGAATTGGTAGAATACATATTTATACAATATAAATCTGTGTTTTTATGTATGTATAAATATGTGTGTATGTGTATGTTTATATGTGTGTGGTACAACTAATAACTTAGCTGTAATAATGAAATATATTTTTACATGGTTATTCAGTTTTTTTTCTTCACGTTTAAAGTTAAATGTACACCTGCGACGCACGTCTCTGTCGCCCAATGGTTCACTTGTAGAATATGCTTACGGCTTTAAGTCCGCCTCGTGAGATGTAGCTGCAGCAAATGTTAATAAACAAATAAATATATGTCGTGATAGTATGTATACATGTACATATAATTAAAACAGATAAGCTGCCTTTGTGGTAAACAGAGACGCACCAGCATCGGCTTTATTTTTAAATCCCCATAAACCGTTACCCACCCAAGTTGAAGACTTCCTTTCCCTGTTTCCTTTATCCTGTCCGTAGTTCAGCTTCCAACAAAACGGTACAATTGAATTTATACTTTATTTCTTTGTATCAAAGATATAAATTTACAAATACTGTATGGTTTATTTTGGTGTCTAATAAATCCATGTTTGATTTAGTTTGATAATACGCGTAAATGCGTAAAACAATACAAGTGTATTTGTGTGTGTAGTGATATTTAGACAATCACGTATCAGCTGTTTACGGGATACATACCTCCCTATAAACGTAAATAAACAAACCAAATTACAGCACAAACCCTTTCATATTAGTGTTTAGTTTTCATTAATTACTTAATATTTTAAATATAATTTACAAACAATTGGTAGAGGCATGCTTGTTGTGAAGTAACGCTTGCGTTCCTTTTCCCGAAATCTCTCCCCTCACCCCCTCTCCTCTTTCCTATCTCATATACCCCGTCTCTTCTTTCCCCTACCCGCGTCCATCTATCACCCTCAAAGGGGGGCAGCGCACTTACGACTCTTGAGTTGCAGGTGTCCATGGACGTCGGTTGTCACTTACCATCAGGTGATCCGTCTGTTCGTCTGTCCCCTATAGTATTTAAAAAAAAGAACAAAATAGCTGAGTTTACCGCGGCATCGCTGGCATATACTTGTATACAGACAAATGCTCCCACTTTTATCCCCGAAAGGGTAGGCAGAGGCGCTTATAACTAAGTCATATAATTGAGTCCCTCTTACGTAATAGGGAGCCTATTACCGTCTACCGGGTTACTTTATAATATAACATGTATACATACAATCCGACAGCTAAAAGTCCGATACCTTAGTCGCTCTCTACGACAGCCACGGACAGAAAGAGGTTCGCAATATTCTGCTCCATTGAGCCTGCAACTTAGCTCGCGTGTAGGTACGTGTAATCTTATTGCTTTTCTTGCTCATCACTCTTATTAAAGAACTATATGTCAGTCCACGTAAGATAACTGGAAATGAAAGTCCTGTGGAAATCAGTCCTCCTGTTTCGTAGATTAGTTTCAAAACTTATTTTTTGGTTTGAGATTCATTTAGTAAATAGTTTTTATTTTAACGTTACAGACACATTTTCATTTTATTTCCCTTTTTAGCTAAAAATAAAAAATACTACTATTATTAAAGGCAAGTCAGGCGCATAGGTTTCCTACTTATGAATAGAGTTGTCTAGATTTTTTTAATTCTGTTACTTGTAAGCACAGTATTGTAGAACACTGCTCGCCGTTTTGCTCCGTTTCTGGCAATTTACATCTGAATGTGTCTTTGATTATAATGTCTTTCTCTTTAATATAAAAATTAATATAACTAGCCTGTTGGTCTAGTGGTTATTAGATGCGCTTGAGTAGGTTCGATTCCAATACGGGATAAAAATTTGTTTGATCCATAAAAATTGTTGTTATTGGGTATTCTGTGTGTCCGTTGTGTGTATGTTTTTAAAGCCGACACGAATAATTACTTGTCCAGAAGTTGTCTTTTTTTTAAATAAAGTAAAAAATACCTGAAGGCACACAAAATACGTTGATTGAGTTAGTAAGTCGTAGTACAATCTTTTGTTTAAGACTTGCAATGTTTGTATGTACATACATATGTTCGGATCAAATCGTCCATGTTAAATTCGATCCGCTTCCCGGTGTCCAATTGGGCTGGAATTAGCATTCAGTTCCGATGACAATGCATCTTTGATAAACACGGCCTGACTTCGATTCTAAAAGTTTGAATTAGCTATTATTTTTATAAATTTAGGCACAGAAACTCACATACATCATGTGCTAGTAATTTTTTTGTGTGTCGTAATGTTAGTAACAACACAGGATGTACGGTGCACATAAAAATCTACTTAAATTGTGCCGTTAAAGAATCACGCTCTCGTGCATTCGTTTTAGATGCCTTTAAAGGCACATGTCCATCTTTGGACGGTCAGGGTTGTCTATCAAATAAACTATTTTAATTTTTATTTCACCAAACCACGGGACAACATTTGTGGAATACAAAAATATATTATTACGTATTTCTTTGCACAATCATTTGAATTTTTAAGAAAAGCTAGATACCTTTATCCTGGAAGCACGTGATCCAGATAAGATTATTTCATTTAAAGTAATTGAAACTATTTTACACAAAAAGAACAATAGATTTTGAATGTTCTTTTTAATTTATTCTTAACATATCGGTTTAAGACGTACTATTCGTACATATATGTACTCTTTACGTAGCCGTTTTCACATAATCTTCTATAAAACCATATTGTTATACTTCTCCATAGTTAAGAACTAAACTTAATTAATTAACAATCTGAAGTACACTGCTGGACATATTTATGGATGACTGAGGACCAGGTGTTGTAGTGCACAGGCCAGGAAAGGATTAAAAATAATTATTCTCACGCATTTTCAGTTAGAGTTAGTTTTTCTAGAAGTAAAATTCCTAAGCCGATGGGTGGGGAAAAAGAAAATATCGAGTATGTTCTTCTTTCTTCCCAAGACTATTTTTTGTTCCTTATCTTAACTGTAAAATGTTTTAAATCTCATATGAATTTGCTAACATAACCACAATTCATGAGATGTACTCATCCAGTTATGCTTAAAATCACAGTATACATACATACACAAGTTTATCGCAGATGACAGCCCTGATGCGGTATCGCGTTACGCAATATGTTATGGCGTGCAGATGGCGCTGTGTATTTTGGTACACTGCATTAGACACATGCATCATCGTCACCATGGAGGGGATTTGATAAATAAAGAGGGGCACCATTCGAATGCCAACTTATAATGGAGCTCTCATAGGAGTAAATATTATTGTATAAACATAGTTATATACTCATAGAACAATGTCTATTCAGTCAGAATCTAGCTTGAAGCTGCAAAGGGTTCCATTTCATATAGCAAATGAACTATAAATAATTCTTTTTTCTAGCACATTTCCACTAATGAGGAATGACTCCTGTATCATGGGGGACTTCACAAACATACAAACACCGAACACAAAGAATACCCAGACTCTTGACAACTATTTACGGATCACACAAATTTTTCCCCGTGGAAATTGAACCCGAACCTTGACTCAGCAGGCAGTCACTTACCACTAGAACAACAAAAGATTACAAATAGACATAAATATACTGTATCCTACACAGGTTTACCGACTATTGAGTATTTAAAAAAATATGTTATAATGGTTTTAAACAAAATTTCGTGAAGGAGGTAAAGAAAAAGGCGTGTGGTGTAAGATCATACAAAATTAGCCGCCTTGGGTCCCTGTCCATTGCAAATAAAAAAGGTCACATGTTTTAATGCCACAGACTGCGACTAATTATGACTTTTGGATATCTGATGAATAAGTACAACAAAAAAATGTTAAAAAAAATACACACAGTCGAACATGGAACCTCCTCCTTATTGGAAGTCTGTTAAAAGTTACCAAATATGATGAGGGGATACGACGGTTAAATGCTTTGTGACATGGTTGCTGCGTCTTTATCTAGTACCCCCGCTATAAGTTAGGTTTTAGTATTATAGAATTACTTTCTTATTAAATAGTTTAGGTTACGTTAAGGCTGTTACTTTATAAGACCTCTAAAAACCTCTAAATATATATATAATTTTTTAAGTCAACGGCCTGTACCCAAGTCTGGTCCTATTTAAATTTATAGACACTGATTCGGGCTCATTAACGTCTCTCTTACAAGATAATTATCAATCCCAACATTCTTTGTTACACATTATAATAAGTAATAGAGGTACATTATTAATTCAGAACATATATACATGCCTGTACCCACGGACATATCCCTGTAAGGGTAGGCAGGAGCGTCTCAAACTCTAAGAGTAAGAGAGGGTAACCCTATTGACGTCATGATAGATAACAGTCCGATCCCTTAGTCCCCTAGTCACGTTGAGTTGGGGTGTCCCTATACTACTCCACCGAGATACACAGCAAAGTTTATTAGTAACAATTTAATGACTCTGGATAGTACAATGTACTTATCGCTAGATCTGTCATCACTGGCACCAGTGAGGCAATAATTTCTACTGCCAATTGGCAGTGACATCGTAGATTGTTCATGATCATCCCGACAAGTGAAAGGCGTGTCCAGCCTAGCCGCTACGCTTTTATCAATCAACGTTATATATAGCCAATGACCCCTTTGTACAATCGTCAAAGTGCACACGTCTGAACTTGTTCTTTGAGCTTTGAATCTTATTTAATTTTTGTAATCTGACTGTTATAAACATTCTTTAGCAGAGACTGACTGGCAGTTCTAAAAACGGTGACATTAATGAAATTATTTCCACTAAACGTTTGCTACAGTTTCACCGGTAGGGTCCGTGCTCGACTGACAAGCTTCGCTGTAGTTCATCGGGAATTAGACTAACAAATACAAAGGGAATTAAAGTAGAGGTCTGAGCCACTAGAGTAGAGAACTTTTCATCTGTATAAACAATATCATCTCCTTCCTTTTCTATCCTGCCAGTCCTGCCAACATATGTAATCCAAATGTTCCTCATCCAATACCCAAAAGTGAAGAATAAGAAGACCTGGTGCTATGGCGTTCATTGGGGGAGGCCTATGTCCAGCATATAGGCTGCTGTAGGTTCATTTGATGGAATCACCAAAAGTGCCCTGATGATGGTAAAAGGCTTGCCCTCTATAACTCATAATCTAGGACTTATAATCTGCAAAATTTGGGCGTAAATTATGTCTCTGTCACCCCCTCGGGGAAACAGGCGTGAGTTTATGTATGTATGTATATATTCAAACAAGTTATTGCTAAAAAAAATGTTAAAAATAATTTTTAATTAAGTAGGTTAAAATGAATGATATTCTGAAGAAGATATGAATAAAAGCCGTGCAACTCTCGTTGGAGTAGAATGGGACCACCACATGTCTGCTCGTGGAATTGTAAAAGACGGCTTAGGCATTGAAATGTTATCTGTCAGACAGTTTTACTCTGACTATTTTTGACAGTACGGTTTTTTTTTTTTATTTATTCTTTTTTAAAGTACAACTCTTGTACTAGGATAAATTCCTGTATTGCGGGGACTTTACAAACTATCAAACAACAGACACAAAGAACACCCGGACTGAGAACAACAACTTGAGCATTACACACAGTGTTATCCCGTGCGGCAATCTAACCCATAGCACTTTCATGTTAATGGTTCGTCCGCAGTTCGCAAATCATTTACTTATTCATGTACTTTATGTTGATAAGTTTCGTATTCTACAACGAACCTGTGAGATAATAGTGCGTGATGGAATACATTATATAATTAACACGTAATTTTCCATAAAGGAATATAAGATTAAAAGTTTCCTTGTCTATGATATTAGTATTCCATGTCATGATCGACAAACAGACACCTCCCTTTTATGGAAGGAGAGACGATTCTCACAATTGCCATCATAATAAACCCTCTGCTGATTTAAATTATACGTTGTTGTAAACTTAGATGTGTGGTTCCTTGTATACCAGAATAGGGTACCCGTGGATGACGTAAAAGTACTAAGGAAGTGGACTGGTATCTATCAGCCAGTATACCTATTTAAGGTACCCGGTTGATGGCAATACGGCCACGACCTTGCAACAATCACGTGAGATTAAGATATACGAGTAGTCGGCAAAATGTGTAGGTGGTACATCGGACTCGAACCGACTAAAACCACACAGTGTTCCGTCATGGTGTCTTGTGGCCGAGGTCTCAGGTATACCTCTGCCTACCCCTTTGATTATAATAACTGTGCTATATGCGCCTTTGGTGCGACGCATACATACAGCGGTGAGGTAAGCTGAGGTAAGGGGAAGTGGTGAAAATGTACTCACGGGTTGGTGATGGTCAGGAGCTGGTGGAAGGCGCCAGGGGCTCTCGGCCCCCGTGGCACCTCTTGTCTTATCACGACACGGGAAGCAATGAGCTGATTCGGGGTTTCTTGATCACACTCGCGTTTCTTGAGCAGAATATATTTAAACTTTATAGCGCGCGCGCCGGTACACGTTATATCGAATTTTTTAAGTCTCTTACGCAAACGTCACTTGTTTGACACTTTGACGTTTACGTTTCGTTTTTGCAGACGTCTCGCTAGTGGCGAGAACAATAACCATGAGTGTATGTATGTATGCATGCACAATAATAAATACATTTTCATTCACAACAAAATACCGTTCACGCGAACGGCGCCAATGGTAATAAGCTAATAATACATATTCAATAACGCAATACAAAGAAATATGTAATATAATTTGAATCTTTAACTTTACTGAGAACCGCCTCCATTTATGGGAACTGAAAATTAAAACGACGTTTTTTTTTATTGCAGCTGTATGCTAGAGATGTATATTTTCAGTCGTTAACGTAACGTAAACGTTATAACTGTTCCATTGTGTATTTCAAAATTTTTTTTCTAAGAAAAAAAAAACGTGAAATACACCTGATGTTAAATGACAACTGCCGTACCTGCAACTCAAGAGTCGTAAGTGCGCTGCCCGCCTTTGATATTAAATAAGTAAAAATAAAAAAATAGGTGTGGTGTTGTGGGACACCAGATAGGAACGAAGTTTCTAGAAGAAAAATCGAAAAAACTACTTTACAAAATTATCTTAACACCTTTATTTTATTTACGATGATTTATAAAATTATAAAATAATAATATACAAAGAAACAGCTACTTACATGAATAATAATAGTAAACTGCAATAATAATAACAGTCATCACGTAGACTATACATTAGACACTGTATAGTCGTTATATATAGACTATACAAAAAAATCTCACGCTTTTTTTAACGTTACGGACGTTTTTTTGCCTCCTAGGGCACCCCTCCGCAACGCCCCATAAGGAACTTCGTTCCAAAACATAGCTTAAACTTTAATAACTAATAGTAAAAATGTTGAGCGACATTTTATAATATAAACAATTGTATCATCTTATAAATTATATTATAATCAATTCATAAATTGATATCATTTCTGTGTACACGTAAAACATTTTATGCAAAGACTTCTTATTTACTTTTATTCGTCATTCAACAATTTATTTCTCACGATTTAGTAATTCTTGCGAATCCAGGCATTTTAATAAATTGAACTAAATATTCCACGCACGCCTCTCAATAACTAAGGAAATATGTATTTCTTTGAAAGGTAAAGTTTGGTAGCAATCGAAGCCCGTGTGCATTTATCTAGATGTTGTATGAATTATTTATCTCACATAACAATGTTACGTTAGATATATAGTAAGGACCAGTTGGTTTTCAAGAACTGGTGAGTCTAGAATAATGAATGCATTCGTCTGATTTCATGTATAATACAATAAAAGTGATATTTGAAAAGGATAATACGCAACTGATACAGTGATAATATTATTGCGTGGAATTTATCCTCTTTGCTTTGAAATACTAAAGTTTATACTGTGGATTTTAAAGAAGATTGATTTGATTGAATGTTTAAATTATTATTATTTGTTAATAATACTCTATCCAATTCGAAAATAATATTTGAAATCTCTGTAATAGTTCCGGAGATTAGAATGCTTAAACAAAGTAACACATAACTCCAGAATTAAAGAATAACCGGTTTATTTAGCTGAGAATTAGACTACACTGTTGGCGCAGTGGTTTAAGTGCGTACACTTAAACCACTGCGCCAACAGTTTGCAAGGCGTACCTTGCTACCACGCAGCAGCTTCAAGTGTTGTGGGTTTCATCCTCAGACGGTAGAATACTATGTTTAATCTTCAAATTGTTGTTCTGAGTGTGTGTGTTCTTTGTGTTCGTGATTTGAATGTTTGTGCAGTACCGCGGGATATAGGAATTAATGCTAGAACGGGAGTTGCCACAACAAAAAAAATCTACCACTTGTATAGCCATCCAGCCACCAACATAACCATCTGTCACCTACCAGCAATTCTAACCATCCGTTTCATAATAAAGCTGTCCTGATTTAGCACATTCTTTCATGTTACTATAAACAAATGAGTCCCACTGACTCCGGTCAATCTTCCGTCAAATCAATTGCGATTGCAGACCAGTCCTAACAGCCTGGGACAATTGCAGCAGAGCACGTGATTAAATGTTTCTAATTGTCAAGCAGCAAGTTCATTGCAGTCTTTGATTAATTCATAATTAGCAATATCATTTCATTGAACGGTACGGCTATTTTAATTACTTATTTAGTTCGTGTACGTGTTACTAGTTTTTACACATGACAATTGTCCCGCTTATAGTCCATATAATTATTTGCGAATATTGGTTTACATGAGTTCTTATAAGATGTTACAATACTTTGTTCTAATATTTTGCCCCATTAGTCATGCAAAGGAAAATCAAAGATAATTTATGAATTATTGTATTGTGTTATGTGATATAAAAACAAAGTTCAAGACTCAAAATTTAATAAACATAATGTAAAAAAAAAGTTTTCCGTTTTCTAACATTGCTAATTCCTGTAGAATGTAGATGAATTAATTTAATTTTTTAGTTGGTAGAAAAACCTACCTTTACGATACTTCCCACTGACCATACAACTTGGCAAGAAGCAAACTCTTACTCCATAAGATACGGGAAAATAGCTGACTTTTCAACCTGATCAAAAACTCAAGCTATTTGAAAGTAGGCATATAATATTTACAATGTTAATTGTCGAATAAAAAAATCCTTCGAACAATTTCCTAATTCAGTTGGGGTCGGCTTTTAGGCCAACCTTGAAACGGCTGAACTTTGATATTTCACGTGAAGCGATTACTATCAGACCTTCAAAACCTGTGTTAGGCGATATCAAAGTTCTGTAGTTTTCTTTTTTTTTTAAGGGAGACCTCAAATTGACAAAAAGCGGGATAAATGGAATTTAGGAATAATATATGTAATTTAGCGTAGGTCATTTAAAAAAATTTCAAAGACAAAGTCAAGCCACATAATATTGAAGGCCAGTATATTAACATATTAATGTTGTGATCTCATCTGTTTACAAGCCGGTCTCTGATATACACTCAATTAATATCATTGCAACGAGAATGTATGTGCAGTGGCGCCAGCCGGATCAATGGAGCTTCCTTATCACTGTTAAATCAATGACAAAATCTTATCATCTATATTACTTGACTTTGCCCGCGGTTTCATATATAAAGGAATAGGCGACGATAAAAACATATAAAGGAAAAGGTACATACAGTTAGACACTCCTCCTTTTTGTAGGTGGTTAAAAATTAAATATGTAAAACTAAGGTTATAAGAGCGTCGGACGTGACGCGCGAGGCATACCGCCATTAAAAGCCCTCTTACGCATTAAGCATATATTATCACGACTTTTAATTATATGCAGCTGAGCTAGAGATCAATGTTGAACGTTATTCCAATGTAATGAAAGTACATTTCAATAAAATTTCCTATTGAGATAAGATTCAGTTAAACCGTGCAGCAATTTTGCTAATCTGTAAGAATATAATAGTTAATTGAAGAATTTCCGTGTTGTTTATTTAAACATGCAAATATCTTTAAGTAACAGTGGGATCAAAGATATTATTTTTGTATTACATAGACTATTTAAAAAGGAATAATATAGGGTAGAAAACCATTGGAGCGGAGCAAACGCAGGACAAACATCGGAAAACGGCTAATCTCTTCATATATTTTATTTATCTTATTAAAACATTATATTTTGTGAGAATAATTATTAAGGCTTTTGTAGTAAATACTGCATTTCCTTTAATATTTTTTTAGCAAATTAAGTGTGCTTACCAGCTTCTTTTGCTGTCTGTACCTGCATGTTACGAGTTGTTTACGATATCATGAGTACGTAACAAAGAGATGTTCTTATAAGGAATTTGCGTAAAAGTATTTTATTATCTTCCCACTTCGGTACAATTAGTTACATTCATTGGGTATATTGTAAGATAAGAGATAATAAGAGAAGGCGGTCACAAAGCGCTTTCCGTTCAAATCAAAGTTCAGTAAAAAATAATAATCATAACTTCAGTCACCATACATACGGTCGTCTGATCCCAAACTAAGCAGAGATTGTACTATTGTAAACAGACAGATAAACTAAAAATAATATTATTTATTGTACACCATAAACATAAAATTCCCTTCCTCTACAGGACTACACGTGCTGGTCTGAGGAGTCACCGTTTGAGCGTCGAAAATATACGTACCCGAACTAAACGGTTTGGCTCTTCTTTCCTGTGCCGATCGGTAAAAGCCTGGAATTCTCTACCAGCGCACGTCCTTCCCACTTTGATCCCGGGTCTTTTAAGCGGGGCGTGAAAAAGCATCTCACCAGGCCGCCATAGTGTGGGTCACCATGCTACATTGACTAGACATGCAATGAGGATGGTGACCACCACTCTTTGACTCCACCTATTGCTTTCCATCAGGCAAAGTGGAGTCACTATAATATAAAAAAAAAATAACAATAGATCTTAATTTAAATGTCTTATCATTAAAAGTGATCACTACCAGATATCCGTAGGATGAATTACGTGAACCTATCGCCGTACACTGCTGGACGAAGGTCTTCCAACAGGATCGCTAGCCATCCCGGTTTTGCGCAATCCGCATCTATCAGTATTCGGCCCATTTTCACTTCAGCTTACTGGGTCTATGTGCCATGTCGGTTACTCTAGTTCTCTGCGGAATGACTTCATTTCAAATTTCAACAACTAGAGAAACACCGAGCATCACTTGTTCTTTTTCGTGGACCCACGGGTCGTCACCTCACCGGAGCTGACAGTGAGACCGACCGACTAAAACCACATGGTGTTCCGTCACGAGTGTGTCTATTGCAGGGGACCCGTGATAACCTCAAAAGGAACCCGGGAACCCCAGCAGACCTTGGCCACCTGATTTGCAGGCCTTACTCGACTCCAGATCAGAGAGGAGCGCGCAGAACACGTGCGTCGCGTCATACAGTACAAAATATAACCCTATAAGCCCATAACCTTCTTGCATAGACTCGTATAAAAACAAAATGAGCCATCTTTATCGCATAGACAATATATAGATCGTATGGAATCTTTGTTTCTCATACCATAAACAATTAGTTAATATGAAATAAGGAAGTGTTTACATAAACCGTGATGCGTGCGCAGTCCGGAGCCAGACATTAATTACAAATTATATTAATGGATTTATGGAAAAAGGAGTCAAGAATACGATTTATATTTTAACACGCTTATATTAGCTCCGGCATAGTGCAATGAACCGAAGACTTGAAAAAGGTGGACGGCAGCGGCAAGACCGGGATAGTTGGCGCTCCTTGGCTGATGATGATGACTTTATTAGCTCGACGTGTATATATAATAATATGTATATTATATACAGAAGTATGTTTGTATCTATTTGTAACTGTTGCATGCTTCTGCTTCGGCATGAATGGGCCGGTGCTATACCACGGCCTCACAGAACCGGTTGTGAAGCAAAGCTTGCTTTTACATTTCCCTGACATTAGTGAGGTTTCCGGTAGCCCAACTCGTCTCTTCTTTCCCCTACTATCATGCAGCGCACTTACCACTCTTGAGCAGGACTCCATGGACATTATCACTTCCCATCAGGTTATAAAAAAAATCTTTGTAACGAATTATTTCAAAGTTATCTTGTTACTCGTTTTTATGATACTCGTAAATGCAAAAGTTTGTCTGTTTGTTCTTCAGTCACCAGAGGACTGCTGAATGAATGTCAAAATTTACATTGAGATAGATTGCAATCTAGATAGTACATCGACTACTTTTTATCGACAGACAACGTCAGTAATATGTCAATAATTTACAAGCGTATAAAGTTGCAAGGGGCGGGTAAGTGCTAATCAATTTATGGCATTGCAATAATATGTTATCATAACTCTGACTTAACAGTGTGAATAAGTGCAAAAGGATATATAAAACTATGTAAGTACCGATATTAAAGTTGATTCGTTTTAAACACATATTTTTTTGACTATAATTCATTTTAATGACAAATGAAGTGAACTTTTGCCCTTTTGAATTAGTTTTGCTAATAGTCATAGCTTGCAACTTTCCATGATTATTACACATAGCTTATATGGGAGGGTGAAAAGGTGATGAAAGGGTTAACATTGTAAAGGCAGGCGATGCTGCAGAATTGCACTCCACATTTACCATACTGATCGGTAATTAACATTTCCAAAGTACTCCGTGGACCACTGGCAGTAATCCGTTAATTCTTCATTATTACATGACAACATCCATTCTCATACAACAGTCGCACGCGCACGCTTGGCCCCCACTTCTCAGTTTTTGCGCATCGCGCCTACACACACCTTCAGTTGTGATCTCTTATAATCGTAATCAACTATTTGTACTTAACCATTTATAGATCTTATATGTACCTAATTGTATGGTATGTAGTACATGTAAAAGGGTTTGGACTTCATGGCAACAGCCAATTTGAGTTGAAATTCCCAAGACTCAAGCTCCGTATGATCAATATCCTTTTTGCCTATTGCCTCCCTTCTCACACACCTCTTCTTTTCAATACGCTCACAATTTTCACGTCTTTAAGCTGCCTACTTGGTAGCTGCCAACTTGTATTTATACATATACTCAAGCATCAGAAATACACTCGCGTCTATGTCCCTGAAGGGGTAGGCAGAGTAATTATTGCCAACATTTTTCCGATAGTAATTTATTTACATTTATGTAATAGGGGCAAGTCCTTTGCCGTCATCCGGGCATTTTTGGTGGAGAGGTAGGGAAGGATAGAGATTTTGCTGATACAGATGGATTGGGGAGTATAAATAATAGCTCAAGCAAGTCAGGGTCCTCCTCCGTCCAGGGTTCACCTAGAACTCAAACTGGTTGGTGCCGAGAAGTCCGAGTTCTGTAACTATGTACTCGTCCACGCGCAGCGTATTTAACGCCAATATATTTTTTTATATACTCCGTATTCAACACTTTAGATACAATTTTTTATTCATCTCTCATCTAAAAACTACTCGGTAACTACACTACGAATTACACGTACCTACTAGCACCTACTTATCTAGTGATAGGAGAGGCTGGTTATCTGTCATACAGGCCCTGCCTAGTACAGAAGTTTCTCACAAATATTATGACTATTTTGATATGGTAAAAAAAAAGACGAACCAAATTTTAGTCCTATCTACGTTACAGGGGCAAGCCTGGGTCAGCAAAATGTTGGTTTTAATACGTATCTGCTTACTCTCTCGGGATGCATGTGAGAGTGTATGTATGTATGTATGTTATATGATATATTATATATGTGGCAAGTTTGGAAGAAAGAAATCGCCTTCATACATAAAGTCAAAATGTTAAGATTTATGATAAGTGAGAGAATATGGTCTAGGATTTTCACATTCTTGACATAATAGTAATAATAATAGTTTATTGATTCTCTCTCACATACCTACAAAATTAAATTGCACATTAGAAACTTATTCTAGACATCAATTTTCCACTATGTGAGCGACTGGTATCTGTACTAGGAGGAGACCTGTATGACAGATTACCAGCCTCTCCAGACACTGGACTCGTGCAGTATCAGTATGTCAGGTAAGTGTCTTAGTGCGCTTGTATAACTCTTATAAATGAGAGTGAGTGTGTGTGTGTGTGTGTGTGTCTGTTGATATGAGTGATTGTGTGTATGCGTGTGTGCGTTTGAGTGTTTGTGTTTGCGTGTGAGAGTGTGTACTTCTATTCAGGAAACAATATGAAAAAGATTTTCGGTCTCATCATAACCAATATAAATCCAGTTTGTAAAGGGGGGATCCCCTTTACAAATTAACTTATATATATTCATATAGTATATATACATGCGTACGTAAAGATATATAAATGAATAAATAATATAATAAGCATTGTTCTTTGTTCAGTTTCTTGCACCACTAATATCATAGCAGTGTTTTTCTAGTAGGGAAATTTCAGCAAATAATGTAGGGCCCATGAGAGTTTAAGATTGCTCCTTAGCAAAGATATTACCATAGCATTAAGAATACACTAATTCTGATATTTATTTCTGTCACAATTTCAAATTCATCAACTGCAGCAAATTCCTGTATATTCCTGTATATTCCTGAATATTCCTGTATATTCCTGTATATTCCTGTATATTCCTGTATATTCCTGTACATTCCTGTATATTCCTGTATATTCCTGTATATTCCTATATATTATTGCGGACGTTGGTCTTAGGCAGCTACAAAAATGCAATACATTCCACTATTCCAAATCTACAATGAATTTGCGAAAATAATCTTGGGACCGCATTTTTTTAATCTGCCAACATTAACTTTTTTTTTATAACATTGGGGGATTGACGACCCGCCGCCCATGGACACCTGCAACTCTTAAGTAGGTATTAATTAGCCAATTGTCATTCAGTAAAAGTCTCTTTCCCCTCCTTCCCCTCTTGGCATAATCAAAGGTGGGCAGCGCGCTTACGATTCTAGACTTACAGGTGTCCATGCGCGGCGGTTGTCACTTACCATCAGGTGACCTTTTGCCACTTGCACCCCGGTTGAAAACAATAAGTAGAAAGCAACAGTCATACATGCACACAGAATTTTAGTAAGTAATAATAACTTTATCGATAAGACGGTGAGCCTTCATATCGACATATATACTCATAATGTCTGATATGTTTCTTTACCACTGCCCAAAAACGGAGTATAATGATTTCAGTTGTCATATATGTATGTGAGTATGTATATATAAGTACATATATACGTTCACGCCTGTATCCAGGAACGCATAGGCAGAGGTGTTTTAAACACCCATTTGCTAATTAAAATATTGTCCCCTGACGTAATAGGGGCTGGCCTATTTTCGTCAATTAGGCGCTTTGTGAGTTGAAGATAGAAAAATTGGGAGTATATTGAAAATGAAAAGTAAGACGCATTTGAAGTTAAAGGATAATGCGTATACGGATGGGTTGGGAACTGTAAGGAATACCTCGAGGACTGCAGGGTCGCATACCTGTAACTCGAACTGAATGAAGCCGGGAAGTCTGAACCCTTTACCCATAATATATAGAAGTATATAAGATTTTCTATTTCACCATACCTGAAAAGTTTTCGAAGCATGGGGTTTCGTTGGCATCTTTACTCCATAACTCCAAAAGACACTGGTTTAATATATTTTAGACAAGGTGAATACCTGTTATTAAACCAATAACAAATAAAATTGTTTATGGTAGCAAGATAGGGTAATAATAATATTAACAACATCACACACTCAAACTCACCAGAGCTTGTACTGCTGTAACCAAACTGCTGATAAGCATAATTATATACTTCTTAATATATATATCTATTACAGATAAATTACACCCAGACATAGAACAAATGATCATGCCCATCACACAAATATTTATCCTGGGTGGGAATCGAACCCACGACCGCAAGTTAGCAGTCAGGGTCATTAATCACTACACCACTAGAGATGACTCTTCAATAAAGGAATACTCCAACTAATGAATGTAGTACGTTACGATATGAGTACCAAATAAAGGCAGGTTCAGAAGACGCCGTCAACAATTAGAAATATCTTGTAGATCTTGTCCAGGCTCGGCTGACGGCGAGTTGCGACATAACAAAGAATGTCATATGACACCCACTGAGGGATCGCATTCGACGGGTAAGATTCAGAAGTTCAGTTGAATCTGAAGCGTGTAGTTTATGTTTTGAAAACTGTATGCCGTAGTGTGTTGGTATCTTAGTTGTTGATAGACTGTTGTTATCAACTGAATAGTTTGTTGGTAATAATGGCTTATTTCAGACACAGTACTGTGCTGGACACAGGTCTTTCTCATTAATTTCAAAGAAGAGCAGATGTTCGGCTTATTTACATAACTTTCAGATGTATACAATTAAACACATCCTTTTGATTGCAGGTTTTTTAAGAGTTGAATGACTCTCGTGTTTATGATTGACACATAATTGAGTATATATTCACCCTCTCTTCTTCCCCCCCCCGTACCCCCATCTCCTCTAACATCCCCCTGCATCTCCCTTCAAGGCGACGATGCTTGAGGTGAAAGTGTCCCATGGCGGCAGTTGTCACCTACCATAAACCAATTTATTCACCAATATCATAAAAAAACATATCTTTATACATCACACAACTTCACGCTTCTTGGTTGCTTAATGGAATATAAATGAAATAAGTAGTCACATAAGTTGTAAGTTTGTATATTTGTTCTTAAGTTGTTTTAAATTTCTGGTACAATTGTTGTATGATGTATGTTGTCAATGTTACTCGTTAACAATTAGTATTCCATTTGAACTTCTGCTATTCACATTTACAACGTCATTCAACTTGGACCAAAACAGCAGGTTAGTGGGCGCACTAATATCCTTGCTGCGCCCATATCCACCATATACTTGTGCCGTACACAAACGTGATCACCACAATACTCGCCAGCTAGTGCCGTGTGCAGACTACACTCGACCAAAAATGATTATGTCAAAACGATTATGTCAAATTCGATGTATGTCAATTGTTTGCTTGCAAAAATTTTGAAATTAGAATAATTTATGTGTTCCTTTTTTGTACCAATGATATACGTTTTTATCGCAATTCTTTTTTTTTTGGTCCTGTTTTTTTTTTCCTTTTATATTGCTATATTTACATTTTTTCTTTTCCCAATTTGGAGTCTCACAAATTTTTCGGATTTCGCAGACTACCGATTTAATAATATTTAACAAAACTATTTATTTATTTATATGACGAAACGATTATTATTATAATATTTTATTAGTTACATACAAGAAACGTTTACTTTACGTCAACCGCTGCTGGGAGATACATTATCGAATGGTAGTAATGTGATCAGAATAATTAAATTCCGTGTTGTTTCTCGGTGGAGTAAAATAACGCCACTCATCTCTACCCGTGGGTGTTTTAAAATTTGACGAACGGATTAGACTGGTTATAATTTAGGGTTTACTAAATTATTTTGTGCACAAACTGAGGCGTTGAGATACCGCTTCGGGAGTCTTCAGAGTATGTGTATAATGAGATTATATTACGAGAAGCAGCGTAGTATTGTGGAGGCGTTCTGTCTCCCGTACCAGAAGTAGCTGTATGGTTACCAGCTCGACTCGAAACTGAATTTAAACTGTTTATAATATATTGAAGAGAGAATACAAGTGACAAAATAATTCAGCGCGAAGTATCGGCTCCCTTTTTTTCTCCAAAAAAATTAATAAGAGACAATAGGTTATATTGAATTTTTAAATAACGGGTGTTTCAAAGCAATAAGATAAAATTAAGAACACATATTTAAGTAACCCACTGTAACTCCAACTTCGCAATGCAGTCTGTCCTAGCCAATTTTTATTTCGTATATATAATGTATATATTTTTTTTGTGATTGCAACGACATGAAAAACACTTAATATCTTGGTCGACGTGTACTTACTGATTAAAAAAAACAAGCAAACATATACAACAATATTTCGCTAACGTTATCACAAGACAGCAAAGCCAGAGGAAGGCAGCTCATGGTGAAGTGCAGAAGATCTCGTAATTTTATATTCTATGATACTCCCCCCATTAAGACGTTTTAAAAAACACCTCACAAGACGAAATCCATCGGCTTAGGCTTCAGGCGTGACAAATTAATAAATATAAACATACACATACACTCGAAAAATATAACCTTCCTCCTTGTGCAATTCTTAAAAAGTAGTGTTAATATCATATTATTTACAAACATATTTGTTTCTGTACTTTCAACGAATATTTCCTATTAAATTTGTTCAAATTTACCCGATTATAGGTATTTTTGCACAGAGTCAGTCGTGAAGCTAGTTGCTTGTTCTAATATATAGATCCTGTGGAGAAGCATAAACTAATTTATATGTGAATATGTAAGTACAGTATAACATTTATTTTCAAATATAACAGCTGAGCAAATTATTACAATATTTGAGTAATAGCCGTTAGGAGATGACCAGTCCCGACCGACGGCACTCCTTGACGAGCGCATGCGCAAGCCATCGTTCAAGTCAAGCACATCGAAGGGAGCCGAATGTGCCGACAAATACGTCACAAACGTTTAGAAACGTTTTTAAACAGACTATATTTTTGTATAGAAAAAAATCTTCAATACATTCTGCCTTCCCCTTTAAAGCCAAATCGTAAAGATAATCTCTCTGATTCACATGTGTCGTATGACCAAACATAGTAACATTGTAAGTCCGAACAGATCTTACTCATATCATTGGCCTTTGAATTCTTGACGGATTACTACACATGTGATTGTTTGTATGAAGTTCAGCGACTTGTCTGCGGTATTTTTCTTGATGGGTCTTAGTGTTCTGATTTTACAGCATGACGACTTCTTCGTACTTCAAATATCACATCCAAAATTATCTTCTTCCTGTTTCTACATAGAGGCTGTTTAAGCTCCGGTAGTCATAGAGAAAAATAGTTGGATCGGTAGTGGGAGAACGAGAGATACTTTAGTTTTTAGAAATTAATTTTCTCATAATAATTATTACATAAATATTCGGGACGGGGGCCAAATTCTTCAGATATACAGGCATGGGTGTATGTTTATGTATGTAATAATTACATTCGTTTATCTGAGAAATTTCGAAATTATTGAAGTATGTTCCAAGTGCTGGAGCGGCTTATTATTTAACTTTTTGTTTATATATTAAATGTTACATCTAAGTAAAATGTAAAAAGCTAATAATAAGAATAAGATAAGAATAATCTTTATTGTACACCAAAGACGTGACAGAAGATATTGCTTAAATTTGAATATTCAAGGTGTTATGTACAATATGCGGCCTTCTCGTTACGAGCGGTCTCTTACACCCATTTCCCCTTTGGATGGACAAAATTGATAGTGGATTAAAGAACAATGGGTAGCTTTGTGCAATATAGAAGTAAAGAGGAAAATAAAATGCAATTTAGTTGCAATGTCAACGTATAAAACTATAGTGGGTAGCTACCTCAAAACCAAAGCATCGGGACACATGCGTTCGAATTAATCTCGCAAATGGTATAGATCTAAGTGGTAGAGCCATGCTTAGGCACGAATGGGCTACCTCGACCGCTGCGAAACTCGGCCTCACAGAAAATCGGTTGTGAAGCAACGCAAATGAGTAAGGTTTCAGGACCTCCAACTCCTCATCTCGTCTTGCCTCTGCCCTCATCGCCCTCTCCTTCTTTCTCCCCGCATCCCCCATCCCTCATCACCTTCAAAGGCGGTAGCGCACTTACTACTCTTGAGTTTAGGTGTCTATGGACGGCGGTTGTCACTTACTATCATTTAACCCGTCTGTTCGTCTGTCCCCGTATAGTACAATAATAACGTAAAAGAATATATAAATTTATGTTAATTTATACTTTTAATTATCACTTTGACTATTTCCAACTGTTATCTATCAGAAAGTACATATATGTATGTACGAATATACAGTCATACAGTGCCCGGACTTTGTCAATGCGCTTGCTCCCAGTTACGTAAGCTAAGCTAAAACCTAATTGATATAATATAGCCGTTTATACCGTGATATGTTTGTTTGAAATACTGTAAACTATCCTTAATGGTGTACATTAAAGAGTATTGTATTGTGTTGTATTGTATGGGTGTTTTTTACAACTTGGCCTTGGCACTCAGACACTGGGAAATGAACATGCTTATGACCCAATTATTTGTCCTAGTTACGAAGCGAAATTACGTCCTCTGGCTTAGAAGTCAGGATCTCTAACCTTAAGATAAGGTCAGTCATTGATGAACAGCAGTTCAGGTGTGCCAGTTTGATCAGCTCGACTGAACTAATACCACGGCCTAACAGAGAACCGGCAGACAAAAATTGTTTGGATTGTATTGCCGAGTGATTGAGGGTACCGGAGGCCCAGCTTCTCCTCGCCTTTTCCCCTCCCCTGATCCCCACTCTTGTTCCCCTTCCCCTGAACCCCCTCTCCTCTTACCCCTTCCAGTGTAAACCCAAAGACTGTACGAGAAACGTCTTTGTCTTTGTCGGGTGAAAATATTTTGCAAATACAAGCCCTTCGTCGTTCGCAGGATGATATACCTTTTGACTGACCTTATTGACGGTTCTGTTAGGAGGTACTGTTGTTGTACAGACCAAAATTCCTAACCGATTGACTGATCGGACTGCGCAGAACAAGTCATCATAAAATTTATCCGTAACGTTAGATATGTCAACTTCATGCCAGTGGTCGGGTTGGGTTTTCCCCTCCGCTCGCTATTGTGGTCAGCCGCGTAGAAGTGACCGGAGTTCCGGGACGCTGTCTAATCTGAGAGGTACCCGAAGGAGGTGTCCGCGCTCTTGCGGGGAGGCGCTAGTAGGAGTCCGGAAGTCTTAATAAACCTGTACCCGGACTCCTCCTATTTCAGTTGCAGTGTGGGCAGGGCTCCCTATTAAAATTGCTTGGCATTTAGACGGGCTGTATATATATACTGTCTGATAGACAACAGTCCGATCCCTTAGTTGGCTTTTACGACACCCACGGGAAGAGATGAGGTGACCCTATTTTACTCTACCGGGAACCACAGCTATAATATGTATCAGTTTTCAGTATTATAACTTATTAATCTGCTGCTTATCAAGAAATATTTTCTTAAAATTCTTATATGCTGAATCATATTCCATATGTGATAACCAATTAAGGTGTTATCATCATGAGGACTAATAAAGGGTCGACGGTCGCAACCTCGGCAAGGTATCCATGACCACTGGCCAGCACTTCCGCACGATATTTGAGAACATTACTTGACATTGAAGTCTGTTGCTTTAGTCTATTTGGAGCTTGAGGTTTGTGCCTATTTGCTCATTGCGGAGAGAGCTCTAGCGAGCTTGTGTAATGTATAAAGTATCTTTCAAAAATATGGAATACAACTCGTTTATTTTAAATTATTCTTCAGTTTGGCTTATTTATTTATAAAAAATACTCAAGTTAATTAAGGAATGTACTTCGTCACTCTTAGGTAACTCTATTTTCTTTGAACTTGTTGTCATAATTTTGTTAAGAAAATCTGTATGTGCTCGGAATCAGGGATCAAAGTTTAATTATGTGTATTTTCTAGTCGCTGGTATAAAAGGTTTGATAACATTAGAGGAAGCTCGTGGATAAGTAACAATGGGTGTGGACTGTTGTCTCTGTCCACTCCGAAGTGTTGAGTGTGGGCATTCCGGATTTACCGGCCATCAGGTAACACTCTTACTGGAACGACCGAATGCAAAAACGTTTAAAGTGGTTTCTTTCCTATTTCCAGTCCTGCATCTGGTGTATAAATTCAATTCCTAAGTTTCATTACCATGCACAAAGGTGTATTAAACACCAGTATTTTACCATCAAATCGGCAAATCAAATAGTCTGTATAATGAGCTGAATGTAAGAGTACAACTCTGTGGCTCAAATCGGAGTGTACCGGTAATAACTAAATAATACCTGTAACGAGCGGCGCCTGAGCATATATGGTTTGGCCGCTGTCAGTGAAACGCAACGGCTAAGAGTTAGGTATTGAAGTCTTTATAATAATATGCAAACACAAGGACTATGAACAGATGTTGTTTATCTCCATTTACTTGTTTACTTTATAAAATATTTTTGTTTTTTTTGTAACCTGCTACCTTTTATTTCCTTAGCTAATTTTACTCTCTGATAAAGTGTATGCAAAATTTGATAACGACCGCTTCTGTTCGCTCTCAATCCTTAATCCCCGAAAGGGTAGGCAGAGGCGTCTCAATCGCCCATGTTTTGCCAACCAAACCGCTGAGACTCGGGACAACTATATGTGGATCACACAAATTCTTGTCTTGTCTTTGATTCGAACCTCTGGCTATGCAGTCACGATCACAAACAACTACACCAATCCGCCTGTCAATATAAAGGTATAGCGAAATATCATCATATAAAAGTATGTAACATTTGGAGGAGGGAGGAAGGAGAAAAAGAAGAAGGTCAAGGAAAAAGCATGGTGATTTAAAAAAAAGATATGCGGAAAAGAGTTTTTAATGTAAGGCCCCTAAAATCTTCAATAAATTAGCTGCCCTTCCGAAAAACTTACACTTGACACAATTAAAGAAAGCACTACATACACTACTTATAAATAACTTATTATATATTTTTTTTAAATGACAGATTATTGATTTTTTTTAGTATTTCCTAACTCTTATATAATTAAATTCAACAATAATATCTACTAGTTTATAACTCAATGTAACTCATGAATGTGAGTACTGTACTATATAAATTACATTGATAGTAATAAAAAAATATTTTTTAATTGAATGTGTATGACAATTAAAATAATAATTTTTGTACATCTCTTGATAACAAAAGATATCGCAAATAAGATTTATTTATAAGATCACATTGAGTGTATCTACTTATGGTCTACAAATAAATAATTTGATTAGATTTGAAAATTTAGCATGTATTTTATTATGTATATTAGCACATAAAGCCTCTATTTATTGACTGATTTGGAAAATTATTTTTTTATTTAAAGTGTATCCTTCTTGTTTGGATTCATTGTTTCTACAACACATTTTCCACGTCAAAAAGAAATTATATAATAAAGAATTAAAGTTGGTTATCTCCTTTTTGTATCGACATAAAACGAGATAAACAACGAAATATAAATGTCTCTATGTTAAGCAGAAATAAATCATTTAACAGAATTGACAGCAAAACTACGAGTCGTATTTCTAACAATTTGGCGGGTACCGGTCTGTCTGTGGATCCGTTTGTTTCCTAGAACGTTGCCGCGAATGTTATCACGTCTGTAGCGCGTTGTACAAAGTCATTCGCCCGGACAGGTACACACATGTCAATATGTCTAAACATAACGCTCACAATAACTGTTACAAAGAAGTGTGGTCATATTTTAGGGTAGCACCATGTGATTAATTCAAAGTCTTAACCTTAAAATACTGAAGAACGGACATAAATGAAAATATGAGTCTTGTATACAGTTTTATTCAGTAAATCTACAAATGAAATTAAAATGAAATCAGATGTTTACGTAGTCTACTAAGAAGGATCGGACTTCCACGCACCAGCAAGTTCGAGATATAGGTATGCGACCTTGACTTACTCAAGCTATTACTTATGCTCCCAATTCCTCTATGTAAGCAGTAGCCCTTTCATACTGTTTTGGCTCGGATGATGGTGCCGGGTGCCGGGCCCTAAATTGTAGTCGGGGCAATTACAATTTATTGCCGTAAAACACATGCGTGAATGTATCTATCTACATATGTGCTGTACGTCTCGCAATTCGTTTTACGTGCGGGGTAGTGCTGTTTTTTTATTATATTCAATTAGCTACTTCTTAGTACATGCTTTTATCTAACGGAGCATCATCCGATTTATGTTTAGACTTAAGATTAGTTTCCGACTTAATAAGATAACTTGAGGAGAATGAAGTCGTATGCCATGCCCATCTTAAGGGTCTGATGGGATCAAGCACCCACCTAAACTCCTAAACAGTTTTATTAACCAAGTAAGGTTAATGAGCACAATTATTACTACACAGTGCTTTAATACTAAGCTTGCAAAACAAAAGTCCCAAAAGTATCAAGTACACACCCACGCGTCAACAAACTCTCTGAAGTTTTGGAAGTAGGTACATCATAATAAGAGTTTATTTAAGAAACATAACATAGATACAAAATATAGCGTATAGAATGTTTATTTACGGATTTACATAGCTATGTCTCTGCTATGTGTTTATTATTTTTTTAATATATTTGGGAACATACCTCTACCGAATCATATCGGAAATATCACTTGATTAAAACCTACATTCTTTCATTATAATTCTTGTCGCTAATAGTGTAAAAAAAAGTTTATTTAGATGATCAGTGTACTAAAAACAAACGTTCTTTTATGAATGGTCGGATCATGTGTCCTCTCTTGATTAACACAGCTACTATACCGACGAGACACTTTCTTTTTATTTTTATTAAGAGAATCCATGCGGTTAAAGCGAGTTGTTTTGGAAATAAAGAGTACTTAATGGCCATTTATATATTATAATTTATACATATTAAAAACAAAGCTATAGCACTAGCACTGTCCTAGAGTGATTGCTGGACTTGATAACAGTGGTAGAGCCATGCTTAGGCACGAATGGGCCTGCTCAACTAGTGCTGTACCACGGCCTCACAGAAAACCGGTTGTGAAGCAACGTTTGCGTTGCATTTCCCCGAAATTTGTGAGGTTTCCAGAGGCCCACTCCCCTTCTCTTTCCAATCTCTTCATCCCTCTCTCATCACTCTAAAAGGCGGGCAGCGCACTTACTACTCTTGAGTTGCAAATGCCGGGGGTTGTCACATTCCATCCCCCGCTCGTCTGTCCCTTCATACCATAAAAAAATATATCTTAGATTCGACTAAAATAATTACTTGAAAATATTATTAACTCGTACACAAACAACAAGCTGAAGAATTGTATGGACACAATTGCTGAAAAGGAAGGTAGCATATTAATATTTTTTACATACACTTGCTATCACCTGAGGGGTAGCCAGAGCATAAATAACGCTCCCATTGTGTCAACTAGACTTTAGTCCTATTTACGTATAAAGCGGCAAGCTTATTGCCGTCATTTGGCACTTTGGGAATCAGTTGAGAATTTCGGTTCGGTAGAAAGAAAAGGGACATTGGTTACACAGATGGATTGGGGAGTATAAGCAATAGCTCAGGCAGGTCAGGGTCGCATATTTGTAACTTGTTATCAACACATTAAAACCTTGTATTTATTGTTAAAAATAAGGAAACTAACACTAATAAAATTAATTAACAGACATTATAATGACAAGCTACATCGCCATACCATTGGCATATAACTCAATACAAAACATTCAGTGTTTTAAAGACTGTTCTCTTAACTTATTTCTAGGCAAGCTCCTTAGAACCCCATTGTACTCTTATTAATTAAAAAAAACACTGTGGACATTGAATGAGTCAATGTAACAGCTGTAATCAATCGCATAGCTTACTATTAACAATCAAATAAGTGGGTCGCGCTATTCGTAGGTACGACGACATGCAAGGACATACTTTTTACAATTTGTGTAGGTATATATTGTGCTAACCCTTGGGATCAGTACCTTTACTGGATGATGGGTACTTTATGTGCTACACTGATTAGAGGGGCAGTTGGGCTTCGGGTACCCTCCCTCACTCGACAATACAATGAAAGCATTGTGTGTCTACCGGCTTTCTGTAGGGTTTTGTATTACAACTATGGAGCCGGTCCATCCGTCCCTCTCCCGCGTTTACACTCGTTATAACTATAATTAGAATATCCTCGACTACGTAACGTGGAGGTCAGACTACAGAGGTAGTAGAAAATAAGTGACATACTTTGCGATTTTGCTAAAACAATAGCTAAATGCTACAATGATGTCAAGTGAAATCGTCACTCATTAAAAAATGCAATCATTTATTTGTTTTAAGTTTAGAGAATCATATGCATATTTGACGTACCATAAAATGTCTACATCATTTGTTTGTTTTAAATGTGAAGCTTTCATATTGTATGCGTTTAGAAAGAAAGTTACTAGAAGACTTTAGGTTCTTGGTAGAGTAGAATAGGGCCACCCCGACTATGCCAGTGGTAGAGCCATGCTCAGGCACGAATGGGCCGGCTCGATAGGTGCGTTATCACGGCCTCACAGAAAACCGGTTGTGAAGTAACCCTATACCCTTTCCTCTTTCCTCATACCCCAGCCTCCCCCATTCCTCAAAGGCGGGCAGAGCACTTAAGACTCTCCAGTTGCAGGTGTCCATGGACGGCCGTTTTCACTTACCATCAGGTGACCCGTATGTCCGTCTGTCCCCCTATAGTACAAAAAAAAGAGTTTGAGATGGGTCACTGATGGTAAGTGAGTACCGCTGCCCATAGATACCTGCAACTCAAAAGTTAGCAGCCGGCCTTTAAAGGTGCACTGTGGAGTTTTCCGTGAGGCTTTGATGGTACACTAGTCGAGCCAGCCCATGTGGCCAAAAGGGTTGTGAACCTCTTCACTTACTTATTTACAGACACAGTAACAAAGTGGAACAATTACCCCTATACGTACGTAACGTGAGTAGCATGTACCACAGTCTTATAAGGCAGCGGGAGAATGCGATCATGACTCACGGTGACGACTACACGGGTCAAGGTGCGGCACTGACCTCCGGAGTCTCGAACCTATCTAATGTCACTCACATGCCTCTACAGATTCCTCCATTCAGGGTACTGCTTAGACTTAGACTTACTTTTGATTTGATGCTGCAATTTTATTTAATCAGTTTTTGTTTGAAATCTATACTAATATAAAAAATGTGAAGATTATTTGGTTGGCTGTTTTTTTTTTTAGTTTAGTTTTCAGTCACAGTTAAATTATTATTTTTTAACTTACATAAGTACATACACTCCCGCTTGTAATTTAAGAAGAAACATTTTGCCGTTTATAACTGGCCTATTTATTGGCAATGCCGTCACCCGGGAATTTTGGGAATTATTTTTATATTGGAAATACTTTTTACTGGCGAATAATATCGACTATAAAGTGTTACGTTGTGCGACCCTAACTAGTGGAGCACCAAAAATAAACACAGGAAAACTGCTAGTGTATTTATATCAACACTAAACAGAAATATCTGTGATCCACAAATAGCTGTCCTGAACCAGGCTCAGGATTGTGTTCTTGATTGAAATTTATTGATTGAATTGTAAAGGCCCTCGGAAGTCTATAAAGAAAAAAAAAACAAAAAAAAAATTGAGTTTGTAGTTGGTAAGTGATTCTGACTGCTCAGCGAGAGGTCGTGGGTTCGATTTCTACACGAGACAAAATTTTCTATGATATAAAATTAGTTGAAATGCTGAGTAAATAATCCAATATTCTGTTGTTTGTTCGGTCTGTTTGTAGATACACACTTACGAGCTAGCTCTAGCGTCTTATTTAACTTGCTCGCAATGTTATTAGCTTGACCTGCAAACATGTAAACAAATATAGGTAGGCAATTTGCTTTTACTTCTAATGGTGTAACAACAACGAAGCTTTGTATGTATGTGTAGTTTAGATGACAAAACTATTATTTGGCATCTATGAGCCGATCTCTTGATGGAGCCAGGATGTGAATAGTGAAAGTCATTAGTGGTTACAAATGAACCCAGCGAGTCCAAATGGAATTGACTCTTTAGTGATTAATGCTCTAATTGTGTTTCAGTCATTTTTTTTTCAGTCACTTACACTCATTTGGGTTCTTTTAACGAGTCGAATACGTTACACTTGGCACGTTTTTACAGGGTTCCGTATCTCTCGCAAGGGAATCAAAACCTATAGGGTTTATTCTATTACAAACTTATAGTTTGCGGTCAAAAACAAGGGCAATGTATGGGACCCAAAAGAAAAGCTAAGTTTGTTTCAAACATATACTGTCTGTTAGTCAGTTAAAGGACTCAGCCTTCCCTGCACCAGCCAGTTCGAGTTATAGGTATGCTGGCCTGACTCGCTTGAGCTATTGCTAATATTCCCCAATGTATAACCAACATCCCTTTCCTACCCTTTCTATCCTCCCTTTCCTGACAATATGATCGAAAATTTTCCCATCTTATTCCCGAATATGCCCGGACGACGGCAATGGTTTAGGTTTGCCCCCTATTACGTAAATGGGACTAAATTATTATAAGCAAAATATGGGCATTCAATACACCTCTGCCTACCCCTATGGGGATACAGGCGAGAGTTTATGTATGTAATATAGACTATAAAACATCATACTACTACCTTAAGGAGCGGAGCGGTGACGCAGGTGAAAAGTAGGATTCCTGCTACAATATTATAACTATAGTCATCTTTTTTTTATACTATAGGGGGATAGACGAACAGACGTATCATCTGATGGTAAGTGACAACCGCCGTCCATGGACACCTGCAACTCAAGAGTCGAAAGTGCGCTGCCCGCCATCGAGGGTGATGCGGGAAGAGGATGAAGAGAGGAGGGATGAGGGGATGAGGAGAGGAAAAGAGGAGGGGAAAGGAAAGAGGGGGAAAGGAAAGAGGAGGGGAGAGGAAAGAGGAGAGGGGGAGTTGGTTGTGTTCGTGTCTGAGCCTGGCTTTACCACTGTAAATCTTCTGCAACTTAATATGGAGGGTTAATTGAGCTTTAAACAATAAAAGCTGCACTTAATTGCAAATATTTCTTTCGTTTCTTCCTTTCTGTCGCTTATCATTTTTTGATTGTATATTGCTTACCGGCCGACCTCTGGGGTCGGGTTCGAATCAAGGTTAGTGTCAAGCATAATTAAATGTGTATATATTTTGATTGTGGAATTTGTATGTATAATTTAATTTCTTGAAAAATATGTATGATGAATTTGTATGTATGGTTACCGTATTTCCGTAGTAAATTGTTGAGTCTGTGTCCTGAAACCTTTTTTTTTTCTTTTTTTTAAGGAAAGCGTAGAGTCCTGTGTCCCAGAACATGCTCACGCTAAGTTTTAAGTTTTAACGTGGGAGAGCCATGCTTCGGCATGTATGGGCCGGCTCGACCGGAGTATTACCACGGCCTTTTAGAAAAAAGCTGCATAGTGTGACCGAGTGAGTGAGTTTAAAGGAGGCCCAACCCTCTTTCCCCTCCCCCCTTTCCCCTACTCTAAAAGGCGGACAGCACTCCTGTGACTCTTGAGTTGCAAGTGGTCATGGGCGGCGGAAGTGACTTACCATCAGGTGACCCGTGAGCTCGTTTATCCTCATATACTATAAAAAAAAATGTTACAGACCATGCAGAGCGTATAGCTATCAAATTGGCGATGCTATGAAGAAATGATAGGGCGGAAAGTACCCGTAATGACAGTCGAGCTCGAAGCTCATCATGCATGTAGCATAGAAACCGGTGGCAGGCTGTCGTCTCCGCTTAACCCGATGGGAAAAAGCGTGAGCTTAAGTAAGTAGCTTATTATTTCCGAATTTAAAGCACCACGGACTAATATTTCTCGCTTAAGAACCATTGGTAATAAGCCAGACCAAATTCAGCTGGCGCCAGCACACTTTACGAATGAAATAATGTTTTTTTATTAGATAACCGTATACAGTTCTTATACCATTTTGAGACCCAGAACAGGCTCTAATTAAAACGGCTATTTAGAAGGTATTTTTTGTTCATTACTGCCAATGATCCAAGGCTTATCATACGGTACAGGGAGTTTATAAATAAATTGCCAATGGCTCTTTATATGGACGTGTCAACTAGTGGGTCAAAGCGGATGACACGTGGCAGATAAATGTCAGTAGTTTTAAATAGGATGACTGTTAAAGTTTTGTGTGTTCGCTAAGTTAAAAAAAAATGTTTTAAGATTTACTTAAAGGGGATTTTAAAACATATAAAGCAAGAAATAAATGAAGAAATTCATTTATTCATATAATAGTCTTCCCGTGGGTGTTCGTAACAACCGACTAGTTGATCATTAATGATTATCTATCAGATAAACATCAATGTATGTATACACTTAAGGCCGGCAACGCACTTGTGACTCTTGAGTTGCGGGTGTCCATGGGCGGCCGTAGTCATTTACAAGTGACTGTGACATCAAGTGACCCGTCTGCTCGTTTGACCCCTATCGCATAAAAAAAACACATACAGTCACGCTTTTAATTTTTTTTGTCCCGTTTTCGTAATAGGAGGCAGGCCTGTTGTCGCCACCCAAACACTTTTAGGAATTACATGTAAATAATTGAAGTATGTTGACAGTAAAGAGAGAATAGAAAGGGAAGAAAGAGTTGTCCCACTAACGTAATAGGAGGGCAATAGGCTTTTACCTAATAACACTAATGGGACAAAATTGTAGTTAAAAAGTGAGCTTTTGGACGCCTCTCCCTTTTTCGGGGACGTAGGTGTGTGTAAAATCAATTTTTTTACGAACTTGATGTTCTGTCAATGATATTCACTGTGTCACTTTGCATGCCACGGCGCCAGTCAGGTCAAATATTTATTAACTGCGCTGTACTGAGTTAAATACTAATGAACAGCGCTATCTACACTTCCTTTATTCTAATCCACGGTTTATTTATAATTTATGAGCACTAATGCATAATGGTCGTCTGTTTAGAACAACTATTTTGCAGAGACCTGTTTTAATTATAAAACGAGTATGATAATATTTTACATACATACATACCTGTATTTCCAATGGGGTAGACAGAGACGTCCAAATCAAAATCATTTGTTTCAACTGAACCAATTTTTATTTTATTTTATTATGGGTGCAGGTGAACAGACGGGTTACCTGATGGTAAGTGACAACCGCCGTCCATGAACACCTGTAACTGGGAAGTCGTAAGTGCGCTGCCTGCCTTTGAGGGTGAAGTGGGCCTCCAGAAACTTCACTAATTTCGCGGAAATGCAATGCAAGTGTTGCTTCACAACCGGTTTTCTGTGAGGCCGTGGTATCGCAAAGGTCAAGCCGGCTTATTCGTGCCTAAGCATGGCTCTACCACATACGTAATTTTGAATTGCCAAGGCATATTAAACTTATAGTCAAACAATGCCCTCATACAGGTATTTTGGGAATTAAATGTAAAAATTGGGAAATACACGGCCAAAAACTGGATACTCTGTCACATGAGACCATAAGTACCTAAGCAGGTTAAAGTTAAAAAAATCTGGGCTTAAAATACGTATGGGAGTTACCTAAATTGGAAGTAGCATTTAAATACTTCATATTGGACACTTTATCAGCGGAGTATTCATATAGCTCTCTGTATAATTTTAGTTAGAGAGCTCAGACTTCCCGACACCAGCCAGTTCGAGATACATGTAGGTATGCGACCTATTGCTCCTCAAGTCATCTGTATAAGCAATATAAATTTCCAACCTTTTTATCTTATCACATGTAATTCCCAAAAGTGCCCGAACGCCTGCCCCATATTGCGTAAATGGGACTAGTGGGTGTACTATCAACCCCTTTCGCGAAAAAGTTTGTATGTATAATTTTAGTATGCATATAACGTCTGCAGAGTAGACCCAAACGAGCAGTTGGGTCAACTGATAGTAAGTGACTACTAAAAATAAATAAGCTTTTTCGAAGCAAGCGAACAAGCTAGTTAGATTCTTGAAGTGACTTGCCTGTTGTTCTAATGATGTAGTCGTTGATTCGATTCCCACATGGAACAAAAGAGTGATTCTCTAATAGTTGTCACGAGTCTGGGTATTCTTTGTTGTCCGTTGATTCTATGCTTGTCAAGTTTTCAGGGACACAAACTTACGCTGGGTATGTACTTAATACATTACTGCATAAGTAGTAAAAGGAAACGTGAGAGATCAATCAAAAACTTCAATCTATAACACATATTTCATAGTAAAGTTTTCAAAGTAACTTTATTTTCGCTACTGCGCGATACCACGCAGCTGAACTCACGCCATAGCCGGCACACGGTCCCGTAAGATCAAACAAGGGTTAAACTTTTATTGGGCAATAAAGTACCATCTATAGAATTAAGTTTTTGTTAGCGTTGCTCGCGAGACCACCGCGACCCTTTAACTATGCTGTTTAAGAACCGTCGATAACATAACTCATTACTCATTATATGCATATTTAGCTTTAATAGTAAAAAGTAATATACGAATATATGGTGTAACTTTCGAATTTAACTATTTTAATATAAAAGTATTGATTACTTATTAGATTGGTATTTATTTCTTCCAGTGATGCAAGTTCGGCTATAACACGTTGAATGATTTTCTTATAGTATAAGTAATAAAACAAAAACAAAATCGATTGACAAATAGAGGAGCAGAAAGTACTGAACATATCGTTGAATTTACCGCCCTGTGAACTACAAATAGTGAAGTACTGGGTAAACTTAAAAAGAGAATCGTATTTTTTTTTTTTATACTATAGGGGGACAGACGAACAGACTGGTCACCTGATGGTAAGTGACACCGCCGTCCATGGACTCTTGCAACTCAAGAGTCGCAAGTGCGCTGCCCGCCTTTGAGGGTGATGAGGGATGGGGGATGCAGGGAGCGGAAAAAAAAGAGGAGGGATGAGGAGGTGGAAAAAAGGAGAAAGGAGATGAGGGGAGAGAAAAGGGGGAGGGGGAATTGGGCCTCCGGAAACCTCACTCAATTCGGGGAAATGCAAATGGGCCGGCTCGACCGGAGTAATACCACGACCTCACAGAACATCGGCAGTCTAACAATGAGTGAGTAAGGGTACTGGAGGCCCAACTTCTCCTCTGCTCTTTCCCCTCCCCTCATCACCCTGTCTCCTCTTACCCCTCCCCTTACACCCCTCTCATGTTTCCTCTTCCCACATCACTCCCCCTCATCACCCTCAAAACTGGCAGCCGTCTTACGACTTTTGAGTTGCTGGTGCCCATAAGATACGGTTGTCACTTACCATCAGGTGTCCAGTCTGCTGGTCAACAAAAAAGATAGTGAAAGAAACAAATCTATGTGGAAGAATAATAATGAATGAATGAATGATAATAGACTACGAACACTAAGATCCACCTCTTAGATCGATCTGCAAACTCTGACAGGAGTTCTTACTCCTGGAGTAGAATATCACTAACACCAGAGATGTATGTATGTATTTTCAATTGTATATTTACCTTAGTGAAGAGTTGCATGCTTTGTTTAATTATAATTAAAGTTTACATGTAACTTCTGTACGCGACTATACAATCTCGCAGCCGTTCATCGCCCGCATAGCTATAAAACTAGTGACAAACAAACACGTGTTCTTTTTAGGGATTACTATAACATGTGCGTGTGCACTTCCTAAGTATTCACCAATCAATAATAGACCTAGTTTCGTTACATATTAGCTTTAAATTCTAATAAGATGAAAGGTGATCATTGGTGTTACTCAATATCAAACTTTATACTTTTAACAGTAGGTTTAAAATTTGTTGCTTGGCTTTTCGAATAACAACCAAAATATTTTTATTCCATTATATGTATTTGCTAAACAAATTATTATGCCTAAAAAGAAACTTGGAAGTTTCTTTATTTAAATTAGTTTTAAATGAAAATGAACCTTATTCATTCCCACTTAAACTTCCTATCAAGACTGCCAGGGTCCCCTTGTATAGGAACTAGTAGCGTTGGGGGTAGTCTTATTAGGTTAAAAGGGTCCTTGTAAACGTTTAGTTGATAAATGTACTACGTATCTTCAAGTGCGTACTTGATAAATATTATTGGTAATTGTTTTTATTACTTATTTCAATACATGTATACGAGTATATACAGTAATTTTAATGACCGTTATTGAGTTGGCTGGCTTTGTAATTTGTATTGCGTTGTCGCATGGGCCAATACGGGCCTAATGTGGATCTATTATCATCTGTGTACTGGCCACGTTTCGGTATCCTCCTCGGAGAAACTGAACGTTTTTTCGAACGAGGTTGAAACAACACAATAAATAAAACAAAACACACAAATGATAACCAATGTAATTGTTATGACGACCGACTGCCTTACAGAAAACCGGTTGTGAATTAACGCTTGCGTTGCGTTGCATTTTCCCGAAATGAATTAGGTTTCCGGAGGCCCAACTCCCCCTGTCCCCTTTCCTCTCCCATCATTCCCCATCTCGTTTTTCCCCTCAATGCATACCCCCATCCCTCATCACCCTCAAAGGCGGTCAGCGCACTTATGACTCTTGAGTTGCAGGTGTCCATGGATGGCGGTTGTCACTTCCCATCGGGTGACCCGTCTGTTTGTCTGTCCCCCCATAGTATAAAAAAAGACTCTTGGGTACATATCCTGAAGGACACATAGTTGTCATTTGTCGGGCATGTCGTCTTCCTGGGGAAGGCAGGCTCCCAGGCATATAATTCCGGTTAAAAAAGTGGGCAGGATAGTCCATCAGCAAATTGCTCTTAAATATAATGTATGTGCCCGACTCATTTCTTGAAAATGGTCGTGCAACATTATACTGGGATCGATCTATCATCACTAACAGAACTATTGTTATCGATAAACCTGACATAGTGGTGATAGACCGATTAGAGCGCCGAGCAATGATTGTTGATTTTACAAATTCTCCTGATGCCAGTCTCATAATGGATGAAAACGATAAAACAAATAATATATTAGGGTTTGGCCCATAAGGTTTAGTAATTATTGTGCCGATAGCCTTATAGTATATAGCCCATTGGTTAATTACTAGGTGTCTCGATAAACCTCTTCAGAGGCTAACGTTAGCCAGCTAGGAATCTGATGCAGAAGCCTTAGTCCTTCTTGATACGGCACGTATTGTGAGGAGGTTCCTATCTCTTGAGCCCTTTTTATTTTTTTTATTTTTTTTTACGTGTGGAAACCCCCGGGTACCACCTCATCAAGTGGTACTCCGACCCCCGACAGACGTGACCACCCACCTTACAAAGCAGGTGGTCTCGAAACATGTTGGGAATTTCCTTCCCAATCCGAGCTCGAAGGGTCGCGTCACGCCTCGTCTTCTTCAGGCCAGCGATCATGGAGGCCGTAGATCGTCTCTACGGCGCCTGGAGCGTCCTCTGCGGGACGGGAGAGTGCTAGACCTCTCCCGTTCCCTTTCCGCCACCTCTTTGGCGTACATCACCTCCTTGCAATATGAGACGGCGGAATCCCACGCGCTCTCGCTTTGTACCATGGCTAGCACCATGGTCTCTAGCGAATCTCTTGAGCCCTAACCACAGGTAGCTTGGTCCCTGTATCCGATGCCAGTGGGACACTATTTTTATACCCTAAAATATCTTTGGTTTATTTTTTATTAATGTGATTCATAACATGTTAGTTAAGGCTAAATAAGATAATAAATAATATAATATAAATAGTAGATCGTTTTAATAAACCCCACAGTGCACTCTATTGCCAACTGACCAAAACAGATAAATGAAACATATCTTATTTCATTTAAGTCGATTTAAACCCATAGAACCATTGACCTAATGGTTCAAGATTATTTTCAGTTTATCATCACCAGCAAACAGATAGCTCGTCTGTTGATCCTTAAGCTTGTGATAAATGTAGGTCAAACAATAACATCTGTGATATCCCCACAGGAAGGAATGATCCAGAGTGGATTGTGTCCCAATAGTGAACCACTTGTCCGGTCATTGACACGGCTATCACAGATTAGATAACGCATATGTGCGCTGACCTATTTTCGTCTATAAATCAAATTTAACACATGTTTATCCTTGAGCGTAGCTTGAGTGAGTTGATTGTTGGTTTACTTTAACTTCTAGTGGATTTGGTTTAATTAAACAAATATTTCTTTAATAATACATACTGCATTCCCAGTTTCACTTGTGCGCTTCTAGCGTGAAGATAAATATTTAGTCTTTAAATTACTCTGAAATTGAACTTTTATATAAATTTGAGCACGATGACAAATCAGACACACAGCACACGTTTAATTGAAGAGAAATAAATTCTTCAGCTTTGTAACTCTTAGTTAATTTGATGCACACGCATACTACAGAAATAACTCCTGGTGCGAGAGTTACCTTTAAAAAAGAAAAATATAAAAATATATTTATAAAACAATAAGCCCGACTCCGTCAATATCTGCCATCTTTATTAAATTCATTGAAGAACTGAAAAAATAGAAACAAGATTTTAATTTAAATATTTTATTTTGGTTTTGAATAATCTTAGTTGGCAGTGTTCACAAACGCAGTCGGAGGCATCTGCTCACTCCGAGATTTTGTTGCTCTGCCGATATCACCAACCAAATTATGAGAAGTGAGAGTGTCCTTCTTTCGCAGTCGGTTAATTAGAATAATGTCTTCAATCCAGTCTTCAACCTTAGTTAGTTTTATTCTTGTTTAAAACATAATGTAATCCGACTGTATTATTTTTTTTGTTAGACGAACAGACAGGTCACCTAATGGTAAATGACAACAATATCCATCGACATCTTGATTGGGGGATGCGGGGATTTAAATGAGGAGAGGAGGGATAAGAAGATGGGAAAGAGGAGATGTGGGATGAGGAGAGTTGGAGTTGGACCTCTGGAAACCTCACTCATTTCGTGGAAATGCAACGCAATCATCTCAAACGGTTTTCTGTGAGGCCCCGGTATCGCACCGGTCGAGCCGGCCCATTCGTGTCTAAGCATGGCTCTACCACTGTTAAATATTCTTTACCTTATATATTATACCACTTTGTATATTCTCTAAAGCCAAGAAGGTCGTGTAATCCGTAATAAGTAGTTTTTTTATAATTTTAGCGACTGTGTTGAGCTGCCGAAAAGTTATGTATTGAGTGTAAAAATAAATAGTTGTGATAGTCACTCACTAGTATTTTAAGGTTCAGATAGTATAACAGCCTATTTACTAATATTATGATACAACAACAGCCTATTTACTAATAATATAAATATGAATGTATCTCACGAAAGTTTTTATTTTAATGTTTAATGTCTTCCCGTGATAGTGTGTGTGTGGCAACTTAAGAATTGGACTGTTGTCTGTCAGACAGTATGTATACAGCCAAACAGTTCCCAGTTGACAATAATAGGTTAAACGGCTAAGTGCTCTCTAATGCGGAAGTGGGACTAAAATAATGGTGGGCATAATGTGCGCGTTTGAGACGCTTCTGCCTTCCCTTTGGATATATACGTTTTACTTTTTTTTTGAATAAGACAACTCCTCGATTAATTCCTGTGTGGCGGGGGACTTTACAAACATTCAAACAACGGACACAAAGAACACCCAGACTCAGAACAACAATTTGAGGATTACACAAAATGTTGTCCCGTGCGGAGATCGAACCCACAACACTCGGCGCGGCAGCGTAGTGGCGAGATGACCACTTAAACCGCTACGCCATCCGTGCAGTCTATTTATATATATTGATTGAAAATTTAAATACTATGTATTAATCATGTATTTTTTTTTTGTACAAATCATCGTTCAATAGTCAAATCAAAGTTTTTTGTGATGTAAATTTAAAAAAATGAACTATGACGTCACTGGTTACACCTTCCTTGTGTGTTTGTCATATTGTCAGTTAAACTTCTAGTATTCATTTGTTCGCCAGGGTTTGTTCTTATATATTTATTCTTGATTTTTTTTTAATTTGCTATTAACTGTACGATTATATTATACTTAGATAACGAATAACGTTTTAACCAAGGTAACAATATTTTTATGAGACAATCGTCTTGTCTTATATTTGTGCATCACAGAAATATATCAATAATTCCCACAATTAAAAACCAGGATCTCCGGCCTCAGCAGGCGAGTCTAATCATTTTGATTTTGTAGATATAAACAGCGTTTAATACAAAATACCTATATTTTTTTAGCAGCAGCACTTTTACTAAGGTTTTCCAAGTATTGATTTAAACAATTGTATTCAGCTTATTCCGGTGCAGGGTAAGCGAAAACAGTAAAACGCTTGTCCATGATCCTGACTACCGCTCAAGTCTCTTCCACATTCATCAAACTTTCATACACGCTGTCTGTCAAGCTGTTTAGGAAAAGCCGGGGTGTAGTGCAAGATCAGTCTTTTGTTTTTCTCGCTTTTCTTATTCTATTCTAATAGATCCTACAAAATATACTCACTTTTGCTACCCTTATTAGGACGGTCAAGAGAAACACAACTTCAGGCTGAAAATAAGCAGAAATAGACTTAAATGTGTAATGGTTACATTTATGGTGCCTTGTCGGTATATTTATGAAGACATTATGTACGTAAGAAAAACAAAACGATGTGAAAGGCATAACTAAATTACGAGGGAACTACAAAAATTGTTATTTCGTTCTCCCAGTTCGTTCTTTCGTTTCGTTCGTTAGCCCGAGAGTAGAGACCGAGTAGAGAGGTGAATGAAAGATTGAACAACCCCCAGATAGATAGACCGACATGACATAAACACGGCAGCTCGGATAGACTAGATGCGGAAAGCGGAGGACCGGGTGCTTTAGCGTATATTGGGGGAGGCCTACGCCCAGCAGTAGGCTATTTTAATGATCGATGACCACACTTGTGAAAATTTTAAATAAAATAGACTCAACAGAAATGTTCACTATCAATATTCCGACAAACAATCAAATAAAGTTGCATGGTATAGAATGTATACTAAAATAATCTATGTATTGGTGTATTGACAATGAACTTACGACCCTACAGAAAAAAGTTGCTTTGCTTTTTGTGCGCGTATGTCATCGTTCGATCACATCATCACTCTGTATAGGTTCGTGTTTATATTATGCTTATATAGAATTTAAATATTTGATGTCAAGTTTAAAGTATGTTATGCCACACCCCTTGAATCGTAGAGGCTAATTTTGGGAATTTTGTTCTGTCACGACCATAGAGCTATATACGAAATGTAATAGACGAAACTTTTATTTACTTAATCGTAGTTGTATTTTACTCGTACATATCGTGAAATTGCCATATAGTTATCGGTGGAGTAGAATGAGGCCAATCCATCTCTTCAAGTTAGTATCGTGAAAGGCGTTTAAGGGTTCGTACTGTTTTATCAGACAGTATGTACACAGTCTGTGCCCGGTTGGCGGCAAAATGCCCCCTATTACGTCAGTGGGATTACACTATGGCTTTTAATCTGAATCTGGGATATGCGTGTGATTTTATGTATGTATGTAGGCATGTATTATAAATACCCAAGTCAGTGTGTATGCAAGCATGTTTGTTGGTTTTGTAACTACTTATTTGTCTGTTGGGTAAGTTGTGTTTGAAGTTCTTTTTAAAACGTAGATAGCAAGACGCAGGTTCCGCCGCATATGGAATACTATTCTCATCTCTATGCACGGACACTAGAGTACCAGCTTCTTACTTTTAACATCATTCAACGGAGAGCGACTCGCATCAACATTGCCAGGATATTTCTGATCGGCTTGGTACTGCGTAGACATTTATCTTCACTTTGCATTCTCTATCAAGAAGAGTGTTCAGAGGAATTATTCGCACTTATACCGACCCCAAGTTGCTGCTATTGTCCTACGCGACAAAATTCCATCCCCACCACCTGGATGATTGGCACTCTGACTGAAAGAAATTGTCGCCTGCACTATTTTCTGACCGATACGACCTTCAAGAAAAGAGTGTACTCCTACCTTGCCGGCAACGCACTTGTGACTCTAGAGTTGCAGGTGTCTATGGGTGGCTGTAGTTATTTACAATCAGGAGACCCATCTGCTCGATTGCTCTGTATGCCATAAAAAAGGTTTGCTGTGGCCAAGTTGCATACTTTTTTAGCTCTGTATAGTATTATTTATTTTTATATATGTATTTTTTCACACAACAATAATTGATAAAGCCTTTCATACATATTACATCGATGAATAAAGCAACATCTAGCAAGTGGTAATTGGTGTACCACAAGGCTCTGTCCTATACCTCTTAATATTTTTGTTGCGTTTCGTTAATTCCTCGGTTATCGGTTTCATGGCTTTCTGTGCAGGTGCAAATAATAAAGATTTTATTATTCAGGTCGTGTATCAATCGAAATGTTACCAAAGGAAGCTACGGTAAACTGACTGTGAATGAAATTGATATGGCTCTTGAAAAAAGAAAAATTAGGAGTGTCCTTCCTAATGTCATAAAGAGTTTTCTATTTTCATTTAGTTACAATCATGTAGGAGAGTGGTAGATGGAAGTAAACGAAGAAAAGGTAGATTAAAGGGACAGAGGAAAAACTTTTAAGGTGGTAATTCATTTCGCAATTGGGGACATTTTTAAAGGGAAATCAATTAAATTTACTTTTCGCAAGGTCTACTTCGCAGAAACTCTAGTTCACTCATAAACAATAGCGTAATACACCACTTACATAGAAGAATAAGGACAATGCTATAAATAAATAACATTAAAAGAGTAATAAAACTGTGACCTAGACCTGTTTACCGAATTATTGCTATATTTCGGATCATGAGGTACGTGTGGGCGCCGCTTGAATTATCTACATGTATTATAATGTATACAAATAAATAAATTTTACGAGTCTGTTTGTAATATCAAAAAAATGTATATTATTTGGTCATTGTAGAAGTATCGTGATTTCTATGATATCTGTGTCTGCTTGTTTATTGTCTACGGAAGCGTTTTTTTATAGAATGGGGGGCAAACTAGCAAACGAGTCACCTGATGGTAAGTGACTACCGACGTCCATAGATACAACTCAATACTCTAAGTGTTAATATTAAATATTGTAATTATTATCATAACTTTAATGATATAAGGTTGATCAATAAAAATGTTTAAAAAATATAGTCTAATCCACAGTAGCGTTGAAAACAATTCAAACGAAGAAAAAAATTTGGCTGCGTAAATTAAAAAAAATATGTTAGACTACGTATAAAACTTTTTGTCGTTGAGTAGGTACAGAGATTCAAATGATTGTTCGTCCAGTACAAAATAAGGAAGGTGTTTTCGTTTCCTTATAACTAATAATTATATGATAACGAAAAATTATCAGATAATACGTGTGGGTCAAATGGACTAAAAATGTAGATTATAGTCTTAATGTGTGCAATAATAATCCGGGGTAAAAATAATTCAAGGTTGGCAAGAAAACACTATTTTAAGATGTTATTTTTTTAACTGATATGTCTAGAATGTTCGATAAGCGGGAACACAAAGAAACAACGTTTAACCGAATACCGTTTATTCGTGGACTGACTTACATCGGTAGATGCACACTTTTATATTCAAATACAAGTACCTTACTTACTTAGGTTTCGGCGTACCCTCATATATCACAGTTCTGTTAAAGGTTCTGACCATTACCAGAATGGAACCATGGAACATAATTCATTTAAATGTTTATTCTATAGTATAAATTATTGATGATTTCTGATAATTTCCAGTACAAGTGAAACTGTCATTTTCTAGACTTTCCCTACCTTACTAGGTAAATATAGTCTAGTATTGGACTAGAGTACCCTTCTAGCAATTTTTCTACTTCAATCGTAACAATCCTCTATGGGTAAAATTTACTTACATTTAATGGGAGCACAGCGGATACTTGATATGATCAATATCGATACATCGTTCATTTGACGCAAGTTTGTATGCATAAGTCCCGTTATGCTTGTAACTACATGTCTCAGCCTGAGCTATTACTTCCATTTGACATTGATGAATAACATCCTTTTTGGCTCTGGTAGAGGGAATAGATAATATTTCTATGAAACTCGACTCGACTCGACTATGAATTCAAAATGAAATCAAAATCTATATCGTTTATTTCAACTGAACCAATAATAAGTATTTTTGAATTGTCAAGAGAGGAAGTCTGTCAGACTATGTCAGTCATGAAGCAGCCTATTCCAATACGTAGATCTTATGGAGAAGAACAAGCAAGAGACTCCAAAGACACTTTTTTTCAAATATTTTACATAATAAATGTAAGATTCCATTTGACTGTATTACGTCAAATTGGAATAATATGACACAAGTCCTTATTATTGCAATTTATTTTCATTATTTATTTCTATTATTTGTTAATAATTGACTGATATTACTTAGACAATTTAGACAGGACCCAGTTGAAAATCAACGCTGGACTCCGTTCTATTATGCTGAACTGAGAGCCTATTGAGAAGAATTGTGAGACACACGTACATTTTTTTTTCTTTTTTTTTACGTGGAGAAATCCTCATGGACTATCCTCCGCCGGGGGCATCAGCGGAGGGGTGTGCCGGACTTGACCGGCTAAAACAACCACGGTGTTCCTTCCTCGCACCTGCTGCCATATATGTATATCCTTCTGCTATTGTGTTCTGTTTTTAAATGTATTTGTTTTTGGGCACCTTGGTCTTCTAAATCCTGGCCAATAACGTTTATTTCAGTTTTTTTTTTTCATTTGCCATTTAATATTTGGATACCTATTTTGTAGGGCAATTAGTATTTGGGCTCAAATAACGTTTTATTTATTTCTTTCTTTACGTATACACAAAACTTTGCCTGGACCCCTGAAGGGGTAGGCAGTGGCTTATTAAATGTCTACATTCTGCTAATCAGAATTTTGGTCCCACTAATGTAATAGGGGCCAAGCCTATTGCCGTTAACTGGGCACTATAGGAATTAAAGATAAGTTAGGAGTATATTTAAAATCAAATTTAAAAACAATGGAAGGCGATGGAAACAAACCGAAATTGCTTAAACGGATGGATTGAGAAGTGTAAGCGCTTGAGGACTACGGGGTCGACGTAAAAATAAATAAAAGTCTTTACGTCATAATATAAATGCTAATTGTTTTTTATATAAAACTTATTTGAACCTTAACTTAATTTTACTTTAGCGAGCAGGCATTTCAATTGTTACCAGTATTTGTAAAAATATACTGATTAGCGTTGATCTATGTATTTAAGACAATGTGTCATGTCGTGTGTACTGACAGTTAGTTGCGAAGTGACAGTATTAGCGACAAGTGTCAAAGAACTGTACATCATAAGGTCAAGTCTGATTGCGAGCGGGTTTTGGACGCTCTTGGCCATGCCGCCTTTACGTTATACATCTATAATTAAATGTGGGTGATCTATGTAAAATACCACAGCTGGTTTTGAAGCAATCCTAAGGTTGTGTTTCACCGAGGAAGTTCCTCCCCTTGCAGTAAAATTAGGATATAAAATGGCTCGTCTGCTCTGCGTGATACCAGATAAGAAAGCGAAATCTCATTATTTTTTGTATGATGTCTATAGTGTAAATTTTTTTATCACTAGACAATGAAATTGCGTTACACACTACAAACGCTGTGAAATTGCGTAGCTTGCTAGCAAAATAGACATTACTCACGTGCACTTCGCAGTTTGCACTATCACATACTGCTTTACTGCTTTGTTGCGCAATGTGACCTGCCATATAAACATAATATTTCCACATAATGCACTTATTTCACAATTATTTTGACCTACGATACCCAATCAAAATGAATACCACCTTATATAGCTATGGTTAGGCATGAATGGGCCACTCAATAATCACTCGCTACCAGTGAAAACACGACCTATGCTCCTTGCACCGTTACGGTGGGGACGGTAGCATCCTTCGTGTAATTAACAAAATAAGTAAGTTACTAGTAGCTCCGCTATGTACACATGCAATCTTGTCCCTTTAACTTTCTATTACTTTGTAGAATTTCACACAACAGTTCTAAATTTGATAGGAATGAGAATAAGCCTAATTCACATACTTATAATACATGTATCGTATATACTCGTGTAATAGCTTAATATTAATTGTTAAAAAGATAGTTTGTATTGTATCTAGAAAATATATAATGTAATATTTTTTAAACCGAAATCCATATCTTGTTAAAGATAGATAGATAGGTACTATGAGGTTATGTACTGTCAAACCGCCATATTGATTCGCAATGTGCATGCAATTTCGCTAAAAAACGTACAGTCACGTACAGGTACGTATGTATGTAAGGTTAAAAAATATAATTGACAAAGTATAATTAATTATATAATTCATTTAAAATGCCAAACATAAAACATTTTTCTGAGGGTAATTATAAGATTTGTATGCCTGATTGTTATATATATAAAAGGTTTTGGTGTATTTTTCATTTTTAAAGCATAGTAGCATAGTATGTCTTTTATTTAATAGAGAAACCTCCTCCTTTCACATTCCATCAGCGGGCCCGGAGCTATACATAGGAGTACCTGAAAAAAAAAAAAAAAAAAAAAAAAACTCACATGAATACAATTCGAATTTATTTGAGAGCCTATGTTCGTGTAACTTATTTTTATCACAACTTTTAAAAAAACTTTCAAAGAACCCTTTCATAGATATATATGTTTTACACGCTATAATTTAAGTTTAGATTCACAAGAGTTAGGTTTTTTTAAGGTTTACTTAGGGTAAACAACACACGTTACACATAACAAATAATAATAGTTACTCAACTATCGCCAAATCAATTGCATATAAAGAAAGTCATAGGTTAAAATTGTTACGACAACGAACAACGCTTGATACCCCACTTTCTATTGCTATGCACATCTGATGGATGACCGTGCTTGTCCATGGCGATAGCTGGCTCTGTTACGTGTCGTGATAGCAAGTAGTTGCTATTGTCTCGGATTTCTTATTTCTAACAGCTAAAGCGAATATTTGCGTGGTGATAATATGTGGAAGACTGGCTTTTTAATCTAGTGATTAATGGCTCTGACTGCTGAACCAGAGGTCATAGGTTCGATTCGATACGAGTAAAAACTTTACATATTATTATACATAGCTACATTCACTAATGCAGAGTTATTTTCTTTAGAATATATATTTTTTTTCTTATTCATCTAATGGGAAGTGACGATGAAGATAAAGATTAGAATAAAAAACTTTAGTGAGTTGCATTCATATTTATTTAAATATACGGTATTTCGGGGATATCCGACTAGTTTCGGTCTCGACAGGAGACCTTTTCAACGAGTAATTCGCCCAGCCGCGACGGTACCGGACGGCACACTGACCTAGTCGGGCATCCCCGAAATTCACACGTGAGTAAAACCTTATATTTAAATAAATATGAAGATATAGATGGTACATTGTCTTTTTTCTATTAAAAAAATATTGTAATGAAGATGGAAAAACAATGTTCATGCTTACAGGAATATTTAAAACTCACCTCTTAGTATTTTAGAAAGAATATTTCAGAGAGTAGCACTCAAAAGCTTAAAAGCCACACAATGCACATAAATGTTTACACGGTGCCCCGGGCACACACACGAGTATAAAGCAAACGAAGCGAGAACGAAGGTTTATGAATGAAAACATGTCACAAGGGAACCAGATATGTATTAGCTAGACCTTATAGCTCTGTGAGGATTTCAGTCATTCACTCTTCAGTTTTGTTAGAATTAAAAAGTAATAAGTTTTTTTTTATATGGTAGAAGGGATTAACGGTAGTGGTATGTGATTACTGTGGCCCATAGAAACCCGCTACTCAACGTTTGAGGTGAGAGGGGGACATAAGGGGAATAAGGGGAAGAGTCTCCTCATTCTCTTGGTAAAACGCAACGTGTTTTGTGTGAGGTGCATTACACGGTCAAGCTTGCATACGTACTTAAGCATAGCTCACCCAAATCTGTTAAACCATAAAAAAAATCGTTTCACATAGAAATCATTGAGCCGATACGTAATTCGACTATATATATTGGCATGGGTCATCGTCAATACGGTTACGGATCAAAAAATAAATTAATTATACGTATTTGGATATGAGACCAATACCGTTTGACCCGTGAGAAACTTTGCAATAATTTTAATGATTCCATTTATTGTTAGTACTTTTCTTTACTACTGCTTACTGCGGCTTGTCTTGTATTTTTTTTTTATTCAGTAGGTACCATGCTCTTTTTGTAACTATTCATTTTCTTGTAGATCTTCACGTCGCCGATAGGGGATAAAGGGTTTTTTTTATATAGAACCACAACCATATAGATATCAGTCTGTTGTTCTCATTCCCAACCATACCTCTTCAGTTCAGATCTGGTGACACCAAGGGAATTACAAAAGGTAGGGAGTGCAAACTAAATTAAGCGTTTAAGCATTGCTTTAAATTCTGAGAAAGAAGTTCTTTAAACGTCTTCATTCTACTTCTAACTCTAAGAGTTCTTGTCGATGGAGCAGTTGCCACTCCTCTCTGCAAGACTACACCTAATGTAAATTCTAGATGATAAACGATTGTTATCCCTCCAATATAAAAGGAGGATAGTGCGACAAGGCAAAGTGATGATACAGTATACTGATCGGTGCAAGAACTTTCATATCGCGATTCAGGATCTAACTACGTAGGTAGGGTAGTTGCTGCATAGTTCACTTCGTCTTCGCTAGATGATGTTAATATATGTTTCTGCTATATGTGGTCACCAATCGTTTTTACGATATAGTACTGACACACATACATTCATTTACATATATATTTATATATTTTTTTGTAAATCTATAATCGAAGTAATTACTTTAAAGCGGCCAACGGGAGATGACTTCTCTTTATTATATGAGTTATTTAATTTAAGATATCTAATTTCCGTTCCCTGTTCGGTGTTAAAGGAGAAAGGTTATCTAATGGCTATAATTAAATTTTTTTATTTAATATTCATACTTATGCATATTCATACACTCACACCTGTATCCCGTAAGGGGTAGGCAGAGCTGTATAAAACAGAGGTTGAGGTAAATAAATAAGATTTTTTTTCAAAGTACGTTATGGGGGTAGATTAGAATATAAAACATTAGTGAGTTACATTCACATTTATTTAAATATACGGTATTACGAAGTTTCGGTCGCGACAGGAGGCCTTTCTCAACGAGTAAGTCGCCCAGCCGCGACGGTACCGGACGTCATACTGAACTAGTCGGGCATCCCCGAAATACACACGTGAGAAAAATCTTATATTTAAATAAATATGAAGATAAAGATGGTACATTGTCTTTTTTTTATAAAAAAATATTGTAATGAACATGGAAAAGCAATGTCATTGCTTACATGAATATTTAAAACTCACCTCTTAGTATTTTAGAAATAAATTTTTAGAGTGTAGCACTTAAAAGCAAAAAAGCCACACATAAATACGTTATGGGGGCATTTACTTTATGACTGTATATATACTGTCTGATAGTTAACAATCCGATCCCTTAGTCACCCTTTACGACATGCATGTCAAGAAATAGAGTGGCTTTATTCTACTAAGCTTTTATTTTTTTATTTAAGTACGTGTATATCTCAAAGAGTGGCCTTTAAAAACAAGAACCACTCTTGTAAATGACAACTATCATTTTTCAGTAAAGAATATTTATAAAAGGCTTGCTAGTCTACTGGTTAATAGCCCTGAATGCTGAACCAGAGGTAGTGGGTTGGATTCCCACTTAGGACAAATAATTTGTTAGACGAGCATAGTCACATTTTGCTAACTAGAATTTGGTCCCATTAACGTAGAGACGCGAGCCTATTATCGCCAACTGGGCAAAAGACTGTATGTCGTGTGGTTTTTGGTAGGGTAGAAAAGCCACCTCCTCTGTTCCCATTATTGACATGGGGATCGGACTGTTTTCTGTTTATAATGTGTATGTATTTAGAAATAAGCCAGACTGCTGATATATGAGTGCATATAGATCAGCAATCTGGTTATCGTGGTACAAGCTCTGCTTAGTTTGAGATCAGACGACAGTGTGTGAGGTATTATTATTATTATATTATTGGGTAGTTAAGCGATACCACGACTCCCTCTCCTCTTTCCCCTTATCTCCCTTCCCCTTTTTCAAATCCCTTATGCCTTCTCCTCTTTCTCCTTCCTTTATCACTTTCAAAGGCTTTAATTGAAGTCTAATCTTTAACCTTACTACTATTACAATTTTTAGCACAAAAGTTATTTATTCTGAAAAAAAAAATATATAAGGGTAAAAATTTCCACATTAACGAAGTCGTGAACAAAAACTGCTATAATAACAAAGCTAAAGAGCCTTTTTGCAGGAGACACTAAACGGCGAAGACCAGCTAGTTGTTAAAGCAAAATAATTCTGTATACAACTTCAATTTATGTGTGCAGAAAACTTTCGTGTGTGATATTCATATGTATTAAGGCAAAAGGTTTTACACACGTTTGTACTTCGGGGATACCCGACTAGTTTCGGTGCAGCGACTGACAGCGTCGCGGAAGTCTTATAGTCGCCTGGTGATGTAAAAGAGTGGCCATAAGTTTGTTTGCAAGATTTCTTCTCATAAGGCTCAACTATTTTGAAACAGGCAGGTATAGATCAACGCAGGCAGGTACTTAACTATCTAATCTTAGTAATATTAATTTCTCATTTGATAAAGCAGCCGATAGTTGCAGTCGCGCTGTATGCATTGATTTATAATTTTCAATATTTTTTTGAATAAAAGAATTCAAATAATTTTTGATCAGTTTTATGAAATACAGAAATTAAATTTGAAGGTTGATCTACCCCCCTGATAAATCCCCCGTCGAGATCGAAACTAGTCGGATATCATCGAAATACACACGTGATTAAAACCGTTCGCCTTAATAAATATAACTTCAATTTATTTAAAGTCTTATAAAGGTTTATTTAAGAATAATTTGTCATGCCTGCAGGCGATCCTTTGCAAAATCATGCGGACTTAATAAAGATGTTTTGAGTAGAGTTCTATGAATAGTGGCCGGGTAAAAGTGGTTGCTCGCCCCGGGCGGTCATTACGAGAAATGACTGTTTGATTGATCACACCGTTTATCTGGACATATCAATAGCTCATTGAGAAATATGTATGTTTAGGCAATAGGGCAAGCCCACGAATAACTCACGACGATTCTAATACCCATAGTTGTTAGAATTATGACCCTTTACGGGATTAGGGTCCCCCTATGAGTATTACTAGGAGAATGTTTAAGGTAAAGGATTCATTGATGTCTTCTAAACTTAAAATTTATCTTATCAAGTAAGTAAAAAAAGTCGATACTAAAATGTATATGATTTGTTTCATATCGTTTCATACTGAGATGGAAAAATAAATATCTGGTTGAGTAGTGTAATCAGTCTACATAGATAGCACTGCCTACCTTCTGCACGTATAATTTTAGTGAAATATTCTAAAACTAAATTGTAACATTTAAAAGGATTTTACTAGAAAGGGCACGTACATACAAACTATCACAAAACAAATAAGGCATTCGATAATCCCCGCTGAAAGCATATTTTTGATCTATGCATACATCACGCTATTTATTCCAGTGGGCTTGGCACAGTTCCAGTGTCTAGCTATGTGTAACGGCTGTGTCGTGTGACATACGGCAATATGCACATCACGCCATTAAATGGCCAATGACTCTTAACCTAGGTTAGTTTAGACATACCACAGGTTACTGTTGAATATAGAAAGGTGTTTTTGAATGGAGATTTAGTGGCAGTAGACACGGTTATATTCTGTGGTGGTGCGTCTATTCTCTATGGTGTAACTGTTAGAGAATAATAAGGTTTGTTTATGACTCTCTCTAACTCGTTTTTCTTTGTATCAAGATATATAGAAATGTCGCTTAGAACTTAAATAAAATTGTATTCACTTTTTCTTCCGATGAACTTATTTCTATTACACTCAATCGTTTTGCTACAGCATTGTCATCATCAGTCTTCGTCGTCCTCTGCTGGACAAAGGCATCCAAGGAGCGCACACTATCCCAGTCTTGGCCAGTCCTGCCAGCCACTTTCTTCAAGTTGTCGGTGCATCGTTCCACCGATTCGATTACGACATAGATATTTAAATTCGAAGCTTACCTTATACCTCGCAAATGTAAATATACAAATGCAAATGTAAATATACCTGTATAAATATTTTAGAAACAGCAAAAGAATACCAACACCGCTAAATAAAACTAGGAAGAGTTGACACCTCATTAAAATTATGCCATAAGTACTACCGCACTGCAGCAGTCGCTACAGGTATTCTGGCAGGGAGCCAGCTGATGTGCTTCACTAAGAATATAGCTGTTTTTATGTTTAAGTGTATAAGAATGCACATGGTTAAATTAACAACAAGTTACACGGCTTACATGAATAACCAAATATCGCTAAATATATAGAGAGATTTGTAATTTATCTCTTGTTAATCGGTCATTGTGTGAGCCACTTATATCCCCGAAGGGGTAGGCAGAGGATTCTGAAACAAACATTTTTTGCCAACAATTATTTAGCCCCACTAACGTAATAGTAGGCTACCCTATTGCCGTCATCCAGGCAGGCATGACTGTGTTGAGAGTCCTATTTCTTAGTCCCATTTGACGACACCCATGGGAAGAGGTGTGTTATATCGCATTTGATTTAAAATCTGCTTATATGTGTCATGCATGGCCTTTTACTGACATGTCTGTCCTCAGTTTTGATAGGAGTTTAAAAATACATCAGAAAACTTTAATAACGCAATCAGTACTTAATAAGTATCTCGTAAGCATGTAAATCTGTAGTTATTAGCGATTGAATGAGGCAAATAATTCCTATTACCTCTTCAAATTCCTACATATAGTTTTTTCTGACTTCTTTACTTATGGCATCAAAACTGGCTTTAACTGTAACACTGGTCTCACCTTCTCCCTTCCTCTACAGGAGTACACGTGCTGGCCTGAGGAGTCACCGTTTGCGAGTCGGAGATATGCGATCCCGAACGAAACGGTTTGGCTCTTCTTTCCTGTGCCGATCAGTGAAAGCCAGCGCAGATTCCCTGCCAGCGCACGTGTTTCCTTCCCAATTTGATCCCGGGTCTTTTAAGCGGGGCGTGAAAAAGCATCTCACCAGGCCGCCATAGTGTGGGTCACCATGCTGCATTGACTAGACATGCAATGAGGATGGTGACCACCACTCTTGGACTCCATTTATTGCTTACCATCAGGCAAAGTGGAGTCATTATGGTAGGCTTACGAATAAAAAAAAAAAAAAAAAAAAAAACTAAATATTACAAACAATAATCTTGCGTGACTTTGAACGTGATGCATGAAACGTTTTTCATTACGAATTTTCCTTTTTTTTAATAAATATATTCCGATGAAACCATGAAATATGACTGATAGCAATGCGATAACGATGGGAAAGTCCAAAGGGGAACTGACTCAACTTGCGTGTCGAGCGTTTTTCGAGTAAGTGTTCACTGAAGCTATTAAATATTACGTGTATGTGTAAGTTAACTCACGTTCACTTATCGCTTAAATACCTGTGTGTGAAGATACATTTGTAGATGGCCTACGTTCGTGTCGTATTTGAACTACTTGGGTTTTCCTTCGTATGTGTTCAAATTTTTGTTGTAATAGAATTACGTATCAAATAAGAAAATTGGCAGTACATTGAATAAGAAATGCAGAGAAGAAAAGAAACCACTAAAAGAAAAACGATAATTATGTTTTGTTATTTTTCTTCTTTTTTTGTATTGAGGACTGTTGTTTTTATAAAGAAAACTCCCACTTTAGGAACGATTCCTGTGGCGCGGGGAACCCGACAAATATCCATAATATCTGCGCTAGTAACATCCAGAGTCAGAAAACTACTTGTGGATACCACCAAGTTTTGCCTCGTGTGAGAATCGATTCCACGACCTCTGGCTCACCAGTCAGGATCATTAACCAATAGACCAACAGGCAAGTCTCTAAATCGAACTGGCTGATGTTGGAAACTCCTACCCTATCTACTCTGCAGTGTACAAAATTATGTCACTTTAACTAAACAGTGTTAGTCATTCGGTATCTCTGATTGGCGACAGCACGTCGCATTTCCGCCCGCCCAAGTATTACTCACGGAGCGAATGCCCCAGTTTCGTGTAGTGCACACAGGTAGTTATCAAGGAATGGCTGGTATTTGACATGAATTAATAGTAACATTAGATGGACTATGTGCTGTACCTTTTGTAGATAAGTCTAATTTTGTTTTACTTTTAAATATATTAAATTAATGTTTAAATAAAACTTATACGGGTGTTTGACCACACAGCGTCAACTAGACGTATAAATTGAAGTTGATTATATTTTTTTTTTTTAATATAGGGGGACAGACAAATAGACGGATTACCTGATGGGAAGTGACAGCCACCATCCATGGACACCTGGAACTCAAGAGTCGTTAGTGCGCTGCCCTCCTTTGAGGGTGATGCGGGGAGGCGAAAGAAGAGAGAGGGGCTAAGATGAGGGGAGAGGAAAGATGAGAGGGGGAGAGGGGACTTAACATTGGATAGAACTGACACTACCCTACAAAGGTCTACTAGTACTCTTCTTATATGTATAAACAAAGTGCTATTCGTTACTCTCGTTAAAACTCCACAACTGCATAACCGATTTCAATATAACTTTATTTGTCGTACCATATTTAATACAGGGCTGGTTTATAAGCAAAAAAAAAAAAAAAATTAATAAATAGAAAACAAATTGTGACGCCATCGTGACTTCATATTTATTACCCAATCCTTGCCGTGACAGCGAGGGGTAGGCCGTGATAAGCAGCGCTAATGGTAACACGAAATGCACTGATATGAACAATTCGAAAGATAAAAATGTTGAAAAGGATTATGTATGTATTTATAATATCCATTGTTGTTTGATATAGATATACGTAATGTGTGTGTCTGTTGTATGTTTTATTTATATTACAGTTGTTAACAGGCAAGGTAACAGTTTGTATTTCAGAACCTGACCTGTTCAACCTATTGTTGAATCTCCTCATATCCATCAATCGTTATAAGCAATATCCCATTCCTACAACTGTTTCTTCTTCTTCTTTCCTCGCACTGTAAATTTTCCCATCCATTCCCAAGTGTGCTCGAATGAAGGCAATAGACTTGACCCCTATTAAGTTAATGGGACTAAATTATAATCTACAAAATGTTCGCGTTATTCGCGTCTGTCTACCCCTTTGGATATACAGGCTTGAGTATATGTAAGTATGTCTATTTATTCTCTGTTAGTATTACAAACAAGTTGTTAAATTTTAGGAGCGTTACGTGTAGCGGAACGATAGTTGATTTAGCACAAACATGTTTCTATAAACATATTTCTATTACATACTTCTAAAAAACATTTCTTTAAAATAATCAAGAATTTTCTTAAAACTGTTAGCGCTATATGTTATTTACGGGGTATTCTATTCGATCCTAAAATATAAACACAATTTAGAGGATCATCATGTAAAGAGAATGTTCATTTATCATTTCTAAATTTCCACTTCTTGTGCTTGATTCTGTCTATAGTTAACTTTCGTTTTTCTCACTAAATAATTTAAAGTAACAAGTTTCCGATGTGCCTATAAAAACACGAGCAGAACACGATATATCAATCATGTATCCGATTCCAAACGATATATCTAAAGGGGACATCGATGTTTTAAACAGACCTACATATGTAACATCTTTCTTTTAAAGTCACCTAGTGTGTAATAGCTTCAGTTGATTGAGAGTGGTCTAGTGGTGTCTTAGGTCAAAAGCATATTTAATATCAAATTGTTTATAAAATATATATGTTAAAAAGAAACATCTGACAATTCTTAAAAGGCCGTTTGAAATGTAAGGTGAAAGAGACGCGCATTGCCAATATTGCAAGTTTTCAAGAGAACTCACAGTCATGCTTAAGCACGAATGAGCCGGGTCAACCGGTGCGATACCACGGCCTCACAGAATACCGGTTTGAAGTAACGCTTGCGTTGCATTTCCCCGAAATTAGTAGGATTCCGGAGGCCCAACTTCCCCTATCGCCTTTCCTCCTTATCCCCCTTCTCCCCCCCAAGGCATCCCCCCATCCCTTAACAACATCACAGGGAGTGTTCTGATGAGCTCTTCCAATTGGTCCCACCTTCTCCCTTCCTCTACAGGACTACACGTGCTGGCCTGAGGAGTCACCGTTTGTGCGTCGAAAATATACGTACCCGAACTAAACGGTTTGGCTCTTCTGTCTTGTGCCGATCGGTAAAAGCCTGGAATTCTCTACCAGCGCACGTGTTTCCTTCCCACTTTGATCCCGGGTCTTTTAAGCGGGCGTGAAAAAGCATCTCACCAGGCCGCCATAGTGTGGGTCACCATGCTGCATTGACTAGCCATGCAATGAGGATGGTGACCACCACTCTTTGACTCCACCTCTTGCTTTCCATCAGGCAAAGTGGAGTCACTATGGTAGGCTAATATAAAAAAAAAAAGAAAAATAACACCCTCGAAGACGGGCAGCGCACCTACGAATGTTGAGTTGCAGGTGTCCATGGACGACGGTTGTCACTTACTATCAGGTGACCCGTCTGTTCGTCTGTCCGTCTATAGTATAAAAAAAAAAGAGAAGCTAATTAGTCCAGTTGATGCAGAGCACAGAGCAGGAAATAAGTACTGTTTAATACTATAATGTCTTATTTTTACCGCACTGCGCGAAGTTTTTCGTGTAAATATACATATGTACATATGTATCATGTACCTTGGTCACGGCTTTGAGCCTAGACGACTTGATGGGCTTCAAAATGTGAGGTTTCATTAAATTCGTATACACACAACATAGATACACTTACGCCTCTATATCCGAAGTGGTAGGCAGGGGCCAAACGCCGTCGCAAACGTCCACTTTTTTGAACCATGTTTTAGTGGCACTTACGTAATAGGGAGCAATTATTTTACCATCGTACGGGCATTGCATGGCTGGATAACATTCTCTGAGAGATAACAGGCCGACCCCATTTTGGACCTGAACGGCACCAACGGGAAAAAATTGAGGTAGCCCTATTCTACTCCACCGAGAAACACACGGTTGTTGTTTTAGTAGTTTCTATTTTTCTAGGAGCTATATTTATTCCAGGAGCTGTTCAACACCTACCAGAAACTCCTAAACGCAAAAGATGGTATTTAGTCATAAAATTACGCTCAGATCCAATGTCAAAAGATGCAATCGGTCACGAATTCCACTCCAAGTATAGTTATAAACTTGTGTATAAATAACTCGTAGTCATAACATGTACAAAATATGGGTATTACACATTATTTTCAGTAATTCTACTACAGTGGAATCCTTGATGACTCATATGAGTCATTTATTTATACGTTCACTACAGTCCTCAAGATTTATTGAAATCGTAATATATTTAGTATTTCTGTATACTACTAATTTGGAAAATAAGTAGGCCTGAATAGTCCTAGTACATTACTAACATTAACCAGTAAAGCTTATGAGCGTTTGAAACAAACACGATGTCACAAAACATACATCTCTGTTAGATGTATGTTTTGTGACATCGTGTTGTTTGTGTTACATACATATAATAAAATTGTAACAGGCTGATGTCAGTAAATTGTTGATATTGAAGAAAAACTAGTATATATTTATAAAAGCAACAGAAGCCAAAATACCAGTTTTTACAATTTGTGTCTGCCTGTCTGTATGTTTGTACAAGCATCACTAGACCTTTTAACCGCGTCTCTGTATCAATGTAAAAATAAGAAATTTGATTATAAATTCAACGCGTACGTAGTGTCGGGCCAAATAATAGCATAATAAAGGTAAATAAACTTTTAGCATCAATATATAAAGTGGGGTAATAAAACGAGGAAAAATATTTTTAAATGTATTTGTTTATCCTTTATTTCATTCACTTTTCAATTAATTTATTTTAACGTATTGTTTGAGTTTGATGATAAGGCTCAGATTTATTTTTATCAAAGACAACTCGCTCACAAGGAATATTCCTGTATCACGGAAGGCATAAACAAACATTTATACAAGGGTTTGTAGAATATCGAGACTCGTAATAGCTATTTGTCGGTCACAAAGTTCTTTTCCGTTGATCTTTGTAGGATTGAAACCAACAAGAGTCGGCCCGCAGTAGTGGCGAAAAAACTATTTAAATCAAAGCGCCGTTCGCCAAAATAAGGGTTTACAAATTTTTGCTGTAAATCTGTAGACTGAGGATTGAGGACTGAGTGGGAATCGAACCCAGGACCTCTGGCTTAACATCAGGATCTCAAACCACTAGACCTACAGGTCAGTCTTATACACATACAAATGTTTATAATAATCTGTAATTGAACCTGCGACATGGTAGTCTATTTGATATAATGCTGTAGGTAGGTACTATTATGTAGTACTAATATTAAATTAATTGGACGTGTTCATAAAAAAAAAAAACATTAATTTTGCTGTTTAGAGATATTCTCACACACAACTCATGTTTTCTAATCAGTACAATGGTAAAAGCTTGTTAACGTCATGTAATCACTAGTTATGATGAACCACAATCATACGTCCCACTGTAAGCGATTAACAATATTTTTGGCATTCGAAACATTTTTTTAGGCGATTACCGTATTATTGTATGTAGCTGTTAGCTTTCGGTAAAATAGGGGACCACACACGGTAAGAAATGGGTTGGTAATTTCTTACCGTGGGTGTGGTAAAAGGTGACCAAAGCATCGACAGTCCTAACCTATCAAACACTATATTTACAGTGATACGGACACCGTCTCTGGAGCTTAATTATGGTCAGCAAAAATTGCGAGATTAAGACGCCTCTGTGTACCCATTCTACTATATCCCCATAGCCGTGAGTGTACCTATGTTTGTATATACCTACTGTTAATTTTTTATCAGCCTTTAATGAACATGTAAGTTGTGTCTTGATTGTTACTAGTATATTAATACTATGAAATATTTGTCGCTATTCCTGTTGGTGGCTATTCTTATTGGTTAATAACTGGCCTGCTGGTATAGTGGTTACTAGTAATCCTGACTTTTGAGATTTTTCGATTCTCACATGGGACAAAAGTTTTGGGTGATCCACAAATAGTTGTCTTACTGGTGATCTGGAGCTATTTGTACCTGTTTATTTTGTAAAGCCCCCCGCGAAAGCAATCATACCGAATGTTTCTCTTGAAAAAAAAAAAAAATTGCTCTCTAATCGCCACCAGTAGCGCCTTGTCTTATGTCGGGAAAGTGTTTATTGTTCTCAATGTTCGACGTCGGGAAAATCGATGTTGGAAAATGGAAATTGTTCCGTCATGAATGTGCTTTTACACAGAAGTGTATAAACTATTTGTGCACATTACATTTTAGTATGTGAACTGCCTTTAAGTTTAAATTTGTTTTTTTCTTCTTAATAACTGAATTTAAAAGAGGTTCTAATCCCTGATTTCTTTATTCAGTTTCAGAATTTTATCTTGGTTATAAAGTGAATTCATTGACTTTGAAATTCATACTCACGTATTACTTTTAACATAAAAGATAATGAATTTATTTATGTTTATAACGTGTTCTAAATCATAGTGAATGGAAACAAGTTATGTTTAGTCTTGGTCTAGCTGATAGCTGTTGCTTACACTCGCCAACCCATCCCTATTAGTAGCAATATATTTTCATTATTTTGCGGTGCCACCTCTTGTTTTTTTTTAATCCAAATTTTCGCATCTTAATTTTCTAAAGTTCCTGTTTGACGTAATAGGCGTACCCCTTATTTCGTTAGTGGGACCAAATTCAGTTTGGCAACATGTGGTTGTATAACTAACTTGCATAAGACACACAAATCAGATCTCAGTTTCTAATGTTATCAAAGGCCAATGACCTCTTATCTATCCTACACGCTTGGGGGAGATACACAAATATCGTAAAATGTAAGAAGCTGATGTTCGGTTTTTTTCGGTAGCGCTATAACATAAATAAGAAATAATAACATTGATTTTTTTTATGCGGTAAGTGACTACCGCCGCCCATGGACACCCGCAACTCAAGAGTCACAAGTGCGTTGCCGGCCTTTTAGGTAGGAGTACGCTCTTTTCTTGAAGGTTTGAAGGTCGTATCGGTTCGGAAATACGGCAGGCGACAATTTGTTCCATAAGCTGGTTGTGCGAGGCAAAAAGCTTCTGGAGATGGGCACAGTGGTGGAGTGCCAATCGTCCAGGTGATAGGGATGGATATTTTGTCGCGTAGGACGATGGCGGAAACCAGCAGCCGGTATAAGTCCGAACAATTCCTCTGAACACTCCCCTTTCGTGTTGGATAGAGTATTTACATACATACATACATAATATCACTTTCCCATAGGGGTGGCAGAGACCACTTCCTTCCATTTGCTACGGTTCTGACATACCTTTCTCGCTTCTTCAACTGTCATTATATATATAGTAAATACTCTCGTATATTATTCGTATAAGTTGTATTTACTAATAAATAATATATATACGGGCAATAAATCATCACGCTACGACCCTTAGGAGTGGAGCAGTAACCATAAACGTTGGCGTACTAAAGCTATTCTTTTTTATAATATGGGGGACAGACTAACAGACGGGTCACCTGATGGTAAGTGACAACCGTGGTCCATAGACATCTGCAACTCGAGCGTCGTAAGTGCGCTGCCTGCCTTTGAGGGTGATGAGGGGAAAGAGGAGAGGGGGATGAGGGGAGAGGAAAGAGGAGAGGGGAGTAGGGCCCGGTCCGGAAACTTCACTAATTCAACGAAATACATGCTTCACAATCGGTTTTCTGTCAATCCGTAGTATAGCACCGGTCGAGCCGGCCTGTTCGTGTTTAAGCATGGCTCTCCCACGATAAATATTGTTATTACTTTCATTCTGTCTTCTTTGTCTATGTGTCTTTTTGCCTACGACTAGTGACATAGGCGATTTCTTTACAAAACGAAAATAAACTTTAAAGAGGTCGAAATATAATAAAATTGACTTTGAATGGAGAATTCTACAACGATGAAGTAACAATATAAAAATTTAATTAGAAATATGACTCACTTGCTCTTATTATTGTTGTTGGTGTCTATATAAGGTACGTATCTAAAATATAACAATCTTATACAGTACAAAAAATCTTTATAATTAATTATGAAATCTGTACAATGAACTCCTTGCTGCACGTAGGAAGACTACTTAATTAAAAGTAGACATTATTTGATATCATATCTAACAACCTTCCTTGTTCATGTAATTGGTTCTGTTCATAAGTATCATGCGAATTAATATTTTTGGGTTCTGTACTCAAAAGAAACGAGTTTCTTATTAAAAAAATGAAAACAATACTTCTATGCCAGAAAATTTATGATTCCTACATCTTCCGAAGGGGTTCCCACTATCGTAACAGGCCCTGATGGTAAGTGACAACCGCCGCCCGTGGACACCTGCAACTCAAGAGTCACCGGTTCGCTGCCTGAAGGTGATGAGGGATGGGGGTGCGGGGAGGTGAAAAAAGAGAGAGGAAAGAGGAGAGGGGGATGAGGGGAAGGGGTAGAGGCTTCTCATGCTCCCACTTTTGCCAACCTTAATTTATTCCTACTCTAGGATGTAACTCTATTGCCGCTGTACAGGCACTGTGCATTTACTGTTTAATTATATTTACCGAGAGCCACACAGCTTGGATTTCGTCCCTGAAGGATTTATTTTATTTTATTTCCGTACCTTTCATACAAATCTACAAATACTGCGAAGAATAAACACACAACACGGTCCTTATGCTAAAAAAATATATAGAGAACACATGTTGTTTTAGTAATGATACATTAATTATTGTCCAAGTAAATTATGGATATTTTTAGCAAGCACACTCTCACTATTCAAGGCTGCAAGTTGTCAGAAATAAAGTGAAGACTGAGGGCTTCGATAACCACTTTCCATGAGCAAATTGCCATATGCCTTTTGTCCCATTATGTGTATAAAAACCTTAAAATATAATTTAAACAAAAGAAAAAAGCAATAAGACTACACAATTTCATATGTTAACTCTAAAGTAATGAGTATTTCCGCTTAATAAAAAGATATGAAGTACTTTGGCCCTATATGTAGCCTATTCATCCGGTCATCTAAATACTGCACAGTTTCAAAATTCATAAAAGGAACAATTTTAAGATAAATCTTGAAATGCATTCAAGGTTGTTATGTTGACGGTACTGTGCGCAAGCGCAACTGCCGCTGCTCGTGTCTGCTCGTCAGTCAAGCCGCCGCAGTCGTAGAGTACGCACGCGACAGCTCGCAGCTATCGAAAGCGTCGATAGAACCGCGTAGCCCGCGATCATTTCGATAACAAACCAGTGTTGTGTTGTTTTTTAGCGAAAAAAAGGATTTTGGTTTGAATAAAAAACTAGTGGTGTGACGACTTGGAGAGGCGAGATTTTTTTCTGTTAAGGTTCGTTTTTTTTTTTAAATTAGTTGTAACGGTTCTTTTTAATCCTGTGATTATAGTATACAATTATTTTATTATTGGAATAGTATATCGGTATTGCACAGAGCGTTAGCAAACAAATGGAAAATTAATTTACTTGAACTTAAATAGGAGTAAATGCAAAAAAGTAATCATATTTTTTATTGCTTTTAATGTTAATTATCTTAATGCTACGTAGGATATTTTCTCAGTTGCCTTTTAAATAATTAATTTATATTGTCCTTCAAAATGAAGCATAATTTCAATAGCGCAGTGTTGCTCGTAGTGAATCATTTAATTGATAATATTTAAACAGTATAACAATAAAATCATATCTTAAGTCCGGTTCGATGCATCGATGCAACATATTATGACTTGTAACAAATTCTTATCATAACGTCAACCACTTATCTTAAAACTGATAATCTGTTTAATACAATTGGACATTTTTATTTATATAGATTTTATCAGAAGGGACTTTGGCAAAAATATGTATGTATATAGTCATGCCTGTATTTAATCCAATGCGGAATGTAAATATTACTAAGGGAAGACTAAATGTTTTTTTTATTACTAAAGTGAAAAGTCGACATGTTATCGAAGTTCCCTTTCTGGTTATTTAAAAGCAAGAGAAACCTGTCACTACATATGTATATACATGTAATACAATTATTTCATATTAATGCCTTTGTCAAAGTTAAAGTACGGAATGTCCTCCTTTGTTAATTTTTCTACAATCCCTACAACGAGATTAAATCAAAAACTTATCAGTGCATTGGTTTTACGTATTATTATGTTTTTATATAAAATGACCTTGTGTCTGTATTTTATGCCATTCAGAGTATAAATATTAGTGAATGATGATGATTTTTACATATATACATACATACACTAACGCACTAGCAGAGAGAGAAGATTAAGCGTAGCCAACAAAAAGTATACAATTGTCAGAGACTAGTTGTCAGAATAAAACGAATGACAATCCGTTATTGACAGTTGATTCTTACAGTTCTAAATGTCAAGCAGTGGAATCAGTATGTCAACATCTTCCTATATATGCTAATGTGTGGGATACGACTGGATACCTTTTTTTTTAAATGAGATATATAACGTTCAGTTGGATTCATTCTTTTCTTTATGGGGGCGTAATTTAGGTTAAAAATATCACGCTACGACACTTTGAATTCCAGCAGTGACAATAAACAGTGAAATTGCGGGGACCAGCAGTGGTTTACGTGGTCACCTCGCTACTGCCACACTCCATCCGGGATAAAACTTCGTCTAAACCTTAAATTGTTGTTCAGTCTATGTATTCTTTGTGTCCGTTATTTAAATGTCTTAGGTTGCGTTTAGAAAAGAAATTTCATAAAGCAATTTTTTTTGAACTCGCTACAGTTTTAAATAATATCTGATATCTCAAATGTACACATGTACAGGCTAATTAACATTATATTACGACCCTTCAGAGTTCAGCAGAGACTCACGATGATTCAATTTTCAGTTATACATATTTATATAACAACAGAAAATACTACAAACGGAAATGAATTCGTAAACACATGACAATCATATTTCCAGAAGTCTATTTTGGTAGTAACTTAATATGGTTATTACTCCATACAAGCAATAAAACCAAGCTGTTATACAAACTATTATTTATATATATAATACGCCGACATATGTTTGCGTTAACGTATCAATTGGTACAGCTGGATGCTGCGCAGCCACCGCCGTACCCATGGGACGACGTGTGGGTGGTCTATTTTCAAACGAAGTGTAAAAAAAGTATAGCACTGGTTAAAAAAAATTGATCGTGACTACAAATCGTTTTTAGATTAGGTCGAAATGTTGAGGATTCGTAGAATATATGGATGACTTATGTTGTACAATACCAGATAGCTATCTGTATACTTAGCTACATTTTTGTTACATATCTAATGTATTCGTATTCGTCCCCATTACATTTGACTTCATATTTCGGTTATTGTCGAGTTTTGTAATATACTAATAAAAAATATTGAACGTGGTACTAAATCTTACAATTATTATAAAATCAAAATGTTGGATGGATGTCACTCAATCACGCGGAAATTACTAAACGGACTTTGATAAAATTTGGTCCAGACATCGATTTTGGTCTTTATTTATTGTATCAAACATGGACTACTTATTATGCCGAAAAATGCAGGGTTAAAAAATTCCACTCAAACCAAGTCTCTGGTAATAAACAGTAATGTATAAAATGCTGTAGAAGCAGACATGCATTACAGACTAGCGTTCGACTGTTAATTATTGTTGTTTTATTTTCTATTGTATTGTTTTTCTTTTACTATTCTGTATTTATATTTCAGTTAACCAAATGTTTGTGTCTCAATATATTTGATAAACACATTCATTTCTTTTGTTTCTTATACATTTGTATGCAAAACTGGTTTAATGCGATACCGGTGTCGTACTCGTCTCTAGACGTGGAGGCTTGTTATTAGCCATTTTTTTTTATTTACTCGTACTTGTAACTATAAGTCTGCAAACTTTCCAAAAATTAAAAAAAATGTCAAATCAAGTTAAAGATACAATTTTCCATTCTCTGTCCTTGACAAAGTTAGATTACATTGTTACTTATAGATGTCGTAATATCTGTTTTCTAATAAAGCCGAAGAAGTTTGTTCATTTGTTACGCGTTAATCTCTGCAACATCAGTCGAACTTGATTTTGTTTTTATTGGATAAAGGATTTATTGAGAAATATTGTTCACTGTATGCTATGAAAAATTACGCAGTGATCATAAAGAGCGAAGTAGTTAAACATAAACGCATTTGAAACTAGGAATAACGGTATGCGATATTTTTAATACTTTTATTTACAAACAAATTAACAGTTATTGCTGCTACATATATTGAAACTGAGACAGTAATCTGCAACAGATAATTCGTAATATGGTATTTATTTAAACTTGACTTTTTTGCTGCCAGTACTTTTAATAACGGAAATGATACATGTTATGTTTGTTTATTTTAAGTTTTTGATAGCCTTAAAATATTTCTGACATTTAGCAAAACAAAAGTGGAAATTTGTATATACTAGCTTTGGCCCGCGGATTCAATCGCTGTAATGTATGTACATCTTGTTAATTAATTTATCCCCTGGCAACACAAAAAGTACAGTTTGTCCTATTTGTATAACTGGAAACACGTACCTATGCAAAATTGCATGGTTAACTATTTGATTAGTTGACCAATAAACGAGACAAGAAAACTCACACATACATATATTGACGACTCTAACCCCGAAGGCTTAAATAGAGACGCCCACATTTTTCTGATTATAATTTAATCCTGTTAACGTAATAGGGAGAACGACTTGCTGTCATCCTGGCGTATAGAAGTTAGGAGGACATAATCCGGATCCGGGAGGATATAATGGGAAGGGAAGGAATATTACTTATACAGAGAGATTGGAGAGTATAAGCAATAGCTCAAGCAAGGCAGGGTCGCATACCTATAACTCAAAGTGGCTGGTGCCGGAAAGTCCAAGCCTACTAACGTACATTGTTATAAATAATTCGCTTTAAAAAAAAAAGATAACAAACTTCAATGCGTCTATCATAAAATTTAAGACTTATATGGTTTTCTCGTGAATGCCACTGTCAGAACCTAATCACGCTCTCATCTAACTACCCTTGAAGTACATCCTTACCGATAAAAAAGGAATCATCGGAATCGGTTTACGTGAAATCAAATTAATGCAAATTTAAGACTTATATGGTTTACTCATGGGTGCCATTTTGAGAACTGCACCAAATTGAAATGTCAAGGGGGAGTACCAACTTCCAAATAAAAAAAAAAACATCAAAACCGGGTTACCCAGTCGAAAGTTATGAATTAACAAACCTAAAAAAAATACATTTGAATTGAAAACCTCCTCCTTTTTGAAATTGGTTGAAAATTAAACGTATTTACAGATATCATTTGAAATTTATATATATATCACGAAAACTATTTGGTCAATCTATGAAGCATATAATTTTAACGTTGGCAACATTTTTGCAGCTGTCATTTAGAAATAAAACACAAACCGGCGCAGTTCAATCTGTTCGACATGTCCGTTTTACGTCAATAAAATTAAACAGATGTAAGTACCTGATTGATATTAACGCCCGTGAGAATTCCGGATTAAATAACAACTTTTTAGATATAAAAGTAACTAAAATTCGCTGGAAATGGACAGCAACTCATTTTATAACCGACTTTAATAAAGGTTTTATGTTAGACTGTACGTATTTTTTTAATGTATGTTTAACGATTTCTACACGAATTGAATAACCTTTTCTCAATTTATTTATTATAAAGAGTATACTTTTAGAGTGATTGTCATCACCGAGGCAGGATAATAGGATCCCAAGGAAGTCAAAGGAAAATTTAAAAGACACTAAAAATTTTTTTTACTCCTAAAGTTATTGGTGTTTCATGTTGCTGAGCTGGTGGTGAAATGTGCAATTCGTTAACGGGTAGGTGTGATAAATTGTAAAACATGTAATTTGGCGCATTGAAGCCGGTTATGTATTTTTTTTGTAAGTCAATTCAAGTCACAAACAAATATTTTAACATATTATTTGAACCTCCTCATTTGTTTAAGTCCGTTAAATATATGACAAAGTAAATTTTATATTCCTAATACATAATTATTTTATATACAAAAACAATAGGGTTCAACACAACATCACAATCGAACGTAACATAATGAAAAGCGTAGTTTGAAAATCTTAAAAAAAAAAAAAAAACATTTGAAGTAAATGCCAGTTATGCTTACTAAACAGTAACTTAAAATACATTGGTCGTTCGACTTGGAATTCAAAATGGAGGAAAAGTGAAGTTATTTCGAGAGCCCACAGACTTCGTGGAGGGAATGCGAGCCAATTTTAGCATCTTTCACTTTTTCATCTTTCTCTTTTTCTAGCAGATTCTTGTTAGGGAGCTGTTAAATAGGTGAAACTATTTACTAATACTACTGAAATTAAGTGTTACGTGAGATTTAGAAAATTATTGTTTAATTTATTTTTTAATAATAATAACAACGTCAGACATCTCACAGAGGCTGCCTGATACTAAGACTGATGAAAATACTTGTATATTTCTAATGAAATACATATTAAATGACTAAATGGCGCTTTAAGTTTATATCTCGCCACGCCAACAGAATGTTGTCAGTTCGATCCCCGTACTTTGTGCAATCCTTGAATTGTTGGTTTAAGCCTGTTTGTAGTTTGTGTCCGTCAATAAAATGTTTGTAAAGTCCCCCGTGACATAGGAGTTAATTCTAGTGCGTGAGTCGTCTTTTAAAAATAATAATAATAATTTATTGATCCAAAAGTATTACAACAACAGTGAAACATATTAGACACAGTAGGTGTTTACAGAATTATACACTAGTATTCTAAAAAGTTACAAAACATTGTAAGCTATTAAAAAAAATCGAGCTGTCTCTTAAACTAGGCTACGCCTGTATCTTAAGAGACAGGAATCGGCTATAAGGTGTAACAATAATGATTTCCATAAGGCATTGAAACGAGATTGATACTGTGTTGATTGGATGATGACCGTTTGTATATATACAGTTTTGAGTTAGAATGCGTGTTAGAGTGTGTGAGCGTACGTGTGTGTGTGTGTGTGTGTGTGTGTGTGTGTGTGTGTGTGTGTGTGTGTGAAAAAAGAAAAATAAATGATAAATTACACTGTTACAGTTAGGGTCTCTATCATCTTTAGTAGACATATTTATTTTTTGGAACCCAAGTGTCAAAGCCTGCTTTGTTAAAATCTTTTTCTACAGTTTATGAATATTATAACTTTTTCTTTGTTTAATTATTGTACAAAAATTGTTTCCATTCTTTTTAAAGCACAATTACTTCTTTATAGCAGCTGTAACCATAACTCTAAGTGTTTTTTTTTTATTACATAGCCCTTTTTGTTCCATTGTCCATGATAGGGTTTAAGTAAATAAAAAATGTACACTATTTTGTTAACTGTACTAAAAGTGAAAATGGGTCAGTGATTACCTGCTAAATATATTTGTCAACGATCATTAAAACTGAACAAACGGGCATTTATGACTGGCCTGTTAGTCTAGATGTTAGCGGGCCTGACTGCTAAGAAGAGGTTGTGGGTTCGATTCCCACCCAGGACAAAAATATATTGATGAGCACGGTCATTTGTTCTGGTAATTTATCTATAATATGTATTTAGAAATATATAAGTATGTTTATCAACATCATCATCATCTCATAAAAATCTAATCAATCGATTAAAACTGCAGTTACCCCTAAATCCCACCAATATGCTAACTGGTGCATCATCACCATGGTGGACCATGTTTCTCTCTGAAGATATGTCAGACGTGAGTCACGTTGCCCGGGCCATAACTTTGACTGTTTAAAATGAGTTTAGCTTCGCCTGGAGTTATATTGCACTGTTTAAGTTAAAATCCGACACGGCAATGACGGGACTGTGGTGATGAGTCTTTGTGTAATATAACGTATGAACGGCTACAAGATGTTACCGGGTTTGTGACACATTCCGAACGTCCTGGGCTGCCAAGAATACATTTATTTCAATATTTGAAAGTTAAATAATAAATATAACATAAGTGAAATAAAACCAAACCAAATAAAAAAAAAATGGTATCAATTTGAAAAATCAATAAAAACATATAGATTGTACAAGATACGGTCAATTAATATTAGTTTGAATAATTCTTGTCAGTGTCGAGTCTTTTTATGTATTACAAACGAGTATCACAACTAAATTTTACATTGTTACAAAATCTTTGCAAACTATCATATACTAGATATTCCCAACTGATTGGTTCGCGTTATTGTAATTATGTATGAATGGATACATACATATACATATATGTACACAGACTAATACTTATACGCTCTGATTTTCAGTGCAAATCGTACTTTGTACCTGTATTTTTTAAATATATATACATATATCGGCTTACCGTAATGACTCCACTCTGCTTGATGGAAAGCAATAAGTGGAGTCTATACAGCATAGTGACCCACACTATGACAGCAGTGGAATAGGGGTGGCCGTATTCCACTCCACCGAGAAACACACTGCTATTGTATATAGATATGAATGGATGCCTACGGATAAACCGTTTAGTAGCTGAAATTGTCACAAACCAACACACGAGTGAATTAAGGTTAGCTGGTGCTTGCGACTTCATCTTCGTTGAATTGGGTTGTACCCGCCAATTTTTCATTTTTATATTTTACCAATTAGTCAAAAATGATAGTAAGCAAGTAATTTTTTTTTTGATATCTCAAACTTTAGAAAGGATAGGTCAACAACATATATATTTTTGAGCCGAATAAAGTTTTATTCCCTCAAGAAGTTCAACCTACTTTTCTGATGTCGCAAATATCGCAATTCATGAAAAATGTTTAAGTCGTTTAGGTGTGAAAACTAGCAGACTGACGGGTAGAGAGAGACAGTTACTTATGCATTTATTGTATGTGTGTATATTGGTAGGTATTGGAGTCAAGGTTCCGTATGTATTTTTTTATCAATAACAAAGAGTAATTGGTCGTTTTAGGAGCCAGTAATTGATGTTATCTTGATCAACCTTCAATACAATTAAAGAAGAACCTCTATGTTGCCATCATTCGTTCATTTTTATTTCGAGTATTGTTTTTATACCACTTTTGTTAAGTTAATGCTGTTCTGCAATATAAATTAATTACTTCAAACTTTTAATGTTAGTCTCTCAAAGTATAATCTATTCAAAAAAATCATTATTATTTGTATAAATATATTTATTTGGGAACATACGGTTCTATTCACGTGTGTATTACTATTTCTGGGATGCCCGACTAGTTTCGGACCCGACGGGGGTCCTTTATCAAGGAATGAAGCGAGCTTCCGCGACGTTGTCAGATCTGCACACATATAAGGGCATATCGGTGAAAGAAAATATTAAAAGAATAACTAATTTTGTCCTATCGCTCTTTCATTTCCTATACACAAGACGGGGACTACCTAAGTATGAAAATGATATGAACTGATGAACTTCCTACAAAATCTATTAAGAAAACTGCCATTTGGATATTTTAACATATATTAGTATTATTGGTGCTACTTTTTTTGTTGTTTTGTTGTAAATTTGAAATTTCATTGCTATTCATAAAAACAAACAGCCCACATTTATTACGTTTTGTTTGATTGTTACCGGACGGCAGATTGGGATAGAACGAAGGCGGAACGTTGAGGACCAGGTGCTGTGGTGCTCATTGGGGGAGGCCTATATTCAGCAGTGGACTGCAGTAGGTTAGTTGATTGATTGGTGTAATAGGATCAGTCACACTTGAGTACCGTTTAACCTTCAGCGACCAAGCTTATTTATTTAGTCGCTGTCTAATGTACATTGGCTAAAATGGACCAAATTAAGGTTTGTTCAAATATTTACTATTTGCTTGTAATATAAAGTCAGGTCTGTTGAGGATCTCCGCATAATTTTATGTATTTCCTTAAAAAACCAAACATCAATGTCTGTTTACCCTAATATAAATTAAAAGCGAGACAATAACATACAAAACGTAATGTAGAGAAGAACGAATAGCATCGTTCGTTATCCACAATAAGCTAATATTGCCATATAAACATCGGAAACACAATGGAATAACTGATATTTTCTACCGTAACCGAAGATAACGTCGGCTCGCTATTAAACGCAATATAATAATAATGTTTAAAGTTTTTTTTTTTAACACAAGGATTAGAATTAATTCCTGTGTCGCGGGGGACTTTACAAAAATTTAAACAACGAACACAAAAAACACCCATACTCGGGACAACAATTTGAAGCCTACACATGTTGTCCCGTGCGGGGATCGAACCCAAAACACTCAGCGCGGCAGTGTGGTGGCGAGGCGACCACTTAAACCGCTGCACCATCTGTGCAGCCAATGTAGCCCTCTTTCTCTCCCCGTATTGATGATAATTCTTTTTTAATAACACATTTGTAGAATATCGAATGCAATAAAGAATACATGAATACTAGATGGTTTGGGAACCCCAACGGGTCATCACCACACTTGGGCCAATGGTAAGGTTGTATGTCGGACTCAAACCCACTATAATTGACTTTAAAAAATATATGAAATCAGCTTTCAATGCGCCTATCATGAAACATCGTAAATTCAATACATCGTAATATTAAATACTCGGGCGAAAGTACTTTAAAGTATTATCACCTCAATCTTAACCGCTAAGGAGTTGTACTGTCTACCATCAGCTCAGCACATGAGACGTAAATATGTTATTAACTATAAAAAGCACATAGTTATTGCAAATTTGAGGGTTTTCCTAAGATCATCATCAAATACTAACTTGGTTTCAGTAGGACCAACGCAGTTGTAAACGCTGTCAACCAAAAAAGCGATTTTCAAAATCGGTTTACAATTGGCAGATAGATCGATTACATACTGGTGTAATTGACTTCCTTATTTATTCACATATGAGATGCTTAGGTCATCAGAAAATTTCGAGTTAAAAATGTCATCACATTCAGTCATCATTGAATAAGATGATGACATAGAAAGAGTCACAATCAATTGTGTTTCACATTTATTTCTACATATTAGCCATTGCATATGCCAACGTTAAGAAAAATAGATCTACAATCAAATGGAAAGATAGACAAATAAGTTTTTTATAGTAATTATTATTTAAAAACTAAATTTATATATATATATTTACTTGTATAAGAGATTTCAACGTTGAAGGGTCCAATCGGCAAACGTCTCAAAGGCAGACCCCACACCAGATGGGCAGAATGGTTGATAAAAATAGCTGGTACCTGCTGGCCGCAAATAGCTCAAGATAGAGACACATGGTATTCTTTAGAGGAGGCCTTTACCTTCACTTGAGGAGGGGTTGATGCAAACAAACTTCTATATTATTACCTATATTTAAACATTTTCAAAAATAATTGAAATAGTGATAGTAAATCATCACTTTTTTTTTATTTTTCTTTTAACTATATATATATATGTATCATACTTTTTCATGGAATAAAAGGCTTTATTATTATTATTATTTAAGATATTTCCACCGATATATTGACTCATCACGATATCTCTGGAACCAGAAGGCGTAGAGACTTGAAATTTGGTAGGATTTTACTAACTAACTAACTAACGAGGTGTCAACAGGTATGCTAGTATATTATTTATAACATGACCCTGACAGCTAAGCCAGCAGTCGTGTGTTTGATTCCCACCGATGACAATAATTTGTGTGATGAGCCTGATAATTTGTTCTGTGTCTGGGTGTAAATTATTTATTGTATGTATGTATTTAGATGTATATAATTATGTTTATCAACTGTCTGGTTACCATAGTACATGTTCTGCTTAATTTGGGATTGGACTTAGAGTATATATATATACATATATATTTATAGGTTTTGAATGGGGTTTGAACTTGCCATTTGAACGCAAATCCGTAATACCACCCTAATACACACATAGCAATTTCAATCACATTTAAAACATACATAACATATTTTTCAACATTAAAACCATCATCAATTATCTTATCACCTATACAATAAAACCAGAAACTGCTAAACGTCTTGCAGATAGATTCCCACACTTGATCGACAAATTGACAAAATCGATAATTGCTCTGTAATTAATTTATCTACATGTGAAATATCGATTTATCAAGTGTGTCTGAAGGTCGATGATAATAATCTACTGGGGTTTGCACACTTCCGTGCTGAGCAGAGGCTGTCACGTCATCATTTTACACATTCACGACTAGCCCTTGAGGGTGTGTGTGTGACAGGTAAATAAGGAAGTGTGGGCCTGAATGGTATGAACACTATGTGGAACTATATATGCTGCTAATAGATAATGTTGTAATTAACACTACCAGGCGTTATATTTCCTTAAAGAAATATTGCTTATCGCTTCCTCCTTCAGATTCTAATTCTTGTTTTTTTGTTTTTTTTTTTTTATAGACAGCTCCCTCATTAGGAATATTTCATGAGTCGCGGGGGGCTTCACAAAGATTCAATTAACGGACACAAAGAACACCCAGACTCGGGACAATTATTTGTGGATCACACAAATTTTTGTCCCTTGTGGGAATCGAACCCACGACCTCCGGTTCAGCAGTCAGGGTCACTAACCACTAGATCAACAGGCCCGTCACTTATACATATAGTATTACTAGCGGGTGCTGGTAACTCTTCTGCATAGAATCAGTACTCTGGGTCGTCTTTCTCGTGTGTAGGCATGGAATCACGACAACCTTGACAAATGATTGGTCTCCCACACAAACTTTGAAAACTATTTTCCCAAAGACCTGTTTATCTCTGTACCAAATTATATAATACAGAGTTATATACAGTGTTATTACCAATTATTTTATTGCCGTTCTTCGGGCACTGTATTACTGTATACATACTGTCTGATAGATAACATTCCGATCTCACAGTCGCCTTTTAATGAAGGAAGAAATGGGGCGACTCTATTCTACTCCTGTACACGGAAAACGACACGTGGTGCATCTAGTACTGGTTCCTAGGACTACAATAACCAAAAAAGCAATTCATTATTAATAAAAATGTGCTAGGATGAGCATCTTGTTAATTCTTTTAGTTTTTCGGTCTTGGCGAGGACTTCTTTTTCAAGGAGCAAAGCGTGTTATATAAGGCATATCAGGTAACATCGTCAGTGACCATTACGACAGGTCGCTACGCCCTTTGATAAAGAATCCTTCGTAGTCCGTCGGATCCGAAACTAGTCGATCGAGAGTCGTCTTTACGGTCCGACGGACGACGGAATCAACGCATGAGTAAAACTGTATGTTCCGTGTCAGTTTTATTGTAAGAGTATTGAGAAAGAGGAAGATAGGGCACGAACAAAGTCTAGTAAGCCTGTTTTGCCTTAAAACCTATTTATCGTTAGGAGCTTAGAACTCTTTGGTAATGCAAACGGGTAACAAAAAAAAAAGGTTATTAAAAAAAAATATAAAATTAATTATAGGAATATTTGTCACTGACTACCCCCTGTTAATACGAAGCCTGATTATAAGTTATACAAAGTGTACATGCGGTATGTGTAATAGGCCACTCAAAATAAATACGGCGACGACGGGTGATGCGCTGTAAACAGATTAGCCTACTAACTGGACTGACTGCATAAAAATCATAATATAATTTTATTAAATAAATATATTTCATTTTATTTTAACAGTGGTTGAGCCATGCTTAGGCACGAATGGTCCGGCTCGACCGGTGCGATACCACGGCCTCGCAGAAAACCGGTTGTGAAGTAAGGCTTGTGTTGCATTTCCGCGAAACGAGTGAGGCTTCCGGAGGTCCCAATTCCCCTCTGCCCCCACCCCCCTCTCCTATTTCCTATCTCCTCATCCCCAATCTTCTTTCCCTCCCCACATCCCCCATCCCTCATCACCTTCAAAGACATGCAGCGCACTTACGACTCTTGATTTGCAGGTGTCCATGGACGGCGGTTGTCACTTACCAACAGGCGACCCGTCTGTTCGTCTGTAGTATATACTATAGGACCACCGAACAGACGGGTCTATGTACTATATACTATAGGTATGTAAAAAAAAAAATAACACTTGTGAACAGAGACCGAAGTACTTAGATATATATTTTAATTGTTGTTTATATTTTTACCCTCTGATCTCTATTTGTGTTTGTTTGTGTTGTACACACAAAAACTACTGCAATATAAAATAATTCTGGTTCATGGTGTGATATGTTATTATATTCCTGCTAAAACTCATAAGTAAAATGAGTACTTACTTTTTGTTGCTGTACTTCAAATATATAAATGAATCAATCAATTCATAAAACAATTATCCCACTGCATTTCATTGCGGAAAACATGTTTACCGAATATGCGCCATAGCACCTGGTTCTCAGCCTTTCACATCAATAAATAAATAGGTGCTACCTGCAACACACACATATCAAGTATATTAGAATATAAACGACGGTGGTTAGCAATATAATTTAATATAATTTATCTTATTCTCACTATTTACGTATCAAAATGATAAAGCTCATAAAAATAAATAAATAATCTTTATGCTATCGCTACTACGACAACGGAAGTCAACGGAGCATACGCTTACGCAACACGTCGTGCCACCATTGTCTTGACACTGCTGACCCTACGGCGATGTTTACTGCACAAACATAAACTTCATAATCACACATTGTTCTGATATGATTACTAACAAAGTCAACATCTTAAATTACGATTCTCTTGATTCACCTACATTTGAAATACAGTCGGACCAAGAAAAAGATTCACATGGATTAAAATGTTTTGTTAACTAGCTTAAGCCCGCGTCTCTGCTTGCGAGTTAAGTATAACATTTCTAATTGACAACCTTACCATATAATACGGGGTTCAAGTATCATGCCGTAAAATGTAATAACTAGGATTCACCAGAAAAACTGAATAACTGACGAACACTTACTATCGTATATAAACACCTCGAAATGCATTACTACCAAAGCGCCGTCAAAACAATAAACAAAAAAGTATGTAGTGAACGTTACGATATTGTTATAAAAAAAAAGAAATATATAAAAAAATAAAGTCCAAATCATATCACAATAATATTAGAAATTCTAATGTGAGTTTATATATTTTTTAGTTATGCTTATGTACATGCCTGAACTACTTAAACTTATCATGACTTTTTGCATCACATACTAGTACAGAAAAGGACATCCAATAAATTTTATACAGATAGCAAATCATTATTCTCAAGGGATATAAAGGGGCATTTAAAAGTAACTGCTGCACTTGTAGTTATTCCTGTAATGCGGGGACTTTACAAATTGTCGCCTGCCGTATTTCCGAACCGATACGACCTTCAAACCTTCAAGAAGAGAGCGTACCTCTACCTAAAAGGCCGGCAACGCACTTGTGACTCTTGAGTTGCGGGTGTCCATGGGCGGCGGTAGTCACTTACCATCAGGTGACCCGTCTGCTCATTTGCCCCCTATCGCATAAAAAAAAAAAAAAAAAAAAAACATACAACAACAGGCAAAAAGAACACCAACAACACTCGTCTCGGGACTATAACATATTTTAGAATAAAAACTTACTTGAGTTACAATCATATTTATTTAAATATACGGTTTTTGTCATTTGTGTATTTCGGGAATGCCCGACATCTTACTTACTCCTTGAGAAAGGTCTCCAGGCGAGACCTAAGTTAGTCGGGCATCCCCGAAATACACACGTGAGTATATTTAAATGAGTACTACATAATTGACAATTTTTTTGTCGCCCCGTGTGGGAATCGAACCTACAGACTACTTAATAAGTAGTAGTCGCCTACCACTAGACTAACAGATCAGTCATAAAATATGTATTATAAATTACTTACGCTAACATTTTATTTGTTTGGCTATCGGTACAGTGGCGACAACGGAAGTCACCGGAGCGTGCGCTTGCGCAACCGCGACAGATCCGTGCCATTGTCTTGTGGTGGCTGACCCTACAGCAATACATAACTAAATATCTAATGGCATATTTTCACACCTAAAGCCGCATTAGGGGTGGCGAGACGGTAATGCTGCATTACCGTCTAGCCACTGCAATTTTAAAGGTAGCGGGTTCGATTCCTTCTAACATACCTGTATACATACGCTCACACCTGTATCCCCTAAGGGGTAGTCAGAGGTGTATTAAACATCCACATTTTTCTCATTAGAATTTGGTCCCACTAACGTAATAAGGGGCAACACTATTGCCCTCAACCGTCAGTCTGTAAGACTGTATACATACTGTCTGATAGATAACAGTCCGATACCTAAGGCGCCTTGACACCTTGATGGTAAAGAGTGGCCCTATTGTACTCCACCGTGAACAAAACATCTAATCTCTCTTCGTTAAAATTTTCGTATGTCTAAATATAAATAAACCAATTTGTATTAAAATAAGTGTTTGTTGTTGTAAATTTATCAGTTTTCCTGATTATCTGGTTACCATAGTACACATTGTGCTTAGTGTGGGATCAGACGGCACTCTGTGAGATGTCTTAAATTGTTATTATTGCTGCCTACCCAAGTACGATAGACAAAAGCCTACAGACTAAGAGAAGTCACTCTTACATGTACTACACACGCCAACCACACACTTCACGTGAAATTAAATCCTAAGCCTCTAAAATCTTATCTCGACCTACAAATCAATCTTCTGTCGTAAATAATAATCCACGGATTACGTATTCCAAACACTGTATTTAAAATTCCCCACAAAATAGAACTGGCTTTTGAAACCAACGTCTAAAATATGCGAACAATGTAGGCATTTAGGTGATGACAGATATGACCTACATATGTTCTATGTAAGTGAGGTATTAGACCCAGACAAGAACTAACCGTGAACGTAAGGAAGCTTCTCTACTAGACACTCACGTTAATATTTCCGAGTATTTAGGTGAGTTTTTATGAGTGAGTATGTATATAACATTTTGCTAACCGTAATTTAGTCCCATTTACGTAATAGAAGGCAGGTCTTTTGCCGTCAAATGGGCACATACTATAAATACTGTCTGATAATGGGGTAGCCCTGTCCTAATCCCCCGAGAGTACAAAATACATATGAACATATACCTTATGCCATCTACGATTTATGCAACGTGATTGATGCATATTGTTTCTTAAAAAAAAATTGTTTAAAAAATATTTATAGACAAACACTCATCTATTTTGCCGGCTCGACCGTTGCGATTGCGATTGCATTTCTCCGAAATTAGTGAGATTTAGGCCAAACTCCTTCTTTTCTTTTTCCTCTCCCCTGACCCAACCTCATTCCCCTCTCCCCTCCCCACATACCTTCATTCTTCATCTCCCTCAAAGGCAGGCAGCGCACGACTCTCGAGTTGCAGGTGTCCATGGACGGCAGTTGTCATTTACGATCAGGTGACCCGTCTGTTCGTCTGTACCCCTATAATAATAAAAAAAAAAGATTTGTGTTTTCATTTTTGTAGGGTAGACAGAGACTTATGGTACCCAAGTTTCGTTTTATTTAAGATTACTTGACTGCTAAGCTAAGGCTTTGATTCTCATAAAAAAATGTATGTTCTTTGTGTAAGTTGTTTCCCTGTTAATACAAGAGTAATTCCTAGAGCTATCACTTATAAAAAAAAATGAACAAAACAACCACCGACCAACAATCAGTGCGGAACAATTTGATCAAAACGTCTCTTTAAAAAAGAGACTAACTTCTTATTAGTATATCAAATAAGTTTTATTGAAGATAGACTAAATACAATTACATCCAATACTCACTTTTGCAAGCGAGAATGAATTTTAAAATCAATCACTTAGATATCAAAGTCTAAGAAACGGGCACATAAAACCTTAAATACATGTTTCAAACGTACAATTATGGTACAAAGAAATATTTAGCCACCACTAATGTCATACGATTATCGATTAAGCATTCAACATAATCGATATTCAATTACCGATTCATCGTATCGCCGCTCCAATAATTCATACGAAATATCGCGTTGCCATATTTAATTGGATTAAATGAGACGTAAAATATATAAAACGGTATGTTGCGGTTTTACTTTACACGTAAGAGTCCAGATGACGCAGCAGTTATGAAAGTTCAGATATTCATATACTTGAAAGTTTTAGATGAATACTGTCGAAATATTACGAAGTTGCTGTTGTGTCTGCATCAAAGTCTCTTTCTTATCATCATCGTCTCAACCAAAGGACGTCCTCTGCTGGAAATAGGCCTCTCAACACATTTCAACAAGACCGGTTGGAAGCGGTTCTTTTTCGTGGATACTTTTTTTTATACTATAGGGGGGCAGACGAACAGACGGGTCACCTGATGGTAAGTGACAATCTCCGTCCATGGACACCCGCAACTCAAGAGTCACAAGCGCGCTGTCCGCCTTTCAGGGTGATGAGGGAGGGAATTAGGGAGATGCGGGGAGGGGAAGAAGAGAGGAAGTATGCGGATATGGGAACGAAGAAGAGGAGGATGACAGGAGAGGAAAGAGGAGAGGGGAGTTGGGCCTCACTCTGCTTCACAACCGGTTTTCTGTGGGGCCGTGGTATCGCACCGGTCAGGCCGGCCCATTCGTGCCTAAGTATGGCTGACACTGATAAAAATTTGTAATACGTTTTACTTACCTATTTAAAGTTTATCTTCTTAGTTCTTTATTAGCTGGAATCTTACTTCTATATTTGCATTTGAGGTTTTTATATAATATATGTATATACATATATACTTACATGAACATATGAAGATTTTCATGTAATTTGTGCATCCAACAGTGCCATAATAATTATCTAATACCGCAGTTCCTGGCGATCAAAACATTCATTGATGCAATTTTAAAACATTTAGCAACCTATATTGAAGAATATTTCACTGTAGTCTTGGGTAAAAATTATTTTAGTCACTGTAATGTTATAAAAATCGTTCGTGACATTGATAACCTGTCAATTGAGCAGTCCTTTTAATAAAATGGAAGGGGAAAGAGGGAATGCTTAAGTGGGAAGAGAAAATGAAATTCGATTGGGGGTTGGGCCTCCGGTAATCTCACTCATTCGGTGCATTCTAATGCAAGCATTGGTTTACCGATATGTGAGATCGTGGTAATACTGTAGTCGAGTCGTCCCATACGCACCTATAGCTTAACACCATTAAAAGAAGGTTTAAGGGTTGTTTTCCCTGTATTTTAATCAAAGTAGATACAGTAGAACACATTCATCGAGCCGGGAGTAGTACCCGCGAAAGTACGCATTGAGCCGCGGCAATCACCCAACCGTGGGGGTAAATGAACTGTGTCACTCACCGCCATACCGTGTGACAAGTGTATTCATGTATTGACGAGTATTTTGTTATATATTTGTAACACATTATAAGAACAAGCTACTTGATACGCAGAAATCAAGAATCAAGCTATTTTCAACAGTAATACTTATCACTTAACATGACATATAATTATTAATTATTATGATTTCAAAATTAATTACATACATATACCCACGTCAATATTCCTAAGGGGTAGGCATTTCTAAGGGTTCCTAGGGTAGGCATTTCTAAGGGTTCCTAAACGACTAGTTCTATCCCGCAATTTCCACTGCGTTTAAGATCCACTACGCTCCTAAGAGCCGTGGCGCGACATTAAAAAGCTATTTTATATAACCTTCTTCGTGTCCTAACGAGGAACTCAGACTTAAGTGTTCATTTAGAATAAGAATTTATGTAAAACTAGAGTTATCTCTGACTACACGACGACGACGTGTACACGATACAGACGTGTGAAAGTGTGAGACAGAAAATGTTTCATATTACACTAAAGTTACGAACGTGCTTACCTAGATTTTTCGTTAAAATTTTGTCAAACGTATTGTTACCTCATTATGACAATCTTCAGATGGTTTTTGGCAACTTTTGAATGAACACCGACTGCTACCAAAACCGTAATTAATTAGATCTTTGATTATCAATATATAACCAGAGCAATAACGATGGTGTCCGCGTGTGGGATACCAATTCGAGGGCCCGATTTTAACTAGATGGCTGGAATAAAAACGTCCCAGTCTCATTCTAGTTTTTATAATTAATAATTGCATAAATAGGCCTTTTTCTCTGGTCAGACTACTGTTTTCAATAATTACTTATTCACGTGTGCATTTCGGGGTTGCCTGACTAGTTTTGATCCAGACCGATCTTTATCAAGGGGTGGAGCGACCTTCCGCGGCGCTGTCAGGCTGTCAACCTGTCGTAATAAATATGAATATTATTGATTCATTTGTCCCTAAATATTCCTTCATTAGACCTGAATTAACAGCAACAGCTTTGACCGCACAACCGTCAGTGGCCACTAAAAAATAATTCATTAGTCTTGTCTTTAATTGAACAATGACACGAGGAACTATTTAACACATATAAATCTTAAAGTATTTCATCCTTGGCAATCTGTGAGACATTACGCTAAATGATTTGACAGCCGACAAGCCACGACAAGCCATTGCTTGTTATTATTGTTAAACTGCTTGGTGTTTTCAATTAATAATTTACGTAATGAATTACTATTTTATGTATGTACATATGTATGTCTAGACGAGATCGCTTTTAATTTGTTTCGCTGTTAGAAAATGTGTAGTGTAAGAATAGAAACAGGGAATTTGACATATTATAAACTTTATTTATATTATTATAATATTTTTTAAGTTTTACAATCCTCTCATTGTCACTTGCGTTTATGGTCACTGCTCCGCTCCTATGAATCGCAGCGTGATATTTTTAACCCATATTATACCTTAATAAATACTCTATGCAACCCAAAAATAATCATTCAAATCGGACGTTTAATTCTAAAGATTAGCGCGTTTAAACAAACAAAAAGTCTTCATTATTTTTATTTTTTTATAATGTGGACGCAGACGATCAGACGGGTCACCAGATGGTAAATGGCAACCGCCGTACATGGACATCTGCAATTCAAGAGTCGTAACTGCGCTGTCCGTTTTCGAGAGTGATGAGGGGTGGGAGGCGGTAGTTGGGAAAAGAGGAAGGGGGGTGGGGTGAGGGGATGGGGTAGGGAAGAGAGGTAGTTTGGCCTCCAGAAACATAATTTTTGTGTAAGGTCATGGTATCGCATCGGTCGAGTCGGCCCATTCGTGCCTAAGCATGGCTCTCCCACGATAATACTATGTATAGATGGATTGTGGTATACAAACCAGGCTTAGAAATGCTAACTAATCCGTATTGAAAAGTTATTAAACTTAGATTTTCAAGTTATACTTAAAAAACAAAATCAAGAGGTCATGTTCTTGCACGTGGCCTTCGGTCCACTCCAAAGATACTGCGGGGCTATCAGCGAAATCAATGATAAACTGTATCATTTGAAATATAACTGTTTAAAAACACCGGTGCTATCAAAACACAATATGTGTAGTTGATTAAAATATTTCCAATAAATCCGACTAACCTATTCGTTTCTCTTTTCAGATCCAGTAATGTCCTTATAACTCCACAAAACTATACAAAATGGCGAGCGCTGGTGCTGTACTCCTGGAGGCCAGGCCATTCAGGCCCTTCAAGTCCTCAGAGGAATACCTGTATGCTATGAAAGAGGATTTAGCCGAGTGGTTGACGGTTCTCTACCCTGAACTCAGGATCACTGCTGATAACTTTCTTGATAGATTGGACACGGGTGTCGCTTTGTGCAGGGTAAGTTAATTTGAAAATTTTTTTTATACATTTAAATGTACACGTAATATTAACTATTTCAGCAATATGGTACAATGTTTGATATTGAAGTTGGTTACGTTGATTTATATAAGTAGTACAACAAGTTAAAATAATCGATATTAAGTGAAGTATGAGTAACAAAGTTATCTTAAAATTACTTATATTTAAGCAACGGTTCACGCACCTTGACCGATACGAGTTTCAAATTCAACAGTATTTATCGTTTTATATTTACTACAGTTTGTCCATTGGTCCACACGCGATCAATATCATTATATATGTATATGATAATGCAATATGAAGAACGGCTAAGGTCATCCGAAGATTAGACACTGGAGATATCACGGCATTCCACAAAGTTATATGATCAAGATTTAACTGTTGAAGCTCTACATTTGTGGAATGCATTACCACTATAACCCGTGTCTATGAGTATTATTGCGTAAAAATTATGTTCAAATTAAGTATAGTCCATCTATCTATGTATCTAAGACTTAAGATCATCATGATAAACAAGCGAAAAATCAGTTTACGAACAGTATATAAAAACAATCCTTTTTATTAAAATCTTTATATTGTATGAATAACGTAATAGTGTGGTTTTGAGGAGGGATAATGACGTCAGACTCGAAGATCGAAAACTCCTTTATCATTGCGAATGATGTTGTAATGATAGGAAAATCGTAAACTATTCTTCGTATAGGATTATAATTATGATCTATGTATCATTATATATAGATACGGTGATGAATTTGTTGATAATGTCAAAATATGTATGTAGTTTTTGGTGTGCCTCTTTATGATAGATAAATGGTTGGTTATTCACCGGTGAGTGGACGGATTGAATTGGTTTTGTTATTTTTGGAATATAAATACTCACGCCTATATACCAATAGGGGTAGACATAGGCGTCATGAGATGAGTCTTAGAATTAAATATTGCTTATACTGTAAGGCCTTTGACCTCTACTGGCCTTTCCATTAATCGCCTTATATACTCGATCTCTTAGTCGTACCACACATTTTTGTGTCGCGAATCGAAACCAATTTCAATATACATCCAATCTTCCCATTTTTAATTGCTTTTGTGCCCGGCTGATGGCAATATGCTTAACCCTCTATTACCCTAATGATTCCCAACAACTGGCACACTGTGGGTGATTAAGACAGCTTTGCTATGTCCTTAACTTATAGTTGTAAGCGTATTTCTCCAAACCACTACAGCGCACTCTCTTTATTTTTTTAAGGGTCGCCAACAGTTGTTACAGATATAATACAGATAAGAATTACACACATAGATATATAATACAGATAACTCTTCAATTTCAAACAATACGTCCACAGCCTAGCCACACTTCTACTGAATATCTGCATTCGTCTTTCTGTCAATGAGTTTTACTCTACACATACTTTACTAATCTCAACTTTAAAGTATTTATTCTCATTCTCATATAACAAATAAGTGCTAGTACGGGACTTTTTTCTACAGGAAAAAAGCTCTAATTTTGATTGCAGACAGTAAATTGATAATTCCGCGTTAGCTCGGCTTTTCCTATCTCAAGTATTTATCGCAGATAATATTTTATTGGCCTCTTTGAGTATTGATAACAAGGAGGAAGTTTTTGTACGCAAATTTTGTTTAATCATTGAAAAATATTTATGAATCCTGAGGCAATAAGTACTATTCAAATATTACTGAGAGTGGTAATGATTTAACAGATTGCACTCGTAGACTTTTACTAGACTGTGACTTCATAGTTCCATAACTGATTGACTGATAAAGTAACTGAAAGTACATAAAAAGGCCTAAAAGGCCGGCAACGCACTTGTGTCTCCTGAGTTGTGGGTGTCCATGGGCGGCGGTAGTCACTTACCATTAGGTGACCCGTCTGCTCGTTTGCCCCCTATCCCATTAAAAAAAAAACATTTGATGACTAAATTTATTTTTTTATGACTATTACCCGAAGGTGTAGTGAAGGCATAATCAACAAATGCGTTGTGCCCTTCAATATCTTACCATATAATTTAATTAATTACTAAAACACTCCAACTATTAATCAGTTCAATTAAATTAAACTTAATTATACGTATTGGTTTTCGACAATTACAATGAACTTTCAGTGGAATTCATCGGGTCAACAACCGTACTTTACAGGTCGAAGCATACTGCATACAGGGAAATCGACTTAACTTAAAAATATGATAAAACTAGTTTTATCGACAAGAATTTATACATTTACCGATTTTACGCTCAGGGTCGGTGTATGATGTTGATTCTTATCGAAGATTGTAATTTGTATTTACATAATAAAACCTGGATTATATTTCGGTTCGGAAGATTGGGACCTTATTTCTACTTCGTTACATTTCTAGTGCCATATACTCGAAAGTTTACCCATTAAAACTTTCAGCTAATAATTTCTATATTATATCTAATATATAGACTGTCGAGTAATATTCATTAAATCTTGAAAAATCATTTAAACTTTTTTATAATTAATCATATCAGCGCCATCTAGTATTCATATAGCGTTACTAATACAATTACATATAAAGAATACTTTATTTAATCATCACCGTACAGAAGACCGTGGTTAAATCATTATTAATTCAGAATTTATCTTCACCAGTAGATACTATAAACTCAAAGACCTTCCATTACCCTATTTAGATATTTAACTTTGTGGTTCTCGCTGGAGTAGAATAGAGCCAGTCCTTCTCTTCCCGTGGGTGTGGTAGGAGACGAGTAAGGGTTGGACTATTATCTATGCAATAGCATGTACATGTATTGTATACAGTTAATTCAGTGCCAGGGTGACGGGAATATCCCGCCTATTACGATAGTGGAACATCATATCGTGGTGAGCGTTTGATGCGCTCCTGCTTACCCTTTTGAGGATAAGCACATGTTTATTGAGTATTAATAGATAATAATGAAGTCTATATACGGTATTACGTTATTATATCGGAGTGTTAAAGTTTGTGCTTTTATCGGAGAATGTCGATAAGATAACGTAAATTGACCGACTAACTGAGTTGTTTAAACACCAGCTAGGTTATTGAAAAAGAGCAAAGCATTATTATTATGGGTGTATACTTTCGTTAAAGCGGAGAGAATGAGTGTGGAATGAATGGCTAACAGATATACAATATTTTATTACATTTACATGTTAGCAGGATGGCCGGTAGGGGCCGTTCGTGAATTGCATACTCTGATGAAATTGGTGATTTTCAGAAAAAAGAGCAGTTCTGTAGTACCCGAAACCGGACTTGTATGTTAGGTTTAATTAATGGTTTAATTTTAGTGGTACAGCCATGCTTAGGCACGAATGGGCCGGCTTTCTGTTTCTAAATCCAAATTTCCTCAAAAATTACTAGTATTCTTCTTAGTTAGTTAAAATGCTCTAATTCCCGTGACTTACTATTAGGGGTATTAACGCATATTGCGTGTTTTTAATAGGTTTGTTACGACAAAAGGGCCCACTGAAAACCCCGTTGATGGCGACCATCCGTTGCATAACTGAACTACTAGAAACTCGAATAATACATACATATATCGTCGCAATAGTCGACACGTCAATCAAGATTACAAGTTTCAACACTGTAACACTTGTCCTAAACGTTATGTCTAATTAATATGGCGGCCGATCAATTGAGTGACTGTTAATATTATAATTGTTGTGAAATAATATAAAATTTACAGGGACAGTAGTCGCAATCGATAACAAATATGAATTGATATTTTTGGTAATTTTTTAACGTGTGGAAAGGATCATCTCCTCACTGGAGCCAACAATGAAGTGGTATGTAGTACTCGAACCGACTAAAACCCAACGGTGTTCGGTCTTGAATCTATTGTAAGGATCCCGGGTATACTTTAGAAAGGAAGCTTTCGAGAACTTTGTAGACTCCGTGGAATACGGGTGGACTTTTTTAAATATTATTTTTTAATCTGTACAAGTTTATTAACTACTAACTGTTATTTGTGTTAGTTGTTTGTTTGTTTTGAAAGTACTCCGCTACGTAAGACCGATTCCTAGTATGGGAATTGTCTTAATAAACAACGTAGGCTGAAGTTTTTAAATAAATAAAAAATGAGGTAACGAGACTCACTGTGTTCTTTCTTTGCAGTTTCACTAAGTATATAAGTTAAAATTCGTAGGATGTTTGATGATGTATATCATAATAGGGGGCAAACTATTCTATATCATCATACCTAGTCTTGCCATAAATAATGTTACACGGATAAAAACTTTTTAATGACGATGTCAAAAACAGAGGTTTAAAAAATTGCATTTGGCTCTATACCTACTATGTGCAACACTATCACAGCGATACAGTTCTCTTTATCACCCTCCCCCCCCATTTTAATATTAAAAAATATTTAGCACCGGTTGGCGCGAAAATGAGACAACACATTGAGTATCTACATAAGAATGACAGTTTCCAAATTCAAATGTAATATTATATTTTTTTTATTGTAACTGTATTTATGACCTGACTAAGTATAAGTATGTATATAAACAGCCTAGTTACCATAGTGCAAGGTCTGCTTTGTTTGGGATCAGACAGCCGTGTGTGAGATGTCTGAAGATATTATTGTATATTTGAAATATACACCTAGACGCTCTTAGATAATATTTAGTTATACTGGCTTCTTCAAGACACTAATTTATTAATTAAATCGCATTAGAAGATGATTCAAGGTTAGGTAACAAAACTCAACAAAAACAAATTAGTCATATGTTTTAATAATTTGTTGCATTTAATTAAATATAACTTCATATTGCAAAGTTTCCGTGTTGTAAGGCGTGTCGTATCTAATTCTGCAAAATTATTAAATGATTGTCTTTTGTTAATTTTGGGACAATACGAATCTTGAGGTAATTCCAAGCTCGATTGTTCAAGTTCAAGTTTTGGTCGAGTAAAACTGCAGAAAATTTTAACTGACTTACAAAAAAGTAAAAGGCTCTACGTTGGACTCGTTAAGTATTTTATTTATGTTGCTTAAAAGATTTTTCCGTCAAATATCGATCGATTTACATTTGTTTTGTTTTATACGAAGACCTCTTTGTAATCAGGATTTCATCATTTGGTACCAGGGAAATTACGAATACGTTTGTAAGTATGGATGAATGGCATTCCACCACTGTGCGCTTCTCCAGAAGCTTTTTACCTCGCACAACCAGCTTATGGAACAAATTGTCGCCTGCCGTATTTCCGGACCGATACGACCTTCACACCTTTGTTGTTGAAATTTGTTGACATTTATAATAACTGCTCCGCTCCCTTGGATAGTAGCATGATGAGATATAGTTTATAGCCTTCCCTAATAAATGAGCTATCTGCTGCAAAAATGTTTTTTTTTTTATAACCATTTAGTAGTTTCTGTGATTCAAACGTTCAAACAAACAAGCAAGCAGCAAGATTGTACACTTTTGTAATATAGAACGCTTCACTGGCAAGTTTGTTTTATTGGCATAAGAGACCTCCGGTAATCTCATTCACAGATTAACTGCCGGTTTTCTGAGAGGCCGTTTTCAATACTCCGGTTGGGCCGGCTCATACGTGCCGAAGCTCGGCTCTCCGACGTCTAGAAAAATTTACTTATGATTACAATCAGTTTTAATTTATTACTAAACATAGTTATTAAATTGACAAACATTTAAGTACCATATATTTTTTCACATGAATCTTCTAACCAATTTTTATTAATTAATCTTAGAAAGTACAGGAAATCAATTAAAGATATCTCAATTAATCGCTTACTTAGCACGTTAATATGATATGTAAATCAGTTATCAAATTTGTACAATAATTAGATAAGGAAATCTTAATTACTAGTAATAAATATAAAAGGTCAACTTTCTTACACCTGTAATGGCGATCCAACCATGTATTGCCTAATAAAGTAAATAGAAATTTCTTGTATATTAAATAAGCAATCATTACAACGTAAAAATTAATCTAAAACTACTTTTATTGAACTGTCAACTAAGACTATAAACTGACAATAGACAATAGAGTATTAAATGTCATGTACCAAAGATAAAAATGGTTATTTCATGACTGCATATCTAAACGCTAGGAACACCCACGTTTTAGAATAGTACACCTAAGTAGAATTGGGTAGATGACTTTAATTATTTCACTAATTCGGTCAAATTGATTACTGAAATAGTAGACAATTCTCCTTCTGTTTTACTGTAACGTTTTTAATTTACTTTTTATTGATCAAATCTTATTTTATTTGTTTAAAAAGACATTCAGTCATTCAGACAAACATTCAATCGACAGACACACGGAACGCCCAAACCCGGGACAATGTGGATCACATTTTTGTCCCTTGTGGCAATCAAACCCACGTACTCCGGTTTAGCAGTCAGAGTCACTACCCACTAAAACAACAGGCCCGTTATAAATTATAATCTTATTGACGCACTAAAGATTTGAAAATTGGGAGTAAATTGAAAATGAAAGGTACCTTGAACCTTAAAGACCAAGGGACCTTTGAAAGGAAATGCATATAATGCTTGCATTGTACTGCCAAGTGAGAGAGGGTAAGAGGCCCAACTCCCTCCTCTTTCCCCTTCCTCGTCCTTTAAGGTATCCCCCTATCACCCTTAAAGGCGGCAACGCACTTAGGGCTCTTTAGCTGCAAGGGCAGCGGTTGTCACTTATCATTAGGTACCCGTCTGTCCGTATTTCTTCCTATATCATAAAGATATGTATGTATGTATGTATACATACCGACGCCTATATCCCCTAAGGGGTAGGCAGAGGTGTATTAAACATCCACATTTTTCTTCCCGGTGATGTCGCAACAGGTGACTAAGGGATCGGACTGTTATCTATCAGACAGTATATATACAGCCATATAGTGCCCGGATGACGGCAACAGGCTTGTTCCCTATTACGTTAGTGGGACCAAATTCAAGCTGGCAAATATATTCAATAAAGCTACCTTACACAGATGGATTGGGGAGTACCTATAAGCAATAGTTCAGACAAGTCAGGGTTACATACATACCTATAACTCGAACTAGCTGATGCTTTGAGCGCCAGGAAGTATTGACAAGTAATCAGAAGCTATTCCCGTCTTAAAGGCCACTTCAGGCACAGAAAGTTATGGATATTCGGATACGCCGACGATACGATATCTGTATTTAGTCATACAACGCCCGGTTGACAGCTTTAGGCTGGCTTCCTGTTACGTATGTTGGACTAAGTTATCTTTCTTCTTCTTCTTTCTTTTAAAGAGACCACTCTCGCACTAGGATTAATTCCTGTGTCGCGGGGGACTTTACAAACATTCAAGCAACGGGCACAATGAACACCCAGACTCAGAACAACAATGTGAGGATTACACAAAGTGTTGTCCCGTGCGGGGATCGACGCCACAACACTCGGCGCGGCAGTATAGTGGCGAGGTGACCACTAAAACCGCTACGCCATCCGTGCTGTCAAGTTATGGCTATCAATAACTACCTTTGAGGATGTACGCGAGTCCTTTGGGGATGTATGAGTGTATGTATGAATGTGTTAACGATAACAAGAGTATGACGTTCCATCACCTGTTAAATGCGTATATATAAAAATGTTCTTCAGCAGTCACGTGTCTACCTCTACTGATATCCTATCTTTTCGATAAAACATACAATACAACAATATTCTAAATATAACCGAAGTAGATATTGTCGCATTGTCCGTATACGATTGGTGTTTGTATTCTTAATTATATTCCACAATTTGTTTATTCTTAATTTATAAATTAAACGTTTGATAACCATGTAGGACCTAGTTACAATAGGTATATGTTTAAGGAATATTTCTCATGAGAAATTGTATGAATGTTTAATAAGTGAATAAACCAATAACGTTAAATAAAGAACACACAGACTCAGAACAACAATTGAGTTGATTGCGAGTTTCTTGCTTGTTCTTCTCGATACTGTCTGACTCCTCTTGTTAATTCAAAAATCCATATGATTGGTTTAATTAAAATAATAGTTTGATTTGATTTGATATATACATATAAGTGTAATTTGAAAATACCAGTTTATATGTAGAATCATCCAGAGCAATGCAAAAAGACTGTTATCTATCAGACCGTATGAATAGGGCATACGCATCATAATAATAATTGTTTATCCTTATTTAATACCTATTTGAACCAGTACAGAATTTTAAATTTAAATAATTTTAAGTGAGTTCGTATATATTTTTCCAGACATGTACGAACTTATTTAAAATTATTTAAATTTAAAATCCTATATATAAAGTAATACTATAATACAATATACGGTTCAATTCCCATTAGAATGAAGAACTCCAGTATATGTGTATAATTTTATCCTGTTTATGAATACTTCACTAAATATTTGAAACGTCAAATGCGGTCACGGTATATTTACGTCATATGTATGTATAATGATTTGTGGCTTTTACCCTATGTTAGCAATCATTCGAAAACTATTTTCTTCGGTTCTAAGAAGAAAAAAGGTATATTTGAACTCGAGGTTTAAACTATAAGTATAGAAGAATTAGAACTAGTCTAGGGACACCTGCAACTCAAGAGTCGTAAATGCGCAGCCCACCTTTAAAGGCGATGTTGGGTATGAAGGGAATGAAAAGAGGAGAGCGATAAGCGGGAGAGCGAGAGAAGAGAAAAAGTTGGGACTCCGGTACCCTCACTCACTCGGCAATACAATCCAATTATTGTTTGTTTATCGGTTTTCTGTGACGCTGTGGTATATTACTGCCACTCTACTGGCTCTGCCATGGAATTTTTGTTTGCAATGGATGGGCTCAAATTTTTTGAGATAGTTAAAGTCTACATATGCACTCCGAGGCCCAAGAAAGTGGTTGTATGTGTATAGTATTTATGCATGTGTGATATTTGACTAAGAATCGGGAGCTTCGCACACAACAAAAAGAACACTTAGTGTCGACTCAGTTAACTTTCAGTGTCGATTTTTTTATGAGTCTTTTTACTTGGCAATTTGAGCACTGAAATCTGTTTCAATATTTGTGAGTAACAATAATAGTAAAAATATATGTAATATTCTCTAACGCTTCCATACAGCGGTACCTTGAGTGTGGTGTCGTAACATCTCATTAGCAAGTTTTGACATCTGGCTACATTTGTCGCAACCTGACCCTCACCACGCCTATGTGAAGGCATTTCGTAAAATATAGCAGATTTTTTTACTATTTTACGAATTTGTCGTAAATCTTACTTAGATTTTAATTAATTTTATAATGTTCATTTTGCTTTACATTATTATCCCCACGCCTGTATTCCCGAAGGGGCCTGCAGAAGTGTATTAAATGCCCACATTTTGCCAATTCGAATTTGGTCATACTAACGTAATACGCCAAGCATAATAGAGACTAATCCGTTAGTTGACTATTATGACAGCCATGGAATGAGATTGTGTGGCCAATAATTTGGGGCAAAATTTAATAATAGATTTTGATACTTATTATTAGATTTTGCCCCAAATTATTTTGTATAAAATACTAATAATAGTACTTGCTTTAAAAAAAAATGTATCTTTTGAAAAGTTTTGTAAAACGTAAAATAGTATTATATCTACATGATATATATAGTATAACGTGAGCATCTGACGTCTCTTTGTCAGTCTGTAGCATCATAGCCCTTCAACAAAAGGACCTTATTTTGATTTTGTTTTAGATTCTGTCTTCTATAGGAGAGTTATGCTTAGACACGTTTGAGCCGGCTCAACCGGACTAATGTTAGGGACTCACAGAAAACTGGTTACATGAGGCCCAAATCTCCTCCGGGGGTACTATACGGGGTATGCGTTTCATACATTCGTCAGAAATAAAATATCTCACACCCACGCTATAACATGAACCCATTCATAACTTTTTCATGAAACAATAGCTGCTAAGATATGATTTTAGTGATTCATATAGAGCTCTTCATTCGAGCTGATTCTGAGCAAGTCTTATTCATAAAATAAGTCATCATTTGTAATTATATATATGTAATTATACATATATATATTATCTTGACATAATTCCCGGAGTTTCACACAACTGTTCAAAGAGCAGTATGTTTATGTGTATGTATTAATTCTATTCTCCATAAGTACATATGTGAGTTTCTTTATGCCGCTTTATGACTTCTACGCCTGAACACATTTCAATAATATGGTAGGTATAATTAGAATTATCCCAAATGACAATAACTATATTTTAAATAAATAATTAACTTTAAAAAACAAACTTTAAAATACAACCTCCTCGTTATATAATTTCGGTTAAAAAGTTGTTAATTTATGCATTTTAGTACAAACAGGACAACATATTTCTTCTATAATCTGATTTAAATTAAATGTCCAATCAGAAAGTATATCCTTGTATATAAAAAAAATATTTTTTCAAATCAAGTCATAAATGACGAAGTTATTAATCAATTATCTAATTACTTTAACGTTTCAATTACATTAACGTGTAATTAACTACAATAGTTATATTTGAAAGGCAATGTAGAGGTTTGTGACTAGTACATTTAAATATAGTATTAAATGCCTAAGGTATTGATTAATACTAATAATAATCACATGTTGTCCTGTTGTTAGTATAGATGGCGCCATTTTTCTGGATCGCACTATAGTTTTTTCTTTGTTACCTAATGTCTTTTTATGCCCGAGACTTGTTTTTTTTTTATGCGATAGGGGGCAAACGAGCAGACAGGTCACCTGATGGTAAGTGACTACCGCCGCCCATGGACACCCGCAACTTAAGAGTCACAAGTGCGTTGCCGGCCTTTTAGGTAGGAGTACGCTCTTTTCTTGAAGGTTTGAAGGTCGTATCGGTTCGGAAATACGGCAGGCGACATTTTGTTCCATAAGCTGGTTGTAGACAGTCATAGTAACTGATGTAAGTGTTTTTTTGGATAGCATGAAACTGTATTCATGATCCTATCCAAGTCGCAGCCTCTTACTTTATTTCCAAATTTCATCAAAACCAGTTAAGTCTTTTAGTGGTGAAAATGTAACACACAGATAGATATTCAAATTTACTTCCTCGTTTATACATACGCTCACGCCTATGTACTTAGAGGGGTAGGCAGAGGTGTACTGAATACCCACATTTTGAATAGTGTCACTAACATAACAAGTGGCAAATTTATTGCCGTCATACTGACTTTTAAGAATTAAAGTAGAGAACATTGGGAGTACATTGAAAAGAAAAGGTAAGAGAGAAGAAAAGAGAGTATTTGTTACACGGGTGGATTGGGAAGTTTAATCAAAAGCAATCAAGGTCGTCGGGGTCACATGCCTGTCACACGAACTGGCTGTAGCCGAGACGTTTGAGCCTTCTACCCTCAGTTACTTTATTAGTAAAAATGTACTTTTAAACATATTCTATTTACTTCATTATATTATTATAAATTAAGTCTTAATTTAAATGAAAAAATCTAGCATGTGTAATATTGCATTGAAACTGGGCTTATTGTTGAACTGGTATTGTAGACACAAAATAACGTTAATAACAGGAAATTCTGCAAAACTAAAGACGTAACTGATCTGAGTTTGTAGGCATCGTACTACTTGTGATTATTACAGATTTTTTTTTTATTTTTTTTTTCTTTCGTCCGCAGTTTCTGTCTGTTTATCACTTATAGTTGTGTACATTGTAATAATAGATAGAAAAATCTAAATGTAATGAAAAATATTAGAAAGTGAGGGTTTTGAGGGCCGGCCTTTGAGGGTGATGATTGATAGCGGGATGCACGGAGGGGAAAGAGGAGAGGGGGGTGAGTGGACGGGAACTAGGAGAGGGGGGATAAGTGGAGGGGAAAGAGAAGAGGAGGATATTAGTTTAAAAAGTAAGGATTTTTTTTTTATAAAGAATTATAAGAATTTACTTCATTTGTATGATTTTGAGCATTTGGTGTTAAATAGACAACTTCTGAGCCCATATGAGTCATGTATCACAGACATACAAATAACGGACTCAAAGAACACTCGGTACAACTATTTATGGATGACACAATTGTATGTTCATAATGGCAATCGTACCCACGGCCGCTGGCATGGCAGTCAGGATCACTAACCACTGGACCAAATGGCCAGACTATTTGACTACATATAAATAGACACAACTGACTACATGATGTTGACAGATGATAACCAGCTGTTGCATCAGTTCCTGTGTTATCTCTCTTCCTCGAATCTTACTAATGTTCTAACTAATCGTGACTCAGATATTATTCATAAAGAAATTGGATAGCATAAATCCGTTTTAAATTAAAACGTTGAGTCTAGTGACTAATAAATGAAACAAATTTTTCGAGGGCATTACGAGTCAGTCTTTTTATAGAGTAGTGTTTAGTCAACATATAATTTGGATCTAATAAAGGCGCAGATGTCTTATTTTTTTTTGGGAATTAGAGTCTAATAAGCAAGGAGTTTATATTAAAAAAAAAATGTAAATTTAGTTGGTTAGAGGCCTCGTCCTTATCGGCAGCAGCCAGTTCAAGTTATAGATATGCGACCCTGACGGGCCTGAGCTATTGCTTATACTTCCCAATCCATCTGTATAAGAAATATTCCTTTTCTTCTCTTTTTGTCCTATCTTTCCTGACAATGTACCCCAAATTTCTTCATCTTATTCCCAAAAGTGCTCCAATGACGGCAATAGGCTAACTCTCATTAGGTTAATGGGACTCAATTATATTAGGGAAAATGTAGGCATTAATTACGCCTCTGTTTACCCCTACTACGACACAGGCGCGAGTGTATGTATTTTACTGTCTCGAGGACGTACTTCGAAATGTAAGGTCCTATGTGAATCACACTATTAAGACCATTCACGTGACATTATTAACTAGAAGTAATTTTATTTAATTTTGATTTAAGTTTTTACCATTTGTATGTGTTTCAACACAAAGTACCTTTCATTAGGGAAGAAATTACTTATTACTTACATTTAGCTATTAATAATAACTCAGTGACTACGAAAGTAAATAATTTGATAAAAGTAATTTTAGTCACCTATATAAAATCTATAGATTTAAACACGTACCAAGGGATTTTAATTTCAAAGCGTCCACTATAGTTCATATAATACATAATTATATTTAATTCGATTTGTTATTAATACATTATACAAATACATAATAAGTATGTAAAATTATCAAAACCCGCCTTCTTTTATTTGTTTTTTCATGCTATTAAAAAAGTTATACAATAAAGGCATAAGTAACTGTCTCGTAGAGCCAATCTCTCAGACGAACATTCTATACACAACAATAGACATTTTATATCGATATTTTATCGGCGCGCCGCCGTCCTTGTCGATAGACATCGATTGTCGTAATTGTCGATCGTTGGCGGAGGCGCCGGCGCAGGTGTGCAAGCAATCATTAGGTATTTATATACCAGATTTATTGTTTCATGTAGTATCACAGTTATGGAGTGATTAAGATCTTAGTAATCATAGATATTTGTCGTTTTATTTTGTTTTGTCAGGCAAGAATAACAACGAATAAATTAAAACGATAAGGCGCGGTATTCACGACTGTTTAAAGTTATATGTGTAGTGAAAATTGTTAGTGAATGGTTGTGTTTTACTAGGTCCTTCATAAAGTAAATGTTTGTTTAGAATGTTTGAAGACCATATTTTTAATGAATTTTTTCATTAAAAATATGGTCTTCAAACATTTTTTTTTCTTCAAAATGTGCAAAAACAAAAACACAAAATACAACACACGCTTTTATTAGTTTCATTCGTATGTATGTATGTTAGTATGTAACAGAAACTTTGAGCATGATTTTAACCCACTTCAAAATGTCGGACAGACGGACAGCGGAGTCTTAGTCTTAGTCTTAGTTTTAGGGTCCCGTTTTACCCTTACGGATACGGAACCCTAAAAATAAGCATTGCGCGGGCACTTCGGCTGCTAAGTATAACATTCACTTGATAGTAATAGTGGAATGAGATGATGTATATGGCGGTAATACTATATTATTCCTCTCCGTCACGCTTCATTTCGTTTCATTTAAGTCGTCGCCATATTTGGATTGAAAGCTGCAAGTGATGGGTTCCCACTGCAATTACTACTTAATAATAATTACATATGAATTTCCGCAATATAATTTAGTTTGCTTAGTGAAACATATTATATTCTTAACTTGCTTTGTGCGTTTCTTCGCTTCACTTCTCTTAAAGAATTTGTCAATCAATATCCATCCATATCCATCAGAAATAGTCGGAAGCAGCTTAAAGAAAAGGAATCTTCTCAGTTAGATTCTTAATTAATTTATGTCGAGTTGAATACTTTTTAGATATAATTATTAAAAGAAAATATAACCTCCACCTGTGTCACATCATGATATAACCAATTCTATGACCTGGCCACATATACACTTATCCAGGGTTATAGAAAAGGACATACAGTTGAGTAGTCCAAGCGTAACAAACGACCCAATAAACTTATCTTAGTTAGCTTCAATGGCAAGTGTTACGTTGAAACACTTGAAAAGAAATCAGAATGTGTTTTGGCGTGTGACAGATTTCTTAGAAAGTAATTTTCAATTATATCTATTGTATTGACTAACATTTTAACTTACAAAAGTTTTTTTTTTACTAACACTACTTAGTACTCTGGACATTCATCTGAAATAAACACTCATTCGCGTGCATACCGCGAAAATAATACCAATATAAAACAATGGGTTACATCAGGAATTTTTTAGGGTCTCCATACACTCACTGCGAGTGAGATATAAGCGAACATAAAACATTATTTATTCTTTTTTTTTTTATTCTAAAGTCTGCTCATCATTACATTGAAAATGAGAATTAGCAATGATAAATTTAGATGTTGGACTTTTATCTAAAAACATACAGTGCCCAGATGACTGCAATAGACATGAATGCCTATTACATGAGTAGCACTAAATTGTGGTTGGCGAAGGGTCACCACCGTTTGAGACTGCCTAACCCTTCGTCATAGAGGCGGGAATGTAGGTATGAGTTGAGATAAAGTAATATTATTATTAATAAAATATAATGAATATTATAACATATAATACTTAGGCTCTTAGTACCAACTTGTAATTGCCCTCACTGATTTATTGTGATTTTGACAGTATTATTTACAAAATAAGTACGTTAAGACATCAATAGCGTGTAAATATGAGCATCTACACACAGCTCAGAACCAGCACATCTTAAGCATATAACACCCCCTTTATGAAAGGGTTAAAATACAGAAATAGTATACTATACGCGTTTGAGGTTCGTTGTCCGTCTGTTGCAATATTTTTGCTGGTGAATAGGTTTACTAAAATAACATATGGTGTTGATAATACAAGAGTTACTGCACTGTCTGACTGCAGACTGTAGACAGAAAGCAAAACAGAAAGCATAAGATGTTAAAATTGCTTCTCTTTCTAAGTCAGTTTATACCTATACAGTAGACTATTACCCTAATATTGTTAATGTCTCTTAAATACTGTTTACATAATTATGATTCTGTTCACGTCCGTCTGCGATTTTCGACGTATTGGAGCTAAATTCTGTCTTCTGCTCTCTTTGCCAAGATGGTACGTGTCTGGCATGTGTAAAAGAGTATGAGAAACTTGTTTGGTGTTGAATTTTTTAAATATTTTGAAAATGATCAAAGTTTAGGAGGCAAATACTACGTAAGTCTATGTTAAATTATCTTGTAGAGGTTTCTTGTATTAAAAACTTGTTCATGAGTAGGTTTACAGTAGCCAAAAAGGGAGGGATATATAAGCTTTAAAAATACTCAACGCTCGCCGTCATTTATGGAGATTCCAAGAACTGTTACACATGGTCTGACTAAGTATTTAGGAAAACAATTTGTGGATTTCAAAATTTTTTTTTAACGGGAATCAAATAAAAAGAAACCTCAATTGTACTTGTATTGATGACTGAAAATTAGAGATCAATACAAAATTAAGTACATCACAACAAGCAGGTTTAATCACAATTTTTCAACTTAAATATAAAAAAAAAAACCATGTAAAGTCCTCGACTAATTGCCAGATTAAATATTTAATTAATCAATCGATCCTATCTCGATCGGATCTGAATCGAGTTAATTATAATACGACAAAATTTTAATTAACATTGTAATACTTAAATTATGCGTACATTGGCTGAAGTCTGTTCCTCACTGAGAAGCGTTGATACAATAAATGTATTATATATTCTGTATGAGGAATTTGGAAATAATAAATTGTATTGATTTTTTAGTTATTATAAAAATAGGCATTATTTGTATATTGTGACAAACTCTTGTATTTTACAGGTGAACATAAAAAATATAAATAATATAATAAATATTTCACTAATTGTTTTTAAAGTATTTTTGAAACAATCTTACCACTACTGTAATTGCTTTTTTTTTATACGAATGATTATACTTACAACAGCTTAACGGATCATGATTAGATTTTGGGATAGAGATAGATTATAGTCTGGAATAGCACAGAGGTCATTCCTACTATTTTAATCCTGTCCTACTATTTTAATCCTACCGTTCTAAATTTTGACTAGAGCGAAATCGCACATCTTACATTTCATCTAGAATGTGAGTAATGTTCCAGAGGAAAAAGAAAAATAAAATTTATACGGACAAAGTTAGCTTGGGCTAGCCTATGTTTGAGATTTAAAACACATTTTATTGTAATTAAATTCCCTTTAATAACAATAAATTACACATCAAATAAAGACAACAAACAGATTAGGTTTTTACTATATGTGTATAGTTGCAGCACTGACATATTTTTATACATACAGTTGAAACAATTTGAATGAAACAACGAAACACAAGCAAAATCTATTATTTTGTAAAGATTATGTTTTTTCTATAAATTGCGTGTTTAGGGCGAGTTATAAATAATAGCATTCGCAGGTGTTCGACTAACGAAAGTAAAAGTTATATTATATACCACTAATATTACGTTGAGCCTGTGATTTCGTGTAGTAATTTGTAGGAAACCGACACGATTTGCCATGGTCATCTCGAAATGGAGTTATTGATTGAAAACTGGAAAATTGATTATTCTGTTGCGTCAAATGTTCCATACTATAGTATATGTTGCAGAACTTGGATAACTTTTGATAATATGTGGATATTTTATCTATTAATTACACAACAGTTTAATCGAAGTGATTCTCGCTAGTAGTAGAATAGGGCAATCCTAACTCTTCTCGTGGGTTTCGTAAAAGGCGACTATGGGATCGGACTGTTATATACTCGATAGTACAAATACATGCAGTGCTCGGAAGACAGCAGTGAACTTGCCCCCTATTGTTTAAGTAGTTCTAGATTGTGGTTGGCAAAGGGTAGGCTTTTGAGGTGCCTCTGTTTGCCCCCTCGTGTGCCTATGTATAATCGTAGCTACTAAATTTATTGGTCTTTGTTTGTCAAGAATATGTATGTACCTCATCATAAATTACTTCTACTTATCTTTTAATTTTGACATTATTATTTTTGAATTTTATACGAATTTATATTTTGTCGTAATAGAGTACGGTTATGTGATGTCAACAAATACAATCTTAACACGCTGTAAATGGGTGATGATTCAAATGAAATAAAAAGGTTTAAACGTAATCTTTACCAACTGGTTCAAATGTGGTCAAAATTCCGAAAAACATACTTCTCAATCGATATAAAATGATAATAACAACGTTATTGAATCGACATGAATTTTAATAATTAAAAGTAAATGAGAAGATAAATCAATTACTTACCTTTGGTTTGTAATCTCAACAATAGTATTTAAGAATAAACCGCAATTGTTATCAATAAATAGACAAAAAGGAACCAAACTTAGAAAAGTCTACCCTCTAGTTATGGCAGTTACCTCTGAAAAGATAAGAGCCACATATCGTGATGTTATTTTTTAATATTTAATAATAATTTAGTCACTATAACCATGCGGTCATTATCTAAAGTTAATCCAGTTGAATTGAAATCGTCATATGCAAGCCCTTAAAAAACAATCATAAGTGCGCTTTGGACCTAATGCATATAAGTAAAATTAAAAAAAAATTGACTTTTAAAATAGTAGGTAACTGTCTTCAGTGCGCTATCATTACTACGCTACGCTCCATAACTATCATTCATTCATAACGTAACGGAGTTTGTTGAAATATCCCCTAAATTTGAGGGTTTCCTTTGAGGGCTAGTTTTCCATAAAATCCTGACATAGTGACGATAGTACCTAGGCAAGGTACGCTTTCAAAACAAAAAATCGGTCTACATTCAGCAAAGAAATCGTTGAACATCCATTTAAAAAATACAAGCAGTCGAACAATCAGTACAGTAGATCCTTTGCAGAATTTTATGAAACATATTTTATGTAAGTTGGTATCAAATGTCACCTATTTATAAAAATTACGAGTATCCTGACATTTGCAACACCATAAAAGGTTTTCTTAAATTATTTCCGAAATATTCCTTTATTTCCCGATGACTTTAGCCCCGAGCAAGTGTAAAGCGACCTTAACTGTTGAAAATGTGACATTTATGGGCGGGAGTGTCAATTGACTTTGAACTTTACTGTTTCGTTCAACAATTGTGGCACGGGCACAAAAGTTTGACCTCAAGTTCTTTAATAAAGGTGTTGACGAGATGATGGATATTATAATGAGTTCTTGCAAATTACAATAGTAATGAGAATTGACGTTTTTTTAACATTTTAACAAGAACAGCGACGGACAGTAGTGTCACCTGTCACCTGTCAAATTAGTCGTTTCAAAGTTTTACTGAATTAGTAGCCTTCACAGGTCGAAATTCTATAGTAATTCAGTAATTTATTGATAACAATAAAGCTTACGAAGAGAACTACACCGCTTGCTCTTACAAACTTATTTATATTTATATAACAATTATATTAATAAGTCTATGCAATGTATATTATTATTATTATTGGCATGTAAGTGTAATTGTTTGGTTCAGTAAATTCATTCGATTTTTAGTTTGGAGCAAGCTGTAAGCTAGTTTTTCACAAAATATTTTAATGTATATTTTTAAACAATTCATAACAAGTTAAGTTTATTTAAAAGTATCTGACCTCGGTAACCCTGACGAATGTAATGTAAATTAAATTCATAACGTGTAAGTTTTTTGTTTTACCAAATATGAATGAATTTAAAAATAATTTTAATGCAATTAATACGAATATGCGAAGCAATAATATTTGTAATAAAGTGTTGTATATAAAAAAAAATGTTCATGGCAACATGGCTTATTGTGTTGGCCAGTAAGGAAAAATATTTTTTGATGATACACATGTAGGTACATACATACTTACATACATACATGCATGCATGCGTGCATATCAAACGCCTTTTACACTTTTAGATAATATGACTTGTCAAAACTGATTTTACTTTAATGCAAATATATATATGTATATATATTTATATTTCTAAAGTTTTAGGTAAATACACTATTTTAAATTAGTTTAATAAAAAGAAAAAAGTATACATTTCTTATAAAAAAAAAATCGAATATAGCGTTGATTGAAGTTATGAAAATTATATTGTTACCAATATGTAGATTTTTGATTTAAATCTTATTACATTTCGCATAATGTATATTCACCAATTATAAGTAAAACACAGCAATGTAAAAGGTTTAATAAACATTAACTTGACACATCACACACGGCCGTCTGGTACTACTATGGTAACCAGACAGCTGATAAACATACTTATATACTTCTAAATACATACAAATTATAGATAAATTACACCCAGACGCAGAACAAATGATCATCACACAAATATTTGTCCTGGGTGGAAATCGAACCCATGACCTCTGGCTTAGCAGTCAGGGGCACTAACCACTAGACCGACAGGCCAGTCAGTTATATATTTTTTGTATTATAGACATATATAAGGACGCTTATAAAACAAAATTGAAAGTTGGCCATAAATCCTTACGCAGATAAGGATTTATTGCCATTTAATGAGTAAAATTACCTTTCATTATAAAAATTTAATCGTAAAATGGTTTTATACAGGCCATTACTTAACCTGAGAAGCGAATTGAAGACCTCAGCATAGCTATCCACGCAATTTTACTTACCACTCCGTAAACACTCATTAATTTTTTCACTTAATTAACGAATTCTCGAACGGAATTAAAATATCACGGCTGGCAACATTACGCGGAGATGTTACAAGCCGCCATATTGGCGGGCCATCGACAATTAGAGGTACAATAAATGTTTTTTTAAGAATAATTAATGCCTTATAGCGAAGTCATTAGGCTGAATAATTGTGGTGACAAGGCCTGAAGGTTGCTCCAAGTGATGAATGGGTGGCAATTGTATGGCTTTTTGTATACGTTTGTGTAATAGTTTTGGACCTGCTGTGATAAACTGGAGTTTCTTTTATGTTCTTGGGTTCCGTAGATGGTAATTTATTTTATACTTAGGAGGAAGCGAATTTCAGACTTTCATTCCAATTGGATCCAAGTATTGGATTCCAAGTAGGAGGGTTAAGATTTCGGAGAGTATGGATGTATGTATATGTGTTTATCTGTAAGGTGGTTTGTTTGGTCACTGCCTACAGCCTAAACTGCTTTTTTGAATTTCGACGTGATTCATGTCATATGAATCCACTGAATAGGGGGATCGACATATGTATGTACGTTTAATAAAGTCAGACAAAAAGTAGATGTTATAATTTACTAGGTTTATACTCACTGCGCCGCTCCAGTCTCGGCGTGATGTTTTACAGCCTATAGCCTTCCTCAATAAAAGGGCTATCTAAACCAAAATTATTTTTAATTCGAATCAGTAGTTCCCGAGATTAGCGCGTTCAAACAAACGAACATATTATATAATTAAATTAGTACAGATTATATTTTCGTTAAATATATATATTTTTTGTATCAGCTTAGATATTTTCTTTTATTATTACATTACAAGTAAGAAAACAACACAACTTGAAAGTATTTTCGTTTTACAATATTTTCACCACTAGCCTACTTCTCTCGAGTTGCAGCTGTTGCAGGTCTCTATGGGTTGTGGTTATCACTTACCATCAGATGACTCGTCTATTCCTCCGTTCCTTTATATAAAAAAAAAGAAAAACAAAATCTTTCCCAGAAACACCCAGAGTGCTACATAGAGTTATTCTAAATTTAAACATTGAAACCAAAAAACACCAGACGGATTCTAGACTAAGTCCAACATATACTTTGTATTAAATTAAGGAGACCAAAAAAAAATATACCTAATTTGCATACAATGCTTAGCAAAACCGGCCACTATCGCAAATCTAAGTCTAAAAACTGTCCCGAATTATAATGCGACACACTGAAACGGTCATCGCATTAAGCTGTTCTATGCATCGTCCTTTTCTACGCTGAAAAACACACCCAAATTCCATGTATTAAAGTTTAAACTTCAACACAAAGTTTGTCAAAATTTGCCTAATATGGCATAACCTCTTCCGTGTTCTATCTAATTAAGGATGATCCGTATCATTAGAAAAGCTTTAGAACACTTGTTGTATGAGGGGAGGTCAAGTTATATTGGATGTTTTGATAAGCAGGATGCAATAGGGACATGCTACGAATGCTGAAGTTCAAAGATTATGAAATTAGATAAGTCTATATTTAGATTATTTTGCCTACTGAACCTGTTAGTAACTTGAATCACGCATTCGTTCCATTTTTATTTTATAAACTTTGTTGTTTTTGGCCATCCATGTCGGGTACAGATTAAAAGGAAGGTTGTGGTTACTTATTAATGATAGATATTACTTCAATCTGTAACTATAGATCTTTTATATTATATTTTATAGCTATATGTGTTTGGTGCTGTGTGGTTCCCGGCGGAGTAGTATAGCGCCACACCGTCTGACCGCAGGACTCGTAAAAGACGACTAAGGGATTGGACTGTTATTTATCAGACAGTATACATACAGTCATGTATCAACGTTGCACTATATAACTGTATGATGATGGCAGTAGGCATGCCATAGAGGGCATACGTTTACGTACGTTTGTGGGACCAAATTTTTAGTGGAAAAAGTTGGGTGTTTAATACACTTCTGCCTACCACTTGGGGGTACATTCAAACATCCATCCAAGCCAGTATGGCTGAAGGGATCTGCATCAAATTTGCCACAGAGACGGGTAATAGTCTGCAGTAATAGGCTATTTTTGAAATTTATATATTCAAACAAAGTCACGGGCAACAGCTAGTTATAGTAAGTATATATTGTAAACTATGAACACAAACAGGATTCACAAATTATTAATTTATATTACTCTTTAGCCTTGAGCAATAATGAGCTTGTTTTTTAAATTTTAATGTAATATTCAGCCTTTTTAACAGTAAAACCTCATTACGCTTTAATAATGAATAATGTTACTAAAATATTTCGATACCTGCTTATTTTTTTTACCTGCAACTGTTTTTATTTTTATTTTTATTTCCAATCCTTTCAACATTATGAAAATAAATTCCTTATCGCATTATCTAATTAAACATTAAATACGAAAACTTATATTATAAAATCTTCAATGAAATTTGATTTCAAACAATATGAAATTCTGATTGCAGGTTGTTTGTAATTCACAAATTGTAGTCCCGAGTCTGGGTGTTCTTTGTGTCTGTTCTGTTCTCTTCTGTTAATTGAATCTTTGTAAAGCCCCCGGGAAACAGGAATTATTAATATTGCGGGAGTTGTCTTTATCAAACAAAAAAAAAAAAACTTGATAAAGTTTCTTTTGCGGTTATAGAAAGTCACACACACATATCAGCGACTAGACAAGTCTGCCTTAAAATGGTCTGTGGCCCACGACATCCCGTCATGACGTCACACACACGTAACGAATTATAATAATAATTATACATCGCCTTATTTATTTTATTATATTCCTTACGTCATTGAACTATGTTTGGGTAACGTAAAGGACTGTTGTTTATTTGGAAGTTTTGTTGTAAATCTATGTCCATGTTCTATTTATATTTATCATGCAGTTTTTTTTCTTTTTTGATAATTTTTGGACGAAGAACTCTTTCTCTCCGGCCAGCTACCCAAGTTAAGTGCCCGTTAAGCCTCTCGTAGTTCTGCCCTGAGCCTGACTCTCGTTTTTATTTAACTTCTAGTTACATAATTTGTAACAGCATTCTTCTCTAATTAAGAACTGCGAAATTTGGTGATCTAATTTTTGTAATTTATATCTGTTTTTTAGTTTTCTATACCGACCACGTTTCTAGAACAAAGCGTCCAAACTACCACGTTACACATTAACGCATTTAAAATTATGGGGAATTTGTTGGCAATTTCTTACGTATATAGACATTTCTAACTTCCTTCCATTGTTGGGTTCGATTCTCGTGTGAAACAGTCGGTTACATGATGTACATGTGTCATTATTAAGTGCTAATCGTTGTACAGATAATGTCAGGTGAGTAACGGAGTGGAAAAGTTGAACAGTAGGTATACTCGTATAACGGTGGTGAGATGAAGTTAAGAACTCAATAAAAGAATACAGGCGAAAAAACCCTCTCTAATCTATCCAATTTTTAAGGCAATTACTCGTACATACAATAATAGATCTTGCTAATGACGGTAACCGTAGCTCGCTTATCCTAATATTCTATGAAAACTCACTTCAACATAAATTAAGGATTTCATACACAGCATTTTAATGCTCTTCATTTCAATCTATACTAATATAATTAAGCTGATGTTTTTTTTGCCTGTTTGTATGTTTGTTTAAAAGTGGTTAAATATCGACACCTTTCCGGCACTGCCTACTACTTGCGGGATATAGTGTATGGATGTATCTATTTATATGTTATAGTTCTCAGTTTCTGTTGTCTTTGATTTTTTAAAAATCTATCGTTCGACCTAACCCTAAAATTCCTAACTAACTGAAAGTAAAAAAAATATAGGGGAAGAACACCAGTTGTAGTCTGTCAAAACAATCAGGAAGCGAGTGACAGTTTGACATCTACACGGTACCATGTTACGATATTACCATAAATCATAGAGTGGTATCATAGACAAACATATTCACTAAATATAGAGGAATCACGCTATTTGTTATGTAGTACACATCTATAGTTTTTGTATATACAAAGCTGTCACTGGCGGTTACGTCATTTGGCTTAAGTATGCTTTGATTCACACTTACATGACTTTTGTTGATGATGAATATGTTGGTTCAATTTTTTAGGGTCTGATGTAACGTATTTGGATATTAAACTTTATTTAGTGGCTTATATGAAAAAAGTTTTCATATGACAAATTTAATTTCAGAGTTAAGTGGATCGAAATTACTGGCTTCAAGTGTGAAGTCAGTATTTGTCTGAAGTGCTCGAGCTTTTGTTTATTCTCCCCAGAGCATCTCTATAAGCAATATCTCTTCTTTCTATTACCATCTCGTTACCAGTATACCCCCAATTTTTACCATCTTTATTTTGCCGAAGTAGAACGACATGAAGCTTACGTGACATGAGTGGAACCATTTTCTAACTGTCACTACCTCTCGACTTGGACCTCCCGACAACAGCCAGTTCGCACTATAGCTTATACTTCCCTATTCATTTCTATAAGCAATTTCCCTTTACTTTTCTTCTTTTCCCTGTCAATATACTCCAAATTTTCCCTTCTAATTCCAAAGGTATTCAGTTGAAGGCAATAGGCTTGCCCCCTTTAAAAAAATGGGGCTAAATTATATTCGGAAAAAATGGGTGCGTTACTTACGTCTGTGATACAAGCTTATGTATGTAAAATAAAGAAAAAAAAATAATTCGGATATATTGTGTATGTTTTAAAAACCGAAACATATAATAAATTAACTACAATATTATGAAATGAAATTGTGTTCATGAACCCCGTTCATTATAATTTTACACAGCAGCAATTTGACCCTCATCTATTAAGTTGTTTCATTATAGGGGTTACTTAATTTGGTAATAACGGTGTTTGTCTTAGTACAAAGGCGAGCAATTAACCACTACACGCTTTAATTGCTGTAAAATGTTGTTACTCCAGGCAGCTTGATTTTATTAGTAGTTTAGAACGTTAACTAAAATTAGTGAATGTGTTTAAGGGTGACAAGACTCCTCAAAGGTCGGCAACGCTTTTGCATCTCTTGTGTTGCAGATGTCCATAGGTGATGATAATCACTTAGTGTTAGGTGACTCGTTTGTTCTGTTTATAATAAAAATACCATAGAGAACTAGGTTGTCGTCATCATTAGCCTATCACAGTCCACTGTTGGACGAAGGCCTCCCCAAGGAGCGCATAGTAGCGCATTCTATTTGACTGATACTTATAAAATATATCTATAAACAGATTTTTTGATAATCACAACTGGAAGAGCTGTTTGTGAATAACAAAAATTGTTGTCCAGTGCTGCAATGGAACCCACGACCTTTGACTCGGCACTCAGTGTCTCTAACCACTAGATCAATAAGCGAGTCATTCATATTAATTGTTCTTAATTATTAATCGTATTTTTTTCCAAATATCTTTTAAGTGAAAGCCTCTTTAGTGTAGAGTTTGAGAGATATCTACGTCCACTTAAAGAGGAAGATCAAGCTCTAATAACAATTTATAAATATCAAACTAAACAATAGGCTAAATGGCTGTCAAGTCAAATTATCATCTTTATAGTAAACGTCAAAACGGTTTAGTACCCCTTTGTATGAAATATATAATTGTGACGTCACAAGTATGTGTTCTCAAATCATTACCTTTCAATGTCAATAAAAACGTAACAGTAAAACAGAACGACAGTAGTAAATTATTTTTAGTCATCTTATTATCAGATTTAGTGAAATAATTTTATTTAAACGTAGTTATCTACCCAATTAGTCTACAATTATTTATCAGTTATCAGGAAGCACTCTACGAACACGTCATCTCATTATATCGATTACCATATAAGAAAAGACGATTATCAACTCATTTAGTATCGAATCCACTTACAATCAACTTATAGGAATGCTGTTAAACCTTTTTAGTTTGAGTTTAACACCAATTAATGGTAAAAATAGCCGTCGGAGAAGTAAAACGTATATGTTTATTTACAGTTGAAAGTATGCATTTACAATACAGCCGTGTGACTCTCGGTGGATTAAAATACGGCCACGCCATCTGCTTATGCTGCTCTATCAGACTGTATATATACAGTCACACAGAGCCCGGTTGATGGCAATACTCGTGTCTCCTAAATAACTGGGAATTAATAATGGGTGGAAAAATGTTGGCGTTTGTGGCTCTGCCTATCAATCAGGAGATACATGCACGTGTGTGTGTTTGTATGCTATAATTTTACTGAATGTAATGCAAAGAATAAAATATACCTTCTTCTTAACCTGCTTACCTATTAAGGGTATGAATTTATTTTTATATAATCATGAATATAAAATATTACATACCCTTTTTACTGTTACTGTGAGGGGGGTTGGGGTTCTTTACTGAGCACGAGTATTTGTTCTGTGTCTGCGTGTAATTAATCTATAATATACATATATATATCTAAGTATGTTTGTCAGCGGTGTGGTTACAATAGTAAAAGTTCTGCTCAGTTTGGGATTAGACGGCCGTGTGTGAGATGTCTGAACCTATTATTAAAATTCTTATTTATCATTTTGATATAACTGTATTTTTCTCATTTTTTTATCGTTGGGTAGATATAAAATAACTTATCGTATGGTACTATATTTGTATATAATACTAATCTAATAAAGCTGATGTGTATTTCTTAGTTTGTTTAAACATGAAAATCTCAAGAAGTCCCAATCAGATTCGAAAATAGAGCTTTGTGTTTGAAATAGTATATACTAAGGAATATTATAGGCAATAAAACATAACGCTGCGACCGCATAGAAGCGAAGCAGTGACCATAAAGGTAGATGAAACTGCGAGGAACGACTTGTAATCTATACAGACACTAGATAAATTGAAATGAAAGCCCATCACTATTAGAAAACAAAAAATAATGGTATACAACTCTATACATATACGGTATCGACTGTAAAAGCCTGTATATAATGCTCTATACATAATAATTAAAGTAATAAACCCACCTTATTTTATTACGAGCGCAACATTACACCTATATGATCACAATTAAGAGCGGATGTACCAAATGTGGTTAAACTTTCATAAAATGAAGAAAGTGTTGCATACACCGCCTAAGGCGGGTTCCAAGAGCCCATCTTGACATTATAGCGTATTGTCTCTGCTAACAAAGAGTTAGCATTGACGATTATTGCAATGGGTATCCTACTTTCTTATTCATTAATGTTTGTATCAATGTTTTTCGCTCTCATGGTTTCATTTTTATTATTCTGTATGTTGTTTACATACATGAAGGGTCATAACTTTTGGCAAGATGGACCACAGATGACAAGAGTATTTCGTTATACTTTTGAGTGCTGAAGCAGCTTTTTGTATAGTACATATGTACATATTACGCCTGTATCCGAAGGGTATGCAAAATTTTCAAATTTTATCGACTTATTACTCCCACTAACGTAATAGTAGGTACGCCTATTCAAGTCTACTGTAAATCACAAATTTGCCTCGTTAGGGAATCGAACCCACTACCTCTGGCTCAGCAGTCAGGATCAGTAACCGATGAACCGACAGACTAGCTAAGTTACAGTAGGACTATTTTGAATTATGACAGAATTACATAAAGGTATATTTTATTTGAAATCGAATATACGATGCGGTTTATTGAGAAGTTCTCCTCTCTTTAACTACCTAAGTGAAAATACCGTAAAGAGGTAGGAGGAGGAGCTAGGTATTCAAGAACCAATGATATAAAAGACATTCACGCCTGTATCCAAGACAGGGTAAGTAGTAATAGAGGCAAGCCCTCATCCGTGCACTTTTGGATTTACAAATGGATTGGGATGGCATGCGACCATAACTCGAACTGGCTGGTTTCGGAAAATTCGAGCCCTCTAACAGTATAAACGAGACAAAATTATACAGCAATAAAATGTTGAAGCGGATTGCATACGAATTTTACTAGTTACATAGAAATCTGTATTGCGTTAAGCTACCCCAAATAATGACCGCGTTATATAATGTCATGTTCAATTAAACTTACACTTACACTTCATGTCTATTAAAATGACTGTTATTAGAACAAAGTTACATTCAATTACTCGTGGTTTTCACGTAGATTTGAATCTATGAACATAATAAGGTGGATGTGTCGGTTATCGGTACACCTACTTGTAATTTTTTTTTTCTATAACTGCTGATAAAACTATAAACATATACTCAAGCAAGAGTATTAAACGCTGTCACTCCGTATACCGTCTACCGGGCACTGTACATACTTATACTGTCTGATAGGATAGAGTTCAATCGATTAGTCGCGTTTTACAATATCCACGATAAGAGATAGTGTGGCCTCACTTCCGTATTTGCCGTATTTCCGAACCGATACTACCTTTAAACCTTCAAGAAAGAGCGTACTCCTACCTAGTAGGCCGGCAACGCACTTGTGACTCTTGAGTTGCGGGTGTCCATGGGCGGTAGTCACTTACCATCAGGGACCCGTCTGCTCGTTTGCCTCCTATCGCATAAAAAAAACACTATTGAAAAAAAAATAGTAGTAATAAAAAAAGGTATATTATGTCCCTTAAAAATATTTAGTAACTTACTTGAAAAAATATTTTTTATTATATATTTATACAGTGTTTTTTCTTTTGCGTGTTAACCTCACCGGAGCTGACTGTAGTATGTAGGAATCGAACCGCTTAAATTACATGGTGTTCAGTCAAAAATGGGTCTATTGCAAGGGACAAGGGGACTCCTTCAATGACAAGCCTCTGGGAAAAAGTGTGCAGTTAGCCAATTCTTACTAGTATTGTTTTTTATGAATTAGGGTGATAGATGAACAGGGGGGTCACATGATGTTAAGTGACAATCGTCGCCCATAGACACCAGCAACTCAAGATTCGTAGGTGCGTGGCCTGACTTTGACGTTGAGAGGTAATAGGAGAGATTGTTTTTCAATTCGGCGAGTTCGTGTCTAAGCACGGTTCTCAAACGGTAGATAAGACAGGGATTACTAATTTAATGAGCGGATGCAGAGTGACGTACAGAAATATTTATAATTGATAGGATTAATATTTTTTAGGACATGGTGAGATAATTTTGATTTGATACCTTAATAAGTTAATTTGTCATCAACAGCTATTTACGATTTTTTATCGATTGTAACCGCTAATGAGTTCATGACTAAATAGTCATTACATGTAGTTAGTAGACGTTGGTGTTGGCAAGGTTATTCAAGGTCAACCTAAGACTGCTAGAGAATTGCATTTAACTTTAAATTTATCACCTCAGAAAAATAGGAATATACAAAGAACTGTCACCTGTTATCGATGTAATCGAACTCTTCGTTCATTAATAATACACACACATGTACATATGTACAACAATTTAATAAAACACAAACATGTACATATGTACAACAATTTAATAAAACACACACATGTACATATGTACAACAATTTAATAAAACACAAACATGTACATATGTACAACAATTTAATAAAACACAAACATGTACATATGTACAACAATTTAATCAATCATCAACCAATCATTATCCACTGCTGGACATAGGCAAATACAACAATAATTATTCTTAATTGTCCCAATTTTAATTCTGTGGCACAATAAAAAGAGTGTCACCTCGACAACACTTTGTGTAATCCTCTGGATTGTTATTCTGAGTCTGGGTGTTCTTTGTGTCCGTTGTTTGAATAATCCTAGTGCGGGAGTTGTATTTTAAAAACAAAAACAAAAAAATAAAAAATGAAATGATTATAAGTCCGGACGTCAGTTAAATCGTTTTTCGTTTGAGACACAGATTTAGGCGTCAGCGCAGTGTTCTCTTCTCCATCATTCGTTATTTTACTTTTTACACCCTTTCTAGTCATATCACTATTCCACACATCCTTTCTTTGGTCTTCCTCTACTCTTGCATCATCTCTTACCATCACATGTCTAAACATCGATACTAATCTATTACTTCTCAACTTTTCCCACACACACACACACACACTCACGCTTCCTCAAATGTATTTATTCTTTATTTAACCATCCTAATCACTCCATTATCCTCATCCTTAAACACAAAACAAAATAATTTAAAAAATGTTTCTTAAGTGAGATGAAAACTAGAATCTCCACCTGTCGAATCCTTAGCATTGCTCTCATGAATTGCATGAGTCAGATAATTTTGCTATTGTAAGAATTTCTCACATATATTACGAAATTTACGGCTTCAAATGGGCACTTAAATTTGATTCTTCTGTGTAAGTGTTGCATGACTGCTGATAGTATCACTCTTCAATCATCAAAATGACATAATGAGTTTGTTTTAACAAAAAATTCAAGTAATTATTATGAGTAATTAATTGCTCATCACTGTTGTTTTAACCGACTTCAAGAAGGAGCATATTCAACATATTTTGTTTGTGTATTTTACGTAATCATTGCCATTTGTCAATCGATTTTAATCCAGTCAGTGTATATATCTGAACTGTTTAATACATACAGGTATATAGAGGGTAACCATATTTTGACTCGACCGAAAACCACATTTCTAATTATCATAATTAAATGTTATATACACTTTAAATTAACTAATGATTATCTAAATCAACGAAAATGTTCATATATCATTAAATTTTATGTTAAATAATCATTTACAATTGTAAACGATGTCACGATTCATCATGTTGTGAGAATACTAAATTCATTAAATTCATTATGTTTGATTGAATCATCATAAAATGTAAAAGTTGTACAATTTTAAGACCCCGTCATACGAGTTTAATGTTTTACGTGTTAATTAAAGCCTTATTAATGAAACATTTTCTCTCATCAAATGAAAACTTTACTGTTTATACTGCAGATATTTTGCAATATTAAATTAACGGTTTCTCTGTTAATGTCAAAAGTCACCAGAAAAGTATCGATAGCAAATTATTAAAAAAATATAAAAGAAACGAGTTAATATATATATGTATATGTATATATATATATACATAATATATATATGTATGTATGTAGGGTGTTTTTTTTTTTTACTTTTTTTTTTGGTCCCATCGTGAATTTTTATTGGAAATACCCTTAAAAAAAATTGAGCTCTTAATATTAATTTAAGTCCTCGACCAAGGCGTGTGAAGATTTCCTATTGAAAATAGACGAAAACTCTGATTTCTAATTTTTAAATTTCTATAGCTCAGCGACATTTCATGGGATCGCTTTAACCGAAGATGTTTTTTTCTCAAAATTGAACGCTGTACAAAAGTGCCCTTTGTGGCAAAGTCGTAACTCACACCGGCGAGGCAGTACGGGCCACTGAACCTGATTTTTCGTAAATAACAAGAGCTACGGAAAAAATGTAAATGACAAACTTATGGGGAATTCAATTTTCTACAAAAAAGGTCTTATAGATCAAATCTCTAAGATCAATATTAAACGAGATATTAAGCCTTGAATTGATTTTTCTGTGAAATTTTGGCCGATCATTGATTTACACTTATTAATATCTTGTTTTCTTTCTCTGTAACATTATATTTTTTGTTCAATATATGTTTTCAAGGCTGGGATTCCCTGGCGTCAGTCAGTTCGAGTTATAGGTATACTCCCCATCCCATCTTTATAAGCAATCATCACTTTCAATGCTCTCTTTCCCTTTCAAACATACTCCGAATTTCCACATCTTATTATTAAAGTGCTCTGATGACGGCAATAAGCTTGCTATTACGTAATTGACTAAATTGTAGTCGCCAAAGTGATGGCGTTAAATACGCCTCTGTCAACCACTTCGGGGATACAGGCGTGAGTGTTTGGATTTATGTTATTTTGTAAGATATACTGCTTATCTACTCACATAACTTAAGAAAATGTTTCAATAGAGCTTATACAGTCAACAAACTTTAAGCACATGTCTATTTCCAAAGCGATTCAAAACAATCCACTCTCAGAAAGGCTCGGTCATTCAATGTCAGCTCCAAAGCCAATGATCTAATCAAAATAATTATAATACTAAGTCACGAACCAAATAAATCATTAGCTTTGATTATAACAATAAAAATACATAATTATTTTTTTACTTGACTGATTCCCTCCTGTGTGGGACGGCGATTTATAGGCCAACTTGATTCGAGTATTACAGGCTTGTAATATCTGTCGCTCTGATGTAATATAGAGATTTGAATAAATCATTTTGTGCTACGAATTGTAAAAATCATCCAATGCATATGCTCAGGTCTATATCCCCTAAGAGGTAGGCAGAGTTGTATTGAACGCCCACAAGTTGCCAATTAGAATTTGGTCCTACTAACGTAATATGGGACAAGCACATTGCTGGCAAAAGGGTACTCTATGACTGTCTTATAGAAAACGTATTTCCGGACCGATACGACCTTCCAAACAAAAATATCAAAACAAGAGTACTCCTAGCTGAAAGGCCAGCAACGCATTTGTGACTCTCAAGTGGTGGGTGTCCATGGGCGGCGGTAGTCACTTACCATCAGGTGACCCATCTGCTCGCTTGCCTCAGACACCTTTTACGGCGCCTTTATTCTACTTTACCAAGAACCACACGTTATATATTTATCTATGAACTCCAATACTAAATGGTTGTCCACTTAACCTTCACTTCATTATTAATGATGTAAAACAGTACCTACTAATTAACGTCCTTTGGCCTTCCCTTCTTCCCTTTTCTATTACCATACAATTCTCTTCCAATATACTCCCAACCATCTTTCTCTTCTTTGATTCCTAAACTGTTGGCAATAAATAGACTGAGCATGAGCGTAAGTATTATTAATTAAGTAAATACTAATATAATACTAACTAGTTTCATTAGTACTATAGTGGTGACACTGTGTGTATTGTTCTATAATATTAGGTATTTTTTAAACGGGAAGATTTCGAATAATTGTTGAGTAGTTTTATGAAAAAAAGAAATTGTATTAAAATTTGAGTAGCTCTTGTGAAAACGCGCATTCCCCGAGCTGTACATACCATTTCACTAGCCTCGCCGAATCCTCGGCGGAAACACCCGAGCGCGATGTGACTGGAATAACGAATGCTTCCTTTGTGCTATTCTAGTTTTAATTTTGGTTTTACTATGACATTTATGAGGGTTTTCACCTTCCTGGGTAAGCTGTTGCTGGAATGGCAGTGGTTAGTGATCCTGACTGCTGAGCCAGAGTGTTTTCTTTCATTAAACGGGAAAAAAATAATTATGTCAAGTGGATAATCATTGGTACTGTGTCTGGGTTTTTTTTATTATTTTTTTTTACATGTGGAAACCACACGGTGTTCCGTCATAAGTGGGTCAATTGCAAGGGACCTGGGTATACTGTTTCTGGGTATAATTAAAAAAAAAACAATTGTAATTAATCTCAAGATCTTTTACGATCGATGCACAATCATGCGAACATATATACATCTTTCTTTTCATTTGTAAATAAGATAAGATTATTCAGATTAAAACTGTTTATGGATCACACAATTTTATATCTCGTGTTCGTATGGGACCCTCGACCTTCGGCTTAACATTAAGGGCACTTACGACTAGACCATCAGCCGAGTATATTTAGCATGGAGGTCCGTACAATATTAAATTTTCAGCATTTTTTTTTTGTACAACCTCATTTATACTCATTACTCAAATTTGTGGTTTTTCGCCGCATGCCCTCGACCGTTACCGCGGCCAATTCATTAAAACGTTATTAAGATATTGTATAATAATGAAGAATATTTGAAACGAGGTCGCAGGAGAGTGTGGAAATAACACCGAATACGGATTCAGCCTTACCGTAGATCTCGTTCATTATTTTTTTGCAATTACTAGCGAAAAATAATTATTTTAGTGGGTAATTGTGTTTTTTGTGACGGCCATTTATTGGTGGTGTCACATTACAATACGTTAGTATGTTGTTGTCTTAGGTTTTTATGATATAGGGGAACAGACGGGTAACCTGATGGTAAGCGACAATTGCCGCCAGTCATTTACTTGGTCCTGTACATCATACATACGCCTGTTGGTAGGAAAGAGTCGGCAGAGTCGTAATAAATGCCCACATTTCACAAACGCCAATTATAATTTGGTCCTATTTACGTTATAGGGGCAAGCTTCTTCTCGTCATCCGGGCACTTTAGATAATGGGAAGGGAGGCTAGAAAAGGAAGGTAAGGATATTCCTTATACAGATGGATTGAAGAGTATAAGCGAGTGCTCACATACCTATAACTTGAAGTGACTGAAGCCAGGAAGTCCGAGCCCATTAACTAATATTATGAGATTCTATAGTTGTGCCTAGTCTGTGTGTTCTTCGTGTCCATTGTTTGTGTCTTCGACTTAAGAACTTTTTTCCTAGGGCGGGTCTTTACAAACAAAGCTCTTCTGCTTTATAATATTAGTATATATTGCAATCTAAACATCATTATTTTCAGGACAGATCCGAATCTGCTGCTTCTATGTTAATATTACGCCATGCTTGGCTGCTTTTCCCAAGAGATTCTATGATGCTTTATAGTCAAGTTGAAAGTTACCCACTCCATGGGCGTAATGGCACATAGAAAACGTTACGCAATACTTATTATGTAGCAAAATACACATTGTTACATATACTCACCCCTTGATCCACGAAGGAGTAGTCAGAACCGTATTAAAACCTACTAAGTAATCTGCAAAAGTTAAGTGCCCCACAAACGAACCCACGACCACTTGATTGCAAGTCCAACGCTATGGCTTCGTGTTTTTAGTACCGCTGTTTTGAAATCTGGTTAACATAAAGAGACAATGCCTGGTTAACTATAAGCTCGACCGCATTCGACCTTGACCGTGCTCTGACCGAGCAATCTGTCATGGTGTCCACTTTGTCTATCCAATTAATTGATTAACCGTAAAACTTATAAAATAAACCTCGGTCGTTACTGTGCACCACCTTACATTTTATTACCTTCGTAATACTTTGGTTGATGACCTCCCTGTGAAACCTCGAAAACAATAAGTTAGAATTATTTTTTCATAATTTTTACATCAAACTTTATCTGATTAGATTACGTGTTAAGCTTGTTTTACAAAAATGATTTTCTTTATTCATTGTCTTAATTATTTTCGTCTGTCTAGCCTTACATAATATGTAACGCTGTCGTTCGCTAACACGAAAGAGCCACTTGTACTCTACTTCCATAAGTATATGACCGAGTCTACATCGACTCGATCGACCGAGTCGGGTCGAATAAAGAATCGGGTGACGTTGGGAGAGGCCTATGTCCAGCACTGGGCTGCGATATGCTGAGAGATGACGTCAACAAATCATCTTTTACAACATTAAATAACACATGAACCGCCAGAAAAATATTAACGCATTTAAAAATGGAACCGCCTGAAGCTACTTTCATGGCCAACGGTCAAATGTCCATTATCATATAACGAGCCGAATCGAATCGATTTTGTACATGTAGATGCGTTGAGTAGCTCGACACTTTCGTTTAATTATTGTGTTTTTTTCTATAAGTATCTTGTTATTAATAATTATTATGATTACGAGAAAGTTACAAAGTGTCCGATTGATGGTAATAAGCTTACCGGGCGGGCTATTGCGTTTGACAGTGGTAGAGCCATGCTTGGGCTCGAATAAGCCGGCTCGACCGGTGCGATACCATGGCCTCACAGAAAATCGGTTGTGAAGTAACGCTTACGTTTAAATTCCCCGAAATGAGTGAGGTTTCCGAAGGCCCAACTCCTCCTCTCATCTTTCCTCTCGCTTCATCCTCCCTCTCCTCTTTCACATCCATTCATCCCCCTCTCTTCTTTCACCTCCCTTCATCCCCCTCTCTTCTTTCCCCTCCCCGCAAACCCTATCCCTCATCTCCGGGTAGCGGTAACCATCAGGACCCGTCTGTTTGTCTGTACCCCTATAGTATAAAAAATGAATTAAGTGAGACCAAATTCTTATTGGTATATTGTGGGTATACATCTCTGCTTACCCCTCAGGAGGTACAGACTTGAGTGTATGTATGTACGTTTGAGAAATTATGCATTTTTCCAGTACATATTGGTTTCTTATTTTTTGTAACACATTAGTGACAAGCCGTTCCATGCAATTTATGGTCACTGTTACTAAAATAAATACTCTTTTTGACTTAGAGTTCTACAGATTAGCGTATTTCGACAAACATACAAATACTCAAAAACTCAGCTTTGTCAATATAAGTAGATACACAACAATAGCACAAAACATTTGAATATTCCATTTCATACAATACATAGATATGTTGCATGATTGTATTTTTTCTCAAATTTCTACATGAGGTACAAGATACAATCAAATTCAAATAATCACATGAATAAATAGCCGTAAATATTGGTGTGCACATATAGTAATGTCAAATCTGTAAGGAATAATATTTTTAACAGTGGTAGAGCCATGCTTAGGACCGAATGGGCCGGCTCGACCGGTGCGATATCACGGCCTCATAGAAAACTGATTGTGGAGTAACGCTTGCGTATAATTTCCCTGAAATTAGTAAGGTTTCCGGAGGCCCAACTCCCCCTCTCCTCTTTCCCATCTCCTTACCCGCCCTCTCTTCTTTTCCCTCCCCTCATCACCCTAAAAGGCGGACAGCGCAGTTACGACTCTTGAGTTGCAGGTATCCATGGACGACGCCCTATTTCCCCTTTTTTTTTTTTTTTTTTTTTCTCCGTGCGGAAATCCCCTCGGATACCACCTACTGGTGGCATGTCGGACTCGAACCGACTAAAACCGCACGCCATCTTGGGTACTAGATGCCGGGGAACCAGGTACACCCTAGAAAGGAAAACCCTGGAACCCCGACGTACCTCGGGCCACCTACGGTTTGTAGACGGCCCCCTCCAGTGTGGGAACCCCAATGTTCCCGTAACTTCCCCCAAGGGCGCGCACGCTCGCCCTATTTCCCTTATTATAATTTGGTACGCCTTGACGTAATAAGGACAAGCCTTCTGTTGGGACAATTATTCGGGAAATTAAGACTAGACGAGATATAGGCTCGTATTAAAACTTTTTCTTTTAGTAATAAAATAGTTATAGGTGGTGTATACCAAGTATTACGCATTAATAATTATTTTTAATGATACACACGTGTACGATAACGTAATTAAATTAAATGTGAAATCATTTGGAAATATATCCAATTAACTTTTAACAGTGTTTTATCATTGCGTTCAAATAATTAATTTCAGGCAATCACTTTGTTTTGAAATCAAATCGCATACTGTTTTTAACCGACATCGGAATAGATGAAGATCTCAATTCGATTGAATATTTTTGTGTGTTTGCGGTATTTTAATTTTTTAATTGAATTATACTTAGCTTTAGTCCTATTTCAATTTGAAGAAGTATTTGAATACAGTTATACCATGCCCGGATGACCACTACAATCTTGCCCTACGTAAGTGGGAATGTAATGGCTAGCAAAAAATTGACGTTTTTTACGCCACTGCCTAACCCACTGAGGATATATTTATGTAGGCAGCCATGAGTATATACGTATATGTATATATTCTACTTTTTAGGTGGCAAATTATGGTATGAAATATAAAACTTATTAAAATTTCGAAGTTATTGATACTTTTACTGTCTGTTTAACCCTTCAAATGAATTCTCCACTTAAAGCTTATTTGACATTAAATCTACTTTCTAAGTAGGTGACATCTAAGAGTCTGTCGCGTGACATATTCTCTGTCACGAAACCATTTGTAAATATAATTAATCAATTATGTCATATTAATTATTCAATTAATCAAGCAATTAATTCAATTATTTGCGAGTCAATCGGTCGTATCACGAAGCTTGAAATACAAAGTAATGAAAAAGACACTCTTTATATACATATGTACGTGTACATAATGTAATGAGCTTTCTCGTCTTGATTGTCAATAAAAACTGTCACATTATAGGGTTCCGTACGATGTTCAGATATTATGTATAATATACTACGTACAAGGGATTCTAAGATGATAGTGAGTGATTGTATGCATCGATACTTTCTTTTAGTGCTGTAAACTTCGTCCTAATTGACTATCAAAGAGTTCTTAGTCGCCTGTATCTTGGAATCATAAAAAAAAACATGAGTCCTAACTGAAGAGGTGTCCTAGTACATACTAAAGAGTTTCACTATAAAACTCCAGGTTATACCATCAGATCATCTCCATGATGCCAAATTATAGTATAGAGATCTTAAATACATATGTATATACATATGTACAAAGTTTCATTTCGATACAATAGTTAGAAGTAGGATATTATTGACTTCCAAAATTTGTTTACATTGTTACAGCTAATTAAGATAAGATAAGATAATCTTTATTGAACACCAAAGACATTGTTTGAAACTAAATAAGTATGCAAAGTGGATATATCCCTTACAGGCAACCTTTGGATGATCAACACTGAGATGGATTAAAAGAATAATGGTAGTTTGGTGAGGTCAGTCAATTCTATTGTTCTCAAAAAAAAAAAAAAAGTTCATCAAACATGAATTCCTAATGGCTCCAAGCTTTTGAATAAATATTATTTATTTTCATTCCCTACGGCTCCGCGTATTTAAAAATTGTATTCATCTAATATTACCACTTGCTCCAAAAAATATATATTACAAATAAATATGTACATGTTTTTAATTTTTATACATTCGTTCCCAACGGCTCCAAGTTTTAGTAAAAGTACCGTCAGTAGCAAGGACTAGATTATTCACAACTTAACTATAAGTATATTATGAATTCTTGTATATTATGAAAAGTAACGCTTCTATATTATATATGTTTAGTAAGTAGCCGTTACTCGAAAATTACCATACGTTTCAAAATAATCGACGTAGACGATTAAAAAACCTAAATAAAATTTGAGGAATATACAAATATTCTTTTATATCTATTTATTCTTATACAAACATTTCATAGTTTTGCATTAATTTTTTGGACGTTGATTTTTTTTATTACATTTTATTTAGAGTAAAACATAATTCTTTTAAAATATGACTACATGCAATTTAGTATATATTACTAGTCTATTTTAGTTTAAGATATTTTGATTTCTATCAAACAGCAATTTTTACCTAATACCTAATTTTGCCTGAACGTTTGTTGCTGACTGCAAATAATTTCACGGAGCCTGAAGCTGTTGAGAATTTATGTATGGACTAAAATAAATTCTTTTAATTAACTCTTGGAGTTACTGGGAATAAATGTTTAGAGATTTAAAAACACATTTTTTATATATTTTTTATATATTTTTTATATATTTTTTTTATATTTTTGGAGCTAGAGAGAATTCAAGACCAATAGAATTTTGGAGAGCTGGGAACGACTCGTTTGGTGCACGATCGAAGTGAAGAGGAGGAGAAAAGGCAATTTGGTTGTAACGTAGTTATAAGAATAGATTCATCTTACCTATAAACATACACAAGGGGTAGGCAGAATCATAATTATTGACCACATTTTGCTGATTACAATTTATACCCATATACGTAATTGGGTGGGGGCCGGCCGATTGCCGTTATCCTGGAACCTGGAACTTTTTGGAATTAGAATTAAAAAATTTGGAGTATTTGGTAGGAAGAGAAGGAATGAAATTAAAGGGAATGTATATTGCTTATACAGATGGATTGGGGAGTATAATAAGCTCAAGCAAGTCAAGATCGCATACCTATAACTCGGAATGACTGGTGCCGGGACGGTCGACCGACCGTCCGACCTACCTGATAAATATACAGATAACATAATAAATAAAATGGTATTTACTTTCTACGCCCACATATTGAAACTCTATTCTTAAACGATATAATTATTGACCTGTATTTATAAACTTTTGGTCATAAACAGCACTTCAAGTTAACGCAGTGGTCCACGTTGACAGGTTGGAGCAATGCAATATAAAGGGTTATTAAATATCAATTTATATTTGATAATAATCCACTATTACCATGGCTAGGCGCCAAGCCGGTAGTTAAAAGGGTGACAATTATTCGGGGTTTTGGTGAGACAGTCTCATTTCACACAAAGTGTTCAATATTATGTAGTGTAATCTTATCTTTGGTGGGGTTGCCTTGTTAAAGAGACGGCTAAGTCTGCCGTGGTCACAGGGTTTTCCTTTCTAGGGTATATATACCTGAGGTCCCGCCCATACATAATACAGTAGACTAGAGAGTCCCGGCCAAAAGACGTGATGACGAAAAACTGTGTGGTTTTAGTCGGTTTTAGTCCGATATACCACCTAACCGGCTCCGGTAAGGTGGACCTGTGGGGGTTTCCACAAAAAAATAAATAAAGTGTAAACATATCTTATGGTAAGTCTAGATATTTTGTCTTAACCAAATATTAATAGGAAAAGAAGAAGGTTCTTAGTAGTGTTATTATGGAGAATATTAAAAAAAATAGAATTTTACTTGACAGTAAAAACTTTTACACTATTTTTTTTTTATACGTACTATACTTTCAGAGATTTTGTATTTTTTAGTAAGGCCTGCGATGCCTCCTTCTGTGACATCACTTTATAACGTTCGCTAAACATGCTGGCTTGCGTGTATGAACTTTTGGTCAAAAATTGGTTAACAGATTGACGCTACAAGTTGGAAACATTATTGTGATTACACATAGAGAATATTCGTTAGCAATTAATAAATTCTACAGTATTGAAAAGTGACGTCACAGGTGGGTTTGAAAAAGTGAAAATTGAAATTATCATATGCTTAATGTTTGTCAATATCTTTGTCAGTTTTAATTATATTTTAACGATTCTTATTTTATTTTATAAAATGTTTTATATAATATCATATATATGTTATTTAAAATTAGAATAATATGATAGTCTAAATAAATGTTTGGATAATTAATCATTTAATTGTCTCTTTTAAATAGGTAAAAATAACACTAAAAAGGATTTCTTTAGTAAAAACTTTCTTAGAAGCTAATACAACTGCAGTGGCAACCTGTCGCACCACACTTGGTCACCCTGCTCCTTAGTAAAACTGTATCAAGTGTCGCCACCCACGTCTGTATGCCCACGCGTGGCCTTCCAAGACCACTAGCGCAAGTTACTGTTGTAGTTTTTTTATCCAAACTAAATTGGATTGTTTGTATCGATTAGATGTTTTTGAAGATATTGGAAGTCGACTGTATCAGTTTTTTGCTTTATAACTATCTTCAAATAAGGGGAAGGTTTGTAATTTGACTATTTTTTTGGTTAGTTTATATTACACGTCAAGTAATGGTTTTTAATGAACAATATTTTTTGATTATTGATCTCAAACATGTCCCAGTGAACATTCATGACTACAGAAGAATAAGATGTAGAAGAAGTGTTCTGTGTGGATGTTGAGCTCGCGCCTGGACTCTGACCTCTGGCTGAGCTTTTTGAAATATTTTAACGAATTCTTTATTCTTGTGAATATTCTTTTAAGAACTAATATAAAGATATACTTTGTTGTTTTCTTTTTTGTAAATATATACATATTATAAAAATACACATACAGTTCTTAAAAGTCATAAAATAACACTGCATACATACGAAATGATATTCATAAGTCTAGTCTTACTTAAAATTGTGGCGACAATTACCATTTATGAAAACAAACATTTGATCAGATCTAATACACAAACAAAACACACGTGTTGCTCTCGTAAACAAGCAGATAAGCGTTTTTACCAAAACATTGCGATGACTAAGAAGACCACTAACATCGATTAAACTCTTATTGAGTATCGATTGAGATAATTATCGAGATATTGATCTGTTTACATATAACTTTGTTCTTTGGAGATATAGACTGAGTAAATGTCTGAATAGAACTGAGTAAATTTTATTCGAATGAGTTTTTTTATAAGTATCCCGTGATTTTAAAAACATTTATGGTCCCTTACTTCTATATTTAATACATGTGCCTTTTATTCAAGCATATTAACGTCGTCCAATACCGTCCGTACAATTTTATTTTTACTATTTATAGGTGATGGTAATTTATAGGTGGCGAAGGCATCTTGTTTTGCCAACTTATGTGTGTTATGTTTTTTGTTTTACTTATGATGATGAATATTTTTTTGTTACAGGTAAGTTCCACATTTCATTATGTATTAAAAACATTTTGCTAAATGAAGAAAATCTCTGAAGCCCTGTAAGTACCTTTTTTTATGCTATGTAGACGAACAGACGGGTCACCTGATGGTAAGTGACAACCGCCGTCCATGGACACCCGCATCTCAAGAGTCGCAAGTGCGCTGCCCGCCTTTTAGGGTGATGAGGGATGGGGGATGCAGGGAGCGGAAAGAAGAGAGGGGATGAAGAGAAAGGAGATGGGGGAGAGGAAAGGGGAGAGGGGGGGCCTCCGGAAACCTCACTCATTTCAGGGAAATGCAACGCAAGCGTTACTTCACAACCGGTTTTCTGTGAGGCCCTGGTATCGCACCGGTCGAGCCGGCCCATTCGTGCCTAAGCATGGCTCTACCACTGTTGAAAGACACACAAGAGCTGTAACCGTATACCTACTCAGTAAGTTAAATTATTGCCTACCATTATAATATAAGCCATTAAAATCACTGCCTCCCCAATTACTTTAATTAAATTAATTTTATAAACAATATGCCTTTATAACTTTATCTAGATACGTAATTATATGTTCGTACTCACTGAAGGTTGATGACGTCATGAGTGATGTCATTATACTGAACATGTCTTTCCGACAAACGTATCTCATCTCGTGTCAAGTAGCAATTTTGTGGACATACGGTAATGTCATATGTTTTTTTATTATAGTATTTTGATTACGTTTTGTCCTAATGAATATGTTGTAGTCGTTTTTTAACCATAGATTACATAAATACATACACTCACGCCTGTTTTAGGAGGGGAGTATAAGCAATAACTCAAGCTAGAGCATACCTAGAACTCGAAATAACTGGTGCTAGAAAGTCCAAGCCCTCTAACGTAACATAATTACAGAAAATATTTGAACCGATCTCAAAAGCGCACTTTAATAGCGTAATGGCTAAGGCGACGGATTTGCGGTCAAGTGGTTGCAGGTTCGAATCCCACCCAGTCACGAGACCACCACTAATACGAGCATTTAGCTTAGCTTTATTCTAGCTCTATTCAACCTCTGAGCTAGACAATTAAGTGGTGAAAAATATAGCTTATTACAATTTATGATGATAGACTGCACAGATGGCGTAGCGGTTTAAGTGGTCACCTCGCCACCACGCTGCCGCGCCGGTCCCCACACGGGACAACACTTTGTGTAATCCTCAAATTGTTGTTCTGAGTCTGGGTGTTCCTTGTGGCCGTTGTTTTAATGTTTGGAAAATCCCTCGCGACACAGGAATTAATTAATATGTCCTGTCAAATTTACAAATTAACGGTTGACTGGCCTGTTGGTCCAGTGGTTAGTGACCCTGACTGCTGAACCGGAGGTCGTGGGTTCGATTTCCATATGGGACTAAAATTAGTGTGTTCCGCAAACACTTGTCTCGAGTGTGGGGACTTTGTGGCCGTTGAGTGAATGTTTGTAAATCCCCCGCGAAATAAGAATAATTTCTTATTCCTCTTTTCCGTAAAGAAAAAATAACCATGCTAGTAAATAGCCGTTTCATGAAATAAAAAATTGATTTGTTTAATACACATTACAGATAACCATCAGAACTACAATTATTTACAAGAAATATACATATAACAAGTAAAATTGTTAAAAAAATTAAAAATAACATAATTATTAAATCCTCTATTGTTTCGCTTCCGATATCTCGAAATATCAAACTCCATGTCATTCCCACTATCATTAATTATTAATTCAAGTGATACCTCACATCACAAAATCCATTAACCCCTACAAAATATCCTGCGTAACAAAAATCTATACACTTAAAAACATAACCCTCGTTATTATACATTCGGGGAAAGAGCCCTTGAAATATCGATGCTTGTTTTACGATACACGTTATAGCTCTCCGCCTGAGGTCGACGTACACGACCAGTTTTGTAGGGCAATAGGGTCGTGTAGGCGACACTTACCGCTATTTTGGACGTACCATCAGCAGATTGCCGTATACATGTACAGTGATGCAGTACCTAGTAAAACTGTTTCTTTTTTATATTATAGGGGAACAGACGAACAGACGGGTCACTTGATGGTAACTGGCAACCACCGTCCATGGACACTTGCGTCGTAACTCCGCTGCCCTTTGAGCATCACCCGATGGGGGATTAGGGTATGCGGGGAGGGAAAGAGAGCGTAATGAAGAGATGGGAAAAGGGGCGGGGGGTTCAGGGGAGAGGCAAAGGAGAAGGGGAGTTGGGCCTCCGGAAACCTCACTAATTTCGGGGAAATGCAACGCAGGTATTGCTTTACAACCGGTTTTCTGTGAGGCCGTGGTATCGCACCGATCGAGCCGGCCCACTATTATTATTATGATAATCTATCTCTGTCTATAATTTCATCCAGATCTGTAGTAGGTTTTTTTTTTTGTTTTTTTTTTTTTAGAGACAACTCCCGCACTAGGATTAATTCCTGTGTGTTTACAAACATTCAAGCAACGGTCACAAAGAACACCCATACTCAGAACAACAATTTGAAGATTACACAAAGTGTTGTCCCGTTCGGGGATCGAACCCACAACACTCGGCGGCAGCGTAGTGGTGAGGAGACCACTTAAACCGCTACGCCATCCGTGCAGTCAAGTCAAGTAGTGTAGTGGAGTAGTAAGATAAAAGTCGGGATTTGTAATTGTTAAGAAACTAAACTAACTAACTAAACTATAAATTAACATAATTCAATTTCTGCCTCCTTCTGTTCTTAACTACGCTCCTGCTCATGTAGAGCCAAGGTTCTTAATTTTCATTTCATTAAAGCAACCAGCATTGAATATTGTATTGTTACAGTAACCATCTCATGTCTTCTTTAACATTTTTTAAATTCTCTTTATCCAATATCTTAACCATCTATGTATATATACACGCGTAAAAAAAAAAAAAAACTATACGAGTGTTGGACGGTATGACTCCACCCATCCGCTTTCGCAATAGGGTGCCACTTATTGTATACACACAATGGTCCTACAGTTCCTTCCTTTATCAGCAACTGGGTCGCCGGTCAAGGAGGCGTATGCGTCGGGTCACAGTGATAGCGATGCAGTTACTTCTATTTATAATTTGCTTATTATCTCGATAAGAACAACTCGTAATACTTAAGTAAGTTTATATTAACTTGTATCCTTGAGTGCTTTATGCGTTTCTTCTGAAGACATAATTGTATAAGACGAGAAGAGACACATAAGTACACATCGAGGTCGTCTTACAAACTCAATCGTCATAATACGATACGATAATAATGTGAAAGTTTCTATCGCTTTTGCATAGGACCATACATTCATTATAGATGCTGTTTAAATCTATTGAAGTTGTAAACGCCTTTAATATAAATCCTTTTATTAATATAACTTAGAAAATAAAGACAATTACTGTAAACATCAGCATAACATTATACAGATTTATTTATTTTTAAAGTTTATGGTACAAAGCTAATCGTATTAACATCTTAATTATTTTGCGGCACACGCATTACGTTATCGCTGTAATATATCAGTTCCTGTAACCAACATTTTATTGTTTTAGTAGCTGTTCATTTGTTTTAAAATATTGATGACTTATGTGTAATATTTGTGTGAAACATTTGATTGTTGTGTCAAAGATCACGGGTTCAACGCCTGCTCAGAAAAAATATGTATGTATAAAAGAAAATGTACATTTCCTTTGGAATGGGCGTTTTTAAGTATAATGTTTAACTATTTACAAAAAAAAAAAAATGTTAAAGAAAATCAGTATGTTATTATTGTTTTTTTTTAGAGCCGATAGTACAAACTAGAATTAGAAAGGCTCTGGATAGTGTAGTGTGATATCCTAAAATACTATTAAAAATTCAAAACATAACATTAGAAAATGTGGTATTTAAACAAATATACGTTTTAACATATTGAAAGCATACGAAAACGCTTGAAGTTCACGCTCCGCGCTCACCTAAACCTCACCCTAGTCCATTGAAAATTTGTAACGACAATATTTCAAAATTACTCAATTTCGGATAGAGTATTGTAGTATTATTATGTATTGTAGTATAGTAGAGTATTTACTTTTTCACTCACCTAAGTAATGTTTTTGCCTAGGGTTGGCACTCTATATAATTTTGTGATGAAAATTAATATACTACGGCCTAACAGAAAACCAGATGTGAAGCAATTGCATTTCGGCGAAATTTGTGAGGTTTCTTTTCCTATGCCTATCTCCTCATCCCTCCTCTAATCTTTCTGCTCTCCGCATCATTGCACCCCTTACACCCTCAAAGACGGGCAACGTATTTAGGAGTCTTGAGTTACAGGTGTCCATTTACGGCAGTTGTTACTTACAATCAGGTGATCCGTCTATTCGTCTGAATTACAAAAGACAAAGAAAGCTTAAATAATGTAGGGTTTGATTCATATGCCAGAGATTGTCTTTTTCGTGTTGTTTAATGTCATCTCATTTACGTTTCTGAATTTCCTGCAATACCATGTGGTACTACTTTATTTTTTTACGATCTGTCATTGAATTTTTTTTTTGAATGTGACATTGACATTTCGACTTTTTATCAAACATGCAAAGGCATCACAACTTTAACCAATAACCATTTATACTAAGCAGTTACTGGTTGATATTATATATTTGTCGGTTAGATTTTCAAGCTATAACTACTCAACCAATCGTCATAAAATATTGCATACACGCTGTAAAGGGCACAAAAGTACATAGAACTCTTGAACTGACTGACGAAATTGACATTAACACAAAAAACTAAATTTCAAAAGCTGCTACTAAAACATTTTTAGGCAACCCTAGCATTTCAGTAGACTAGCGAAAATTACGCAAAATTATTTACTAAACAACGCGTGGGTGTCGGCATTCGGTGCTCAGTTGAGGCATTTTAGGAACTTGTTGATATATTTATGTTTCGGGATAGTTGCTTTTAATAGATTGTTCGGGAGATCGTAGGCGACAGAACTAGTAGCCTATTTGTGTAATGCGATAAGCCCTGGCCTGTATTGCCTTGCGATTGCTGAATAAGCTTATTTGTCGTAATTTAATATTGCGTGTGACATTTGAAAGTCTTTGCAATGCAGTTTTAAATTCAAGTTACTATGGAATCTTTACACAATAATTTTAATTAACTTTTATATTCACTCACCTGTGGTTCTAGTGGTTAGTATTACTGTTTGCTGAACCAGAGGTCGTGGATTCGATACCCATACGAGACAAAATATTGTGTGATTATCAATTAGTTGTTTCGTGTGTAGGCGTTCTTTGTGACCGTTGTTTGATTGTTAGTGCACAAGAATCATTTCTTAGCTGTATTTACAAAAGAAAAACAGGTTCTCATTTTCAATTTAAGTACTCTTGAATCCTGGATTCAAAGCTAGAGATTACAAAGATGTAAAAATTTGGTCGTTAATACACCTTTGCTTACCACTACGGGGATACAGCCGTAGTGAAAAAAAAAAAAAAATTGTAACCCCAATTTAGTCCAAGGTTACTAGGTTATCCTACAGTTAGAGCTGAGCTATAGAGCCACACGGCTATGTAAAACAATAGTTATAACAAAACCCCGATGTCGTATGTCGTGGGAAAAGGCGAGTTGTCGTGCCTTACCGCGCCGCCGCACCCAATTGCATATGACACGTAGGTCGCAGTTTATCGTGACAAACGATGCCGCGACGACCGCTATGAGCACCATGCGTTTTAACAAAATAATATATTCCTAGAAAGTATGCGTTTTAGAAGCTACAAACTATCTCGTTTCATATGAATTATAAGCGTAAAATAAATTTGTTTGTTACGTTTTCACGCAATAACTGCTCCACCGATAATCACGAATTTTACATACATGATAGGGGTACGAAACAGAGGTATACTCGTAACTTTAAACCGAAAAAAAACTGTTACCGTTGTTGCTATATTACGGCTCAATAAATATTCAATCTAGCACAAAATAACTTTTTGAATCGGACGGTACTTCCAGAGATCAGTTTCTTTATACAAAAAAAAAAAACATAAACAAATCTCTTCAGCTTTATTGTTCTAAAAGATATGTTTAATATAATAGTAACGTGTTTGCCGTCGGAGTACGAGAGAGTGTCCATGCGTAGGCACGAATGGGCTCGGCCCTACCGGAGTAATACCACAGCCTCACAGGAAACCGGTAGAAAAAAAAAACTTGCATTTTATTGCCCTTTTCCCCTCTCCTCATCCCCCCTCTCTTCTTTTCCCTCCCGTCATCACCATCAAATGCGGGCAGCGCATTTACGGCTCTTGAGTTGCAGTTGTCCATGGTCGCCGCCTGTCACTTACTCTCAGATGACCCGTCTGTTCATCTGTAGCCGTATATAATAATAACAAAAACACCTAGACTCAAACCATCACATTAATTTCTAAGTTCCCATACATACAAAAAAGGCCGACACGGATCTATTGTTGAAAAAAAAAAAAAAAAAAAAAAAAAAAGTAATCCGATTCACCCCAATTTATTCATCTGAATATGCAAAATATAGTCATAAACCTGAACTGATGTCTTGTGTAGATCATGATTCATTCTCGGCGATTTACAAAGCTCTCGTTCTTACAATGTTGCCACCGACCATTTCATATTTACAATGTTGTTTTAATATATAATTAATTAATTAATGACCTATGTGGTCTTATAAAAATAAGAAATGGTGATATAAAATGTGTTTATAAATAGACTTTATTCAATATTTAACTGCTCTAAACAATGTCCTTATATGGAAGTTTATCTTTACCATATTATAGGATTTTGATGCTTATTTACTTTAAAATAACTCTTATGTTGGTGTAGCCTGTTCAAGAGAGGTAATTTTTTTATTAAGGAGACGCTGGATTGAATTTTATATATTGGGTAATAAGGAGACGCTGGATTGTAAGTTAGCTAGCTTTAGAGTGTTGAACTTGTCTGATTGAATCTGATGCGGTCCATCATCGTCTGATTAAATGCTTTTAGTAGAAGTCTTCTACTGAGGCTTTGCCCGCGTGATATCAATAACAAGAGACCTATTTACTTCCCCGCGGTTCGAAGTAGCCACACATCAAATTTAATTAAAGTCTGTAGATCAAAAGCCGATGACAGATAGCGTTTCTTTTGCAATTATAATATCAGTATAGACTACGTTAAACCCACACTTTCAAACATAATAAATACCAGTGACCTTCTACAAAGAACTTTTACTCCTGTAAATGGAATTGTTCTCGGTTTGAATTGGGCCATCACATCTCTTCCCGTAGGTATCGTAAAAGGCGACTACGGAATTGGAATGTTATCGCCGAGATGATGGAAATAGGCTTGCCTAGGAAATAGGCTGTTATGTGCCTATATGATGGAAATAGGCTGTTATGTGCCTATATGATGGAAATAGGCTTGCCTCCTATTATCAGCAAACATTTAGCGTTTGAGACTTCTTTGCCTACTAACTTAGACATGAGTAAACGTATTAGTACGTAGTAGTACTGGGCTCTGTTTCCGTATTTAGACTCTTGACCATTATGCGTACCGACAGGTAAAGGTGAGGCGTATATACTGTAAGAGGTTTCAACACTAGGTTTTATATAAGACGTCTCGCGTACGAGTACGTAATGGGAACACAAACACGTATTAAGCGTATTTAGAAGTACCGAGGAGTCCGCGGACGACGATTCCACTAAACGTATACGCTTAGGTACTCAATAGACTACGATACGTACGAGGAGCCAAACTCTAAAATACTCCAACCATAGCAAGACGCGTTCACATACGCGTTCGTTTATGAATGTGTGAGTGAAAAACGTTCCAATACTATAAGTAAATTGACTCTGTGATGTTAGAAATAAGACTGATATTTCAACGCTTTAAAACGTACGTCCTAACTTCTGCAAAGCATATATGGAAGTATGTGTGAGTGAAAGAGTGAGTCCCGATTTCGAACAGTAATAGACTAAAAAATATTTATAAAGTTTATTTTTAAAGATCATGCAGTTGAAGCGGGCATAAGACAGTTGAATTGATTTGAATTGTGAAAATGTTCAAACTAAACCTTAGTGTCGTCATTGATTGACAGTTCCGCGAATCCTTTGACTGCGGTGATTGTTATTTTTGTCAGTCAGTGTTTTTAAACAAAGTGGAGTCACTATGGTAGGCTACTATAAAAAAAAAACTGCATTAGTGGTGGTGGTGTAAATAAACTAAACTTGAACCCATAAATATTTTTGATTATCCTACATCTTCATGAATACCTGGAGATACCTAATAATATTAATAACTTTTCTTTATTGATAATTGTCGTTAAAATAAAACTGCATCATTGGTGTTAATATAAATAAATAGGTAGGTATATATTTTCTAGACATTATAAATATTTTTGACCTACGTATATCTTGGTACATAGTTAAGCCTAATAATAGTTACTTATTGGTAAAAGTGATAACTGAGGGTGTGAGCTTGTAGTTTTAATAGATCGTGTATATATTAGTGAGATAGTTATAAAAACTTTTCTTTTTATTAGTTTCATCATGGCTCCTAAGAGAAGCACTTGTTTTTAATTGTCAGGACAAAATTTGTTTATATACACATTTTTGGAGAATACATCCTGAAGATAAAAAAACGTAAACGTGTGAAAACGGAATAAGGCTCTATCAATACTAGTTTTAATATACATTCATATAGTGTTTGGAATATTCCGTTCTTAGGCATACTTTGATGCGTACTTTTACATACTCGTGGAACTAGTCTTTGAAACGCGTATCTTAGCATACTCGTACTCGTAAAACTCAGTACGTGTTTTAGCAAGTACGACTCACCTCTACCGACAGGGTGCTGAAACTAGTCAGCCTAGCTCCTTCCAAAGCGTAGAACCCTTCGGGAGGAATTCACAGGCTTCTTCTTCTAATTAAAAGTTGTTTAGTCACTCTCTCGTACTCCAGTATCAAGAGTGCGGCGATATCCTCCGCATCATCATCGTCCGAAACAAATTCGGCATATAAGGATTTCTGTCACGTTGATGGTGAATAAGTGTCGGTTTAGGGCCATGTAGCCCAGTTTGTATGTACATATTATATGTATTTATGTATAGTTGTACATAAATATATATATATATACATATATATACAAATACAGAAAACATGTTACAAATAGGCAGGTATAACAATAGGCGGTCTTATCACATATGGCGATCTCTTCTTCGATACGGATATTGTTAAAGTGTTGTGGTGTACTAATAAAAGGTTTCCTATATATACAAATAAAGTAACTTAATACTTATGTTCTTAAAAATGTAATGACAGTTTAACTTAAAATTATAAAACTTAGTATTAAGTAATTAATAGTAAGTTTTTTCTGGTTGGTTTTATGGGATATCCTAAATATGTCTAAGTCATGGTCACCGTACAAATCACAGAGGTCGCGCTCCGGCCGGCGGCGATCTACAAAGTGATTGCGCGACAATAGCGCCGCGTGTGCATCTCGGGTTTACGTGGTCTAGCGTTTACGGTTATGTTATGGTTTTACGGTATTTTACGATTTTTGCAGTTTATTTCTAGGTGGTATCTAAATTGTAGTGGTAGCAATGGTGAATGTGTGATTAAACCAGCAGACGCTCCTGAGAGTAAGTGACAACCAGTGAGTGATAGTAAGTTCGCTGCCCGCGCTTGTCGGTCATGGAAGGGGGGGGGGTAGGAGAGGGGGTTAGGCCCACCGGTACATTCACAGTAAAATATTTTTTACTGCTATACTTTTAAATATCTATGTATACAGTCGTGGTCAACTAATTAGGGACACTCTCTAGTTAATCCAAATTGTGAATTTATTTTTTATTTTCCAACGAGTCTAAACAATATTCCACATATTTTACATGTAAGTATAATTAGTCATTTATGTGCCTAATTATACAAACAATAACAACTTCTTAAACATTAAACCTCTTTACAGTATAGCTGATAGATGATCACAGTGCTATTTGTTCAAAGAATGCTGGCTGGCCATTTAATTAGGGACACTGAGATATTGCGTTCTAGTTTCAAAATCTGAATCTCAATTATTATTTTCTTTCATCTCCTATTCTTTGTGGTAGTTTTGGCGGCAATCTAGATTTGTAATTTCAAGTTTTGAGAGTTATTTTGAAGAACAATGGGCAAAAATAAAAGTTGCGATGCAACACTACGAAAAATTATCATGAAGTTTGTCGAGCGTGGTTGGTCATACCGAAGGATAGCAGGATATTTAAATTGTTCAAAAACTATGGTATGCAATGCAGTGCAACATTTCAGGCGCAATAACACAACTTTAAATGTGCCCAGAAAAAAAAGATCGAGAAAAACAACTCCACAAGAAGATAGAATGATAACCAGGTTAGCTAAGAAAGATCCGTTTCTAGGCTCTATTTTAATTAAACATGAAGTGTTTGGGGCAGACGAAAGAGTCAGTGTATCAGCGAGGACAGTTCGACGACGTCTGGTAGAAGCAGGGTTGTTCGGAAGAGTGGCTCGCAAAGTACCGTTGTTAAAGAAAGAGCATAGAAATGCACGTTTGGCGTTTGCACGTAAATATGGACATTGGACCTACGACCAATGGCAACATGTATTATTCTCTGACGAGACCAAGGTTAATTTGATTTCTTCAGATGGAAGGCAATACGTACGGCGTCCTGTAAAAGCGGAAATGAATCCAAGATTCACAAAAAAGCAGGTGAAACATGGCGGAGGAAACATTAAAATGTGGGGATCATTTTCTGGACGTGGAGTGGGACCTGTAAGGAAAGTTCAGGGTAACTTAGACCAACATCAATACAAGGCAATATTAGAAGAAACTATGCTTCCCTATGCTGAGGAACATCTTCCTATTATATGGACTTTTCAGCATGATAACGACCCAAAACATACAGCCCGTTCAGTCAAGTCGTTTCTTAACAGACAGTCGGTATCAGTGCTAGATTGGCCAGCAAATAGCCCCGACCTCAACCCAATCGAGCACCTTTGGCACGAAATTAAGAAAAAAGTTGCCATTTATCGTACCACAACTTTAGATGAACTTAACGAAGCTTTTTGTGAGGCATGAGCAAACATTCCTGTTGAAATATGTCAGAAACTGATAATGTCTATGCCACATCGGTGTCAAGCGGTAATTACTAACAAAGGTTTTGCTACTGGGTACTGATTTTACCCGTAATAAAATGAAGTTGTTAAAGAAATTAAAATACTGCAGATTATTAGTTCTGTTTAACTCTATTTTTCATTTTACTTTACTGTTCTTAATTAAATGTCCAGCTACAGAATTGTACCTTAAATTGAATACATGGTTAACCTTTGATATTAAACACTTTTTTATATTTATTTAATCTTTTATTTACAGCCATTTATAGTATAATAATCGGATCAAATTATGCAAATAATAGTTACTGAGAAATCAACAGGGTTTTATATTTATATGTACATAGCCGGTTATTGCTGTCCACTATCTTGAATGTCCTTAATTAGTTGACCACGACTGTATATATATATTTATATCACGAATTTAAATTTTTAACTTTACTTAATTTGTTTTTTTATTGTACTTATAATATGTTTTAAACAGGTAAATTATGTCTTAATACCTATTAATAACCCACTTTTAAATATGGTTATAATAATGTGTATCATATTTATAACTAATAGATATTTTTGGATTTATACTTGTATTTCAAATTGTAAGTCAGCTGCGATGGTGGTGTAATGGTCAGCATAGTTGCCTTCCAAGCAGTTGATCCGGGTTCGATTCCCGGCCATCGCAGATTCTTTTTGACCTTTTAAATTGTATTTTGTTATGTAATTGTAATAATTTGTAGAATTTAACGATGTTATTACGAAAATGATTTATTAATTTAAGTTTATATTTCGTACACATATAAATTGTTGTTGATATCTATTGCTTCAGAAATGCCTATTTAGTAAATGTGAATAATTGAGCAAGAAGAATATTAAAGTACGCAATTTACATCGGCTTATTTACTAGTAAACATTGCTATTTACAATTTATGGGCAAAGTGAATACATAAATAACGAGTTAGTAAATGCTATTTGTCCTCCAACAAATTGTTTACTTGCAAAATAGATATCAAAAGGCAATCTAAATTGATAAACATAATAAATGCTCACGGCTGTATCCATAATTGGGTAAGGAGAGGCGTATTTAACATCCACATTTTGACACAAACAAATAAAAAAAAAAAAACAGATAAAATATCGATAATTGCTTTACCATATCTGACTACTATGGAATCAAATAAGGACACAACTAACCTAAAAACAACAAGTATTACATACATAAAAAGTACCTCTAAGGTTGCAAATGAGCATAATGGCACTTTGATAGTAAAGTGTTCCCAAAGTATATGCACGTTTAAACCAACATCAGCGTCACTAACGCATCGCCAACCCCGTATAAATCGTCATATACGTTATACATTATATTGAAATGTTGATTTTTTCGTTGGTATGGTAAATATACGCACATCCGAGGTCGTCGCTCTGTAGCCAAACAATGCTGTAATTATAACTGAATAGGTCCACGATTACCACTAAATGTACTGAGTAATGCCTCGTTTTGTTTCATCTGTGGTGATTCAACTCTGGTTTGAATATATGCAGGGAGACAGGTGCAAAGTTTTATGATCATTCATTTTTAATTAATATAGTAATTATGTATTTATGTTTTTTTTTATGATGTAGGTGGACAGACGAACAGACGGGTCATTTAATGAGGTTTCCGGAGGCCAACTCCCCCTTACCTCCTTCCTTTCCCAGTCTTCTTTATCATCTCTCATCCCGCCTCTCTTATTTCCTCTCTCCGCATCACCCATCCCTCATCACCCTAAAAGCCAGGCAGCGCACTAACTACTCTTGAGTGAACTTACCATAGATGACCCACCAGTTCGTCTGTCCCCCTAAATCGAAGACATTTGACCGTCTATAGACTTAAAAAAAAAAATACACTTCAGTCCCATACATTGTCTCTGTTTTAGACAGCAACAGATAAGTTTGTAATCCCAAATCTATTTTTTTATATTACAAAACAACAAATTAAATATTTTTGTTTCCTTTCCTTTTACTGTCAGACCTTACTGTTTGCCATCTATATACAAATAAATAAAATTGGAGTGTCTGTTTGTAATATTAACATAACCGTTTTTTACTAATTGCATATGGATGTATACACGGTACATATACCAAAACAACATTTTTTTCAATTTTTCTGTCTGTCTGTTTGTTCCGGCTAATCTCTGAAATGGCTGGACCGATTTTGGCGGGACTTTCACTGGCAGGTAGCTGATGTAACAAGGAGTGACTTAGGCTACTTTTATTTTAGAAAATAAAATAGGACCTCACGAAAAAAAATTAAAACCAATTAAAATTTTATAATATTCGATTAAAAGAAGAATTTAATTAAAATTAGTATAGATATTTTTTAAATACAGAATTAATAAGTTATCGTAAACTCTGCGAACTGAACAATAACTTTGTTGTTAAATACCACGCGGACGAAGTCGCGTATAATGGAATCGAATTCTGAGTATAATGGAAAGGCATGAGTATAATGGTTTTGATTCTCTTGCTAGCGTCAAAATATGCGACATAAACGGAGCATAAAGGGCCTTCCTTACCTTTAGATTGCGTTGACTTATAAGTTTAATTTTTGACTGTTGCAAGGGGTATTTGATATAATTTTCAGATTGATACCTTTACCTATTCCTGAGAAAAAAGGTCTTGTCAGCCTGACATACGGACAGACTGACAACAAAGTGATCCATAAGGCCTTAGTTTTTGCCAACTGAAGGCACGCAACCCTAAAAATGCGAAAGTAACGCCATCTATCTATCTGTCTTTGACCTTTTCACGGCGGAACCAATTTTAATTAAATTAAGTATTTCTCGAATTCTAGGGAAGTACATAGTCTTCTTTTTATGGATGTTCTGAACAGGTGAAGCCTGGAGCACAAGCTGGTCTTTAGTGTACAATAAAGATTATTCTTATGTTATCTAGTCAATAATAAGACTTTAAAAAAGTAGACAACCGACTTCAATGCGTCTATCATAAAATTTAAGACTAATATTTTTTTTTCATTCATTCTCATGTCGTTATCAGAACTATACCAAATTAAAATGGGACCACACGGAAGGCACCAGCTTTCAAATAAAAAAATCGTCAAAATCGGTTCAGTAGTCGAAAGTTCTGAGGTAACAAACATAAAAAAAACTTTACGGAAGGACATACAACAATAATTATATTATAAAAGAAACACTCAGAGACTCACAATTTTACTTTTGAACTAAATGTCATTGTATTAACTTGAATATGGATTTTTAAATGCATTAAGGTGCACTTCATATTAGTTATTTTATTCTCGTAGGAAATACGAATTTGGCTACAAGGGGCCTTATTTAAACCATATTTACAGCTTAATAGCTTGTAGCTTTAGATAAAGTCATTAATTAATACATTCGTAAGTACAGGAAACGAGTTAAATTTATTACACCCCTAGTTTGGGCAAAAATGTACATGGTAGTGAAAAAGAATTTACTCAAAAATGAAGGTGACGTATAAAAGCAATTTCCTACTTAATTACATTTTAGACAGAGTGTACCACGTGACGTGGAAGCACCATGTTTCGTCGCGTACGCAGTCCCGAGATGTACCATATAAGGGCTGCATTGCGCCGCCCTGCGTCTGTTGAGGCCGCTCACGCGACGCACAAGGCCGCACGCCCGCCAACCAGGGGTGACTGACTCATATAAAAATTCACACTATCAAGTGAGATTTACGACTTCTGATTACCCTAGAAGGCGTAAATACGGAAGAAAAAAATATTTTTATGTGACAACATGAAGATCATTATACTGTTGATGGATGAAAATGATATAATCGTCAATCAATTTATCTTATTTTTATCTTAAATATCCTTGAGGTCTTTGACTCTCATGAGTTTATTTTGTTTTGTTTATCTAAAGTTTATAATCCACTGCAGTTAATTCAGTAATAAGACCCTAGATTTCGCATCTTATCTTTGCAAGCATAGTACATGCTTGAGACAACGTATTACACTCATAAAATCAAGTCACGTAGATACAAATTTTAAGAAAACTTTTTATATGAGTTTTGCACATAAACACAGCGTTATATACAAGTAAGATTTTTTATATAAATATTTAATCACTATTTAGACTTTTTTTTTTATGCTATAGGGGGACAGACGAACAGACGGGTCACCTGATGGTAAGTGACAACCGCCGTCCATGGACACCCGCATCTCAAGAGTCGCAAGTGCGCTGCCTGCCTTAGTGGGTGATGAGGGATGGGGGATACAGGGAGCGGAAAGGGGAGAGGGGCAGTTGGGCCTCCGGAAACCTCACTCAATTCGGGGAAATGCAACGCAAGCGTTACTTCACAACCGGTTTTCTGTGAGGCCGTGGTATCGCACCGGTCGAGCCGGCCCATTCGTGCCTAAGCATGGCTCTACCACTGTTAGACTTGGTGACTTTAATCGTAAACTAACTAAGTCTGTCAGAATTAAGTGCTGATAATATGATTGCAGTAGATAAAGTCCTAGTAAAGATTATTTTGATTGTAATAATACCGGTGTGTGGTGATACTCCTACACTAATTTCGTTTAAAGAATATTGCACTCTGATTATATATTATTACAACTCCATTATTCTGTTTATAGATATACTAGTTTTGGTCATTGAGACACTATGAATTGATTTATTCAAAAACATATTTAACTTTACACCACGGCCAGTCAATGTTCCTTCTGTATTGGCCTCTCCAATCGCAGGACGGACTTTCACGACCCTGTCTCTCCCTTAATCTAATATATATAACCATTTGTAAATAACATGGTTTTGGTCGCGCGATTCCTACATACCACTTTACCGTCAGCCCCGGTGATGTGATGACCCGGGGGGGCTTCCACACGACAAAAAAGAGTAGGAACGTGTTCTTGCTTATATTTTAACTAATTCCGGGTTCCGGAGGTCCAACTCCCATTTTCCCCTCCTGCCATCCCACTCTCCTTTATCTAGCCCCTCATCACCCTAAAAGGCGGGTAACGCACTTAAATCTCTCTGAGTTGCAGGTGTTCCGTCGCAGCAATTGTCGCTTAGTATCAGGTGACCCATCTGTAAAAATGTTTAAGTATAAATGTATATAACAAAAGATGAGCTTTGATTCAACCTCAGCATCAGGTATATAAATAACAATAAAAATAAATTAAAAGCACTTCGGCCCTGACATTGCCTTATATCAACAATCAATACCTTGCAATGCGACAGGTTGTCAGTTATCACCATTTATGATCATTGCGGATCAAGCTGACATTGCCTTGGATAAAGATTGTGATCATTAGTAGATCATAACTTGCCATATTTGGTGAGTCATCAACTATATTGTTGTTTGTTAGATGTTTTTATGACATGTTTGTAATATGAAATATCATGTAACTCAGATGGCGATAAATTTGTATTCGATAAGGGTAAATACCGTTTTAATAACTGTTATAAACGTAAGTAGCCGTTACAGATACCAGTATTTTGATTTAAAAATGGGACGAACCATATCGAATAAGCATAGAACTATATATAATTGTTTTAAAAATGAAAGTAAATCACTAACCCGTATGCAAGCTCTACGCCTATTTATAGGTACACATTTAGTTTTTTTTATTTTTAAAGAGAACTCCACACCAAAATTAAATTCTGTATCGCGGGGGACTTTACAAACGTTCAAATAACGTACACAAAGAACACCCCACAAAGTGTTATCCTGTGTGGAGAACCCCACAACACTCAGCGCGGCAGCGTAGTGGCGATTAAACCAGTGCGACATCCTTGCAATATTTTCTGTTTTCTGTAACGATTTCGACTATTCGTTCGACTATCGTTTTTGACAGCTACATAGCAGCAAAATGTATATTGATTTTACAGTAAACAATATAAAAAAATGTATAGATAATATGTAATAGTCAGTTTCGGATTCTTTCTTCTTTCTTCTCACTTTTAGCCTTATATTCGTGAATACCAATTTTAGAGTTATTCTTGAAAGTACACTCTATTAGAAACAAAGAAATAGAGTAAAGCTATTATACTTATTATAATATTATACTTGTTGATACGTAATATGTTTTCGGAGATGTTATATTTTTCACGTCACTTTTCAACCACTTTTCAACACCGATTTTTTATTGTAAAGTGTTGTCACACGTTGATTTGAAAAAGTGTTAATTGAGATTATCATAATATCCAAACTAGTAGCTCGATTTTAATGAAACAAAAACAAACATATTTTTATACAATTAGACTACACAGTGACGGAGTGTCTAAATATTAAACGAACATGTTCACTTCCTCCACATTTCCCTAAAATCATTTATTCAATAAAACAGATGAGATTATTATTATATCACTTTCTTATATTTTGATGAAGTTTTTTTGTGCTCAAAATAAAAATAAAATTTTATTAATGAGGTACAGCAACAGACGATAGATTAATAATTTCTTAAAATAACGATAAGACAGTGTAGGCAACTGTACACGACATTTATGAGTTATATGGTTCGTTTATAACTTTTTGATAAAATGATAATATTTTTATAAAGTAATAAATGAAATTGAAATGATAATATGAGAAAATTGACAGCGTCTACATTTTTTAAAATACAGCTCGGTTGAAGAATGTAAAAAAAAAATGTTTTACAGATACCACGATTTGCAGGTAAAGCGATTGTCTGAAAGCTCCACTAAGCGAATTAGCCTTTAATCGATAGACAGCATTGCAGAAGGTACATTGTAGACAGTTAAAGGTATACTCTAGCTAGCTAGGTTTAGGTTAGGTTAAAACTGCGATCACGACGAAATGCCAGAACCGAACTCTGACTATTTTACTTGGCAGGCAGCTACCGTATTTTGTAAAATCTAAATCAAATTTGAAAGCAGCCAGTTCAAACCTATGTATGTACATATATTGATATAATGCGGTTTAGAATACTTCTCTTTGTATTGGATTGTGATATTGTTGAGGAATAATATATGCTATAAAATATTACGATCCTCCGAAGCGGAGCAGTAATCACAAACGCATGGGGACGGCTAGTGACAAATAAGATTTGTATTCTAATCTTAAAACGCATGATAAGTTGCAATTTTAACTTATTAACTAAAGCTTCCTGTCTTACTTGTAACTGAATATCATTAATCTACACGTCAAAACCTAGCCTTCCGAATACATGTCTTGTTGTTACTTACCTACTATTTCTATTGCGTCATTTCTACAGTAAACAATGGGATCCGAAGCTTGAGCTTGCGCAGTATCAAAGATCTATAGCCGTAATGATTGATTGTTGTTTTAATTCAATACACAGTTTTGTTCACTGGTAGCTATTGATAGGAAAGATTGACCATCTAGATCTTTGTTATCAGGTGTTGATAATTTGAGATCAATGCATAGATCATTAGCAAAATGAGTGAGTGATTAGTTAAAAGAGCCTAAAGCCACGTCCTGATTTTACATGACCGGCAAAAAGTAGTGAAATGTTTTAAGAACTCATGTTATATGTAGAGTCACTATAACTTTTAAATGCTTTCGAGTGAAAACCCCCACGGGTCATCACCCCACCGGAGCTGACGGTGTGGTGTGTCGGACTCGAACCGACTAAAACACGGTGTTCCATCACAACTACGAGTAGGTCAATGGCAAGGGACCTGGGTATACCCCAGGAATGATGCTTATAGGAAACTTCTTATTTTAACCTAGAAAGGAATAATTTAAGTACATTTTTATAATAAAAGATAGTGTAAAATCTTAAAACTATGTAATGTTAAGCATATCTTACACCGAAAAATACTAGAACGCACGAGGCAGGAAATATTAATTGCGTTTAAAAACCTTCGTGGCTTTCCGTAAACGGAAAAAAAAAAAATATCAATAATGTCTTACTTATGAGCTTATAATCCAAATTAAGCGTTATGCATACATAAAATAAATTTAAGTTATTGACTTAAGTTAGCAACCTGATAAACCTCTTTATATACTATATACATATGTGGGTATATGTGTACATACATACACACATGCCACACATTGAAATGTTATTGTTGAATTGTAGTTATGTAAATTTTTATTGGTAAGCATTTCGCGCGAGACGGGTTCTAGTTCGGGCAAACAACAATTTTTTTTTCATGACTTTACTTATCATCTAAATAAATACTATTGTCACCCCCTTTATAAACGTTTAAAAACCTTATAAATTATTTTATTAAATATACCTACATAAAATAACAAAATATATTTATCAATATAAAAATAGTACACCACTGCCATCGGGTACAGGGAGCAAGACATCGGTGGTTAGGGATCCAAAGATAGGAAACTTCTGCAACAGTCCCTTGATCCAGCTATCTAACGAGAGCGTCTAAAGGTGATGATCGACGCTCTTGGCAGTCAATCAGTGAGCAGATGTAACTATCTTAACAATGATCGCCAAATCGATATTCCACATGTCGACAGTCTCGTGAGACAAATCCAAAATAATTTATCTGTTTATCTTTTCCAACTTTCACGAAATTCTCATCATGAGTAACAGCGATATCGGCAATCATTGTGCGGCCCTATAATCGGTATATCACCACAATATCAGGCTTATTGGCAACAATAGTCCTGTCAGTAATGATAGATCGCTTTCAATACAATGTGACTCGACCAGTTTCGAGAACTTGGACCCTGTTCTGCACATACCTGTAATATGGCACCTCTAAATTCACTAAATTTTGTTAAGGGCAAGTTGTTGAAGTCCTATTTTGCCCACTTTGTTACGTCTGTGCAACTCACCGTTGGCAAGATGAGAACAACCAGAAATAATATGCCTCATAGATTCACCATTGTGTTTTAGAACAAATTTTCTATAGTTATATTAGAAGGTTATATATTTTTGCCAAGTGTTACTTGGTACCATTTACGTAACAGACGGCAATCCTATTATCGTCCTATTATCTTCCTATTATCGTCCTATTATCGTCATCCCATCGCCATCCATCATCATTCGTATTTAAATATAAAACAGACTGTTAATTTAATTCTAATGCAGGTGACTAGTTACATTTCTAATTACCTTGACAGATCGAACAGTTCCGGCAAGTTATAACATGTAGTATTTAATCATTGACTGAATAACCTAAATGTCATCGTAAAATAAATTGAATTTAGTCCCATTTACGTAAAGGGGGCAAGCCTGTTGCCGTCATTCGGGTACTTTTGATTTTTTTAATGGGGAGTATAAATAATATCTCCTCTTGATGAATATTGGTAAATGAAAAGACTTAATCTTGGAAAAAGACACGTCAAAAATCTAATTAAAGGTTGATTAGGTTTTACTAGATAATAAAACACGTTCAAATATCTGATATATTAATAAAGTAGCATTTATGTGTCTGTATCTGTGTACAAAAAACTAAATAGAAAATTACAATAAACAAAAACACTGTACGTTCGCGTAAAGTAAAAGCGAAATTTCTCGAGCGAGAGTGAAAAGCGCATCATACGGCCTTGAACCCCACGATATTTCCGGTTTGGCAGCCAGACTATCGAACCTTAACGAAGTCAAGTGCACGCTTACGTATCCAACGTGTTTTATTTAATTTATAGCGTGATAAATATTTGGTTGACTTTAAATGGAGACAGTTGAGACACCAACTTTTTTATTATATGTAATAATGGCTCTTCAGAAGTTCTTACTGTAAATTACTTTATGACTTGAAAGATCACAATAACTTGATTCATTATTTTATCTTTTTGCGTATTTTTTTCTTTTTTAACTACCTGCTGATTGTGTTAAGCTATGTTCACAGAACATAAGATACCTACATAAAAAAGTTAAATTAAAAATACATAAAATATACACTGCTTATAAGGGGTTTCTGTATCTGTTCTGTCGCATAGTCTATATGCAGCCTGCAATTTCACCTCCTGATAGGTACAGAATTCTCTGTTTTATTATCACAATTTTTCAATTACTCTCGAATGTCTTCTGCCACTTAGACATATCCTGAAAGAAGCCATAATAATTGCTCCCTCAAGGTACTTAGGGAACTGGCGCTTACGAAATAGATTAGATAACTCTTAAGTCAAATCAGCACCATTTTAGTAAACGTCCAAATGGTAGGTTTGTTACATTTTTTTATGAAACGGTTGTGTATTCTTTTAATGTTAATGCGATTAATAAAAAATAAGTTAAAAACTTCACAATAAAACAGAACGACAACTTGTAGTGAAATAATTTAATTTAAGCTTAGTCATCTAAGTATGAAGGCTAGCATTACCATGTATTATACATATATGTATAACTTTATTGACTGCCGCCGCGCCGGGACATTCAAACCCTCTAACCAAAATAATAAGCATATATTACATTTACTAGAAATGAAATTTCAAAATTGGATTGTTATCTATGAATAGCTTAATAACGGTCTAATCGATTGTGGGCGCGTCCTTGAACCCAATATCCAATTCAATTTACTAACGATTAAATCACCAATTTTTCTGTAAGTCTCGATTGTTAATGAACTTTAGTAACTGACAAAGCTTGTATCGAGTGGAAGTACCTATTATGAATATTTATGGTATTAAACAAATGGTATTGTTGACAGTACATACGTTATACGGCATGGCATCGTTTGCGCATCTCAATGATTCATCTTCCACGTCATACATTGCATGGTCTGTAGGCTGGTAGTGTTACGTTGTCTGAAGGCGTGGGCCAATCTATTGTGGCAAGTGTCATGGCTAAAGTATGCACGCATTAGTGTTCACGGGTGTGCCGAACTGTGCTTGATGTAATGCTTTCATTGCTGAGGTCTGCTTTTTGGTAGTTGGTTGGTTCGGTTCGGATCCAGAGGTCATAGGTTTGATTATTTATTCTGTCGGGGTGTAATTTATTTATAGTATTATGTTAAGTATTACCTAGGCAAGTTTATCAGCAGAATGGTCACCATCGTACGGTCTTTCGGCAAGTTAATGATTGGACGGTTGTGTTTAAAGCGTCTGAAGATTTATTACTTTTATTATATTAAGTTATATAATCAAATCAATGATAGCTAATCACCTGCATTTTAAATCATTTAAAGTTTATACGAGTTTTGGAAATTTATTATAACTTCCTTCGCTGAGAGATTTATGTTAGCTTGAAGTTAAGTCAAACAGTTTAAACATATGATTCTTCCGAAGCCTTGCTTAGCTGCTTAAGTAATGAAATGCCACACATTATAACTATCATTACAATGATCTTCATTTATTAATTATCATGTGACGTTACACTAATTGTTTCACACGAGAATGAAACACAACAAAGCTAGGAAGAGATCAAAATATTCGTAAATGTCGGGAGGAAGCTTGTTTTGTTTCTTAGACCCTATATTTACTTTGATAGATTATTCACATGATAAGGATGTATACAAATGCGTTCCATAAATTGTTTGGGTAAGAAAAATAGATAAAAGGTCTGGAAGATGACCACGGGAGAGCCATGCTTAGGCACGAATAGGCCGGCTCGACCGGAGTATTACCACGGCCTCACACAAAAGCCAGTAAACATACAATGCTTGTATTGTATAGCCGAGTGAGTGATTTTACCGGAGGCCCAACTCCCCTTCTCCTATTTCCATTCCCTCATCACCCTCAAAGGCGGACAGCGCACTTACGACTCTTGAGTTGCAGGTGTCCATCAGCGGCGGTTGTTGCCATCGGGTGACCCGTCTGTTTGTCTGTCTATATAATAAAAAAAAATGTATGATGATTTGAGTAATTCAATTATTAATGTAGATATTTCAATACATAAGTTTTCTTTACTTTTCTTTTAGTGTCATCACTTCTAACTAACTGCCTCTTGGGTTTAAAGAAAAAAAAAAAAGGGTATTTTTACCAAACTGCGCAACAAGCAGGGTTATAGTTTTCGAGAGTTAGTATCTATGTTTTTGTTTGCATCTATCCTGATCTTACCGAAGACCAACTAATAAGCTAGAGGGACTCCAAAACCTTTGTATGCGGTTCATTTTTGGATTACGCAAATTTGACCAGGTTTCTGAATATCGCGAAAAGCTCAACTGGTTACCCATACGCCTACGCTGGAATATACATATCATTTCACTACTATATAGTATGCTTTTCAATCCTAATACTCCTCTTTACCTCAATTACGGTTTGAGTAGAACTCACACGACGCTAGTTTAACGTTCCTCAGATCGTCAGAGAATTTGATATTGCCAATGCCGAAGCATTCCACGAATTTTACGGATAAATAGTTTACAGTACAAGCTATCCGATTGTGGAATGCGTTGCCACTCACCAACAGACAGGCGCAAACACTTTGTAATTTTAAAAAATTGCTAAATGAACACTACTTGAGTTGCTGAGTGATGAGGCTTCTAATACCATGCAGCCTGTTTGTGTACCTATCTCTTCTTTCAACGGCTACATCTATATTTATGTGTATGGTTACATATATATTATATTACATGTGTTATTGTATATATGTATATATATATTTATGTTTGTAACTGTTCTATTTTGTGATAGATTATCATAATAGTTAAATTATTCATAATAAATACTGCACTCCTCATGTCATCGTTAATATTTCTCTCGATCCCATGGTTGTCTGGAAGAGATCGTAAATAGCGATAAGGCCGTCAATTGTACAACATTTGTTGTACCAGGTTTTGTTTTTTTTTTTTGTTTTTAGTTTGTAAGTATATTTATAACGATAAAAATTGTAATTCTTTTGATGTATAATAAGGATTATCTATCTATCTATCTGTGTTTGATGTTTCTTTGTAATGCACTAAAGCCTAGACGGCTTGATAAAATTTCATCTTGGTAGGTGTTATTTAAATTACCTTAATAGTGGAACTGACACAGGGTATGCATTAAATGATAACGTCAGAAAAACAAAAGGTAGGTAGTAATGCAGCCTGCATTATCAGGTTTTATATATTTCTTTAAGAAATTTTACTTGTATAGATAATGAAATAGTGTCATGGTCGAGCGGTCCTCAATCCAGCCAATTTCTTGACTAGCCAATTATATGTATACCGTATCAAATGTTGCAAAGGAAATATGATCGATTTATTTTTATAATCAATGTGATCTTTGATTTTGTTACTTCCGTAATCTTGAATTACTAAATATGTTTCAGATTAATTAAATTTCGTTTTTTTATTAGACTGGCTTCTATCTTTTCTGTTTATTCTTTTCAGAACAATACTATTTTCTGAAGTTAAAGTTGTGTGTTATAAGTGGTTGATCTACAATACATACAATACAATACATACAATATACGTGTCAACTATATAATGTACAAATGGCGGCCTTATTGCTATATGCAATCTCTTCCAGGCAACCTTAGAATGGATTATAATCATTCGGAGAGGCAGAGGTAGTTGGAGGATCATATCAACATTTGAATGAAAAGTATACTAACTTATTTTGAAAATACAAAACTTATATAAAAACTAAACATTTATGTACAACATATAACATACATACTAATACAAATACAGATAAACATAAATACATTCATCTTTTATCAATGTAAAAACAGCTTTTGCAAACAAAACAAATAAACTTATTTTATTTATCAATAATAATATAAAGTTGCGAGTGTATATACTAGGTATGTACCTATTTTTTTTATACTATAGGGGGGCAGACGAACAGACGGGTCGCCTGATGGTAAGTGACAACCGCCGTCCATGGACTCAACGTACTCAAAAGTAGTAAGAGCGCTTTCCCACTTTGAGGGTGATGAGGGATAGGGGGACGCGGGTAGGTAAAAGAAGAGACGGGGTATAGAAGATGGGAAAGAGGAGAGGGGGGATGAGGGGAGAGGAAAGAGGAGAGGGGAGTTGGGCCTCCGGCAACCTCACTCATTTCGGGAAATGCAACGCAAGCGTTACTTCACAACCGGTTTTCTGTGAGGCCGTGGTATCGCACCATTTTGTTTCTAATTCCAATAAAAAAAAGTCCTTGTGATGGAACACTTAGTGATTTTAGTCGATTTTAATCCAAAATACGACCTTGTCGATGGTTTCGATAAGGTTTCGACCTGTGCTTTCACAAGCAAAAAAAAGTTTTATACACACGTCACATATACATACACTCTCGCCTTCATCCTGAAAAGGGTAGGCAGAGCTGTTTCGATCAAAATAGTTAGTAGTCAGTTAGTTTTTTTTTTAACGTTTACCTGTTCCCTCAGTGGTCTAACAATATTATTTTCACTTTTCTTAAGTTTAATGATCTTGTCTACTCTGTACGCCCACAACACCGAGTTACACATTGAACAAGAAAAAAAAAAAAAAACTTCAATTTGTCATTACACCCACATAAGCTATTAAAGTTACAATTGAAGTTATAAACTGGACAGTGGGTAGGCAGGCCTTGGTATAAACTGCTTTATTATAGTCAATTTTGGTGTGTGCTACTTGGGGCTGCTAGGTGCGCAGTCAGACGTTACATTAAAATATACTTTTGAATTTTTATTTATGTAGAATGTAGTTATAGGTGTAATGAACACATACTTTAACCATAGACAAAAACATATACGAACTCTATTTATAGACATACGAGTATATGGGTACGCGTGTCACACCAAAGTGTCCGTCTGACGTTAGTAGATGCCAATTGTTACGTAAATTAACTATAATAGACTATGGTCCTCAAAGAGTAGGTATATACAAATTCCGGCTAATCTCTGAAATGGCTGGACAGATTTTGGCGGGACTTTCACTGGCAGGTAGCTGATCTAACAAGGAGTGACTTAGGCTACTTTTAATTTAGATAAAAAATAGGACCCCATGAAAAAACGAAATAAAACCAATTAAAATTTTATAATATTCGATTAAAAGAAGAATTTCATTTAAATTAGTATAGGTATTACTTAAATACAGAATTAATAAGTTATCGTAAACTCTGCGAATTGAACAATAACTTTTTTGTTAAATACCACGCGGACGAAGTCGCGGGTAACAGCTAGTAAATTAATAAAATAAATAACATAATAGCGTAACAGTCCCAGCGACAAGAACACCGAGGTTGTTTTGTCACTCCTCGCCGATATTGTCCCTAAGTTTTTTTATAAAACTATTTTGCCTAGTTGAGCTATAGCTATTATATATATATTTATATATATATAATAGCTGATAAATTTATTACATATACATAAATACTCACGCCATTATCCCCGAAGGGGTATGCAAATCCGTAATTTAGTCCCATTCTTGTAATAGGGGCAGGCCTATACAGATAGATTAGGGAGTATAAAGCAGCTCAAGCTAGTCAGGGGCGTATACCTATAACTTGAACTCCTCTGACTAAAAAAAATATTATTTCTAATAAAAGTGTTATTACGACGCACTTAAAATGCTAATAGCATATTAAAGAACCATTTAATTTTCCCAAGTAGAGTACTCTACAGAGCAAAGGGGAGTAAACCAATGACATTAACTACGTCCAATAAAAATATATAAAAGTCTACAGCCATTCATTTAAAACAATAAACTTTCAAAATAACACGTTATATACTCGACTGCCTCAAAATAACACGTTGTATACTCGGCTGCCTCAAAATAATAGCAGAACTTGTCATTATTTCGTCCGGTAATACTTCGGTATGCATATAAGGAATTTTATATCGTTGACTCGCTTTTGCGCAATGTGATTCGATTTTTATGTACATATCTTTAATAAAAATTATGAACACTATGCCATCTTAAAGCAAGTAGTATTTAAGTTAATATTAAAAGAAAGTTTAACTAATCTTAATGCGTCTAAACTACTGTAAACAAGCTGTTTTCTTTATTTAGTTATTTTGAATCTCGGGTTAGAATTATTTCTAGAGATTGAAACTACTTACTCCTCCTCATTTTAATAAAAAATATAGAAATTGGTTCGCAATCGGTGAGGTTTTCGGCCGTAACACGCTACAACTGACAAATGAATATCTCTTCTTTTATTAGGTTGGCTAAAATCAAATAAATTCTGAAATGTTTGCTTGGTGTACTTAAATCATACAAGATATAGATTTAGACTTTAATTTTAGACTAAAAAAAGTAATACATGCGTCCACTCTGGAAATCAAAGAGTGGACGCATGTATTACTTTTTTTTAGTCTAAAATTAAAGTCTAAATCTATATCTTGTAACACTAAACAATAATAAACTATGTATTTATGAAGATGTAGCTAGGATCAAAAAAAAATTGCAATACATTCATCTGTGTGAAATACCAAAGTTTGCATCTAACTCACCTTCAAACTGACAGAATTATATCATAAATAACCTTTACTTGTAACACATATACTTTAAATATTAAAGTTGCGTAAATGTATACTTTATACTTATATTATAAGCGGAGTTTGTTTATTTGAACGCACTTATCTCAGGAACTAGTAATCGGCATTGAAATAAAAATATTTTGCAAGCCCGTTTATTGAGCAAGACTATGGGTTATATATCATCATGCCACTATCCAAGGGAGCGGAGCAATGAGCATTAATGCAGATGGAATGGCTTGTATAACATAAAATTATTTACAGATCGTTCTAATAAAAACTTTGATGGACAGCTCAGCCTCCAATGGTCCATTACGACTAATGTTACATGTTACAATGTGATAAACTGCTAAACGCCACCAGAACGTGTAATTACGCTGTAATTTGCATATATTACACGCGTTATTTACGTTTTTAACGCGTAATGCCCACCTAAAAGATTGCATTAAACTTGACTGGTTCGCTTGTAATTTATTTTGTTTTTAATCGCTTCTAAGCACTGGTGTTGTAACTTGTTTTAATTTTTAAATAATAAATTATATTAGTCGTTTAAAAAAGGTTTGTATTTCAATTTATACCGTCAGAGAGCCATGAGTGGACTGGAGTAATGCGAAGGCCTCACAGAAAACCGGTAGACAAACAATCCTAGAATTGTATTTCCGGACCGATACGACCTTCAAACCTTCAAGAAAAGAGCGTACTCCTACCTAAAAGGCCGACAACGCACTTGTGACTCTTGAGGCGGTCGGCGGTAGTCACTCACCATCAGGTGACCCGTCTGCTCGTTTGCCCCCTATCGCATAAAACAAAATTGTTTTGCCGAGTGAGTGAGAGTACCGATGACCCAACTCTTCCACTCCTCTTTCCTCTCCTCAAATATCTCAAAGGCCGCCCGCCTTTGAGATATTTGAGGGGATTTGATTCTAACCCTTTATGGTAAAGCAAGCCCGATGTTATGCTATTTCGATAACATTTTAGTGACATCACGAAAAACAGCTTATAGTTTTTTTTATAATACAACTACCTCATAAGAAATAATATACATTATGATGCAAGCAATGTAGTCCGGAGTGAGAAAATTATATAAAAAAACATAGGCAGTGTCACGAGGGACGATCTACGGATTCTAACGATATCGAATTCCCACAAATCTGGTCATATTATAGTATAACAAGGACACCATGAACCAGTAACTTGTGTTGCTGTTGAATTCTGCCTACTCCGTAGGGAAAAAGACGTGACTTTGTTCATATTGCATATGTATATATGAACCCTAAAAATTAGGCTTCTTTTTTGAGTAGTTTTGAAAATAAATCACTTACATTTCACTATCAAGAACAATCTTGTAGATATGTAGTCATTCTCATGTAGAAATAACAGAGTATTTTAATAATTTAAATACTCCAGAAGTACTAAATAAATTAACTTTATTTCAGTATACATATATAATATATAGAGAAAACTCTAGACATCGTTGACAATCAATCGGTTTTCAGTTTGCAAACAGAATAAGAGTACATGAATTACAAGAATTTCACCTAATACCATTCCACCACCATAATAAATTCATCACCTAATACAATTACATTACCTAATACCAATCGTCTTTTCTTCTGGCAATCAGTCCCTTATTTTATACTATGATGTGTAGCTTGCGGCGGAGTAAAATTGGGTTGAAGACATGTTGTCTTCCCGTGGGTGTCGTAAAAAGCGGCTAAGGGATTTGACTTTAAGGTACATTGAGCGCCACCGTGCATTGTTCAGTTATAATAATTGTTTTGTACTTTCAATCGTAAAATCTTCAACTTGAAAACTTATTCGTAGTTTTTCTGGCATCCCATCTGGCAACCCTGATTTGGATGCAATGGAACCACCGCGAGTTTTCTCTTTCGAGTAAAACAAAAAACATTTTGAAAGTCAGTCGAAAATTGGCGGCGAAATCGCTTAACATACATACATAGAAAAAGTAAAAGCATTCGAACACACAACCTCCTCCTTTTTTGAAGTAGGTTAAATATGCTTATAATTCTTAATACTATTCTTTATATACCTGAAGTGTGAAGTGCAAATTGTAATTATGACCTCGGTAAGTGCGTTCACAAATGCTTACATTAAATATAGTGTATTAAACTCTTGCGAGAGATTGGACATTCATGCATAATGAATATTGCAAATGGTTGCAACTCACAATGTTCAATGAGTTCAGTGTATAAGAACTGTCATATTTAATAAAGTAGGGGTTTCTATTTTAAACTCACGATTTTTTCCCTTTGGGGTAGATACCTCAGGTTAGTTCGATACCATACACAAATAACGTCAGTAGGTTCTCAAAAACAATTACAGCTATCGTCATTGAAATACACTAAGTTGCATTAAAATTCAATGTGCACTTCAAAGATATGAAAGTGATTCTATCAAAATGTTTGCATTGCAAGTTGACACACTTCAACGTGCAAAATTCACGAGCCTTTTACGCTTCGCATTTACAAATACGACCTTTTTAGACCATGATAATTTACATACTATATGATGATAAATTACACTCACGCCTGTATCCCCGAAGGGGTACGCAGAGACGTTATTAACGCGTACATTTTGCGATTATAATTTAGGTCAATTTACATAACAGAGGACAAGCCCATTACCGTCATCTGGGCACGTCGACAAAATTTGGAGTACATTAATAGAGAAAGGAGAATATAAAGGGAAGGAAAGGGGTATTACACACAGATGGATTGGGGAGGATAAGCAATAGTTCAAACAAGTCAGGGTACCAAGACATACTCAAATGTCGGGTTCCCGCGGCCCTCGGCAACAGGTGCGAGGAAGAACACCGTGGTGGTTTTAGCCGGTCAAGTCCGGCGCACCCTGCTGATGCCCCTGGCGGAGGATAGTCCATGAGGATTTCCCCACGTAAAAGAGGTCACATACCTATAACTCGAACAGCAATCCACAGATAAGATAATAGTTACTCTGTTAGAACCTCTACCGTTGTTTGAATTGTAACTTCATCGGCACTTGGAGATTTAAATAGACTACTATAATCGAATGATATATTTAAAACAATTTAATTAACATTTAAATATTAACAAATACTCCAACTTTACTCCTTTAAAGGTCATATCGGATTAATCAAACATTCAAACTCCAATCTCCAGAACTCAAGTTAAGGATTTTTTAAAATCGAACATTTATTTATACTTCACATTCGAAGCACAAGCCACCGTCCAAGAGCCTGAAATATTCCTTTAAACATATACTCTCTTAATTTACATAATAACTTCTATCTCGTTTAAGAATAAAACGTTTTCTACAAAAATCCATTAAATTTTGTTTTTATTTGTTACAGCATGCGAACGCCGTCCGTGACTCAGCACGACTCATCCTTGATCCTCCGCAACCCGAATCCGAAGATGCTCTCACTCTGGCCAAAGCCCTTCGATCACGACCACCAGTCAACATGCTGCCAGCGGCCAAAGCTGGCACATTCTTTGCAAGAGATAATCTTTCCAACTTTATTGACTGGTGCAGAAAAGCTCTTGGCATTTTGGAATGCCTTCTATTTGAAACAGATGACTTATGTCTACGAAAAAATGAAAAACATGTGGTCTTATGTCTACTGGAAGTCGCAAGAAGAGGTGCCGTGCTTGGTATGCCAGCACCACTCTTGGTCCAAATGGAAAGGCAGATTGAAAGAGAATTAGCTGGAGAGGAACTAAGGCCGGATGATTCCGCCCTAGGTTTAGTTCCCTGTGGACCTCAGCCTCAATTGGTGACGAATGATTTGAGAAGCTTAGACGAGAGAGTCAGAGATCTAGTTGAGAGGTGTTCCTGCCCGACACAATTCCCCATGGTTAGGGTTTCGGAAGGAAAGTACAGGATTGGTGATACGAAGATGTTGATTTTTGTCAGGGTAAGATTTTAAATTGTTTTAATTTTTTTTTGTAAATGTAACATTGGTTAATTATAAGTCGTAGTTGATCTGTCTGTTGTAGTCAGTTAATAAACTTTACGATATTCTAGAGGGCTCTTTGGTAATCTCTTAGCTATGCAGATCTATATCAATAAACTACTATAAAAGCAACTATTACACAAAAGGAGCTTTAGTATACGATGCAGAATAATTGTTTATAAAGACAACCAATCACAATAATTGGCCGCACCCAATGATTATTATAATAATATTTACAATAAAGTGTCAATAGCAAATTATGTTATTAACATAATAATGACCTGTTACACAGTCATCTGAGGTGTGAAACTGGTCATTTAATGGCGTAAATATGCTTACCGCAAAGGACATTCCAGATATTGTGAATGGAGTTTCCAGTTTAGAAATGACAGTAATAATAAATGGCAAATATATGAAGATATAAAAGCAATTTGCGGAATGAATGAGCTCAGCAGAGTTTTTGAGCTGTACATTCTATATTCTGTCTTTGTTAAATTTCCCGCTGGCGCAGTTGAGAAGTCACTTTTCAAACGGTGTCAAGTAAACCAACAAAATTTGATCAAGCGAGTATACTAGCTGCCTTTTCCTTGCAACAGAGACAATACTTGAAGTTTCTTATCAATGCACAGACTTTTGGAAAAAAAAACTAATAACACTCTCGATTGAGGCAACTTTCAAACGTAGAAAACTTAATTGAAATCGTTTTATCCGTTTAAGAGCAACGGTGTCACAAACAGACAAACAGATACACGCTACAAATTGATTACATCCCTTTTTGTAGGCTTAAATATATGTAAACAATTACATAATATGTAGGTATATAAAAATACTAATCCAAAATTTATTTACTGACTTCTCAAAGGAGGTGCTAAACAAACACTTCAATTATGTTTTTCAGATATATTCGCAATTTATAATCCGATTTCAGTATTTTTTCTTTTAAATGATGGGTTTTTTACTTCAGGTAAATCTTTGTTTAAAAATATTTTTATAACTTTTATACTTAGTACATTAGTCGCACATGAACACAATTTGTAAGCTGGTTATTATTATAATATGTATTATACAGAGTTTTTCAAAAAGTATGTTCCTATTTTAGAAGCGTTTTAGTTTTTTTTTATTATATAGGGGGATAGATAAACAGACGGGTCAGCTGATGGTAAATAACAACCACATTCCATGGATACCTGCAACTCAAGAGTCGTAAGTGCGCTACCCACCTATGAAAGAGAGGGGGATGAGCGGAGAGGAAAGAGGCGAGGGGGAGTTGGGCGTCTGGAAAGCTCAACCTCTTTCAAAGATTATAATTTTTCAGATGTTATGCATACTTTTTCGGTTAAATCAATTCAATAGTTTATTAATGTCAGCAGATCAATTGTCAGTTTCAAAATAGGATTTCTGTAAACAAATTCATGAATGTTCATAAAACTCTTAGCCATTTACTTTATTCAACGGGTCAACTATTTGACTTTAAAATATGAACAAACCTTTCTGAGCCCGGAGGTATATCAATTAATTTACAAGGACAGTAACAGATGGCCATCGCAATATTTAGTAAATAAACAATACAGTTATAAGTATTTTCAAGTGTTTATTGAGTCTCTACACTATTGAGAAAGCAACCAAAGGTTACACTTAAGCTTGATGTTAAAATAATACTCCAACACAATGTCTGTTTGTCTTGATGACACTTGCATTAAGCTTTACAAAATCCTTCTTGCCAATGCCTCATTTGTCTACTCATTCTTGTTTATATTTCAGAATAATGCATTAATAGCCTATTACTATCAGACGAGCACAATCCTTTGTAAAGTTAAAAAAAAATGTTACGTGAGCACTGTCACTCTATGTATCTATAAACTGATATATATTTGTAATATGTATTTAGAATTTTTTATGTATTTAGAAAACCGGATTGAAGCAATGCTGGCGTTGCATTTCCCCTAAATTATTGAGGTTTTCGGAGGCTCACCTCCCCCTCCTCTTTTCGCTTCCTTCACCCCTCTCCGCCATTCATTCACTTCCTCGCATCCCCCATCCCTCATCACCCTTAAAGGCAGGCAGCGCCCTTACGAATCTTGCGTTGCAGGTGTCCATGGACGGCTTTTGTCATTTCAAAGGTTCGATTCCCACCCAAGACAAATTATTGTGTGATGAATATGAGTATTTATTCTGTGTCTGGGTGTTATTGTATATATTATATATTAGTATTTGAACCAGCATTCTGGTTACCATAGGACAAGCTCTGCTTAGTTTTGGGAACAGACGAACGTGTGTAAGATGTGTTATCTTCACACATCTCACACACGGCCGTCTGTTAAATTGCATTAACAAGATAATTTGACTAAAATATTAAAAAAGTATCCTTGGAGTTCCTTGCCTGTTCTTCTCTAAAGGATCTTTAAATTGGAACAGGCAACTAGCTTCACGACTGACTCTTCTCTGACTGACTCTCACTAGTCTGACTGAATTTCTCTCTTGACAATTCAAAAATACCGCTTGAAATAACTGACATTAATTTTTGAATTGACATCTTTGACCCAATCCATCACTTAAGAGTCCTCTTTTCTTATTACAGAGTTTCTATATCATGCCAAAACATGTTTTGTTTCATGATATAATAGATGACATTTAATTGCTATTTATTCAGGTACTTTTTCTAAGATTCATCTAAAACATAACGAGGTTAAAAAATTCGGTAACCTCTTATGTTCTACATTCTTAAGAAACTAATACAGAATTCAAAGTATATTAAAAATTATGTTCTAAAGTTCAAAAGTTGCAGTATGTTACATAGTAATTACTGATACAGTGACCGCTGCATTAGTACTAAAAATACATCCACAATTATTTTATCAAAAAAAAAACATCGACTTGACCTTTATTTGAATGCTAATAGCGTTCCATTTCCTTTAACGACATGTCTATGTATGAATCATTCTCCGCGATTCCTCGTATGGTCAAACCAAATGGATGTCACGTAGCAACGACTTTCGACCTTATATTCTCCAGTACATACTGACCTCCTATTTCTAATAATATTGACTATATAGCAATCATCTTGAAAATGGTGTTCCCAGCTCCAAATTTAGGTAGAGCTCCAATTAAGAAGAAGAGTTTGAAAGGGAGGGTTATTAAGCTGACATGACTCTCGGTCCATATGAAGGGATGCAAGGCTAAGCGAAGGTGCATCGAGGTCACTCGTATTGATTGGGACTATCAAGGCATTCTCACGGTATCAGCAGATCTTTATTTGGAATATCTAATAAACGACTGATTCGAGGTTCAAATTACTTTGGCCAATATAAGTTTTACTTTGCGGCTACTATAAATTGGTCCTCGTTTGTAGCTTATGCTGTTTAAGCTACTCTCCATACATTGTAAGGTACTGGTGTGGATTGCTGAAATGTATTTTAAGATCAGTAATAAGTGCATTTATGAGGCTTAGAATAATTGGTATTGTGTGGTTTAGTTAAGGAAACGATATATCATCGGTTACCACATTTTAAAGCATGATATAGTCGCATGCATTGTTCTATTTTGCTTCATGTTTATGTTAATTTGTACAATTATTTTCAGTTCCTAAGTTATTTAAATATACGGTTTTACTCACGTGTGTATTTCGGGGATGCCCGACTAGTTTCAGTCTTGACAGGAGGCCTTTATCAAGGAGTAATTCGTCCAGCCGCGATGGTACCGGACGTCACAGTGTGACGTCGAGACCAAAACTAGTTGGGTGTTCCCGAAATACACACAGGAGTAAAACCGTATATTTAAATAAATATGAATGTAACTCTAAGTTTTTATTCTAAAGTTCCTAGCTTACACAAAGTCCTACACAATTTAATATCTTTTATCCTTTTTATTTCAGATCCTCCGTTCCCACGTTATGGTACGCGTCGGTGGGGGCTGGGACACCTTAGCCCACTACCTGGACAAACACGATCCGTGCCGTTGCCGAGCCCAGCACCGATCCTCTCTCTCAGCACGTCTGGCCCGCCCTAAACACGACTTAGCCGGTGCTACTGTTACATACGAACGTACTCCAGAACCATCTGGCCCAACATCACTCCCATATAAGCCAGAATCTAAGTCCTATGAACCGATGTCACTCCAATACAATTCCAAGATCTACAACGAAGAGCCAAGGTCTGGACACTACCAATCAAGTCACAGGCTTGAAGCTCCTACTAGTCTACCCTATCTAGGAGACATAGATAGGGCAGCCTCACCTAGCAGGAAACACTTGGCACCAAGAGCCAACAGCCCTAAACGAAAATCTTCTTCTCCTGAGCGCAGAACAAAAATTGTGTCTTCAAATCACTTGGTACCGACGCCTCATGGAATAAGAAATAAGTCTCCTAGACCTGTTTCGCCCGCACCAGCTGCTGAGAGTGCTTCTGATAATGGGTCTGAGGTCTCGGATGAGGGATACAGGAGTCTGGGGGTAGTAGCAGGATCTACACAAGGATCTCCTTCAACGAAAACGACCAACAGATACTCGATGCACAGCCAGAATTCTATTGAAGATGCAGAATTTAATGGTAAGTTTCTCACTTCTTCTGTGATCAAGACCATTTGTTCTGTGTCTGGGTGTAATTTAGCTATATATGTATATGTATTTAGAAAGATATAAGTATATTTATCAGCAACCTGATTACCATACTACGAGCGATGACGGCGGTGTGTAAGATTTCTGAAGATATTATTATAATTACTAAATAAAAAAATATATGTGACGTTTCACAAATACATTAGCAAGTATTTAAATTGAAGATATTTATAAAGCATTATTTACATATGGTCTGAATGTAATTTGTACGTTTTGCATTTTCTTAACATTTGCATTGTTGTGTGTATGACACATATTCAAACTTTTATAAACACACACACACGCGTACAAGTGTAGTATCGCTGCAATAATTTCCGCTCACCGTTGTACGTTTAGTTTCGACATTTGTGCAAATATGTATACTTGTGAATACTGTTTATTTACTACTTGTAACGAAATTATGAAGGTTAACACTTTATACATTAAAAATATTTGTGTATACATAATTATTTTTGAAAATAGTAAATAGGAAATAATTTAAAATATTGAAATTGAAGTGGAACAAATTGATGAAAGTAACCAAAAATCTTAGAAATATCTGTTTTGTTTCCTGTTTAACCTGCAGCTTCTGCTAAACATGTGTCTTTAAACGCATTACAATAAAGGGGTTCTCGCAAAAAGACAAAAACATAAAAAATCTTATAAGCTAATGAAAAGTATTGTTCACATTTACAAAACAATTTCGTATGAAAACTCTAATATATGTATATCTCGTACCTCGTATACACGAATATGCGTGTGGTCGTGATCACACGGTGTGATTTCTGAACGCAATTGATGTTTATCAACAAGGTTCAAGTTCCGCTCCACCGCGTAGCTATGGTATTCTACCTTCCAGTGTTCCTACAAAATATTGTCCTGATAAACTAGCAGTTTCCCCGCAAGTTCACTTGCGTTTATGTTCGCTGCTCCGTTCCTAAAGCTAGTAGCGTGATGTATTATAGCCTTATTATTCCTCAATGGATACTCTATCGTACATAAAAATAAACATAGAAATCTGACTGATAGTTTCAGAGATTATCACGTCTACACAAACTCAAAAGATCTACAGCTTTATAATATTCATATGCATGTATTATTTTAGTCTAGTAATGCAGTCAAGTTAATAAATATAAGAAGGAATATCGTTTCAGCAGAAGTGTTCAGATCTTTCAAACCGTTTCGTTTCAAATGATGCATCTCGCTTTTACAAAACTCCTTTCCAATTTGGTCCGTCAAGTCTCCGCTTGTTAGCTAAATACATGGTTGTCTGAAAGTGTGTTGATTTTAAATGAAAATGTTAATTTGCGTTATTGAAACATTCTGTTAGACAATGTTTTTTGTTTTTGTCGATTGGTACAAGTGATGAGCGATCTAATACGGAATTTAAATAAAACGTTGTCGGCCCATAGTTTAGTAACTATCTTCTTTGCAAACATTTTCGATACTTTGCCCTTCCGAATTTAAATTGTTAAATGCGCGCACTCGTACACATCTCCTTACAAAATGCCAGAACGATCACACCATCAGCCGAATAAAAATCACCAGTGAGCGGTGGCTCTTAGACCTTACCTATCAAGTCCCGATTGTCACCAAAACAACCATAAGCAGTATAATTAATCACTTCATAGATAAATATTCTAGGATAGGCTAGGTTATATGTACAAGAATATGTACAATCTTTGTAGTATAGAAACAATTAGTATAATACTTGCTTTCTGATGTTCCTGCATCACAAAAAGTTGACTGGTAGAGAATCCCATAACCACGTGTGTACTAGAGAGTGCGTGTGTTTTATATTTATATACATACATACATACTTCTATCCCCAAAGAAATTGTTAGAGGCGTCATTAACGCACACGTTTTATCGATAATAATTTAGTCCCATGTATGCAATACATGTTTGTTGCTGTTTAGGAATAAACTACTAAAATTTTGGGGTGTACTGACATGAAAAGATAGATTTAGAAGGAAAGGGACTTATACGGATAGATTGGGACTATAAGCAATAGCTCAAGCAAGTCAGAGTCCTATAACTCGAACTGACGGGTTCCGTGGTTAGGTGTTATTTATCTTTTTATCTTAATAATAAACAAAATACCGTTTAGATATTCGATAGTTCTTTAAATATTTATATTTAACATTGTACTCTACATAATTGTTCAATATAGGCAGCTGATTTCACTATAAGCGCGATATGACCGCTGGCGCTTATGTTTTACGCTCAAACTGCACTGTTTTCGCAAGCGTTCACAACACAGTAGAACCTAAAATTGCGATGTCCCCATCTCATGAATACTTGTAGTATTGTTTTAATATCTATTTTGAACAGTATATGTTTAAAATACATTTTTATGAAGACGCCACAAATACTTATTTTAATATTATAAACTGCTTTCTTATATTAATTACTCCCATATTTGTTTATATTTAGATTAATACGTTTCTAGTAACTGGATGTTAGTGTCTCAGGGAGCGTATAATTTAAGAGACATTACTTTTTAATCAAGTTTTGTATAGGTTTGGCAAGTATAAAATTATGTGGCTTTACAGAAAGGCTTAGGTATCTCTCTATTACTTACTTACTAATTATTACATAGATTGTGTGTGTGTATTTATTTCTAAATTATAAAGATATTTGATAGTAATCAAAGTTTGAAACCTCGACCCATTCTTGACAAAAAACGTGGCTGACGTACACAAAAAAGGAGCTACCGTTTTTAAATTTATGTATACTGAACCCTACTTTATAGTATACCTCAAACAGTGTGATTGATTGACAAATTAAAAGTATAAATAACAAATAGGCCGATCATATTTTTCTATGTAGCCATTATAGGTTTTCTAATCAATGTCAGATGTTTATTCAATTGGTATTATAAACAGTAGATAAGCGGGTCCACAATACTACGAGTGATCTACTTATATAAGAATAACATCATCCACTGGAATGTATAAACATTATCTTGTTGCAATATATACTGGCTAGTGCCTGCCTTTGTTTGCTGAGACACTCTTTCATTACATTTTTCATAACCTGTTTCACAAGCTTCAAGCTTTATTTTCGAGACAAAAATAAGCATATGTACCGATCCAAGTGACGTGTGTATTTATTTAAATATACGGTTTTACTCGCGTGTGTATTTCGTGGATGCTCGACTAGTTTCGGTCTCGACAGGAGACCTTTTTCAAGGAGTAAGTCGTCTCTTAATGTTCCCGGAGGTGTCGTAAAATGAGACTAAGGGATCGGAACGTCATCTATCAGACAGTATGTATTGTCATGTAGTGCCCGGATGTCGGCAATGGGCCCACTATTACGTTAGTGTGACCAAATTCTAATTGACCAAATGTGGCTGTTTTAATACATTTTCTAATAATGACATTTACTGTTATCCAGTTCATAATCATTTACATTAAGATTGTCTTCAATTGACGCAATCAAATCATTTCAATGATAATGAATGGCTATACGTAATATTCGCTTATCATTCGGTACCATTGCTCGCCCAGTTTGGATTTCCAAGGACCTATTGTACGCAAAACGATTGGTGGTGATGACCGCGTTGATATCATCGTAATTTGAGCTGTTCCTTGAAGCAAATGTGTTCCTTGTATCAAAACGTATGTATTATTATGTATTCATAATATAAGGCACCTCACGCATAGCCGTATGTTCCCAAACTAGATAGAACCACGTATTTACATTTTATATTTATATGTATATACATACATACCTGTATATCGGAGGAGTAAGCAGGGGTGTAATTAACACCAACATTTAGTCAACAATACTTTAGCCCCATTTAGGTAATAGGGAGGAAGTCTATTGCTGTCATCCGGGCACTTTGGATGCACTTTAGATGGATTGAGGAGTAGAAGCTCAAGTAATTCAGGGTCGCATGCCTGGAAGGCCGATTTCTATAACTAGTACTAGTGGAATATTATAAATGCTAAAGTGAAACCAATATCTATCCGTTTGTGATAAATGGATACTTTGAACCCTGTTGAAGTGTGTAGGCTTATTTATATCGACGTAACAGGTAGGTGAAGGGGTCTCCAGAATCTAGGCGTATTATAAATTTTACATAACGCTTTCAAAAGACAAAATAAACTTTAAAGGTAACAAAAAATGGGATCAAATCTTTTATTTAATCACTAGACTGGCCTGTTGGTGTAGTGTTTAGTGAGCCTGACTGCTGAGCCCGGAGGTAGTGGATTCGATTCTAATAACAATAAAATTGTGTGATCAACAAAAAGTTTTTTTAAACGGTCTTACTTACGTGTGTGAAATTATTAATGATAAAAAGCAGTTTACAAACCAATTTATTGATAACCTTAGTACGAAACAGTTAATGCATACATACATACTCTCATGCCTGTAGCCCCTGAGGGGTAGACAGAGGTGTGTTAGACATCCACATTTTGTCAAGTAGAATTTGGTCCCCCTAACGTAATATTGGGTAAGCACATCTTTGGCCGTCCACCGAGCCCTGTTTAACTGTATGAATACAAACTGTCTGATAGATAACAGTCTGATCCATCAGTCGCCTTTTACGACACCGAGAGATGGGGTGACCCTATTGTACTCCACCGTGAACCACACGGCAGTAACAGCACGACGTATTTGCAACAGAATTGAAATAGACACAATAGAAATAATATTGCTTCTCAATAGAAAGACTTTTGGTTTATATCTACTTTTACTAAAAAATATATTTAAAATTTGAATAAAAAGGACTTAAGTACATAGTTGTCGTATACAACTAGACGTTTGAATGTAATATTTTATAAAAAACATCCTCCGCATAATGAATGATTCATGTGCCTTCACAAACATTCTAATAATAGAGAAATAACATCCAAACTCAAGACAAGTATTACTAACCCACGACCCTTGGTTCAGCAGTCAGGACCACTAACATCTAGACACTTTCATACTTTACCGAACCGATATTACAAACTTAGCGTATTGTTCTGGATGGATAGAAAAATCATTTTTAACGTGAGTTTAGCCTCGCTATATACAAGTATTATATATCCTTGTCCAGCCTACATATTAAGTCAGGTCCCTGTTCACCCCGCGACACTGACAGAGCGACATTCCGCTCTACACAACAATTTGTACAAGGTATTACAACATTGTGTATACAATATTGTACGTGGGCAACAAACACACGGACTAATAGAACATTTATTATTTTATAATAGACTCAGCAATAAGATAACTGCGCAATGTGTTTGGACCGACGGGGATACTTCATCAAGGGGTGAAGGTGCCTGTCGCCTCTTTGATGAAGTAAAAGGCACAGACACTCGATAGTACAGTCGTATAGCTAATAATAAAATAATAAATAAGATGATGATGATTTTAATTTCTATAATTTTAATATTTTCTTTTATACTTCTAACTTTGAATAAATAAGAAATCAACGATAGCCTGAAACCAGGATACACCTCGCTCAGGCTGGCACATACTTAATACAAAATATTGTGTCAGATTAGTTACTTTTGTGTTATAAACATACATTTAATTATAGATTACTATTCAATTTTGCTGAATAATGTATATACTATTAAATAAAATTCTAATCAAATTGGATGGGAGCCCAATATAATAAACTTTTTTCTTACGAATATATTATTATTTATTATTATATTATTATAATTCGAACTGTCGATGCTGGGAAGCCCCAGCCGTTAAAACGATATACTAAGTTATATTACACAATATTAATAAATAGGTATTACACGCCGTTATCTAATGATAAACTCAGCATAGTTTGCACTATATTTAGAACAGAGATAATATATACATTATTTTTTTAAATATTATATACATACATACTTGACGTGATAGAGCCATATTTAGCTACAGAACACCGATTGTTAAGCTGAAGATGTTAAATCTCTAGTTCCGATCTTGTTCTAATATTCAAAAATACAAAAGGAGTGGATAATCAATTCACTCATTAATTGTGTTTATCTAATTATCTTACACACATTCATATCCCACTCATTATATAATAATATAAGTTAAAATCTTGAAATACTGATATCGTTAAAGTTTGCTTTTGTTACTAAACTAAACAAAACATACCCACTATAATCGCTTCTGAAATAAGTACAGCATTCTTTAAAGCCGGATAAATGTTTACATCTTAAAATACCTCCTCCATAAGATAATTGACCATAGTTTTGCGGAAAAGGGAAGTGACTAAGGCTTACTCAGTCTATGGCCAAATATGGCAACACTGTCTATGGTTGCAATTATTAAGTTAGTTAACTGGTACTGCTTACTATATACGGGTATTGTGAATTAGAATCAGTTTTTGTACTGACTTTATTAATATCAAAGGGCTTTAATTGAATGGCACCTCCTTTGGTTGATTGCCTTTTAATAGCTTTAGGTAAAAGGCTTCCATTTAAAACACATAAGTCTCATTTAAAATTCATAATATTATAACTTCAGACAACCCACACACTGCGGTTTGTTCTCAAACTAAGAAAAGCGTGTGCTACGAATCTATACAGAAAAAGTTATCAAACATTAATTGCATAGCTTGCACTGATCTAGACACGGACTTCAGTTGTTTTATTTGGTTCAAGAAAAAGTTATATAGTTTAGTGTAATGTAACTTTTAGTCACTTTGACTATAAGCATTATACCACTTAGGTAATCACAATAAAACATATTTTTCTTTTACTTCCAGAGCGTCTCGATCACGACGACGGTTGTCATATGGATAAACCAGAACGAGTAGATGACCACGTAAGCACGAACACCGGCCTCCGCAAGACTGACTTTTCTGACACTTTCTACGGTGGTCGCAAAACCAGCTCAATCGATGAGAAGTCAGTCAGAGGCAGCCCTGATCGAGTAGTCGTCAATGAAAGCAACGACTCTCCTAGCAAAAGTCTTAGACCTACGAGGGAAGTGTCGGAATCACCAATAAAGACAATTAGGAGCCGACAAGCTAGTCGGATTCCTCACTCTCCAGTCCGAAATCGAACTCCGAGTCGAGGAAATACTCCTAGTCCAAAACACACCCAAACTCCGGTACAGACCTCACCAAAGTTGACTCCTAAACTTCCACCTACAGCCAGAAACACTTGGGGTGGAAGATCAGCCCCTAGTCAGGCAAAAACTAAAGCCAGGCCAACAATAGGAGCTGATACTTTTGAGAATCCTAACAAATCTCCAAAAATGAAGCCCAAAGCAGCTCAACCTGAAGTCTTTAAGAGGAATTCTCCCCTCAGAGCCAGCAGTGCTACTTTGAGGTCTCCACCGACCAATAACAAGTCTTTAAGTCCTTTACTAGAACAAATACTTAGATCAGCAGAAACTGCAAAAGACGACATGGCAGTACTGGAAAAAATGAAAGAAATTATTAGGACTTATTCAAAAGGAGATGATTCTCTATCTAGAACTAGTTCCAAAGATTCAGACTACGCTGATTTTACTTCAGCTTGGGTGATGTCTGATGGAAAATTAGAAAGATCTACTAGCACTAGACAACTAGCTGCTCCGAGGAAAGACCAACGGAATGGCGCATCTAGAATACCAGCGCCCGTATCTATTGGCTGCCGGAGATCCACATCCACGTCACAGTTCCAATGACAAGAGTCTGAAGGTAGCGTGGATGCTGGTGATAATGATTGAACTTTCAACTTTAATGATTAGTACATGAGAACATTTCAAATTAATTTGGTGGTGTAGTGATGGATTACAACCTAGATGGCGGTGTGTGTGATATAGGCAAGTGACTTCAATATTGTGTCGAATGCATATCTTTGTGTTAGCGATGGTATATGAAGTATGTGTGAACTGTGAAACTTGAAGTAATTGATTTACTTGAAGTTGTTTGTTTGCAACTTAAAGAAAATATTTTTGCAAACAGACCCTGGCTTTGACTAAAATATTACATTCACACTGTAGTATTTTTTAATAATGGGTTACATTATAAACTCTAGCTAATAAATGTGTAACCCACCATGAAATTACGAATTAATGATCCGTTAGATAAAATTTACTAACAATTATATCAACTTTTCAATAGGTTTCGAATAAAAACTGGACTTGAAAAATTTTGTTTGCTTAAAATTAATTTGCTTTTAGACATGCTTTTATAATCATTTCATTTAATATATCCGCTTTTATTTGACGATATGAAACTAGAAAATTGAAACGAAAATTCAACAAAATCTTTAAATTTTATTTAACTGTATACAAATATGGTTATAATAGCATTGCTAAAAGGTGATTTATTTATGGTGCTAAGCAATAAAAATATTATCATCTGTTGTATAATTATCATTAATTTAATTATTTTAGCTATATGCTATAGCAGACGCTCTTACAATTTTTAATTATAAGTTAATTAACAGGCAACTTGGCCTTTTAAAATAGCACTAGTTAAATTGCACCAAAGTTAACCAATCATATTGGAGTTTTTTTTATAATTAATCAAAATAGCTACATTTAGCCCCTGTTTAATTTTTTTGAACTTTGGTGCAATCGAATTTTATTTAAAAGACGAATTAATTTCAAATAATATAATTGTTCGTAACGTTTACAAATGTATGTTACATTTAATGATTATTTGATAAGTTACATTTATTATTTAAGTTTAGAATTAGTTACTTTGTGCTCGTATATTCTTCCCGGTAACTTGACTAATTAATCGAATTTATAACTATCAAAACTTGGCATTTAAATTTTTTGCACTTTAACAAACATCATTCCATATACGAATAGCCGGGAATTTGGCAATTTTTATTTTAAACGTAATCTCATTTTTGTAGGTTGTGAAGGGTAGGGCTTAAAATTTGTAGTGTTTTAACAACCATTTAATTAGATCATGTAGATTTTTTATATGAATATTTAAATAATTAAAAACTAAAAAACAAATCGACAAAACATCCATTTTGCATACCTCATTGTAATATAATATCAACAAAATAGATATTTTTGCACAATCTTTACTGCAATTAATGTTTAAAATCATTAGCTCTCATTAGCTCTCAAACCGTCCGAATCAGTGTAGGTGAGACATAACCTTAGATTGGCATCTGCAAATATTTATTAGCCACTTTAATTCACTTATTCTCATTTATTTATGATAGATGATCATAAAACCATAAAAATAATAGCATAATAATAATGTGGATTAGAAGTCTTAAGTGGCTAACTGATATGTTGCTCCTAAATTTATACTTCACTCATTGTAATGTATAATTTAATGTTAATTAAATTAATGATTGAAGTAATTCTAGGTAATGATACAATTATCTTTGAATGGGTCTTAAAATGGCCTTAATTTTAAGATGTCACAAATACTTTTATGTTATATCTCTATTCGTAATTTGTTATATTTTTTTTTTATATTTATCTCTAATATTACCATATTTTTTAAATATCCTATAATCATTTTTTTTACTATAGCTCAGAATAATAACAAAACATAAATTATGAACAAGCAAAATAGTTGAATGTAAAGAGATGGATTCAAGATTTTGGTATATATTTAAACTTAATATCAGAAAATATTGTTACACTGTATAAAGAAACACATCATCATGTGAAAGGAATACTTACACATAGCTAGCTTTTCTGGGGTAAGCCTAAAATTTCTTAGCCTTTGAAAAATTTTAGCTTTTATTTTAACAGTGTAACAATAGTGAACACTTAGAGGCTAAGTAAAAATTATTTTGCATTATTTCACTTCGACGTAATGTTACCAGTGACTATGCCATAGATATGTTATTATTCACAGAATAAACTATAAGTTTATCTTAAATATTATTTTATCTATCCTGACCTAATATAAAGTTTTAGCTTCTGAGGCCCAGAAAAGGCCCTTTTATATTGGACGTGTAGGGACTGAGCAGATTTCGGATCTAATATGACACTGGTCACTAGACCCTATCTCACGCTCAGTGTGGGCTATGTGACAAATAAATTATTTTTATATTACTACAAAAAAAAATTAACAAAAAAATTGATCCCTTTCTGAGTCAAGGCCTGGGTGTGCCAATGGATACATACATACATATATATATATATATATATATATATATATATATATATATATCCCCGAACATGAACCCAGCGCCAAAGCACGTGTTTCCTTCCCACTTTGATCAAAAAATCAAAAAGCATCTCACCAGGCCGCCATAGTGTGGGTCACCATGCTGCATTGACTAGACATGCAATGAGGATGGTGACCACCACTCTTGGACTCCATTTATTGCTTAACATCAGGTAGAGTGGAGTCATTATGGTAGGCTTACAAATAAAAAAAAAACCCAATATGCGTCTACAACAGTCTGATCCCTGATTCCATTATTCATTACCATGACTATACAAAAAGGTACTACATTTATACAAAAGTAATACATTCTTCTCCAAAACTCATCAAGTAATCAGAGGAAAACATGTGACATCTGTCATCTATCAAAGAATGACAGATGTTGAAAATCTCTAAACTATTTACTGAATTCGTGTTGTTAAAACTATAGGCATGTGGTGATAACTATTGGCATTACCTAAACGTGATGTATCACCCATCATGCTGATGGTAACTCACTTCTGGACGACATTGTTCTTCCTTCTCATTGTGTTCGCTGCCTTCTTGTCTATAAGAGAGCTGGTGAGGATCTCGAGACCTAGGTAAGTTTGGATGATGCCATCTCTGCTGAGCGACTTTAACTGTAGTAGGTATATATGTATGTAGATACATCACGCTCAGGCCTATACCCCTAAACGGTAGGCAGAACTGCATCAAAACCCACATTTTTGTCAATTAGAATTTGGTCCCACTAATGTAATGGGGACAAACCTATTGTCATCGACCGGCACTAAGACTGTATACATACTGTCTGATGGAAAACAGTCCGATCCCTTAGTCGCCTATTGTACGATACCCATGGGAGGATGGGTTGTCTCTATGCTACTCTATCGAAAACCGGCTACGTATTTATCATTACCCCACTGCTAGATGGTATTATAGTTTATTCCTCAATATACTGAAATTGCTCACCATCTACATGCCATGCTGTGGTCATAATATCTGCTTAGCATAATTAAGTTGTTAAGGGTAGAGGGTTGGAGAAATAAGTAAGAATACTGATTAAAGGGAATCCTTAAAAAAGCAAAACTATACCACCACAGCCTAAACCAAATATCGTCTGACATCGTCAATGGTCCCGTGACAAAATCATTACAGTTCGATTAGCGTGTTGAAAATGTAATTGCTAAGGTTTTCTATCATTTTTAAATTCTCAGTAGCGAGTAACTTGTACAGTAGACAGCTATAACGCTACTTTCACGTTAGGAAATGACTTTGTCAGAGATTTTTCATCAAACGTAGCGTAAGACGCCCATAGGCCAGGTGGAGTGACGATTTGCCAAAGATGGCTGGCAGGAGCTGGATGCGAGAAGCCGAAAGTCGATCGAAGTGGCGTGAAATGGGAAAGGCCTATGTCCAGTAGTGGACTGCGATAGGCTGATGATGATGATGATGATGTCAGTGATATTGTTTAGAATTAAAACTGTTCAAACAATACTGGTTACCAGATAGTTAGTTATATTATAGTTTTACTTTATTAAGTTGGGTTGCCAGTTGCCAGAGTTCCACAGGCAGGGAATTGGGTTTTCAATTTTTACTTAATGCCTTAATGCTTAATACCAGTCTGCCTTTGGGTGATGTAAAAATGTATGACGTAAGTAAATATATAATGGCACACGAGCACATAAACATATACATATATTTCTACTGTTCCTATGACTCTGCCAGTTTACCATTAAAACTTTTTTTTTCATTTTTGTTCAGATGCCGCAATGCAGTACGCGGCCCTAATAGTGGGGGCGGCTGTGTACCTAGTTCTGGTCGCAATTCGTGAGTATTATATTCAAAAGAGAGTGCAAATACCTCTACTCGTAATTACTTTATCTGTGTTATCATTTATTAGTAGAAGTTGTTCGCTATAACAAGATGAGTAAGTAATGTTGAGGTGAATAAAACATTTTTTTTACCTCTTTATAACAAGTTTTAGGCCAACCTAACCTCAATATAACAAAACTCAGTTTAACGAATTACTTGATATAACGAATATTTACTGGTTCCCTTCCGATTTGTTATATGGAGGTTGCACTGTATATCAGATATATATATATCTGAGTTATTCGGTTATGTAAAAGTTCATGATATGGATTAGATTCAGACAGGCTTAGAATTGACCGACTCCAGGATGTGATATTTAAGTTTGCTAACTAAACTAAAAGAATATTGATGGCGTTTCAATTGTCTAGTGTAAATATGGGGAGGCGGAAAAATAAGTACATAAGCAGTCACAGGACAAAATAGCAGTTATATGGGGCTCTAAAAATCATGTCATGTTTAAGGTAATTTTTTGTTTTGACTGTCTATTTTGTATTAACTGCAGAGCTACTGTACATTTCATTTGTGTCAATGTGTTGACGGGCCTGTTATTATTATTATTTTCATGTATTTAAAGTAAGTACATACCTAATACTGATATTTATTTCCTTCAGTAATTGCGATTAACGAAATATACTGCAAGCCAACATGTATTAAAAACGCTGAACAAATTCAAAGGCAACGAGAGGCGGACGAGGCAAGTGAGGTGGAATTTATTGATACGAGGCCCATCAAGCCTTGCAGAGAATCGTATCATCACGCACCGGGTGATGCATCATACCGACAATATTTCGTTTAATAACCTTTTCGGTGTCCACACACAGATGACGCACTTAAATTTCAGATGCATGCTTGACCATAGCTGTATAAAATTAAATCCTAATGTTTCAATTTTAAGGAAAAACTAAAATGTTCCCCAGACGTAGCACATGTGAGCTTGTAGATTACGCTGTGTTTTTTCATTTATTATGATAATGTTCCTGTAATAAATAAGTTCACCATACTCCTGCTATTATTGCCCAAAGTGTCCTGTAAGTTGTTATAACCAATAAATTTGTACAGAATCATAACGCAGTTTTAATATTGTGAGAGGATTCTTGGGATTATAGGATTGAGTGAAAGTTCGTTTTATAAAATAAAATTATTTACTTAAAGCTATACAAATACTATTTTTATACAGTCTAATTAAAGCAGCTTCAATAAATACAAGATTAATTAAGTTTTTTTTTTTATAATTTAAGGTCTTGTCGAAACAACTTAATTGTTTAGAACCTACGTTTTTTTTTTAAATAAAAGACTCAAAATAAGTTTAAGAGATTGAAGGAAGGATTTAAATCATAAAGTTTAAATGTTAACTAGTCTTAAAATTTAAAACTTAATTTTAGTTAATTCTAATGATTTACTCCTTTAAAAATATTTTGTTCATAGGCACAGTGTCAAAAATCTTATTAGAAACATTCTGGAATACTGAGCTTAGCGCTTTTTCATAAGAGTCTTTCAATTCGCTGAATACTAAATCGGAGTTCGCATTGAGGAATCTGAAATAAAAAAATTACGGTTAGTTTGTTGCTATTCGGCGACAGATGGCAGTACTACAATACTTAACAAGATGATGGCACAGATGGCGCTATTATCAAATGTTAAATTCCAAAACGAAACATCAGTGTGATCCACTAATAGTCCTGAGTCTGAATGTTCTTTGCGTCCTTTATTTAAATGTCTGTGCACTGTACATGAATACCACGGTTAGTAAAATCGAAACGCCATGTAACACGAATGTTTAAAAGTTAGTATAACAATGTAAATGTATAGCAACGCAAATAACTTCCACCTGGTATTGGCAAGTGCAGTGTTTATCTAAAAACACCGACTACTTATAGTAGTCTACGTAGTACTAGGTGTTGCCATCATTCGCATAGAAATTTAACCAAATATTTTTTTTGCCTATATGCTACTTCAGGCTATAATTTAGGTAGCTTTGTGAAAAAATTCTGTCTTGGCTTGATTAAGTAACAGATAACCCTATAAACTTTTGAATTTATAATATAATAGCTTTTCTTGCAACCTTCGCTGGCGTGCATATAGTTTTGTGTTTTCTTTTAAACCGATATTGAAGTTGATACACCAAAAAAATAATCATTCACAACGGTCAAGCCGTTGTTGAGTTTTATTGAGACTAACGAACGGCATTTCTTACATAGGTGTAAATAAGATAATAGTAATTAAAACAACTTACTCAGTTCTAGCACTTCAACAGAAATCAATTAATGTACAATTGTATTAATATTTATTATTATAAAGCTTAACGATGACTTTTTACCACTAAAACCCACGTTTATCAGCACACTCCTGCAAATCTCAAAGTTCTCTGCCTGCCTTTTGTACATTTTTATATCTCACACCTCTTGTACAATTTTATACCCGACCACGGCCAAGGAAGTCATATTTTTAAATTTAATTACTTAGTTTAACTGATCTACTTAAATTTAAATACTTATCTTACGTGTTTAAATTTAATAATAAAATGGCAATCAAAAGATTCAAATGCTTATAGTTTCTGATAGAATAAAAATCAGTCAAGTGTGTGTATTACAGGTCTATTACTTTTATAAGTAGCATCGTCTATATTCTTTTGCGCAGAACTACTACCAACCGCTGACTAAAACCTTTTTTTTTTTTTTTTTTTATATTAGCCTACCATAGTGACTCCACTTTGTCTGATGGAAAGCAATAGGTGGAGTCAAAGAGTGGTGGTCACCATCCTCATTGCATGTCTAGTCAATGCAGCATGGTGACCCACACTATGGCGGCCTGGTGAGATGCTTTTTCACGCCCCGCTTAAAAGACCCGGGATCATAGTGGGAAGGAAACACGTGCGCTGGTAGAGAATTCCAGGCTTTTACCGATCGGCACAAGAAAGAAGAGCCAAACCGTTTAGTTCGGGTACGTATATTTTCGACGCACAAACGGTGACTCCTCAGGCCAGCACGTGTAGTCCTGTAGAGGAAGGGAGAAGGTGGGACCAATTGGAAGAGCTCATCAGAACACTCCCCGTGATGTAGGCGATAGAGGACTGCCATAGAGGCAACATCTCTTTGCAACTGCAGAGGCTCAAGAGACTGGGTGATCTCAGGACAGTCGATAATGCGGAATGCGCACCGCTGCAACCGATCGAGAGCGTCAAGCAAATACTGCGCATAGCCGTCCCAGAGATGAGAGCAGTACTCCACGCAGGAGCGAACCTGGGTCTTGTACAAAAGACACAGTTGCTCGGGCGAGAAGAACCGTCTCACCTTGTTCAAAACGCCGAGCTTACGCGAGGCCGCCTTAGTGACACTCTCGATGTAATCGCGCGGATTGAGATCCGGCAAATATCCATACCCAGAATACTAAGCCTATCCTGCAGTGGCAGTTGAGTGCTCTGAAGAGTAGGAAGGGGAAGGAATGGAAACTTTTTGTTAGAGAACACACACGCTTGTGTTTTCTTGGCGCCGAACTCGACCAGATTCTCACAGCCCCATTGGGAAATGCGGCTCAAGACCCGGTCGAGCTCAGCGACAAGCTCCTGTCGTTTTTTCTCAACGTCTGCCAGCTTGGCAGTAGGATGCCCGAAATATCACCCGTGCACTGTACTGTCGTCTGCATAACAATGTATATTGCCAAGGGTTAACATGTCATTGATATGCAGAAGAAACAGCGTAGGCGATAGGACGGAGCCCTGAGGTACACCAGCGCTTACCTCGTGGAAGTCTGAGGCCGCGCCGTCGCAGAGAACCCTAATGCGGCGCTTTTCGAGGATGGCAGCAACCCAGTTGCAGAGTTTAGGTGGCAGACCAAATGCAGGAAGTTTGGAGAGAAGCGAGCGGTGCCACACCCTATCGAAGGCCTTGGCAATGTCGAGGCTGATGGCCAAGGACTCCCCATGCCTATCCATAGCCTCACCCCAAAGGTGTGTGACGTACGCTAGAAGATCACCCGTGGATCGGTTCGGCCGAAAACCATATTGCCGATCATTTAACAAGGAGTGATCCTCTAGGTGGCGGATTAGTTGGGTGTTGATGATCCGCTCGAACACCTTACAGAGTATGGAAGTGACGGCTATAGGTCGGTAATTTGCTGGATCGGAGCGGTCGCCTTTTTTGGGAATGGGTTGAACATTCGCTTCTCTCCAGGCCTCCGGAACAATTCCTGAGGAATAGGACAGGCGATACAAGCGCGTTAGTACGGGAGACAACTCAGGTGCACAGTTCTTAAGAACCACCGCCGGAATACCATCGGGTCCACTGGCTTTCCGGACATCGAGTGACCGAAGCTCCGCACGGACATCCCTCTGCCGGATACGAATATCCCGCATTGCGGAGTCGCAGGACGCAATGGTGGGCGTGTGCGCGCAACGGTCATCGATTCGGGAGTTAGCCGCAAAGAGGTCAGCTAGTAGATTCGCTTTCTCTTGCGGCTCGTGGGCCAGTGATCCGTCAGGGTAGTTCAACGGCGGCAGCGAAGGTTGGCAATAGTTGGACTGCACGGCTTTGGCCAATCGCCAAAACTTACGGCTACCCGTAGGGTACGCGACGAGTTCTTGACCAAACTGTGCAATGCGCTAGGCATCTGCTCTGATGTAAGCCCTCTTGCATTCCCTAGTGGCTCTGTTTAGTGCTGCTTTTAGGCGATCAATGTCTGGGTCACAATGTGCGCGGGCCCTGATCCATGCGCGGTAGGCCGACTGCTTTTGAGCAACGGCCCGGATGCACTCGCGATTGAACCAGGGACGGGTCTTCGTGCTGGCGACTTCACTGTATGGGATATAATACTCCATACCGACAGTGATTTCGTCAGTCACGGCAGACACACTTTGCGACAGATCCCTATCTTTAAAGCAGCGTTGAGCCCACGGGATGGATGCAAAATATAAACCTAATATAAAGAGGAAGTAAATATATACCTTATTGCTTTGGATTAAAATTTTAAATACAAGAACAACTGAGACTCTCGCTATCTCACTCTTTTATGTAGATTCGGCTATGGTTCGTACGCGACAACCAATAGCGAACGGACACAGTAGGACACCGGCTTATAAAAGTGGTAGACTTGTACGTAACCCCCATTCCTCATCACCCTCAAAGGTGGGCAGTGCACTTGCGACTCTTGAGTTGCAGGTGTCCATGGATGGCAGTGGTTACTTACCATCAGGTGACCCGTCTGTTCGTCTGTCCCTCTATAGTATAAAAAAAAAACAAAAAAAAGTATTCGTCCTGTTCGTATTTCTTAGTTTACTTTTTTACTCTATAATAATCCACACTTACGTATTCATATTATCTCCGAGCGCCTTGTCCCCGTTGAAGAGGTTTGAGAAATATAGCTCCACTCGCTCCGGTATGAACTTCACTTTGTAGTCACGAATGTGCATGTAGGTGTGTCCGTCCTTTTCTATCGACTCTCCTATTAAGTCGTGTTTTACAACTAAGTTCACTGTAAAAGTTGTAAACAATTAAATAAATGCCGAGTATCTAAAATATAATTTAATTTGCAATTAATTAAATAAACTAAATAACGTTTCAATGGTGCGGGTAATCCCAGAAAAACGTATTCTGAGATCAGATTGGCAGTCTACTAAAGAAGAACCAAGTTAATACAGCCAGTAACCTACGAGCGGGGAGTTCTATAGTCTCTGACTACATTGGACGGGACCAAGGCGAGCATATGAGTGTGTGTTATATACGGATACGTGGCTATTGGCTAGGTTGGCATGATGGCTGCAAAGATTTAAAGATTTACAAGATGCAAAGATGTACTTTATAGTAGCGTCAGCTGTTAGCCGCGGTGTAGGTACATGGCTGTGAGACATCAGTGTGATATCAGTTATGTAAACCCTCAGCTAACAGTCTTACTACTATTTAAAATTTTCACAACAAATGTTTATTTTATGATACCATATTATTACATGACATAAAAGTCAGCTCAAAAGATAATATAATAAACATAATATTGTGGGAGAAATGATTCGTGTAAGTTTTTCATTACAAAATGCTAAGCTCTTGTGCATATGCTTTGTACTTATAACTTGTTATTAGCATATCACGGGTTAGTTAGGTTAGCATCAGTCATGCGTTAAGGAACCATATTCTTGGGTAATTCTACGGACAAAGATAAGACAACGCGTAGAAAAAGTGTGTATAAATGCTGATTAATTTAAAATTTGGAAAGCTGCTTACAATATATATATATTGAATATTTAACTTCCCCTATTTATATACTACATTAGAAACAAATAAGGTTGTTAAAACAAGGATTTGTTTAAAGAAGAAGGAGTTAAAGCAAAAACAAACTGACATTGTAATTCCTAATACACGTAATAATAACGAACTTCGTATACACACTTCGAAAATAACTGTACCTAATGTGAAAGATCGTGTTTGGCATGTCCATTTATAATAAACTACCACAGATATACAAAATCGAATTTAATTTTGTTGCAAATGTTATAAAAAAAAAAAAATGTTTGTCATTTATATACCTGTTCTAGTAAGTACTGCTACTTTATGGTGGTAAAACCGTTAGCTGAGGATTTACATAACTAAGTACTAACTTATTTTCATGCTGCATCTATTCTAGTCAAAGTAAAGCACAAGGTTAATTGTTAAATAGATTACATCATAGTAATATTTAAAGTTTTGCTACTACATACTAGATGGCGTTGTACTTACCCATAGTAATGTTCGCTAAACCTTTTCCTTGGATAGGCAGCAATAAAATCCTGCCTCGCATTATATAATCTGCTATAAACTCCATTTTTGGAGTGATGGATTCTGTTCTCAGCCTGTAATTCTTCAGATCAGCTCTGAAAAGAGATAATAATACGGTAGGAACATTTTATTTCAAAGAAAAATTGATTGAAAGAATTTTATTGTAAATGAGGGTAAAAAGAAAAGAATTACTGAAGGCTAGTGTAAATAAAGCTTTAATAAGAAACCAATTAAACAGTTAAAGCCTGCTACAGTGACAAGGGGCGTGAGATACGGCTGGTAATGCATAAATAGCACGTAAGGACTATACATTTAACAATAACAATGAAAATGGCATAGTAGATTGCTGATATGAGCAAACTGGGCAAACTTTTCATTACATACCATCGGTTTAAGACAGTAAATAATATGGTTACGTCAGTTAGTTGGAGGAGCGAAATAGAGGTTTCACAGGATTCAAGTGACGTGACTTGTGTTGTGAGAACTTACAGGCATTCGTTACCGTTTACCAGCAGGCCAGGCATCTATATTAGTTATAATAATAATTTTATATAGTTCATTCATCCACATAGCTATTCATTCAACTTACACTTAGCCATTATCCCTTTCGGGGTAGGCGTTAATTTGTTCACACATTTTGCCGATTACAATTTAGTGAGATTCACGTAGTAGGGGGCAGGCCTATCGCCGTCGTCCGGGCATTTTTAAGGAATTAGATGACATAATTTGGAACATGTTGGAACTGGCTGGTGACGGGAATTCAGAGTCCTCTAACTATTCACTATATTGTATTTTTTTTATATACTATAGGGGACAGACGAACAGACGGGTCACCTGATGGTAAGTGACAACCGCCGTCCATAGACACTTGCAACTCAAGAGTCGTAACTGCCGCCTTCTAGGGTGATGAGGGATGGTGGATGCGGGGAGGGGAAGAAGAGAGGAGAGATGATTAGAGGGGATGAGGGGAGTGGAAAGAGGAGGGAAGGAGTTGGGCCTCCTGAAACCTCACTCATTTCGGGGAAATGCAACGCAACCGGTTTTCTGTGAGGCCGTAGTATCGCACCGGTCGAGTCGGCCCGTTCGTTCTGTTAATTATTCATTCACATTATAACTATTCATATAACTATGACGTCATAGTTCACTTACTACATTCAATACCTATTGGACAATGGTCACATTTATATTAAACATTGAAATATGATAAGAAATTAATTTTCTTTTTAGTACTTACTTATAACTGGTTAATACTGAATCGGTCAGACCGTAAAGCTTTATGTTTCTATAGTTCTGAGTAATGACCACTGGCCCAGAACCGGAGTCAACGTTGATCAAGTTTACTTGGAGCGGCTCTAACTGAGGCACGGAAAGTGATGGGATACCTGAAATCATGCAATAAAAAGATAGTAATAGCAGATTGCCAAATAGTAAAGGAAATTTAAACGCCTGCCTTTAATGATATAGCAAATACAGTCTTTCTCTCTGATGGCGTCCGTAAGAACAAATTGGGTTTTAAAATCGTTTATTAAAATAGCTATTCCATATTATTTTGCATTGATTATAGATCACCTTTGACGAGCAGTTAGAAATGTTGTATATCTTGAAAAGAAATTGAATTGGTAATTTTTCGACCAAAAAAGTGTAAGTCCTACATGTAAGCATGAAATAAATATATAAAGAAAAGCAGTTATTGTATTGTTTATAATATTCAAGATCGTCGTACAAATTTGATGTACCCCTCAAAAAGATATATAAATCAGGCATAAATATATAAATGTGATTAATTGATGTACAACTAATTGTTTCATATGTATCAGTCAAATATTACTTAGGTCAAAATAATATTTAGAATAGGAAACTACCCAAATTATGAGATAGGGGCAAACGACTCACCTGATGTTAAGTGACAACAAACAAATAATACACTTAACTGTTATAAAAGCAGAAGTTTCAACAACATGCACTGCGCTCATTTAGTTACAGGAAACCACACAGAAAACTTTTACCGTTTTATACCTTGTTTAAAATATTAACATAAACATAAACTTCTAACTTTATATTTATACATGAGGCAAAAACAAAACATACAAACGAACAAAAACAGCAACGTTAAATATACTATTAGGAAAAAAATATATAGGTTTTTCTAGTACAGGCGACACGTCGTTAGGTGTCGCGATCTGCGGTCGACCGGTGGATGTACTAAACGGGAACACTTGAGTAGGGTTAGTGAAATAAAACCACTGCGCTGTATTCCGATCTTGGCCGACAATATATTAAATAAAACAATATGTTCTATGCGAGTGGAGGTAACGAAACCATATCGCGATTATGAAAGACAGCATAACGCCATCTATTGAGGATCTACCAAGTTTTACATTTAGGTCAATCAATTGATCCACTTCACTTATTTCATATTAAACAACAGGTCTACTCCTGCTTAGATCTAAGATGATCAGTGAATTTTTTCTTAAGCCTAAATTTACAATCACAAAAAATATCTAATTGTTCTAATCGACAGAGATATTGTTACATAATTTAGTCATCCTGGTCCCTGGACTGCCCTGATGCGTCCTGGCGCATTAAGACCTAGGTTAGTCTTTCACCTGCGCAAACTGAACAGCTCGTAGACTGTTATTGTTCATTATTGTTCATAATTTAATTTAAAAAATAATAGATAATAGAAAGCTTGAGTCTATCGTTAAGCGAAACTAATTTGAAATACATCAGACGAGTAATTTTTACATCTAGTGAACGATTTAGTTTCGTGTTATATGCAAGATGGTTACGAAATCCATGTATTTTGGTTTTGTTTAAGTAGCATTTAATGTACTTTATAATGTGGAAACCAATCTGGGAGCAGTATTCTACTGTATTACTAACATTTGCATTAATCTTAAAATCTTTTTTTCTTTTCTTAAATTTCGAAAACCTTTAGTATTTAGTATTTATTTATAAACTTCATGCACACGTGTACATAGGCGGACTTAATGCCTAGGGCATTCTCTACCAGTCAACCTTGGGGTGGTGATGTAAAGCGTTAAGGTAGGTACAAAGACATCTGAAATTTACCTGTATTTTTAAAACAAACTATATACGTATATTGTTTCTGACTATAAAGCCACAGATTTTAGATGTATGAAGTATTATTTTAAACAAACGTGCATTGAAAGATAGCCTATTATATGATAATAATATTATTGTCATATATTTTTTTTTTATTGTATATTAAACGGTTACATTGACAGAAAAGTACCAAATATTCGAGAATCGTTTTTTTTTAAATCTAACTGCAAACAATATACACCCTATGCCATATATTCCTACTGTTAGAGATTGTTAGATTTAAAAAAACATATCCCTACCAGCAGGGATACATTTCTGTTTAAAAAAAATAATCGTTCTCGTAAAGTACTACAAATGACCAACACTACCTACCAACTTCATTATCAAAGAAACTTATAACTGGGTTTATGTCAATGCTCCGAAGAAAGCACTTAAGTTCTGTGATTTACAATATATTGTGACGCCATGCCTACGTCACCGCACAGACAAACAATGCATAGAAGTTTTTCAAATGAAGATTGACAAGTCACGGTGACCGAGCGGTAGTGGCTACGGCTGCGAGTCGAATGCCGTGAGTTCAAGCCCCGGCGGACTCTATGGGTTTTTGTTTGTGATTTCAGTGTTTTATAGAAAATTCTAGTAAATGGAGATGATTCTTTACAAAATTCGAATATAATGGAAAGTACTAGATCAAGCAAAATGAATAAATAAATTAAGTTGTAGAAGACAATCGAAAAGAATAACGAAATGACGGTCGAAATTCAACAAACTACGATCGAAATTAGGGGTATATAAAGAGCTCCAGACGCGCCGACAGGGCAGTTCAGTGGAAAGTGCTCTTCAGTGAAGAATAAGAAGAAGAAGTGAAAAAGTAGTACAGTGAAGTACAGTGAAGTGAAAGTGATTAGTATTAGTGAGTGGTGCAGTGCTACCGTTGGACTGAGTTAAGTGTAGTCCGCGGGGACAGTGTGGAACAGTGCTACGCGGTTCGTGCAGTACAACTCGTTCTGTGCTGTGAGTGTTACGCGTTCGGAATATTGTGAAACGCAAATAAATCGTTACTCTCGGCAGTGATATATTAGTTTCCTTCCAATCCCTGTACCCACTTCCGTAACATTTGGTGTCAGAAGTGGGATTGGAAGGTAAAATGCCTATTACGCCGAGGGAAGGCGTGAGTACTCGCGCTAAAACAGCCGCACAGCAACCACGTGGCTCTGGAGCCGAAGCTTCTGAGGAAGAGATTCCTGGACGTCAAGACAACTCCGGGGTGGCAACTTACGACGTAGCGTCGTCGTCGAAATCCCAGGGGCCGGATCTCGGCGCCTTACTCGAACAGCTGCGCGCTATGCAGGAAGAGCAAGCCCGCCGACAGGAAGAGCAAGCTCGCCGACAAGAGGAACAGCTGCGCGCTGTTCAGGAAGAGCAAGCCCGTCGACAGGAAGAACAAGCTCGCCGACAAGAGGAACAGCTGCGCGCTGTTCAGGAAGAGCAAGCCCGTCGACAGGAAGAACAAGCTCGCCGACAAGAGGAACAGCTGCGCGCTGTTCAAGATGAGCAAACAGCCATGCACGAGGACCAAGCCCGCCGACAGGAGGAACTGCTGTGCGCTATGCAGAAAAATCTTCTGACGGCTATCACCGAAAGCATGCGGAGGGTTGAGGCTATGGAGACAACCGTGCAAAAACATGAAGACCGCCTCTCCTTCATCGAAGAAGACGTCAAGAAAATTGAGGAAGACGTCAAGAGGATAAAAATAAATGGAGTTCCGGCTTCAGCGACCATAGTAAGTGCATCCTCTTCAGGCGGAAATTTTAAAGTGCCACCCTTTGATGGGACCTCTTCCTGGGCGGCCTATAAATTACAATTTGAAGCTGTGAGAGACTTAAATAGGTGGACCAACAGCCAAGCCAAAACCGCTCTTACTTTGGGACTACGAGACAAAGCTCTGACTGTACTGGAGGCTTTAGGAAGTGAAGCTACCTATGAGCAGTTGCTAGAAGCCTTGGAATCGCGCTATGGGGACTCGCATCTGGAGCATGTCTTCCGCGCTCAACTCCGTGATCGATGCCAACGAGCCAATGAATCCTTACAACAGTGGGCTCTAGAAGTGGAAAAGTTGGTCCGGAAGGCGTACCAATCATCACCACCATCAGTCATTGACAGCATACTTTTGCAGTCGTTTGTCGATGGTATTTTCGACGCGGAAGTGAGGGCTGCCGTGCGCCTGGGTCATCACGGTCAGATCAAGGAAGCCGTCGCGCATGCGCTTGAGGTAGAAGCTGTCCGACGAGACCCGAGGAGTGGACGCCTGAGGGAGATTAATTCAACGGAACTGGAGCGGCGAAACCAACGTAGAGCTTTCGTCCCTAGATGCTACAACTGCGGGGAGCGGGGACATCTAAGAAACGGCTGCCCGAATCGGATTGCAGAGAAACGAGGGACCGATGCTTGTATACAAGCGTCCGAGAACCAGGAAAACTAATTAAGGCCAGGGCTGAGGGGTGGGCACTGGCCGGTAGACATGAAGCCCCGAAAATTAAGATTCATCAGAGTACGGATGGAAACAGCTTAACCGTTAATGGATCAGTAAATGGAATTCCATGCCCATTGACTTTGGATACTGGTGCGTCACGTACGGTAATTGGGACACAGCTGATAAGAAGAAACGGGAAGATAAACGTTCGGAAGGGAGCTTATCAGCTGACAACGGCTACCGGCCAGCGAATACCAGTAACAGGCAACCAGAAAGTGGCCATTAAGATTGGTGATAAACTTTACTGGCAACAAGCAATCATTGCTGACATTGTGGATGATTGTATTATTGCCCTTGACTTCTTGAAGGACCATCGGTGCAAACTTGACATTAACTGCGGTATCCTGAAGTGTGGAGATGATGAAATACCAATAAGAGGCGGTGGTAAAGGCAAGGTGTATTGCATTAAGAACACAAAATTACTGCCGAGATCACAAACGCTAGTTCCAGTAAATTTCAACAAACAAAGTAAGTTGCAACAACGACGGTGGACATTATTGGAAAAAGTGAATAACGAAACTTCGTGGTTGCCAGCACGTACAGTTGTCAACATATCTACAGAAACAGTGGTGCCTGTATTAAATTTAAGTAATGAAGAACAGGTATTGAGGAAAGGTACTCTAATAGGACGGAGCGAAGAAATCGTCTGGTTGCGAAATTGTCAAGAAGTCAAAAAGACGCACAGAAGTACAATCGACGTTAACAGTATACTAGAGGGATGTAAGGAAGATTTGACAACTATTGAATTATTGAAGGCGAAGAATTTGCTACGTCGGTTCTCCGATATCTTTTCAAAGAATGATGGTGATATCGGCAGGACAAGTATGGTACAACACAAAATTAATACTGGTAATGAACAACCTATTCGTCAACGACCTCGTCGAATTCCTTTTGCCAGAGAAAAAGAGGTGGACGACATGATTCAAGACATGAGGAATAATGAAGTAATTGAACCATCGTCTAGTCCGTGGTGTTCACCAGTGGTTCTGGTAAAGAAGAAGGATGGCTCAACGAGATTTTGTATTGATTATCGCCGACTGAACGACGTGACCAAAAAGGACAGTTATCCATTACCAAGGATAGATGACACTTTGAATACTCTCAATGGCATGAAATGGTTTTCTACGCTTGACCTAAAAACTGGCTATTGGCAAGTAGAGCTGGACCCTAAAGATAAGGAGAAGACCGCGTTTTCCACAGGAAAAGGTCTTTGGCAGTTCAAGGTGATGCCGTTTGGACTTTGCAATGCCCCAGCTACTTTTGAGAGATTAATGGAACGTGTTCTGACTGGGCTACTGGGAGAAACTTGCTTGGTATATCTTGATGACATTATAATAGTGGGGCGAGACTTTGATGACCATTTAAAGAAGCTGGAATCCGTATTTAACAAGTTGAGAAGTGCAAATCTTAAACTAAGTCATAAGAAATGTTCATTCTTCAAACGACAGGTGAATTATTTGGGACATGTAATTTCGGAAAAAGGCGTCGAAACAGATCCAACAAAGATTTCAGCTGTTAAAGATTGGCCTGTGCCCACCGACAAAACACAAGTCCGGGCGTTTATGGGACTTTGCTCTTATTATCGTCGTTTTGTCAGGAATTTTTCGGATATAGCGAAGCCTTTACATCGACTTACAGAAGAAAAACGACCCTTCATTTGGGATCAACAATGCAAGACAGCTTTCGAAGATCTCAAGAGTCGGTTATGTGAAACGCCCGTTCTCGGATATCCGGATCAGAGCAATAAATTTATAGTAGACACAGATGCAAGTAACACAGGGATTGGAGGAACACTCTCACAAAAGAAAGAGGATCAAGAAGTTGTGATAGCCTTTTACAGTAAGTCATTGTCGAAACCAGAACGTAATTATTGTGTCACCCGAAGAGAGCTCCTGGCAGTGGTCAAAACGCTTCAGCATTTTAAAAAGTACTTGTTGGGCCGGAAATTTCTAGTCAGAACAGATCATGCAGCGTTGAAGTGGCTATTGCAGTTCAAGAATCCTGAAGGACAAGTCGCAAGATGGATAGAACAATTACAAGAGTACGACTTTGAGGTTGAACATCGCAGTGGGAAGTCTCATGGGAATGCCGATGCTTTGTCAAGACGCCCATGTGTTGAAGACTGCAAGCACTGTTCGAAACAAGAAGATAAAGAAAAAGCTACGGTCCGAGTTATAAGAACTGATACAATTGATGAAGAATGGAACAATGATGCCTTACGTAAATTACAAGAAGAAGATGAAGACTTGAAACCAATACTCAGTTGGATGAAAGACTTATCTGCACGGCCAGGATGGAGTGAAGTTGCTGGAATGAGTGCAACAACTAAGAGCTATTGGGCGCAATGGAATAGTCTGCTCTTACATAATGGGCTTTTATGTCGAAAATGGGAGAGTGCATCTGGGCAAGACAGTCATCTTCAGACAGTTGTACCAAAGTCAAAGATTTCTGATATACTACGAGCGTATCACGACGGAACATCAGGCGGTCATCTTGGTGTAAAGCGGACTTTAGTGAAGATTCGTCAACGTTTTTACTGGTTGCACTGCAAGGAAGATGTTGAAGACTGGTGCAGGAAATGTACGAGCTGTTCTTCTGTCAAGGGACCACAAACAAGAAGTCGTGGAGCATTGAAGCTATACAACGTGGGTGCTCCTTGGGAACGAATAGCTTTGGATGTGGCCGGGCCGTTTCCAATGACAAATAGTGGAAATCGTTACATTCTAGTAGTAATGGACTACTTTACGAAGTGGCCAGAAGCGTTCGCACTACCAAATCAAGAAGCTATCACTGTGGCTAATAAACTTGTGAATGAAGTTTTCTGCCGATTTGGATTACCTCTTGAAATCCATAGTGACCAAGGCAGGAATTTCGAGTCTCAAGTCTTCCAGGAAACATGCAAAATTATGGGGATACACAAAACTCGGACTACGCCGTATCATCCGCAATCTGATGGAATGGTAGAAAGATTTAATCAAACTTTGGAACGGCATTTGGCGAAAGTTGTGGATAGCCATCAGGACAATTGGGACGAGTACATTCCTCTATTTCTTCTGTCATATAGGACGGCAGTTCATGAAAGTACCTCTACCACTCCGGCTCGAGCGAACTTTGGTAGAGAACTTCGACTTCCAGCCGATCTACTCGCAGGTTGTCCTCCGGATACGCCCAGCTGTATTTCGGAATACGCAGAAGAATTAAGAAAAAAGATGGAGGAGGTTCACGGGCACATGAGAGAAGAGAATCTGCAAGCTAGTGAGCGAATGAAAACGCGATACGACAGAAGCATTAACTCCAAGTCCTTTGAAGAAGGTTCTGCGGTTTGGCTTCACAACCCTGTTCGACGAAAAGGGAAATCTCCAAAACTACAACCAAGTTGGGAAGGCCCTTATGAAGTAATTACGAAGATCAATGATGTCACTTACAGAATTCGGAAAACGCCAAGAAGTACAGCTAAAGTCGTTCATGTGGATAGGTTGGCACGGTACCACGGCTCTAACGATGCTCGGGACGAGCACGTCTAAGGAGGGGATAATGTGACGCCATGCCTACGTCACCGCACAGACAAACAATGCATAGAAGTTTTTCAAATGAAGATTGACAAGTCACGGTGACCGAGCGGTAGTGGCTACGGCTGCGAGTCGAATGCCGTGAGTTCAAGCCCCGGCGGACTCTATGGGTTTTTGTTTGTGATTTCAGTGTTTTATAGAAAATTCTAGTAAATGGAGATGATTCTTTACAAAATTCGAATATAATGGAAAGTACTAGATCAAGCAAAATGAATAAATAAATTAAGTTGTAGAAGACAATCGAAAAGAATAACGAAATGACGGTCGAAATTCAACAAACTACGATCGAAATTAGGGGTATATAAAGAGCTCCAGACGCGCCGACAGGGCAGTTCAGTGGAAAGTGCTCTCAAGTGAAGAATAAGAAGAAGAAGTGAAAAAGTAGTACAGTGAAGTACAGTGAAGTGAAAGTGATTAGTATTAGTGAGTGGTGCAGTGCTACCGTTGGACTGAGTTAAGTGTAGTCCGCGGGGACAGTGTGGAACAGTGCTACGCGGTTCGTGCAGTACAACTCGTTCTGTGCTGTGAGTGTTACGCGTTCGGAATGAGCTCCAGACGCGCCGACAGGGCAGTTCAGTGGAAAGTGCTCTCAAGTGAAGAATAAGAAGAAGAAGTGAAAAAGTAGTACAGTGAAGTACAGTGAAGTGAAAGTGATTAGTATTAGTGAGTGGTGCAGTGCTACCGTTGGACTGAGTTAAGTGTAGTCCGCGGGGACAGTGTGGAACAGTGCTACGCGGTTCGTGCAGTACAACTCGTTCTGTGCTGTGAGTGTTACGCGTTCGGAATATTGTGAAACGCAAATAAATCGTTACTCTCGGCAGTGATATATTAGTTTCCTTCCAATCCCTGTACCCACTTCCGTAACAATATATCTCAACAATTACCTTTTCTCATTCTCTTAAGTGCATCAGGGACGGCCAGTTTTAAGCACTCGTTCAGTTTGGGGTCACCTTGTTTACATTTTACGAAGTCTTCGGCTGTAACAATATTAACTATATATTAAAAATTTATAAATACTCCCAACACTATAAATAATAAATACTTCACACATCTCCCACACGGCCGTCTGATCACAAACTAAGCAGAGCTTGTACTGTGGTAATCACACTGCTGATAAACATACTTATATATGTTTAAATACATACATATACAACCGACAACATGACGGATCAATACATATGCTGGTTACGGCAAGCCCGATAAAGCCTATTCAATATATATTTTTATTAGTAAGGAATAATTCCTGCGTCGCAGGGGCTTTACAAATATACAATCAACGGACACAAAGAACAACCATACAACACAAATTTTTATCCCTTGCCAGAATCGAACCCACGACCTCCGGTTTAGCATTTAGGGTCACTAGCCACTATACCAACAGGCCCTTCAAATATTTATAATATTATTATTTAATTTAAATCATATTAAAAAAAAATAATATAGTGACAAAATACAGAGTACAGATATATTATAAATGCGAAAGTGTAGATGTATGTTTGTTAATAAATCTCGCCAGAACGGCTGAACAGATCTTGATGAAATTTGCCATGGACATAGATAGTTATATCACATAAGCTAGAATGGTATATACTTTAAACTTCGAAGTGAACGAAAAAGATAATTGATGTAGAAGATCAAGAAGTTTAAAGCACTTTTAACCAAAAATACATCGTGAGACCTATATACCAGCTATATACCAGCACAATTGCTTCAACAAGCGGCAACAGGTGCAGCAAACGGATGGTATTGCATAATTTGCTATGAAATCGGCAACACGGACTTATGACATGAATTACATACAAACGTAAAGAAACGACACAGTACTTTAACTGCGTTACAGTTTATTAATGAAGTTGCGTTCATTTACAAAGTATTATCGTGGGGGATTATTGCTTCGGCAGTATGGGCCGAGTCAACCGGAGTATAACCACGGCCACATAGAAAACCGGCTGTTCAGTAATGCTTACATTGTGTGATCGTGTGAGTAACGGTACCGGAGGACCAGCCCCGTTTCCCTTCCAATGTTTCCCTGCTTCTTTTAACACCCAATCGTCCCTTTCCGATACTATAAAAGGCGGACAGCGCTCTTGTGAACCTTGAGTGGTGTGTTCATGGGCAGCGGAATTCATTTACCAACAGGTGACTCATCAGCTCGTTTGTCCCCCCATACCGTAAAAAAGGTATATCACATTACATTATAAAAAATATAGTATGTGAATATAATCTTTTAACATAACAAAGTCTATGAAACTAAAAACTAGCGAATAAAATAAAATATGATGATTAAATGATATTTCACAAGTAAAAAAACCATTAAGTTGACATGGTTTTAGGGCGTTACAACGAGTGTCCAGTTTACGGAGGCTGCCGCGGGGACACTGCACTCCATACCCTGGTGGATTGCCCAGCGTTTGCTAATCAACGCCGTGAAGTTAGAGCATGGTATCGACCACGCCAGAGTGCGTGGAATTCCACCGTCTCATTCTGGGAGGAGGTGATGCTTGTCAATCAGGGGGTGGAAGGGGAACGGAAGAGAATGAGTGCTCGCCGTTCCCGCATGCAACAGGCTTTGAAGAGTGAGTAGTGAGCGATGGTTGGTGGTGCAAAATTGAGTGCAGAAGCATGGGCTGGCTTTAGCTACCTGAAGTCCTGCCAGGGAGGCAAAGTCTGTCGCGGGTTGAGTATAGACGACTACTATAGACCGATAACCCGATCTATAGTCGGGTATATAATATATACCCGACTATAGACTATATGACGTAAGGCGTGTGGTTTTAGTTGGTTCGAGTTCACTCGATGAAGTGAAATGAACCCACGGGGGTTCACACGTTAAAAAAAAAGGCGTGACATCGAAACATAACACATACATGTGCCGTATTTAAGAACCGATACGACCTTCAAACCTTCAAGAAAAGAGCGTACTCCTACCTAAAAGGCCGGCAACGCACTTGTGACTCTTGAGTTGCGGGTGTCCATGGGCGGCGGTAGTCATTTACCATCAGGTGACCCGTCTGCTCGTTTGCCCCCTATCGCATAAAAAAAAATATACATATCCAAATACCTACACAACGAGGTATATGCACTCGAAAATCATAACAGTCCTTTTTGCAGTCGCGTAAAATGTATGTCTGCTCTCTCTGAATAAAATATTCTAAAATTAATTATGTTACATTTTTTACATCTCTTTAAACATTTGTAGTGTTTCATCCACAGTCTCAAGTGTTCAATTCACGGTCACCCATCCATTTACAAACCGTGTTTACACACTTAACGTCCCTATGCAATCATCATTTGAACTTTCGGCTTTCACAACGTATACTTTTGCATTACACAGATATATTGTCACCTCTGCACGACAGCTATTCGTTACAAGGCCGGCAGTTACCAAACCTCATATTAGTCTGCAGTGGAATAAAACCATAAAGTTGGGCAATTATTTATAAATATAATTGAAATATGGCAATGCTATGCTAAGTTACTCATCATGATTTATAAATATATAATGCAATATTTTTTTCCGATTACTGGCTATCAGATCTGGGCTTTTTATTCCAATTTAATTAGTTATAACCAAATTTTGTTGCATCTCTTTCCAAATTAAATAAAATAAGTGGTGGATTTTGGGTTAAAGATGGCGTCAATGTAAGAAGTATTATGGAACAGGACACTTTAATAGGTGAGAGACAACCTGACTGCACTACATATTAATAGTTTACTTGTAAACTTATCTTTTATTTTCGAGAACGTCACTATGAAATTTTCTATCCTGTTTTACTTCCACTTTTCAGGTTATTCTAATAAAAACTTACGCGTTAAACAGTCTTAATCCATCAGCCGTCGTGGTTCTATGGCGTAACACTTCACTTCGCCTTGTAGAAAGATTCTTTTCGTTGGAGGGACCTAATACCAGATCCTCAAAACAATACAATAACCTCGCCTTTACTGTTCTTTATTATCCTGATTGATGACTTAACACAAATAAAATGTTTTACACAAATGTCGTAACATTGTTAAATCAGTAGGTTTTCCTTACTTACACGTCCTGAATTTTAATACATCCTGCAAATTACGTAGAACCACTTCACGTTTAGAATGATGATTCTTACGCAATAATGAGATAATGACAACAAGGAGGATATAAGAAGGGAACTTATCAGCATCCTGTCCTCGTCATAATGCGACGTTTGTACTTGAAAACAAACCTATCATGAGTACAACTAACTCTTAAAAAAAGAATTATAGAAATCTGTTCATAAAATATGAAGAGTTGGCGTAAAATACACAAAAGAATATGGTCGAATTAAGAAAATCCGTTCTTTCTCCTTTTTAATATTTATATCATCATAATCATCATCATGATAAAAAAATGTGATGCATTTATCATCCATTGGCGCTGCTTTCTGCAGGCTCTTTTAAAAAACTGTTGTTTTGTTTTGCCAAATGTCGTTTATATTTAACTTAGATTCTTAATTCAAAAATAATTATATGCACAACCTTGCAGGTCATAAACAAGCATACGTTACATAGTTACTTAATATTATCTTATAATAGTTGCCGAGATAATAAAGTTACTTATTCTAGCGTATATCATACACAGTACATAAGCAGTTACGCTTGTTAGACTCTAAATCAAGTGCTCAATCTAATTGACGTTATCATGCAATAGCCACTATATCATACTTTTAAAACATCTACAGCAAATGCAAATGCTACAGAACTTCCAAATCACCCCCACGCGATCTACTACCTAGTCTGGATGATACCGGTGGTTCAAAAATTTCATTAGGTATATACATATATATGTATATATTTATTGACGTATATTAGCAACGTGGGTCAGACATTACTAGTATTCTTGTTAAGCCCCCCGACTAAGCTTAATGATTGTGTTAGGGATGAGTTTACGACAGGAGTGTACTAGGTGTGGTTTGAACCAACAAACACTTGATCGTCCAATCGTACACAAGTCCGACGCCATATTGAAACCCACATCCAAATCACTGTTTGAAAAACCTCAGGATTGTCGATTGCATGGAATTTAAATAATAAGTTTAAAAAAGGATTTCGAAAAGATGACATTCAAGCAATGATAACCCTCAAACTTTAATATTAAAGAATATAAACCAAAAAAACACGATCACATATTGTTAAAAAGAGTCTACCAGTAGTAGTAGAGCTATATTTATGCCTGAAATAGACCGACTAAGCCAAAATGTGATACTTCCTGCAACAGTCACTACTTGAGCGTGTTTCTCTTGCCTCCTCTCTCTCATCTCTTGCATTGCCACACATCATGTCCTTCCTGCTTTCCCAACGTTTATTTTTATGCTATTTCAAATAATATTTCGTCGTGTTATTGGTAAAAGGTCTTAAGAAAGAAGGCTAGCCGGCTGACCTTCGTAGTTTCGCATTCACATGCTTTGTGCAACAACTGATATGCAGACAAACAAGATCGTACAGTGTGGATGTTATTGCATCCATAACTGTATGAGATAATGAGCTAGATATACGACCTACAGTATATTTTGAACTACCACGTATTTAAGACACATATGTAAGGACTGACCTCTGCCTATCTACACAGAAATATTATAGAGTATTGTAATTAAATATTTATAAATTTCGACACTACATCGAATTTGGTGATACAACAATTTCAAGACGATTATTCTATATTGCCATCATCCAGGCACTTCTGAAGAAGAATATTGGAGAATATTGACAGGCAAGTACATAAATTTGACCTAATTGTTATTAATATATGAAACAAAATAACAAAGAGTTTCTAAGCCTACAAAAAATCCTGTTTAAAGTAATTATTTTTTTATTTTTTTATTTCAATTATTGACACTGTACTAAACATTTTTAAGGCAAGCTAATTTAGAACATTAATAAAAATACAATAAAACTTAGTTGAAAGTACGGATTTTTATTCTGTTTTTTTTTTGGATAGTAGGTACTACACAAAAAGAAATCGGTGAATAGACGAAGGAACTGTGTTGTTATTACCTATTTTTATATAGACAATTACTAAACAGGGTCAGTATAATTATCCTACCCCTCAAAACAAAAAAAGCATGACATGTAAATTTCACAAATTAAAACAGCCGACTTCATTATAAACGCCTTTGCATTTTCAAGGTATTGAGGTTCATTGTGTTATGAACTAAGGATGGTCAATCGATTGAATAGCTTTTACGTGAGCCTTTAGAGGCTTCAAACCAATAACGACGGGGTCATACCGCTGTGTCCAGCCATTCAAGGTCGTGATGCCTTCATGCATGCCAATTGGGTACAATCGCAATTATTTATATGCACACATTGTGAACTAGACGTCACTTATTCCAAGATTTAGATAAAGAATTTTCTAGATTTCTAGTATTTTCTTTGTCGTACCCTTGAGCACGTTAAGGTAGGAAATTTTTTATTTCGTATATTTACCTGTATTTAGGTATTTATCCGCCAATCGTTGACAGATTTTCAAAATGTTTTAAGAGAATGACTGTAAATGTGTAATAGTGATTGAGTGGTATCCTATTTCTTTATTGCATACTAAAATGTAGGAACCACAGAAAGAATAGGTACCAACAATTACGCAGTAGTACAATGAGCGGTCTTATGCAGTTTGCGATCTCTTACAGACAACCGCTGATCGTTTATACTGCATACGATTGTAACGTTAATATTATTACCCCTCTTAAGTGAAAATGGGGATTACGCAATTTGTATACACATACATATATTTACTATAATACATACGAAATATATCCCTGAGAGGGTAGGCACAGGTGTATGAATCACCCACATTTTGTCTATTAGAATTTGGTCCCACTAACGTACTAGGTACTAGGGACAAGCCAAATTGGTGTGAACCGGGCACTTTTGAAAATATTTAATATATAAGTACATTATGTATATATCTTCTAGAACTTGCAAGAATCTTCGCGTACATTCGTGTCGATTGAGTCTACAAAATTGAACTACGCAATTGACCTTCCTCAAGGGCCATGTTTGTTTGTATGTTAGCGAAACTGGCTTGTATGTATGAAGTAATCATTAGATATAGAATTAACTTGGTTTCGTTATGATGATGGATTAGAATTGCGTTAGAAGACCTTGTTGCAGCTTTATGATAGTTAAAATAACTTTTACTGTTAATCATGTTTAAAATAAACTGCTTATGGTTGTTGCAAAAAGTTGGCTTTTAACACGCCTCTGCTTTCTCCTTCGGGGATAAACGCGTGAGTGTGTAAGTACGCATTTTTTTATATATAATTATTATTAGATATCAAAGTATTCAATAAGTAATAATAGTAATAATTTTAATAGAACTTCGTACTCGTATCTCCACTTTCTAAAACAACGGCGTATCATATTTTTACGAAACTGACAAAAAACGGGGTTGGCAGTAAGCTTTTGGTAATGTGGCATTACAAGTTACAACACTATTTCAAAAAACGACTTCAAAACTCAACGAGTTTAAACATGTCAGTGCTGGTAATAAAACTAATGCTTACAATCCTTGTATTTATTTAGACAATTGCAATACATCGTCCTAAAAAACAAGCATTTTGATCACTCCAAACTTGCATTTTGTTCCCCGGTAGAGTAGAATATATGAATATTTTCCTGGGATTGTCTAAAACGGCGACTAATTGATTGGACAGATATCTATCAGACAGTATACGAGGGTCGTCATATATATATAGATATAGCTTGCTATTCGAAGTAGTCTCCTGTCCTTTCTAAGCGCCGTCGCATGCGATGGAACCATTGACTGAAACAGTGAGCTGACTCTTCTTTAGAGATCTCTCAACCCCTTTGTGAAATGCAGCAACGGCATCTACAGAGTTCTTAAAAAGTTTATGTTTTACTTTTGGAAATGATAAAAAATATAAGTATTCGATAGTCAGTCTGGCGGATTGAGCTGGGGCGTTATCGTGACGGACGACGATGCTGACTCTTGGGCGTTGCTACATAAACTTATCCAGATAATCAATCTTCATCTTTATGTGACCCGTCCGTCTAAAGAATGAGGCAATCATCTTATTACCTTGGCTTCTGCTCTTTACTCTTGTTGGCAAAACTGGAATGGAAACATCCATTGCTCAGATTCTTTTTTAGTTTCGGGTTCGTAATAATATGTCCAGCTTTTATCACCTATGACAATGTCATACACAGCATTCGAGTCACCTCTGTCATAGTTTTGAAATAATGGCAACGGCTTTTTTGATCTTCCGTCAAATTCTGATGTATGCAGAAAGCTTTCTGACGCCTGCATGTTCTTTGTATTTTTTTTTTTTTGTACTTGATTCATACTAATGGCGAAAGCTGCCCGAATGTGTAGATATGTCACCCTTCTGTAATCACCAGTGAGTTTGCTTAGATTATTGATAGTGTAATTTCAATCGAAGTCTATCGTAACATTGTTGTTGAGTAAGACTGCACCGGCAATAGTAATAAATCGTTGAGCAAAAATTGTCTCTAGTCTACAACGATAAGTCTTCGATGCACGACAGACACTTTTTTAATTGCCACCAATTTACAGAAACAAATGATATATGAATTTATTAATCACATCTACAAGTGGGTGTTTGTCGCACCTGTACCAACTACTTCGGGAGTGTATGTATGTATGTATGAAGTTGATTTTTATCAGGACTTGTCTGAAGTAGTTCTCGTCAATACGATCTAATCCCGTTTTGACCATATTAATTACTATACAAATAAATAAATTTTATTTTTTTGTTAGATTGTCAGATGCTTTTTTAGTTAAAAGCTGTTATTTAATTAAAAAAACATCTTTGAATTCCCGTTTTCTTTTTTTTCTTCTTTGAATTCTGTTTGTTTCTGCTTTAAAAGCTCCGGAAAGGTTTATATCAGGGAACTTGCAGTGGCCGATAGCCGGTAATGAGTCATATAAGCTACTTGTATTTTTTTAAACGTATAACGTTTAATGAATTAATTTATAGTCTTTATAGTAGAAGGGACACACGGTATAATATTACGAGATAACGATAGAAAAAGGGACAGAGTAAATAATACATTGTGGGGATTTAGATTAAAAAAATAACCTGATAGACTTCTGTGTTATTTTCTTATTTTTTTGTTTGTTTAAAAAAAATTACGAATTTATACAAAGATACATATCCTCACGCCTGTATCTCCGAAGAGGTAGGCAGAGGTGAATTGCACATTCTCATTTTGCCAATTAGAAGTCGGTCCCTTTAACGTCCTCCGTCAACCGGCCACTGTATGACTGTAAGTGATAATATTCACGTTCGTTTCCTGACGAGTTCGTTTAATATAATATTTATTTGTGTTCGTGCATAACGTGTGTGCAAGGGCTGTTCAATTTGCACTGGTCAATGATTTAAACCAAAACATTCCAAACTTATTCATCTTTCGTCCAAATTGGACCACCAGCAAATATCTACGCACTATAAAGGCGGTTTCAGATATAAGACACAGCTAAAAAAGAAAGGAGAAATAAAGCAGGCTTTACTGTTATCTAAGCGGAGGTAGACGAGAGTAGCGCATGCATAATTAAATATGTCTGTTTGTGGATAATATATTATGCCTTTATATACTACTGTAGTCTGCGTCTTGACTGCCTTATTTATAGAGGGATAGACGAACTGACGGGTCACCTGATGGTCCAAAGACACCTGTAAATCAAGAGTCATAAGTTATGAGGGCAGGGGGATGCGGGGAGGAGAAAGAAGAGAGGAGGGTTGAGGGGAGAGGGTAAGTTAAACCCCCGGAAACTTCTTTAATTTCGAGGAAATGCAACGCAAACATTGCTTCACAAACCGTTTTCTTCGAGGCCGTGGTATTGTATTGGTCGAGCCGGCTCATTCGTGCCTAAGCATGGCTCTGCCGCCGCACTATGGGCCCAAACATTATTTGCCATCTCATAAATGGTTTTGACAAAAGTCGTAAATCCATAGATCCTTTTATAGTTTTATACCCTCAAAGGATGCAACTTTCGAATTAATTCCAAAAATAAATAAATAATTTAGTTTCATGTTTATAAAGTGAACCTCAAACATTGAGCATAAATATTTTCATGCCAATTAAATTACCGTTAAGGAAGTTCAACACAAAATTATTCGGATGTTTTCCATGGAAACATATTAGTGTAATACATCATTAGATAGATCAGAATGTACACTTTGTATCCACGTTCAGTTTTGTAAAAAAAAATAATGATATATATTTTTTTTTATTTTTTTTTAGTAAAGTAAAGAAAATTTCGATTTTGTTTATTTCAATTGGACTTTTCTATGTTGCCGAAAGCTGCCGGTGTCAAGTTAATCACTCTATTTGAGACCTTGCCTATTCAGTAATACGAGGATCAAAAAAAAAATTGCGCGTTTTTTGCGCGAATGGTGATTTCAAGGCAACATGTCAATCGGGGGCAAAAAAAAATCTCGAAACTTATGTTCGGTTCTTCTTTTTTACTGTGATATATTATATTTGATGTCTAACTTGTCTTTTTTTTTCATTTCTATGATAGAAGCATACATTAACAAATAAATAGACTACAAGAATATTCACTTGGTACTTTCGATAGCGGTAATAAACCACAAGTATGATAAACTGTATTGTTGCGGAAGTTCTATTTATCTGTTGCGGTAATTTATTACAACCAGTATCTACTGATTACACTATTTCGATGACAACTATCACAATCAATTACCCTGCGGTTTTTGCACAAGGCACCAAATTATTGGTCCTTTATATACGCGTGTTTTCAGCATACTATTCATCAAAGTATTCAGATACTTCTTTTCGATAACAATTAACAGAAAAAAACATGAGTGAATTCGTTTGTGTTCGACGCGATCTTTGTGATCAAATAATAAGAGGGAAGAGTACTTCAGACCTTAGACAATATTTGTTGATCAACTTTCAACTGTCGGAAACTGATGTTATCACTGTAATAGAAAGTATTCAAAAAAATTTAACATCAAGTTGCAACCAGAAATGGCGCGCCGTTAGAAATAAAATTTACAGAATAGTCCGATTAGGATAATTGTTAATTATAATTTAAGTAATTAATTAATTTAATATATTTTTTTTATTGAGCAAGGCATACTTCAAATTAGATCGCATTTAAATTAGAAAAAAATGTATTTAACCCCAGTTTTCTTTTCTCAATTTTTATTTCAGGATAAAGTTTTTACAAATAGAATTACTTGAGTTTCTCTGCATCGTTGCCATTTTAGAGAAGTTGGTTTATATTTAGAAGCACCTTTTTTTTAAATACTACCAAATAATAGTAAAATTTATTATTCCGGTCAATCTGTTACCTTGATAAAAATAGAAAACAATATTAAGTCAATCTTTAAATCAATGGATGACAAATATTGAAGGCATTAGAGACGAAAAGATGACACGTGTAATGCAACATTTTATGTTGATCAGTTTAGGAGTTAAGTTAAACAAACAAACTCACTTTCGACTTTATGTTATAGGACAGTTTGGATTAAGGTGGTTGTTGGTTACTGGTGAAAGTGAATCTCGTGCGCTCGCGCGTATATACGCTTTACGCGGAAATACAATGATTACATGATCATCTGGGTATGTAAGTGTTTATAATTTATTACAATTCATAGGTTACGTAGCAAATTTTAACAGGCCTGTTGGTCTAGTGGATAGTGAACCAGACTGCTCTACTGGAGGTCGTGGGTTCGATTCCCACACGGGGTAATAATTTGTGTGATCTATAATTAGTTGTCCGGGTCTGGGTAAAAAAAAAGCTAATAAAACCATGTTATCAAAGAAGGTTGGTTAATTTTGTTAGGTAGGTCAACATTAGAACTTGCAAAGTTAAGAGTTTTAGTTGCTGAACGACTTTTTTAGCTCACTTTTAAATGTCTTTTCAGAGCATTCACTTCATTTGAGAGTAAGAACTAATAAAGATTTTTTTTTCTTCATTTTTATATTTGATATACATATAATATTAATTAGCTAAAATGTATGTATTTGCAAATAATCCGTTATAGTATAATTATTAAGTCACTATTAATTTATTTAATCTTTACAAAGAAAGAATAAACACATGTTATCATGTAAATTGATAAAGTCTGTCAGGTTCTGCTAGAATTGCTTCGAAATACAGCATAAGGACAGGTATATGTAGAGGCAGAACAAACGCAATTTTTAATGCTCTACAAAAATGTTTTTGTGTTTATGTAAAGTTCAAACGGACTACCGGCGCGCTCTACGGGGCAAAAGTGCAAAAAGGTTGACGGTCTAAAAAAAAAACAACTTTTCTGGATCACATTCTAATCTGAAGAGGCCCTGTAAATTTAAACGAAATCGGTCCAGCCGTTTCGGAGTCTATAGAGAACATAGGTGGATTCACACACCCATGCATATATACAACGCCTATGTAATAATACTAGCAAAGCCAGCCCTCGTCACTGTATTAAATTAAATATAATACAACAAATGTTTTGTAGAAAAAAACTTAATAAAAATGTCCGCGGGGTATATGTACAATATACACAAGAAAATAATGTAATATTCTGTTTTAAATATAAGAGTTATAAGACATATATGGTGTCGTTAAGATTAATATTTTTTCTGAACACTGTATTCCTTTATTTGGAACCGTTTGCTCAGCGTATAAATGGTTAATTTTTCTTTGGTGTGGTTTACACATGCTAAAATTTTATAAGGAAATAAGGTATATATAAGTAGTCTACGTAGCTCAGAAAGGGACTAGCCTCCTGTCAGTGAAGGAATTTTTAGAATCGGATCGGTGGGTCCAGTGATAACCCCAACGAACAAACAATTTTACCTCTTTATAATACGAATATTAATGTAGGTCAAGTCCGGCACACCCCTCCGCTGATGACCCCGGCAGAGGATAGTCCATGAGAATTTCCTCACGTAAAAAAAAAAAGGGTATATGTACATATGTACATACTTACAATATAGGTAAGAAGGCTCGAACTGTTCGAAACCAGCTAGTTCGAATTACAGGTATATGCCCCTGAGTTACTTGAGCTATTGTTTATACTTCCCAATCCATCGTACAAGCAATATCCCTTTCCTTCCCATTTTATCCACACTCTCCTGTCAATATACTTCAAATTTCCCACACAATTCCCAGTAGTGCCCGGTTGACGGTAATTGTCTTGGGACTAATGGGACTTAATTAACCTTTGCCAATCCATTTGGGTGCAGGTGTATGTGTATGTATATGGTTATAAAATAATTTATTATAGTACATAGTAGGCTTCGCAACTAAGTTTGTAAGCAATAATTTTTCGGTTTTAGACCTTTTTGTTAGCGTTTCACGTAGGCGGTTTATCTTTTTGAAACGAGTATATTCTTTATTAAAAATATATGTAAGCAATCTTTGTAGCGTATAATTATAGTGGTCATTGAAATAAGAAACAAAAAGAATTACTCAGTTATACTCAGAAATAAATACTGAGTATATTGTTTTATCAGCAGTAATTTAATTCGTATATTGTGAAACAAAATTAAAAAAAAAACATAGATGTTAAAATTAAAAGGTATATATTTGTTCGTACTAGAGTAGTTATAAAATATATGATTACCTTTTTTATTTGAAACATTAACACTATGACGGTAACTGTCTGTGAAATATCTTCCTATTACGCGGGTAGTTCAACGCGTAACTTAACAGCTTAATCGGTAATATTTAATTTAGCGGAACCAACTAAAAAGCAACAAGCAAATAAAATTGTAACTTACGCAAACTCTCCGCCGCAACTAAACTCGTCAAACAAACCAAAGACAATATGTAGTTATACATTTTTTTTTTCACTTGCCGTTACACATTCGCGTTTCTGAACGAGAGTGACAGTTCTCGCAAGCGCAGCGGGCACAACTGAGGCGCGCGCGCCATCTCCGCCATATTTATTCTTGTACGCCTCAAAGATTGCAAAATTTTATGATTGCTTCTCAATTTCAACGTATAATTATTGTAATTTTCCATGGTGGATGTGGAAAATTCATCAATACATTGTCCGTCATATAGTTTTAATCTATGACAGATGAGAAAATGTGTCAAGGACAGCTGTTGTACGTTTAAAAAAGTTAGATTAAAAATGGAATTAAAGTTTTATTTTAAGTTTTTTATTACTACACAGGTAGCAAGCATGGATGACCAAAGTAGTTGCAGCAGCCTAAGAGATTTCACAATATTAGTAACTTTACTATATTACTTGTCAAACAATATTTCCCCATTCTACCATGTGGCTCTGATAAACCTAATCACACACAGAAAAAAACACAGCTGGCTTAGTATTGCCGTTTCATTTTTTTTCTCATTTAGTCGGCTCCAATTTGCTTGAAAATCTGCTGTACCCTATCATATTGGACACAAAATAGTTGAACTAATTATATTAAACATGCTAATTAAAATAGTTCAATTAATTGTGACAATTAAACCTTAGCTTGATTGCGATAATAGTATATTAATTATTCCGGTTTAAAATAAAATAAACACCTTTTATTATATTAACAAGTTCGATAGTCAATTAATTAATAATTGTTTGAATATTAATTTACAAAACAATAATAACTATACTAATAACTTGACACATCTCACACATGGTAACCAGACTGCTGATAAAAATACTTATATATTTAATAATACATACAAATTATAGATAAATTACATCCAGACGCAGAACAAATGATCATGCTCATCACACAAATATTTGTCCTGGGTTGGAATCGAACCCACGACCTCTGGCTTAGCAGTCAGGGTCACTAACCACTAGACCGACAGACCAGTCAAAAATCAGAAATATACTTAGTGGTAGTCAAAACAAGACGATATATTTAATATGACTGCACGTATACCGTAGCGGTTTAAATGGTCACCTCGCCACTACGCTGCCGCGCCGAGTGTTGTGGGTTCGATCCCCACACGGGACAACACTTTGTGCAATCCTCAAATCATTGTTCTGTGTCTGGGTATTCTTTGTGACCGTTGCATGAATGTTTGTAAAGTCCCCCGCGACACAGGATGCGGAAGTTGTCTTATAAAAAAAAGGGTTACATACCACGACGGTTAGTTCCCACTTTGATCCCGGGTCTTTTAATTAAGCGGGATGTAAAAAAGCATCTCACCAGGCCGCCATAGTGTGGGTCAGTATGCTGCATTGATTAGACATGCATGGAGGATCGTGGCCACCACTCTTGGACTCCACTTATTGCTTTCTATCAGGCAAAGTGGAGTCACGAGGTGAACACTTAAACCGCGAAAACAGTGACATTTTACACGAGTTTTTTTTCTTTCTTTTTTTTTTTATACTATAGGGTGACAGACGAACAGACGGGTCACCTGATGGTAAGTGACACCGCCGTCCACGGACACTTGCAACTCAAGAGTCACAAGTGCGCTGCCCGCCTTAGAGGATGATGAGGGATGGTGGATGCAGGGAGCGGAAAGAAGAGAGGAGGGATGAGGAGATGGAAAAAAGGAGAAAGGACATGAGGGGAGAGAAAAGGGGGGAGGGGGAATTGGGCCTCCGGAAACCTCACTCAAGTCGGGGAAATGCAACGCAAGCGTTACTTCACAACCGGTTTTCTGTGAGGCCGTGGTATCGCACCGGTCGAGCCGGCCCATTCGTGCCAAAGCATACCACTGATAAAAGAAGTGTAATGTTTTTAACCGGCTGTGCAAGAACGAGGGTTATGTTTTTCTATAGTGTGCATGCATACGCGATGTTTCTTTGTTACAGCCTAGACGGCTTGATTGATGATGGATTTCGAAATGAGAGGTATCATTGGAGTCGCCTTCTTCCCGGCACCTGCTATTTTAAGTTTATAGATATGCAATCTTGACTTGCTTGAGCTATTGCTTATACTCCCCAAATCATCTGTAGAAGCAGTCACCCTATTCTTCCCGTTCTGTCCATCCTTTCCGGTCAATAAACTCCAAATTTTTCCATCTAATTCCCAAAAGTGATGCATGATGCATACCCCTGCATACCCCTTCTAGAATACAAGCGTAAGTGTATGTATATGTGATATACTGTATAAGATTTTGAAATATGGTCTGCAAAAAAAAATATTACAAGTTTACAAGGAGGTCGGGATTAATATTCTTTTTACAATTTTACTTTTTATTTGGGTTATAGATAAGTAGGTATGTATGTGAGTTTCTTTGTTTAACCAATACGCTTAAAGGGGATATCTTTAGAAACTGTACATCATACGCATAAAAAGACGCCATGTTGTAATTTATTCCTAAATTTCATTATGGCGTATTTTTGGCATATAGCTAGAAGAACACGCGGTAGTTACAACCTGTATTTGTAATCTACTTAGTAATTGAAGCTATTTTGATTGTTTTATAATTATATTTCATTTACTTTGTTGATTATAGTTTGTGATAAATCATTATGCAATACAATTTTTTTTTTATATGTTGGTAAATATGATAGCTTAAGTTTATCAAGCAAATTGTTCGCCTTGTAATAGTACTGTATAGTAATAAATAAAAATAAAAAAAATAAAATTGATTATTACAAATTTCTAATCTTTACCGTGGGAGACTCATGCTAAGGCACGAATGGGCCTGCTCGACCGGAGTAATACGATGTCCTCACAGAAAACCGGTACACAAACAATGTTGGCATTGTATTTACGAGTGAGTGAGAGAGCTGGAAGCCCGACTCCCCCTCTCCTCTTTCTTCTCCCCTCACCATCTACTTTTTTGCTTCCGCACACACTTACACTACGTTTATTGCCATTTACTATTAGGTGACCCGTCAGTTCATCTCAAAAACAAAAGAAGTCGTCGCGTAGCATCAGTAATAAACTCAGCTATGAATAAATTATTCTGTTATAACTACGTTTAACAATAAATCCGAGACCTTGATTACCCTTAGTAGGATGATAAATTAACAAACAATCATAAAAATAGCAGTGCTCAAAATGGAGGCAAGCTTCCAAAGTTAGTCATCATATTCAAACATATGCAGATGCTAAGCAGTTCAATAGACAAAAATAGTGATGCGTTGGGAATTTAAACTCCATAGTCTGTGGTTGAAGGATTGATTCCCACTTCCCCCCACACAAATTAATTATGAAGTATTGAAAATGTACTAGGTATTTATTCAAGTAATTATTAAACGAGAAATTTTAGAGTGCAACATACACATACATACATAAACAAAATACATTTTTCTCTAATCTCTCATTAGAGGGCTTTGACTCTCCGGCAGCAGCCAGTTCACAATATACATTTCCTTTCCTTTATATCCTCGTTTTCACTTTCTACGTACTCAAATTTTTTCCATATATTTCACACGTGCTGGCCTGAGGAGTCACCGTTTGAGAGTCCAAAATACACGATCCCGAACTAAACGGTTTGGTTCTTCTTTCCTGTGCCGAGTGAAAGCTTGGAATTCACTACCACCGCAGGTACATATTTCCTTCCCACTTTGATCCCGAGTCTTTTAAGCGGGCGTGAAAAAGCATCTCACCAGGCCGCCATAGTGTGGGTCATCATGCTGCATTGACTAGACATGCAATGAGGATGGTGACCACCACTCTTGAACTCCACTTATTACTTTCCATCAGGCAAAGTGGAGTCACTATGGTAGGCTAATATAAAAAAATAGGCTTGCCCCTCTTACGTAAATGCGTCTAAATAATAGTCGGCAAAGTGAAGGTGGTAACTACACTTCTGCCTACCCCTTCTAGGATATAGGCGCTAGTGTGTGTATGCATGTATATATCTAATATTTGTTTTGTTTAGCTGTTCTATACCTATACTTATTGATTCATTAAATTCTGATTGTTACATCATTTGATTTACAATTTTTTCTTTGATATCGCAATGCTTGCCTGAATGAAAACCATCCCTCTTTGAATATGTTGTTGCATATGACACTATTATATTGATATAGGTATTGGCAAACCTTGCACGGATGCCTTAGTAGAAGGAAGTGTGCCAAGTGTAAATGTAACTACGTCTGTAGCCACACAATGTTCCCAAAAGATCCACAGATTACATCTTATACTAATTTACATTTCAATCAGTTAGCATACCAACGACCTTACGAAGGTAGCTGGGAATCTGGGATATACTGGAGGCCAAAAGCGGAAGACCTGGTGCTATGGCACACATGGGAAATAAAACATATTATGTCCATCTTCATAACGCGAAAGAATTTCGTTTGTTTGCTTAACATTTTAATTATTATTTTCTATTGGACAGAGTAGACAAAAAAATATAGGAAAACTGTCGTTTTCAGCTCACATTCACGATCACTTTAAAAGTAGATACAAATTAAATGAAACATACCAAAAATATTTAGTATAAAATATATTCAATGTATGGTCTACTCAAATCACAACAATGTCGTCTTCATTCACGTTCTTGTAAGTATATCTTTTTTCTATTCCGTATTCCTTGTAACCTTTCTGATATTTCAAAGCCAAAGAATTTTCAGGCAATGTACTATTAAATATAGAATTTCCATCAGCACCTAGTTTTACCACACCAAAGTAAACATATTCGTTATTTATTTCTTTCTTTTCTTTTCTTCTTTCTTTAATGATAAGAGATTCCTTCATAGGTAATAAAAGAATCATATCTTGAGTCTCTTTACCAAATTTCACTTTAGCTTGAATGGTACCATTGATGTTATCGCTTTCAGAATAGTTTTTGATATCCATTGGTAACTGACATTCAACACATCTAACTTTGTTGCTGTAGTCAGTGTTTAGTGGAACAGGAAATAAGCGATCATTCAAATAAAATCGGTAAACACACTTGTGTCCGTTTAAACTGGTAACGCTGCTTCTGCTTTTAATTCTAGATTTCGCTGAGTGGCATTCGAAATAGTTATCATTTCTAAATTGTTTTAGTTTGTCTATATTGTCTTCGACATCTGGGTCTAAATATGTGATAGCTTCGTCCGAATCAGAGTAAACCAGAAACTGTTTATCGTCAGGGATCACATGCATTTCTGAAACTTCTTTTATAGTGTCTAAAGTGTTCTTCTTTTTAGTTCTGCTTTCATTTACTTCCACTGATTCTGTAGATTCAACAAAGTTTTTATTTCTATAAAATTGCTGAATAGGTGGAGATGGTAGTTTGCTCATAATCACATTGTTATCATTGCGAACGCTTTTTACATTAATAGCATTTACCACTTCAGAAGCTTTTGTTGTATTTTGAGTGTTTTTATCAAACGTGTCACCGCATTTCTTACAATAGTCTAATGTTTTACCTTGACCCTTCTCTGTGACGGTTACATCTGAAGTAGTGACCCTTTTTGGTTTTATTTGACTCTTTTTTGTGCTCACCACGCTTGTTGAACAGCTCTTGGTATCATTACCATTACAAGAAAATTTCTTTGAAGAAATGACTTTTCTTTGCTTGCTTTTATAGAAGTTATTAGTTTTATTTGAACACGGTTTTGTATTTTTTGAACTGTCCGAGGTTTTAGAAGTAATACTGCTTTTATTCGTCCACATTCTGTACATAAACTCAACTTTCCAACTGTGTATGTAGCAATCTACATGTGTATGCAAATCACTACGCCAAAACTGGTCAGTTTTGTTATAACTGTGTACAAATACGTTGCCATAACAACACGTTACAGATATTCAATGTTATATCTTGTCGCTATAACAATTCGAATTCATTCAAATTCAAACTATTAATAATAAAACTGACCTCTTTTATAAACCACAATATATAGATTGAGTATACTTTATTGCACACCAAAATATTGGACACAGAAGATGAAAATATTGATTACCTAGTATTACAATCAACTGTCTCATCGTAATCTGCGATTTCTTACGGACAACCGTTGATAGACTACGAGTATACTGTATAGTGCTAAAGATGAAGATGTTATTATGGTACCAAGCTTAGGCAAAAATCAGTATAAAAAATATAAGCTTTTGCTACCACCTATTGAGGAGTACTCAAACTAAGTTTCAAGTTCAATTAATTGCTATATTACATAGATGGCGCTCTACTAAAAATTAAAAAACACTTTGGTAAATTATTCTTTGTAACTCACATTCTCTGTCACTGTCATTACTAAATGTAATATATATGATACTAGCTGGCTACAATGAAACCCTTCAGATATAAAAAGAAAGATCTGGATAGGGACACCCAAATTACCTATCGGTTTGAAAGATACTTTAAGATCGGTCTAGCCGTTTCAGAGATTCTTATGTATATATATTTAAAAAAAAAAAACAAATTCCTTGCATATATTTGTCTCGTTTACTGTTATTTTGTATGTTTTAACTACATTATAATAATTTACCAACTAAATAGATTTATTCTATCAGTTTTGCTACTACTCCTATTTTCGTTAGATGGAGCTGTACGTAAACAAAATAATATGCTTTATTTAATTAAAGTTTTTAATCAACTTAAAAAAAACAGATGGTTTCTCAATTCGACCGTATATATATATATATATATATATATTTCTTTTTTGTATGTTCGCGGATGACTTCGTCGTTTATGAACCTTCGAAACTCGTAGTGGCGACTAGTGCGTTTGTTATTTTTTTTTAATAAGGATTTTATACCATTACTATTTAATGAAGGTCAGGAGTCGATCTGATGAAAGAACCGAAAGACAGCCGAGGGAGCTCCTCAACGATTTACAGCAAATAACGGATGTTTGGACTTGAATTCATTTTTTGCGAACTTTGCACCCATATGGGTTATAAGTTCCATTACAGGTTTGATGATGGAGACCATAGACAGTCGAGGAAACTCTTCAACGATTCACAGCAGTTACTTTTTGTTAGCTTACTTCGTATGGTTCAATATGCCAAAATGTTCGTACAAAAGTAATAACTAATTATACCCTTTTTTTTTTGTTAAAGAAAAATTTAATTTATTTCACCGAGCGATTTATATACATTTAAGATGTTTTTTAGTAAAATATATTTAACACTAAAAAAAATGAAAATAACGTTTTAACAACTTATTAAAAAGAAATAATAATATGATTAAATATCTACGTTAAAATAGTAACTTTAGAACAACTAAATAAAGTTTCAAGTAGGTAGTGACCATTATTATGGCAAACAGATCATAAACATTTGTGGCAAATTTTTCGGCTCGTATTTTATTATTTTATTTGTACATATAAACACACTCACGCCCGCGTCCCCGGAGTTGTTGGCAGAGGTTTAGCCTATTATAATTTAGTGCCATTAATGTAATAGGCCTATTGCCGCCTAGTGCCGCCGTTGGAAATTGTATATATAGATCGATATGGGAGTACAAAGAATAGCTCAAGCAAGTCAGGGTTGCATACAACTCGAACTGGCTCCAACTCATTTTTTTAATTGTGTATTAGAATGATGCCGATTCCTTCTCAAATGTAGAGGTTTTAATATTTCCTCTTCCTAATAAGATGGCTCTCTGTCCGTGACATTCACTAGGTGTTAGCATAATACCAGCGCTGCTTCTTACGAGGTAGCACAAAGCTGAGCTAACGTCCATTTTTGTCTCATACAGTGGTACTTCTTAGCACTAACGTCTGATGAAATTGTTATCCTTGCCTTGTATGAGTACAAAATAAATATATTTTCTTTCTTCTTTCTTTTTTTCTTTCTTTCTCTTGTTTTATTGTATCATGGTAAAGCTTTTTAATACACCGTATTCAAACAATAACAATTGACACAGCCCATCTCTTCGTTGGTAAAAGATACGTCCATACATACGCTCGCCTGTATCCCAGAAGAGGTAGTCAGAGTTGTATTAAAAACCCACAATTTGCCAAATTAGAAGTTGGTCCCATTAACGTAACAGGCCTTCCAGGCCTATTGCCGTCAGTCAGGCACACTATGACTGTCTACATAGGAACTCTAAGATACCAGTCCGATTTTTTTTTATATTAGCCCCCACTCTGCCTGATGGAAAGCTACAAGTGAAGTATAAACAACGTCCGTCTACAGAGATGGATTGGCTTTATTCTAATCCGCTGAGAACCACATGGCAAGTGTGACCGGTGCAGTGATGTGGCCACAGACTTTATTTTGAGAAAATGGCGTCAAAAGTCTGAAACTAATTTTTAAAAGTAATAAAAGGGTATAGCCGGATAAGTATGACGATCTGACCCCCAAATGGGAACCTATATCGAAACTTATGTTCTAATATCGCCTTGATGTACAAACACAATTTATGTACTTTTCGCGGCCAGCTTTCGCTTTGACTTGGGAAAAAGTAATCGCCACGTATGACTTTAATTCAAAGTCATATATCTCAAAAATTAATTACGCTAGAGAGTATGGACCAACGCGAGTTTTTAGAGACTAGACTCTGCAATGTAACAGAGTATATCATATATTATTTTCATATTTTTAGAGTATATTTATATATAAAAAAAATAAAAAATAAGTAAATCATATTTTTTTTTCTTGTTCTCTGAGACTTACAATCACGAAAATAATATATGTTATGCTCCTTTATGTGCTCTATTACTCATAAAAATTTGGTAAAAAAAAAGTTAATGCGACACTTTAAAAAAAAAATTAAAAAGTGTTTCGCATCTTGTAACTTATAGATATAAACATGTCTCAACACGCACAAAATTTTATCGCTCGTGGAAAGAATTGTAAATAAACAAGTTTAGACTTGTTTTCACGTTGTTTATTATATTTTATGTCTTACTAACATCGTTTGTCATGCGTTGGTATCGCTCTTGGACATTGGTATTGCTCTAAAGGGAAGCTTTTGATTTGGATTTTTATGGTATTTTGTTCCAAGATTTTGAAATTAGTCATTGTTATATTGTTAAACCAACTTATTATTTTTATAAGGTCATAATGTCTGACAAGTGCAAAAACTGTAACTAAAATGGTTGGTTATAAAAAAGTTGTAAAAACTGAAGAAGAAGTTAAAGTATTCAGTGATTGTTTGAATAAAACAGTAACAGTTAATGATATATTCTGTAACAAATGTCGTCTTATCCCATATATTAAGAAAAAAGCTTCTATTTCTAAATTTACAGCATCTGACGAGGTGTCTTCAAGCCTGGAAGTATGCGATGAAGTATCAACGGCTACAGGTGAACCAGGAGAAGCTTATATCAATTTTGAAGATTCTGACACCAGTAGTGACAGTGATATTACGTATGAGTACCATCTAAGTGATGATTTTATTGAAATTCCATTTTAATGTGTTGCATCTACTCACAAGTATTGTATTATATGTCAAAAAACAACTGATCTCAAGACAATATGTGTAGAAACACGAATACAAATATTAATTAAAAAACAAATATTCATACCAAAAGGAGATCGTTGCTGTTTGACGCACTTAATTGGAAAATATTTTTATGAAGAGGATATATCACATCTACGCATAGTTTCTAATACAAGTACAATAGAAAAAACAGAATTCAGACTATTTTTCAATGAGCTAACAAGTAAATCACAGTCATCAATATTCGATAGAATGAATGAATTAGATATGTCTGAAGATCAAGTAAAAACTTTAAATGGATTATCATGGGAAAATATATTAAATCTTAGGTCATTACTTACATCTATGCGAGATACAAGTACACGTTCTGTCATTCAAGCTTTAATTATATTTTTGTTTAAACCGAAGACCGGAAACTCAAATTAAACAATCGCAAGTATTTTTGGTTTACCTTACGAACAGCAAGTCTCAGAATTTTTCACAACAACAGGTTTTGAAAAAGACATTTTACCGTACTACTTCGGATATAACGCTGTTTCTCGTCAACAACTTATCGCGAACACCTGTGATACTGCAAAAAAATGATTAAATATTGGTGACAATCAGCTTGTATTGATTGTAGATGGCACGTATATACGACACCAAAAAAGTAAAAATAACTATTATCAAAGGAAATCATACTCAGGACAAAAAAAGACACATCTTTGTAAACCTTTTACAATATGTACCACAAATGGTTTTGTCGTTGATTTTGCTGGACCTTTTTATGGTACCCTAAATGATGCTGCAATCATGAAAATCATTTTAAAGGATCCTTCAGCCCTGCAAAAACTTCTATTACCAAATGATGTATTCATTGTAGACCGCGGATTTAGAGATGTCGTAGAATTATTGAATCACAAAGGTTTTAACGTTCTGATGCCAGCTTTTAAAGGTAATAAACCACAACTAAGTACAAAAGAAGCCAATTTATCGAGAAAGATAACATAAATCAGGTGGGTGGTAGAAGCTGTCCATGGTAACATTGCCCAGAAGTATAAACTTTTACACCATTCTCTCGATAATAAAATGTTGCCAAAGTTGGAACTGCTATGTAAAAGTGCTAATGTGCTATGTATGATAAAAGGTTTTATTCGGATGGTGGATTAAACGAAATAATAGTACAATATATGAAAAGTAGAATGGACGTAGAAAATACTTTGAGTCAAGAAGTGCAAGATCAGCGTTGGAACAGAAAAAAAAACTATGCTTAAACCTTTAACAGCATCTGAACTACTTGATTTTCCACGCTTAACTGAAGATCAGCTAAAGATTTTATTCACAGGCTCGTATCAATTTTCACAGGCTCTATCTTACTTGGCCGAAATAATGGACGATCAAAATAATCTTTTAGTACAATATGTGAAATCAGCATCTAATATCATTCAAGCAGAAGTAAAATCAAGGCATATAAATAGCAAAGTCTATCGTATTTACATTCGCTATATTTCCGATGGTAATGATTACAATAGTATTCTCCGTTATTGCTGTGATTGCCCCAATGGCAACCGTACAGTGGGGTGCTGTTCACATACAGCAGCTATTATTTATTATCTGTCGTATGGACGATATTTGTCCTAAATTTTGCGTCCTTCTGAAGTCCCCACTAAAATATTTGCTACTCAAAATGTTCCAGTAGTAATTAATTACAATAGTGACGATGATATTTTTTTTTGTTTTTGCTATTTTGATTAACACGAAAAGTAATAAAAGTGATGATAAATATTGGACATTGGTTGTTTTTTCTTTTCTTTTTGAACAATTATTCCAACGCTTATCAAGTTGGTGCAACACTTCGATAAAAATTAATAAAATGTAATGTAGGCCTTAAAGAACAATGGTATAGTAGAAGGCGCAAATCACATTTTTTTTTTAAAGTGTTGCACCAATTTTTTTTTAATCATATTTTTATGAGTAATAGAACACATAAAGGAGCATAACATATATTATTTTCGTGATTGTAAGTCTCAGAGAACATGAAAAAAAATATGATTTACTTATTTTTTATTTTTTTTTTATATATGAATATACTCTAAAAATATGAAAATAATATATGATATACTCTGCAATGTAATCTAAAAACTCGCGTTGGTCCCAACTCTCTAGCGTAATTAAGTTTTTAGATATATGACTTTGAATTAAAGTCATGCGTGCGATTATTTTTTCCCATATCTCAAGGTCAAAGCGAAAGCTGGCCGCGAAAAGTACATAAATTGTGTTTGTACATCAAGGCGATATTAGAACATAAGTTTCGATATAGGTTCCCATTTGGGGGCCGGATCGTCATACTTATCCAGCTATACCCTTTGTTTATAAAACTATGTATCCAGTGACAAGTGTCATACCATCTTTGGTGACCACAGATGGCAATAGTTTAAATGACAAACGTTTATACGAGCTGATTACGCGTTATTTTTCGATATAATCTATCGAAGTGAAACCGTCAAATTGTGAAACGGAACGCACCTTGCGCGCTGATTGGTTGAACGGCATATGCCCCGCGCCGCCATATTTGTTTGTTAATTCGTTTGTTGTCGAATGTAAACAAACAATGTTTCGGTGATTGTAAATTGATTGTTGAAAATAACTCACAGCTTTAGAATTAGTTATATAAAATTGTTGTGGAAGTAAAATGAATCTGTGATTAACCAAAGAAGTGCAGTTTGAATCATAACAACAAAACTCATAAATACCAGTTATTGTTAATCAGGATGAATTTCCCATAGAATTACAAAAATATTACAGCGGGCATAATAAAAATTAGTAAAAAATTACAATGGACAAATCAAAGAATACAAAGTGCCATAAAATTGTTAGACGAGTACAATACAATAAAATCTCAAGGTAGGCGATCAACAAATGAACAAGAAAATACGATGTAATGAATATTGGTAACCAGAAATAATGGTTTTAATAATGAAGAGAAAGGATATCTCAGATCCTGTAGTATCAATAATTCTAACGAAAGAATTATCAAAAGATACTCGACGCACATATTGCCACTGGACATGAACGTTTGCAATATTTGCGGTTTCCACATTCCCCTATTTGTGTAAAACATGTCTGTCAAAGGAAAGCTTTCCAAAAAAAGGAATTGTCGTTAAACAGTTGATTTCTGACGACTTCAATCGAAGGAGACAAATAGATGTTGTAGACTTCCAAACATCACCAGACCAAGAGTATAAATGGTTATAGGATCATTTCACAAAAATCTATTTTTGCGACCATTAAAAAGCAAACAGGCTAAAGAAGTGGCAATCGAGATCCTTAAATTTTTTTTTGGAGTTTTGCTGTCTTCATATCCTCCAAAGTGATAATGGACGTGAGTTCACAGCATCTGTACTTAAAGGAGTAGTCAGTGTGTGGCCTGCTTGTAAAATAGTTAATGAAATACCTGGATATCTAGGTATTTCATTAACTATTTTAAAGGTAAAGCCAAGGAAGTATAGAATTTTCAAATCCAGACGTATAAAAAATATGACTCGAGCCTGGATGATAGATAATAAATCTTCTAATTGGTCCATTGGGTGCTATTTCGTTCAGTTTCAAAAAAATCATCTTACCATTCAACAATTGCTCGAACTCCATATAAAGCCTTGTTTGGCGAGGATCCAAAACTCAGACTCTCATCCACCTATTTATCTAAAAATATAATATCCAAATTAGAAAATGAAGATTTGCAAAAATTGTTGGAAGAGATTAATAACAACAAAGAACAAAATTTAGTAAAAGATCAATAATGGGAAGAACAGGAAAACGTAAATACAAGAAATATTTCAAAAATTGATACTGATTGAACATTGAACAAGAAGAAACAACAACAGCAAGTCATGAAATAATTACATATGTAGGAACAAATTAACATTGAAAACAATTCTGAACTACTTCCTGCTTTACATGAGAATTTACCTGTAGTTACGGAGGTTATTATTCATAAACCGCGGCAAATAAAATGATATCCACGTCGTCTAAGAAATTTAAAGATATCAGTACTGGTTCAACTGATTTAGTTGAAGTCCCAAAAGTTTTAATGAAAAAGAACGAATTATATCAAGATGGCAGTGCTTTTTTTTTTTTTTTTTTTTATTCTATAGGGGGACAGACGAACAGACGGGTCACCTGATGGTAAGTGACACCGCCGTCCATGGACACTTGCAACTCAAGAGTCGCAAGTGCGCTACCCGCCTTTGAGGGTGCTGAGGGGTGGGGGATGCAGGGAGCGGAAAGAAGAGAGGAGGGATGAGGAGATGGAAAAAAAGGAGAAATGAGATGAGGGGAGAGAAAAGGGGGGAAGGGGGAATTGGGCCTCCGGAAACCTCACTTAATTCGGGGAAATGCAACGCAAGCGTTACTTCACAACCGGTTTTCTGTGAGGCCGTGGTATCGCACCGGTCGAGCCGGCCCAGTCGTGCCTAAGCATGGCTCTACCACTGAATAAATTTTGGCATAATCAAAGATTGGATGCCTCGAAATGCTGTTCTTTCCTGTCCAAATGCAGAACTACTCAGTGACATTCCAGAGGTCAGTATTAATATACTTTTTAATGTTACCTTAAAATACATTTTAGCAATATATTTTATATTTGCTGGTTTGGCGATACCTTGCACTTTAAACCGGAACAATAAGATTTACCTCAATTTTATTTCAGGTCACATTACCGTTGAGAACTGTTGCATCAATGTCTTCATCATTTGGCAAGGAATGAAACAATACAATTGCAAAAAAAAAAAATGGACAATGCGTTTCCAATAAGTATAATTAGAAGAAAGCCAATTTTCTAATAGACAATTTTGTTACGTCTTTTTTTTTTATTTTATTTTGTGATCGTTTTTTTCTAAGAGAAAATGTCATTATTTTTTCATTTTTAATTTGTGTTTGGGGAGAAAATATTGTTACGTTTCAGATTTTTTATTTTGATACAATTTTTTCTTACCATGTGATGTCAAAATTATTGATTACTTACTAAATAATAAATAAATACTTGATGTCACAATTCTTGAAGTGCATTTATTTTGTTTGACTGACCCCTGTGTTTCATTCCTAATTCTATGGACACAGAACGGTCTACTGTAAGGCCGACCAATCAGGGACAGCCTTCGGACAGTTGACAATTTGTCAATTTTAAGAATGCGATTTAAAAGCTTATTAAAGCTCGAAAAATATTGCGTTAAATTGTAAGCAGTATGTTACGGTTCACAATCTTTTGACAGTTGACAATCTCGCGCGATAGATTACAATCTAACGATATTTACAATTTTACGGTGACATATGTAAACAGTATTAAAAATATTGTATACGAAATTTCCTATTTGTGTAATAATATTATACTGTACTAATACATACATGCTTTACTCCTAAAAGAGGAGGATATTCTCAATTTGGTTGTACTTTTATGTTTCTTACCTCATAACTCCGTCATTTATGAACCGTGAATCAAACAATATTTTATTTTTAATCAAAATGATTTTAAAATTATGTTATCCAAGTAAACGAAGTTGCACGCTTTTACGTTTGGAATTAGTGCGAAAAAGAATTCAAACGGCATATTTTAAACTTTTTTTAAAGTCAATTATTTTCGTATTTATTTCACTTTATTGAATAAAAAACTGGCGAGATTGATTACTTATATGTAATACATATTATCACGTTACACATCTTAATTTTTAATGCACTATTGCTATCAGTTATCAGCATACATATTATTAGCTCTTGTCCGTTCATAAATCTCTTTTAATTGTATCAGCGATCAAATATATCACGTCATGCTACTCGTGACGAGTGAGTGAGTGTAGAGTGTTAACTGGTGTTGTCTAAAAAGCGGTTGGTGATTCGTTCTA